>JALIRH010000039.1:4552504-5152504 GCA_023055505.1 Callipepla californica brunnescens | reverse complement strand
AGGAACATTGTCATTGGAAATGAATGAATTCTTTTTAGGGCACTTTATTTAAGAACTCACACTGAACAGAAAAAAAAGATTAAAAAAAAAAAAAAATTCTTCTAAAGAGATAAACTTCGAGATCCACTCGTGCATCATTTGGAATATGTCTCCATATTGAGATTTGTTAGATGCACGGCCTGCACCTGACATGTGGCTCTTCATTCCCCATGGCAAACATGAATTCAAACAAAGAATAAGGCTGCCTTTTGTTTTAGCTTTGCAGCTTTGTCCAGAAATACCAGATCTAGAACAGAGTAGGATGCTGCACGAAGCCTTGTTGAGCAATTTGTGAAGAACAAGACAAAATTAGTAGCAGTTTCAGCACATTACTAACCTCGCTCATCTGTTAGCTTAGGGTTTAAAACCAAGGTCAGTGCTGCAGCTGTTTGAGTGATTTCCTTTTCCCAGTTGAACTAAGCAGAGAATGCTCAGTAAATGAGTGGGATGGGAGGGAAGGCCTCTTGTAAACAGCCACATTGCAACTGGGAGGCATCATAGCACTTGTAAATTTTAGGGCAGTTTTAGGGTTGAAGAGCTCTCAATGTGATAAAAAGCAGCTTGGAAGTGAGCTATGACTTATCTAGAAGTCCTTACAGGGTGCACCGAAACATTGCACTTCCACAGCTCTCTGCTCTTTGGATTCTCAAGAACAGAGGCTTCACTCGTACATGACATGAAGGGCCATCTACCCACAGCCATGGGCAGCTGCTCATGTCTCTGTGAGGAGTGCATCGCCAGACACAGCCTCACATGCAGCATGCCTGCACTGGGGAGCCACTCTGCCCAGACTCATCAGCCTCTCCTAGAGGCAGGGATACATTTTCTGGGCTCAGGATCAGTGTTTCCACATGGAAGAAACATGGGTATGTGTTTGTGTGGCTGTTCCAGCTCACTTGCAACTGTATCAGGAATTCTTAACATGGAGCAGCACCGAAGAAGAAATTACGTCTGTGTAGAAACTTACAGCAGAAAAACTCCACCCCTATCTGTCACTTCCAATGCAACCTGAATTCAGTTACTGTTCTGGGGACTTGGAACCAGTCTGTTTTCTGTCTGTGCATACATTGATAATCGGGGGACATCAGCAGACAGAGCTGTGACTCCATGCCACAGAGTGGGAAATGGGATATACAAGCTGTGCTCCCAGGTGACTGGCATTAAATCAAGTACCTCTCCTCTCTATGAGGAGAACTTCACCCCCACAGTAACATATAATGATTAAAACAGTGGCTCCTCTAAAGCTGCAGTAATTGTTACACCTTGATTGAAACTCCTGACTTAAGAGCCCCACCAACCCAGCATCCTCTGGCTGTTGGATGACTTCTGCCTACCATAGGCATCCTGGATTCCTGAGTCCTCTACCAAGGGACAGGAGGCATGAGGAAAAGCCTACAAGAATGACAAAGCAGGGGAAGTGTGCCAACATGTAGTACGAACTGCAGCTGCATCAGAGGAGGGAAAAATCAAAGACTGAATTCTATCCATATTGAGAGGCTCCACAGACCATGTTCAGGTTGCAGCATTGTGAAGATGCCCATACACATGGTCTGTCACATGCACTGGGGACGCTGTACTTTATTTTCTGCCTGTCCAGTTCTTTGTTCCCTCAGTTTTATTCCCTTTTCATTTGATCATGATGATTTCTAACTTTAAAGAAGGACTGCATTCTCCCTGCAGCTATCAACAGACTCATTTCCTTCAGTATCTGTATTTCCAGGCTCTTGGTTGTGTATCTCCAGTGAACATTTTAAAGGAAAAGGTTTAGAAATACAGGGCAGCTTGAGTTTACTTCCATCCAAAAAGCATAAGGCAAAACTCCTGCTGTCAGATGTTTCATTCCTTAATACTTACTAAAAAATATATTGTAAGGGACTTGAATAGCTGTAACCTCCCATTTCTACCATACCCCACAGTTTAAGAGTTAAAAAATAGTCATTGAATAAAGCAGATATTGACCTAAAACAAATTAAACTTGCCATCTAGCTCTGCCTCAGCTCTCATTTTGCTATTTCCTTTACAACAGCAACAACCCCCGAAAAGTAGAAATGAGACTGCAGTATAATGATTCTCTACAGCTGCATAACTGAACAGACAGCACGCTGCTCCTTGCTGCACCTTTTAAAATCGTGTGTAGGAAGGAGAGGGGACTCAGTTCTACGCTCTCAGACACTGATGAGGTCTGGAAGTGAAGACTGAGCAGTGCTGCCCTGCCCCAGCTGTGTGCCTGGCAGCTTACGGGAGCGTTTCCACCTCTGAGGGGCAGAATCGGGCAGGGTAACTGTTGCCGATGTTCCTGCACATTTTTGAGCTCAGATCATTCACTCATTCCCGAATGAGCCTAGAGGTCTTCTCTGTTACAGTCTGGTTCTTGATGTAGCACATAATAGCTAACAGTTAACTTTATTTGAGAGCCTCAAATAGCTTCCTTGTAGCAAAGAAGCATCTCATTGATAATCCTGCTTCAGACAGTTGTATCTTCAATAACCTTCATGCATTACCAAAAGTAATTAAAACCCCCACAGCTTCTCCGAAAGAAAGAAGCTCAGAGTGCCCTGACGGCCCGGCTCTGTGTGCAGAGCGGTCACTAGGTGGGGATGCAGGGCACCATTCACCGGCGTGTCACATTGCCTCCCAGCTCCCTTTCCTCGTGGATCCCCGCGTACAGAACAAACACAACCTTAGTTAATATCGACTTCAGCTCAAATGCACAGGCTCATTCTGGAGAGAGAACTCAAATCACGTTTTCTTTGTAAACAGTAAGAAGTACTGGGTGGAGAGAAAGAGCACTTAGGAAGTGCAGGCAGTGCTGCAGTAGGCAGCACTTCGGCCAACCCCGCTATCCTGCACAGCGCTGCAGCTCGAGACAGTTTTGCTTGTTGCTCACACTTGTCAGCACATCATGGAATTAAACTGTTGGCTTTCTAAATTGTACATCACCTTTCTATTTTAATTTCTATTTTTTAAGTGTCCAATTCTCAATGGCCCAAAACAGGAATAAGAAAGACAAAGGAAAAAATAAAGAGATGTTCCCTTCCCTCTGTTTTTCATTCTCCAGTGAATAGCAAATGAGTACCCCCGGCAGAGGTCAGGTTTGGAGCCCTTCACGTGCATGTTCTTTGTATACACATACAAGTTTAAAGTACCCAAGTTTGGGCAAGATCCTGAATGAGGTGGTCTGTGGAGTTCCCTCCTGACCTAACCCTTCTGTTTTTATATCTGTAGCTGTTCAGTACTCTCCCTTTTATCTTGCAGCATGTGAGCACCTCTTCATGCAGCAGACTTGTTGAGGAATTCATTCACTGCCAAGTGCTGAGTACCCATGTTCACACCTATTACACCTACAGGGTCAGACGGATCCACAAACACCATTCAAATGCCTTTACTTCCTTCTCCACTCCTTCACATTACATCAGGCATACGAAGCGACGTGTCATTTTACAACAACATCAACACCTTTGGCAGAACACAGTTATCGAAAAAGATGTGCTCTCTCCCTGTTTAAGAGCACCTTTCAGCTGCTCGTGCTCAGAACTGGCTGTAAAAGTTTTCATAGCCGTGTGGCACATCGGAGCACTTTTCCAGGAGGCAGCCAACCAGCAACAAAAAGCTCTCCGTTGGTTCTGCAGGCTGGAAAAGCCTGGCTACTGACTGCACAGAAGTCTTTCTCAGAACTGAGGAGATGCCTTCAGAATGATACAATCTTGGTGCAATTCTGTTTCAGATATTCTGCCTAAGAAGATTATAGGTATGTAATAATAAAAGACACCACGTGTTTAGGACTGCAGTAATTCCCCATTGCCATCCACCTGGACTACAGGACATCCTCTTGGGAAAAATCTTGGTTTGACTCATGCCCACTGTGCCTGATGGAGTTACTTAAGACTTGGGAAGCAAAACACAAACAACATTTATTTAATATATTGAATTTGATGCCACTAAGGAGTTTAGAAGTTAAGTTATAGTCACCACACCATGAAACCTCAGACTGGAATCAGAGATTACAGTGGCTAAAACCCTACAGTGAGCTAGGAGATGGTAGGAGGAAAGAAAAGCTCATCTGAAAAGGCACAGAACACTAAGTAACCTTTCTGGAAGGCATCTTCTTCTAACACCATACATAAAAGCCCTATGGTTTTCCATGGGAAGGTGTGAAGATTAGCTGATAGAAAGCAACAGATGTAGGGCATTTAAAAACATAAATGAAGGCAAGCTATGAAAAAACATGTATTATCTGTTCCTTAAAGCCTTGACTACACAGTGAAATTCCAGGTAAAATACATGCATCAATCAACCAAATGTATGGCTTCCATTATGCATTCCCTGAAATAGTTGGTTCTAACAGCAGTTAATCAGGCTTGTTAACTCACATAATACCTTGGTCCTAAACTGAACGGCAACTAAAATGACTATCTCAGTTCTACTTGCAGAGCAGGATGAAAAAGGACAAGGAGCAATGCAACACAATGGAAAGTGCAACACTGCCAGCAGAGCAGCAAGATCCCAGGCTGCAGTAATGGAGGATTCGCTCAAATAGTACAGCAGCAGACACTGAAAAACAGGAAAGAAACTGCTTACCTTTAGAAAACCCCAGGTATGCAAGGAGCTCCAGAGAAACACCTTCACTTCCACTGCCAACACTTAAATGAGGGCTGGGTAGGGCTGGATGCTGGCTCCAGCCCTCCAGTCACTCAGGTACATTGCATGCACCTGAGCTCCCCTGTGCTGCCCCTGCCTTCCCACCAGGTGCTCCATCCCTGGTTCAAGCTGTGACTTAGTTATTTCCACTATATATGGTGTTTAACAATATCTCCCAACTGAGAAAAACAATGTCCTTTCACTCTGGGTTTGCAGAAACAGGTTGTTTTGAATCAAAGGGCTTTTTTCCAGGCTTCAGGATTATTTCTGATTCATATCTTGCTCAACTGACACTCTCAATTGAGGGTCTTTTAGAAAAGAATACGAACTGCAAGATACGATAGCTTGGAAAGCTGTATCTGAGATCAATACATCATGAAGAATAAGGGATAATGGTTTTCAAGTAAAGGCAGTATCTAGGCAGACTAAAAGGTGATCTGACTTCTCTGTATTTACAACTTCTGAGATCCTTTACTCTATCCTCAGAGTGGATCACTGTAATGTCAGTGTGAAGTTATAAATGCACATATCCTGCCATGGGCATTTCAGAGGATATTGCTCTGTACAGTCCTCCGATGTGAGCCATATACATATTGATTTCATCAATGACCAAATCACTTTTCTTGTAATATTGACTTTTTTAGTGCAAAAGCATATACACGTGAGCAGAACAGCCTTCACAGGACAGAGTCAGGTTTCTGTGCTGCCCTCCTATTCCCTGAACAGTGTTTCTGAGTCACATGCTGCCAGGTTGTATGTAGAAGAGAAAGCTGGCCAAGTAAAACACAGGATATCCTGCTGCCTCTTCCATTCCAAAACGCTGAGAGGAGTTTGAGTTGAGAAGGCTCTCTCAGTTCCTTTCAGGGCTCAGAGCAGAGGATGTTGTGGGCCCAGGAAGGCACTGGCAGTGTCATGCAGGAGGCCCACGAAGTGCATCTCTTGGAATGTGCCTTGCAGCTTGTTCTCCCCCAGCATCTGTCTGGCTGAGAACGGGCAGTTGCTATTTCCCTGTGGGCACCCAGCTAGCTCTGGGGCTGTGTATGCACTGCACAGTGCTGTGCTCAGCACACTCTGCCCAGCACAGTGCTTTGCTCGAGCTCTATGTCACATGCATTCCACACTTCCAGCAAGCTCAGTGCAAGACAAAGCCGTTCATGTCTACCCCCACGGGCATGTCTAAAGCATTCCCATGACAGGTCTGTGCTTTCCAGCAGTCTGGAAGTGGTTCATATCCACCCCCAGGACGATGCTGTCTCCTGGTGTCCCCTCTCCATGCTGGCCATTCTCTGCTCAACCGTGCTCATCATACAGCAGTCACAGGGAAGGAAGGAAGGCTTCATCTCCTCAGTGTGACTGCAGAGAACAGGAAGGCTCCTTCTCACCCTAGAGAGCATGGCTATAGCTTGGCTCACATAGGAGAGCTAATTTGTATTTCTAGGCTCTCCAAAAGGGCTCAGTAGAATCCATTCATGGTGGATTCCATTTTACAGAACGGTGCCAATGAATCAAAACTCATTTATCTGGCAGTATGATGCCTGGAGATGAGAGATTTCCCTCAAGCTTTGAAAAAAGCCATATGGATCCCAGCTTCCCACAAGAGGCTTTGTATCCTGCACACAAAACAGAAAGCAGAAGGCAAACTTGTGAAGAACAAGTAGAGGAATCAATGAAACCGAAGCTTTGACTGTTGCTCTGTTTGTTCCTACACTCGATCGAGATAAAGCAGCCCAGTGAAGAAGGAACTCCCTGCATGTTCCAAACAAAACATTACATTTATCTCCATTTGGAAAGATCAACTCAAGGTTGTCACAATTTGCAAGATCAATAACACTGAGGCAGTTATTTCATATGTGGCATGAATTACGGCTATTTAAAAGGTGTTTGTGACATTCTCATCAGCAGGAAAGGATTCACAGGCCTGAGGGGAATTGAAGTGTCATTAAATGTGGGGGTTTAGGAGGGAGCCACAGCTGCAAAACAACTCCTGCACACAGCCCTGAGCTGGGTCAGTGCTGCACAGGGAGGACTCCTGCAGGCAGCTCAGGAATAGGCTGATGTTTGGTCAGTGTTACTTTTTCTAGCAGAAAAACAAGATTCTAGGGTTTTACACAAACTTTAACTTGTTTTTCAGACCACTTTGATACTGTCAAAGAACACAGATACATACTGCAGCAGGGACAATAACAGTCATAAATATTAGCAACCTGAGAAGAGGTGGAATAACTTTGTACACCTGTGCTTTTTCCATTTTTTTTTTGTTTTTTTTTGAATAAGAAAAGGAGATTGTGTTTTGTGCAGATACTTAAGGAGAGAGGAAATCTTTGAAATCAAAAGGGAAGGTGAATGATTGCCACATTCACAAATCTGTTTGATCTCAAGAGAATCTGGAGGGAATGAAGAAAAGGGACAAAAGAAAACCCTTGCCAAATAACTGATAGCTATGTAAGTACTTGCTAATGAAAGGCATACACGCTCCCATGGTATCTCAGATGCCGTATGATAATGTGGATCGTGCCTATGAAGTGAAAATGTCCTTTGCCTTTGGCAGCATGTTACTTAGTGAGAAAAATGTATATAGAATCTATTGAAAATTGATCTGCTGAGTGAGAGAAGCTGTTCCAATTGATTTAATTTTCAGCAAAGAACACACAAAGAAACAGAACACCAATTGCATGCTGTCAATAAAGAGCGAGGCTTTAAGAACTAGCACTGCAAACACAGATCTTCAAAGAACTGAGAATGTGGGGAAAGATTCACAGAATGCTTTAGTGAGGTCAAAAGCTCCCAGTAACTCTGAGGATCAAGATCTTCATACAGCAGCCACTGTATAGTGCTTTTGGAAGGCTGAGCAAATTACAGCATAAAAGCAGTGAATGTAGACACAACAGTGTTGAGACAATATTTATCAAAATGTTGACTGATCCAAGTGAATTCAAGAGTGAAAGTACATGAAAAAAGAATAAAAATAAAAGGTTGGCAATAGCATACACGCTGAAGGGAAAATGAAAGTAATATTGATGGTCTAAACAAAAAAGAGTAACTTCCTCATATTAGAGATGAGGATATGAGCAAGAACAGTCAGGTGAAGAATACAAATTTCACCACATTGTAGTTTTTAGGACAGAAAAAATTTAAGCTCTCCCAGCCAGGACTTCCACAAATCACTATGATTTCAAGTTTCACTTGAACCCAAAGCTCTGGATGATAAACTTAACCATAAAAATGTAATGGGTTCATACAATGTAGACATGACTCTCTTTGTTTATACTGAACCTGATTTTAGCTCTCATATATATTTTTTCTATCAAAATATTGAAGTGATTTGAGTATGACATGTGAAATTGTTTTAAGATACCCCCCCCCAAGGATGGCATCAATCAAAGGCACAGCTGACGACAGACTCTCAAGTGTAGACATGTGAATCATACAGAACTGCAGACTTTTCTGTGGCCTCAGTTCAAATTTGGCTTCTGTCAGTAGCAACAAAAATTATCATAACTTCTCAATGGGAAGAAGATGTACTGAGCCCTAGCCTCAACTTCGATGTGTTCAAGGCTCATGGAGGCCTGGAATAAATCCAGCCCTAGTAAGCTTAGTAAGGATCCAGGCATCAGTTTTTGTGGAGAAGCCAACAGAGAAATAAACTGACCTCCCACCCTTCCCAAACATGGCATAGGCGAGTGCTTCCAACAAAAAGGTGTGCAATTGCCCATCTTGGTGCTGAGTGCATGAAAATGCCTGGAAGCAGGAGGCAGTCTCAGGCTCAGTTTTGTCAATCTGGTACCTCCAGTGAGCACTGCACTTACTCATTTTTCTAAAGTAAAAAAAAAAATAGATGACCCACAGTATATAGAAGATATAACTCACTAATGCCATTGTTGCCTCAATGGAAATTTGAAAACCACAGATTGTGAGAAAGAGACTACCAAAGCTCAGTTTTGAGAAATAGGGGAAGATAAATCTGGTCCGAGCTGACAAAAGGTTAATAATGAGCTCAGCGGAATCAGAAATTAATTGTCCTCTGCTAAGGCCACACACAGTTTGCAATGGCAAGACCACGCATCAATCTCTTCATGAAGCAGTGGAAGGAAAAAAAGATGAAAGAATCAAAGTGTATAATCACCCCAACATTGCAAAAGCAAGTAGTGCTGCAGCCTGGCAGACACAGCGATTCTTCGTTTTCGAGGCAAGAGACAGAGAAAGCGTATTCAGTGCATGCTCCTTTCCCAAAGAACACAGCCATGAGAAGACCCTTCTACCTTTAACACACTGTTGGTTTAATGAAAGGCAACTGCTATTTTAAGATTTTAAGGGGGTTTTATAACAAAGAAGAGTTGCAGACACCATCCCCATTACCACCAAGCCTCCGTCCTCCCTTTCATCTTCCTCTCTAAGCCAGCTCTCAGAAACTTTCACAGAGTTACAGCCATCAAATGAGGGTTAGTCGCTCAAAGGCTGGGTCCAACTGTGTTCAGCTCTGATGGCTTAAATTAAATTGATACTAAAATAGTCTCTTTTTTTGTTAAAGTGCTATAATCATTGTGACTACAATCCCTCACCACTATAAGCCTCGATACGAGAAGTAATAAGCTGATACGTCTCCATTGCTGATAGCTGTCAGAACTTCTTTATCCAGAACTGGAAAGCAAAATAGAACTCCCAATTATTCTCAGAATGGCAGGATAACCCCTTTCCCAGGGTAGAGACATGAAAGATTCATTTTCTTCTCTGTTCCATCAAGACACGTTGCAGATTCATTTAAAGCATTATGTGCATTGCATTAGATTTCAGAACTCACAAAGAAGGTTATACACTATGTGAAAATCTAAGGTTAATAAAAAAATACAACTCCTGTGAAGCTACTGCCAGAACTGAACACAAGAGGGTCAGAATTTCATTCTCGGCCTTTCTGTGCCATCGTCATGAAGATTTTCATACAGTAATTGTGGCTGTGGGCTGACTGGGACTCATGCTGAAAACACGACTTTTGCTCCTATACCAAAAAGTTAAGCTACTATCAGCACTACACATCAACCACACTGGTGTCCTGGCAGCAAATTTATCTTCTGACCCTCACAAATGCAATCTGACATAAGTTCTGTGAGGCAACAATACGCTTTTTGGCTCTTTAGTGAGACTCTCTCTTGGATGTGGAAAATATTATTTAAAAAATCATTCAATTCTTCATTGAAGAACTATTTGGGTAACAGTAATGACAAGGCATGAAGATGAGCCGTATGGTTTGGTCCTTTTGCTGTCCTTAAACAGCAACTCAGACTGTAGTATTTGGGCATGGGCCTGAGCTGACAGAGACAGGAATTCCAGCTCCAAAATAGAAGCATTTGGGACTGAAAGTAAATAATGGAGGGGTGTGGGTCTACGAAGGAAGTGGGAAAGTTCAAGATGTGTGAGTTCGGTGACAGTGTGGGAAGGAGAGGGGAATCTTCAGCATCAGGAGGAGGACAACACGTATTCGACATCAGTGCTGTGCAGTGCATAATCTAGATTAATTTTGTTATATAGGTATAAAAGAAAATTAAAATGGGGTAGTAAGTAGCCATTCTTGCTGTAATTTGTGCAGGTTGATGTACGGGTAGCTTTGTGCACATTCTAGTGAGCCCATCTTTTGCTTTAAAAAATGGACATTCATTATGGCCTAAACCAGCTTTTTTCCCTAAGGTTTTCAGGTCTCTAGGGTTGGTGAAGCCACGTTGATGTTAACAGATATCTATCTACCTATCTATCTCTCTACCTATCTCTCTACCTATCTATCTCTCTATCTCTCTATCCTCATTGTATGTTAAGCTTCAAATCTCAAGAAAACTTTCATTTGTAGAAGGCAAGTGTTACACTTGAAGCCCCTTAATTTACAGGTGTCCTTTGTAGTGTTATTACTGTCAGTACACTTGAAGCAAGAAAACAGAACCCTGCCACGCTGCTCTCTTGAAAACACCAGTGTCCGGAAAATGGATTTCTTCCTCTTGTTTTTTCTACACAGCTTGACACCAGAACCCTGAACTAGGCATGGTCTCACTATTAGTTTACTTCTTTACTCAGCAAGGGGAAAAAGTCATCTCCTTTTCCCAACAGGATGAGTGATTCACAGGTAATTTTTCAATGCAGCTGTCAGTATCACTAGGAAATGGAAACTGGGAGCAAGATGCAGGAAAGTGTTCTTTATTTTCTCATCACCACTCTGACCAGTCACTTGAGATATGAACAAAATGAACACTTCTGAAATGTTAAAGACAAGTAGTAAAACTAAAGAGGAACGAAGACATCAGCCTGACACTGAAGAATACCCTCTCTGTAACCCTACACTTAAGAATCGCTTCAGCAGGGATTTTCTTGTCACAGTGAGCATGTGTATACACAAAGGAGCTGTTTCCAAGCAATCCAGTGTAGCCAAAATGTACAACAGCCATTCAGCTCTAGCTTTCTTTGTCTAGTTGTTTTCCTTTACATATGCTTATATGTCATTTTACTTCCAAAGCAGAAGGTAGCACAGAGTGGCTTGTTGAAGTGATTTCTGATACAGATGTGATACTAAAAATCCTCCCAGTAGAGATGTTTCCTGTTTCTAACAAGTACTGAGCGTCAGTGTGCCAAACGTAAGAAAATACTACAGCTGCATCTTTCGGTGAAAATTACAGTTCAGCAAATGTGGCACAAGGAGTTCCCATAAAAACAACATTCTTCAATTCAGTTTCACTTCCAGAGGGAAATCTGGATAACTGACTCTCATGTAGTTGCTCTCCTCCTTTGTCAGTGGCATTGTTAGCTGATACTTGAGCTGTGATCTGCCTCACGTGTGAGTATGATAAGTGTTAGGCACTTAACTGAAACATGCTGGTACTCCCTCCTGGCACAAGTGCAGGCTCATCCGATGTTTTTTCCCTTCCAGGACAGGCTTATAAGACAGATGGGAAGGGAATCTGTTACTGAGCTTAGGTGGGCAAGTGACTACCTTAAATGAGGTCCCTAATTCTATTACAAGAGCAAGTTGTTGAAAATCGTTAGTTAATGGCTTGGATCAAAGAAACTGTACTGGGGGGATATGCTATGCTGCACAAATTGTTTATCATTATATGCAAATGGGGTGTAAATATTTTGCAAGTTCCTGATAAGAGTTCTGTCTGTGAAATTATCGATAAAGTTACACAGAATCACGGAAGTTGAATACTATGTGTCAAGTCATTCAATTCTAATCTATTAAAGCCTCCAGTAAATGTGAATGTCATGCCCAATTATCTAGACCAACTGCTGCAAGCAGTCCTTCAATCGAGCTCCACCGGTCTTAGTGAGATCCCTCACAGGGGAGAATGCAGACCACTGCTGTTGCTTCAAGGTTTTATATTCCCTGAGTTTATAGAATACAGAAAGATGCTTACCTGTTCAAGTCGCGGTGTATGATCGGTTGTGTCAGGTTGTGGAGGTACTCCATACCTTTGGCAACATCTACAGCAATGATTAATTTTGACTGCAGATCAAGAGTTCTATATATTAAAAAAGAATATGGTATTACTCGAAGTTAATAAACAGAGAAAAGCTATCTGTAAATCATTCTTATCTCAAAATTAGTAAACTATTCACACGTTTTTAAATAAAAATAATGTTATACAATGTATTGTAAATGAATATAATAGAATAAAACGACTAACTCAAGGCTTTTTGACAACTTTCTGGTTTCTCTTTATGCCCAATAATCTGAATCAAAGCAATTTTTTCCAATTGTGTTCCTTTTACTCTTGTTTTAAACCAAAACTTAGAGGTTTCACATCAGTACAACATGCAGATGTCTTCCAAGTTCTGTACAAGTCCATACAAAGAACACGTGGAATACCTCTTCTGTTCATGGAGCAGGGAGAAGAGTGATCCTCCAGAAATGTACTGAGTGACAATAGCAAACTGACTTGGGTCATCTAAACATGCCCCAACAAACTGGATGACACACGGATGATTCAGTCGACAGAGAATGGAAACTTCACGGCAAAACATGTCCACATCAGATTTGGAGCAGTACGTGTTAGCTCGATAGCTTTGAATTTGCACAAAAGAAGTCAGTAAGACAAAAAAAATTATCATATATGCATATATATACATATATACATTAATACTTCAAAGCACGTAATTAGCAACACAGAAAGGAAGTCTGGTGAGCTTACCGTTTAATTGCTACTATTTTATTTCTGCATCGTCCCTTATATACTTTTCCAAAAGATCCTAAAATGTTTTAAGATAAATAAGTATAAAGATAATCCTTATGAACATAAAGCATTCAGAACAGAGGCCTTCTTGTTCCTGGTACCTGAGCCAATGATCTCATGGAACTCTATCTCAGAGAGCTGAAGATGGAAGTGTGATGGCAAACCAGCACGGAGAAGCAGCACATCTGCCTTTTCTGCAAAAGAAAACACTTGACCTATTGGTAAAACACAGTGTTACGAGTGCAGAATATAAGCGTTTAACTTCACAAAACCATTGCACAGTAAATGCTGCCCTTCCTCCTGCAAATCGGTTGGCAGGTAATCCTGTTCCCTTCTCTTTCAGTAACCACAATAAACCCCAACAACAAAGAAGTAATTACAACATCACAGCTGCCTTGCTGCTTGTGTTTAAATCTTATCGTTGATGAACACTGTCCCATGAGCATATTCCGCCTGTGCCAGGTAATGATTGCATACAATCCTTTACACGGAGAATAATTTCCTTCTCTGTACCAAATGTTCAATGTCCTTCTCCTCTATACCAAACGTTCAACACAAATGCAGTGCGCATTATTCCAGATCTACTTCTTAGTGACTTATGGAACCTGAATTTTGCAACTTAATTCAGTTAACAAACATCTCTACTGTGTTAATGCATTTTGTTCGTTACTATATAATTCATCAGAATATTTTCAGTGGAGCATTTCAATGCCACTATGTAAAAGATATAAGGATTTGATTAAATCCAGAATGGATACTTGAAAGGAAAAATCAAAAGGGCCATAGAAAGTGAAATATCATCTCAGTGTTTTAACTGGAGTTGTTTCAGAATAATGCAGTGCATTTTGTAAATAATGTTTCTTGTAAAGATCACTCTGGCATTTTACAGTGGATTTCAACAGCATCCTTTTCTCCAAAACAAAATAAACCCCCAGAAGGTACACATATTTATTAATGTAAACTAAAATAGGATGAATAGAGGGATTACACTGTGGAGAATCTCTGCAGACACTGAGAAGAAAACTGAACCAATTGTTCCCTGAAACTATCCCAGGGAAATAGAGTTGCTGCCACGCACAACATCGCGTTTCTGAAGGAAAGGAAATCCAAGAATCACGAGCCCTGCGTGGTATGTTTAGGCTGAAAAGCACCTTGGGTAACAGAATATAAAGCTCTGAGTTTTGCCTGGTAATTGAGAATACCTTTAGTCATGCTTTTAATCTTTCCTAGAGGGGATGGAACTGACACATAGGAACCATCTGAAACAAAAGAACAGAATTAGTTGTACAGTATTGAAAGACAGTGTAAGCACACTGTTAAATACACTGATAAAGCAACAAGGTGGAGATTGCTTGAAGAACAATAACAAAAACCAGGGTAAAAATACATATAAATAAACATGTAGGATTGTGACTCGTTATATTGCTGCACCCTTGAAAGTAATTTGCATACAGCTTTACTAAACATAGAACAGCATCAACCTTCATGAACGTAACAGAAGACCTAACACCAATATTGTAGCCCTCTGTGCCAGCTCAGGTTAACGATTCTGACAGCTGGACTGCCAGGAAATGCTGATGTGATTTTCAGAAGAGTTCCACTTTGTCCATGTACCAAAACCATCAGTTCTTGTTTTTCAACTTAAATGGAAGCTGAATAGTTTCTAACAGTCAGCATTAAAAATTCGGATGTGTTAATATCAAAATGAATTTCCAATGCATGCATAAACTCACATGCATTTCAAATACCCTAAGCCTAAAACTGGAAGAGGTGATACAGCTCTGCAGAGCTGGAAACGTAGGAAGGAGATTGATCCTGCTGCTGCTGTAGGGCTTTTCCCATTTCCAGGGCAGGAAGAATCAATGACACAATGTCTGATATATTTACCTTCTCTGCAGACAGCATTCTCAATGCACTGTAAAAGGTGTTGTTCATCTCCTGGCATTAATATTCTCATCATTTAGAAACCAATAGAAATGAGTAACTTTGTAGCACACAGGGTAGCAAATTCAACCCAAGGGAGATTTAGATATTCAAATATATAAAAATATGAAGGGGGCCGAGTATATAAATCCACTGAGTTTCGGTAATAAAAACCCATCAGAGATAGACAGCAAAAAGAGAATGGCTGAACGAAGTACCAGGGATGTAGAAAGGTACGAGTAATGATTGCTGGGGAATGACCACCTTGCAGCTTTTAGCTTTTCTTTCTAGTGAGCAATAAAAGTCATAATTTTTCTTAAGGTAAAGGGAGAATTTGGACAGAAATAGACAATGTATAACATGGGAAATGGTGATTTTCATGACACTGATTTTCTTTGTACCAGACAGAACTGATCCAAAGCTCCCTGACATCAGTGGAGCACTCCCAGGGACTTCAGTGCTCTTTGGATCACAGCACTCAGCCATCAAAGCGACCTCTCAGACCATACCTCCTCCAGGCTGCGAGTATTCGTTGCAGGGTGATTCATCCTGAGGCCTTTTGTAGTGCTTCAGAAGGGTCACGATGGCATCATGACCTGAGAAAGGCGGTGTAAGGTAAGCTTGCAGGTAAGCTCAATTGGCATTGCAAAAAAATACAGGTAGATACAAAATCAAGGGATTTTAGATATAAAAACAGAGCTGTGTGTATCGAAAACATGCAAACAAAGATAAAGCAGTGCTCATCTAAAACATAACATAATTCTTAATTACAGAAATACAGGAAAATATCAGCTGATAACAGTAAGAAGGTTATTTTCATGAGTCAAATGAACAGTAACATGACACGTGTCAATGGAAAAATCACCTTCAGAAATCCTGAAATGGAGGTTGATCATAGCTGTCAATAAACAATGCAAGGGAAACGAGTGCCTGAATGTGTTTCAGTTTTATGTCCTAAACTGCACAACGTGTGCACACTACATTGCTGCAGACAGTTGCTGTACTCATCATTTCTCTTTGGGGAGAAGCAGAGCGGTGTGAGCACGATGCGCTCCATCTCTCGGACGCCTGATGTGCAAAGTTCTGCGCAGTAATGCTCAAAAGTCTTCTGTAAACACTTCAAAGCTGAATTTTCCCTCAGCATATTTTGAGCAGACGATTTTGCCAATGTGACATTTTTAAAAGGGCCCTGACGTCCGTTTTACTAATTGCAGCCATTCTCATGGCAGCATTGCAGTGCCTTGGAGGATAAGAATTTCACTTGCATTTTTTCCCACTGCTGTTGTGCAGCACTTTTTACTCCTCCTTCCGTCTGCTCCCCCAGAGGTGCACCCAGCACTGCTCACAGCTCAGCTCTGCAGCAGAATGTCCCCTCTGGAGCAGCAGGAGCTGGCTCTGCTCGGACATGGGCAGGTCCTGGGCTCTTCCCAGCGTCCCCTCCTGCAGATGGTCATGCTGCCAGAACTCAATGCGCTGCACCGCTGACATGTGGCACAGTACTACAGGAAGGGGAAATTCCCTGCTCTGATCCCTTCTTTCAAGAAATGAAGATTTCTGGCCCTGATGTTTTGATCCTTTTAATGTCTTCCTCAGCAATAAAATTAAAACTCCTCTAGCACATCCCAGAGGCCCTTTCTGAACAGGCTCTATGATTTCTGTTTTAGCAGCACGTAAATACCTCTGACCTTGAGTTTGTGTTGAATTAAACTGGTGTACAGCAGGATACATGAGAAGATAAACACAAGGGCTTGTTGTTATGACCTTTTGTGCCAGGAACAGAAGAGCAGTCGGTGAGCACTCAGCCTACAGTGCCTGAGGGGTAATTTTGTACCGCTGTCTCCTGCCCGTACTGTTCCTATATAGATTTTGTAGCAGAAACTAGAAAACAGGAATACCTTTCTCATAAGCCCACATCAAGCAGGTCTGCTCATCCTTTTCTCCACTGGACCTACTGGGATCACAAGCGACCAGATTCATATCAGCTCCATTATCCAGTAAAAACTGCACCAGACGAATATGGCCATGGTAGCAGGCACAGTGTAGTCCTAGAACATCAGAGATGTGTGCGAAGAACAACTGTCAGAACAGACCTCAGAACTTGTGCCAACACCTATGAAGCACAGGGTGATATACCTGATAAAGGAATGCATTATCAAACGAACACCCGAGGCAGCAGTTGAAAATAAAGTATCAGCACCGCAAGAACCCATCTATTGCCTGCTATACAATGTGTCAGCATTTACTCTCCCACCCCAAATCACATTTAACAACTTTGTATGAGAGGAAAAGCAAGTAGAAACAAAGCAACCACTCTTTTTTTCACTGTGGGTTGTCCAGGCAGGAAGGCATCCCTTCAGACACAGTATCCCACACCCTGGCAGAATGACACTCAGGCCCAATTCTTGATCCTGCATAGAAGCCCAACTACACTTTACATCAGGTTTCACTATTCATATGCAGGCTAACGAACTTGATGCATTCTACTGAACTCTTGGTATTTCTATGCCTTTTAGCCAAATGCTTTAAATAAAGAAATAAATGTAGTGATCTCTCTGAGAGGTAACTGGGCACTGTTCATTGACTTACTGTGTTAATTACCTTGAAAATCCTGATTGTGTATAGCTTCCAAATTTTGTGGTGCTGGTGTATGTTTCATACACAGCAAGGGTGATGATGTTACCTGTATGTCCATCTCTTCCCTGGTGATTGACGCTTACGACATTCTGGTCAAGAAGGAATTTTACAAGCTCTATGTTCTTTCCATAGGTACAAGCACTGCAAAAATGAAAGGAAAAGTGAATGTTGCAGCACAGGAGTAGATAAATACTCTGGGTAGTCAAAGACTTCAACAGAATTACAGAGAGATAAGAATGGAGTAAAGGATCTTTAGAAATGTGTCAGTGCATGATTTGTCCACAAAAGCAAATATGCTCATTTCTGTTGCCTCACAAGCATTCTAGTTATTCTCGTATAAATTCATTTTTGCACAGTTATACAAAATAAATTCACTTTTTCCAACACGTCTCTCCTCAGCCTTCAGTGTTGTGACCAAACTCTGTTCTGCCCCCTCTTTCCAGGTCAGAATGTCTGGAATCCAGGAGGTTTCTGGGCAGGACTCCATGTGCAGCTTCCAAAGCACACAGCAGGAGCAGCAGTGACCCAGACAGGTGCTGATGAACCTGACACTCTTCCTACTTTTCTTTGTCTCCCTTTCTCTCTCTCCTCAGTCACACGCCCTCTCCCACATATCAAGGTGTAAACTTCTCTGTGTTGAGTTCTTTGCTTTATTCCTCATCCTCAGCTGGTTGTTGGTGAGACATTTCTTTTTTCTTGGGTATTGTAGTACCCTCAAGCATTGTTCTGTTGAGAATGGCCTTTTGAGTGCCTCACCTGTGGAAAGCTGTTTCACTGAAGATGTTCTCCTTGGTGAGACTTTCTGTTCCTGAGAGCTGAATCATTTCCTTGACCACGTCAAACTTCCCGCTGTAACAAGCACTGAAGATAAAGAGTTGTTAACAATACCAGCTTTTCAATTAGGCCCAAACAATGAAAAGCAGAGCTCCTCACATGACTCACAGGTGTAATGGGGTGTCTCCATAGATGTTTACCACGTGAGGCTGAACTTCAAAGCTGCTCTGGAGTAAGAACTTGACAATTTCATGGTGACCAAATCGACAGCAGAAGTGCAGAGGAACATGGTCTTCATTGTCCTGAGCATTCACTGTCATTGCACCCAGAAAGAGAGCAAAGAAAGTATTTTATATTTGGCATAGCTTTGGTTGAATATTTATAAAGCTTTATGTACACTGCAGACATATTATGAAACCTCTTAAAATATTTATGGTTCTTTAAAACTGAAATTTCTGTGAGCTGTTACATGCCAAAATGACACAATGTGGGGTCATCTGCAGTGCATCATCGAGGACATTTCCTGGGCTTAGGGTATTTAACTGCTTTATTCCAATATGGAGTGTTTTCATGTGGCCTTTCAGGAATGGAACAAGACTTACTGCCACCTTCAGAATGCTCTCAGTATGGTTCAGTGCTAAGCAAACTCAGGGTACGTGCAAAAATGTAATTGTTTTTACACACTACATTATCTTCTTAGAATATCAACAGCTGAACTAAGGAATAAAATAAGCTATGCGGTGATGAAAATACATTAAAAATGAAGGAGATATAAAGGATATATTTTTCATGGACACTATTAAAACATAAATACATAAAACATAGACGGTAAAAGAGGAAGGGGAAAATTTATTCAAATTTCTGGTTTCCCAGAGTTTCCACTTTGTTAAATATTTAATTTCCCCTCTGAGGATGATTATGTGTGTGCTTAACCTTCCTCACTGCATATTTCAGAGGATGGGAGTGTTCTTTTAAATGGAATGATATATTAGAATGGGCAAAAATAGAGACATAGAATATTACAGGAGTTGTACTTCTCTCTGTTTGCTGAACACATTTTCTGTGATTGTATTTTTTTCTATATGTAGGTAGAGAGCAGCACAACTGATTGATGTCATGATTTAAGGGGCTGACAAATCCAGTCCACTTTGTCCAACATTTTGTTCTCAATTCACAAAATCTTTGAAATTAAAAGCCTACTGAGGGGTACCATTAGAACTATCCAGACTTGCCATGTGCAGGCTTTTTAGGTACAAATATTTGCTACAGCTGACTCCCTGGGACAAAGGGCACACCGAATGCATTCTGAGGTTCCTTCTTGTCATGATTTTCTGTGGCTAAAAGGAGCAATGAATATTATAATAAAACTCTGTTTTAAAATTTTCCTGAAGTAAAGGTGATTGCTCACAAAAGTGGGCAGTCCTTTAAACTGTGCTGAAGGTACAACTTCACTGATGTCTACTGACAGAGAATTCCAAAGATGAATTGTGCTTCAGACTAAAAAAAATTCAGCCAACCAACCACAGAAACCTATTGAGTTTGTGGTCTGCAAATTCCATTACCTGCCTTCACCAGCTCTTCTAGCAGTCTTATGTACAAGGGAGTAAAAAAAGGAAATTGTTTTATTTTGCTATTCTAAGATTATTTTTCACTTTATAGATTCATGTGACATGTTAGCCTTTATCTTTCGTTGTGATTTGGTGCCAGTCAGATTCATTCTGAAGTGCAATAAATAAGAAGGAAATAAATGTCAAAGTTTTGTACTAATAAATGTCAGTGCTTTACAACGGGTGCCCAGAGAATGGCCTGAGGGACATCAGGGGTGTCACGGCCACGAGCTTCTGTGGCACAACAAGGTGTAAGAGAGACAGAGGCATCTCCTCCTTTGTTTTGCATTTAGGAATGGTGCCATTTTCTTGTAAGCCATTTTCTTTACCTCTTGGAGGATATACAAGTACAAATAGGATGATGGGTTCTGTTTTACTTGATACTTTCATAGAACAAATAAATGAGTAAGAGCTTTCCATCATGGTTCAACCCACTGTGCATCTCTCACACACTTTCTCTTACTGTAAATAAGAATTCCACAATGAAGGAAATGAAGCTTGTAGTCTTTTAGACTACAATGATAAACTTGATTTTTTAACATACTTTTCCTTACCATCGGCTTTGCTTCCCTCTTCCATCAAGAGCTTTGTGATATTGAGAAAGCCTTTGGCAGAAGCTAAATGGAGAGGCCTGTCTCCAACTTCCCCACTTGCATTTACATCAGCTCCAAACTTCAGTAAGAGATGAGTTACCTAAGCAGATCATCAACGTCGATTAAAATATCACAAGAAAATCAATCTTATGAAAATCTGCTAGAACACTGCACTGAGTAATGCTATACGTGCGCATCTCTTTATAGTTGAAATGGGGAGAGGAGATTCAATAGCAAACATGTTTATGTTATACATCTACAAAATTATTAAAATGCTTAACAACTATTTCTTATCTAAGATGGGATGTGTAGTGAACAGCTAGACACGAGGCATGTGTTTGTTTAAATGACCAGTCAGCATAATGAAGGAAATGCCCTGAAGCCCAGGTCAGAAACTCTCAGAAGCTTCCTTTCTGAGCAGTGCTGCTGACCACAGAAGCACCAGATGTGCTCTTCACATCATTTCTCAGGACTGCAATGATGCGTTCCAAGTGGTTTATAGCAAATAAGGAAACTCATCTCTCAGATCATCATACAAGGAGTTTCTTAATGTGCCTGGATGGAGAGGTGCGTATACATTAAAAGAAGGACCTCAGGAGTACTTCCTTGGGTCACAGCCTTGCTGCCACTCGAGCACAGTCTTTTCGATCATCTCTGCATCTGAACTCTTCTTTTGAAAGCTTTTCCTCCAACTCCCAATGAACTCAAAGTAATGTCACTGAACTGAAAAATACGTTCTATCTAGAGTTCATCCTTTGAAACATGTGAAGTGCCCAGAACACACTCTGTTAGCAAAAAGAAAAGGTGTAGGCAATTACATAAGCCAAAGCAAAGCCATTATTATGTTTGACATAAAAGGACTGTACAGGGCAACTGAATGGATTGCTACGTTATCCATTTACACATAATTTCTCAGTTAAAAAAACAAAAAAAGAATTAGAAGATTCAGTGCCTGCTTCGGTCAGAGTTTGAGATTATGTTGCAATGAATTCATGACCTGTGTATGAATTAAACAAGAGCACTTGGACTTGTATGCACAGTATCCCAAGGAAAATCCCGCTTTCTAAACCATATATGTATTTTTTCTGTGAACACAAAAGTGGTCACAATTTAATTTGTGAATTCCAATGAAAACAAAAGAAATAGCACTTAATTATTACTAACTTGTGATGTTCCCCTCCTTGCAGAGAGTTAAGAGTATACTGATACTCCTCATGCACTCTCTAAAACGTGAGATAAAAAAGCAACAAATAAAATCAGTCTCTTAGCTGTAACCTGTTTATAAATTACCAGATCTGGTTAGAAAATGACTTGGGAACATACCCATTTTTACCAGGGTCTAGCACAGAAGACTGAGTGTAGATATTTCTTGTTAAAATTCAGACTCCAGGGCAAACACAGATTGATTTCAGCATATGAAAGCTTCTCACAGTAGGTCCCTCTGAATTGTAATGCAAATATGTAACAATAGATCTACAGCTGCCTGGACTTCTCCATCTTTTGTCTTCCAGAAATTTCCCCGCAGTGTTACCTGTTCATGGCCATAATATGCAGCAATGTGCAGTGGTGTAAAAAAAACTGCATCCTGAACATTCACATAAGCTCCATGCTGCAAAAGAATGTCAACAGCCTAGGAGAATACAAAGAGAAAATTTGAATTAGGAGCACAATATATATGGAGTCAGCCAGTAGAGTTCAAAATGTTCTACCACCTGTTTAAGAGAAACAAAAAGCCCCAAGCAACCTACACAGGTGAAGAAGGAAGTACAGCACATGAAGGAGTACAAGTGACAAACTTAACTGAACACTGAATGTCACTGATGCTTCAGAAATGAGGCTGCAGATGTGTTTGGCTGATTTACAAAGTAAGGGGCATAGAAATGAGTCTGTCCTTCAGTTTTCTTTTAATTGTCCTGAGCAAGGACCAGTAAGCACACCAGAGTTTTTAGAAGTAAAACAAAATAGAAAATCCTTTGAAATGTAGATGTGTGTAGGTAAATCCTCAGCATAATTTACTCACTGTGTAGAAATTTCTTTGTATTCTAGAAGTTAATAAGCCTGTGGCTTCAATAAATTAACCTACGTGCTTTCTTTAGAATTGCCACTTGGTTTTGGACTTCCAGGAAGCCAATGCTGTTGCAAACAGCCAGTAGTTACCAAACATGGCTTTCTGAATAACTTGCAAAACGCAAGTCTGAATGAAGCTGCTTTGGATTATTTACTGAAGCCTACAAAGCTGCTAATCAGCCTTTGTTTCTTTGAAGCACGAGGGAGCCCGTGCACGCAGTGGCTGGCAGCTGGAGCGTGTGGGCAGGTCTGTGTATCATTCTGATGAAACTTCTGGAGATTTTCTAATGATGATGAAAGGTGTTGGACTGTGAATCACCCTCAGCACAGCAAGCAATAGGGAAACACTTCCCTAGCAACCTGCAGAAATCACAAAGAAGGGGAAATAGCCAACTCGATGCTACGCTCATCACACCTGTACCCCCCACTGAGATTTCCCCTGACGATGCCAATTAATCCCAGCTACAATGACACATGATTCCGTCAACTGCTCTCGAAGTTAAAACTGTCGATTCATTTCATACATGCAGCAGTGCAGCCAGTCATTGAAATCCATGTCATCCTCCAGAACTCAGAGAACTAAAGCCTGTTACTAAGCAACATTAGTGTTTGGGGATTATTTCTTTACACAGTTTAAAATGAAATACATTTTTTTCCTTATGACTGCCAATACATTTTCAGCACAATGTCCATTCTCTGACATATCCATGTTTGCTCCTTGCCAATCAGTTTTAGCTGTGACTTCAGCAGTAAGCCTCCCTCGGAAGCCACGCTGCAAGCCCAGTTCTGACTCTTTTAAACCTGGGGCTTTGACAGGATAGAAGCAGACCCAGCACGTCATACGAGGGGCCTGAGTCTGGAAAGGACTGAGCCCTTGTTCTGAAGGCAGAGTGGTTGTGACCATCACTGTGTCCTTAGTCCTGTGCGATTATTCTTCAGTGCGTGCTCAAGGTGAGGTCACACAAGAACAGCCCTGTGCTAAAATGCGCATAGTGATATTCACCATTCATCTACTAGTTACTAGTTTAAAATAAAAATATTGTGGCAAATATTCTTCCAATTCCCTCCAATTTAGCAAATAAAGAGACTATCAATTCTACAAAGTGTCTTCGTATTAAATTATTGTAGGTCTTAACTGTGTGCATGTAAAAAATTTAGATCAAACCTCAAACAGATGTAAGAATTTGCTAAAGAGTTTTGTGGATGTTTTACATATAACTCACTGATGAATGTACAAGTAATTCTGTTTTTCTAAGGAAAAGATCTAGTGAAATACTGAATATGCATAGGTATGTAAGACATGAAGGCAGATGTGAGTCCACAATAAGGTTTTGTACCTTCCTTGGCTGGTCCATTCAGATGAAACAGGATACCAATGAAGCAAGTAAGGGAAGATTCGGGCAGTGAGTTCTCATAATCATCTCCCCATGATCGCTTTGCTACAGGGCAGGCAGGGATGTTGCACTCACATGTCATTTCCCATACAGAAAAGGAGAAACACACCTGGTGATGCCCAGCTATTGTGGCAATGTGAAGGGCGGTCAGGGCTCCGTATCCAACCTGCTGAACATCGGCCCCGCCGTGCAGCAGTGCTGTTATGAGTTCTGCGTTGTCCTACGGGCGTGCATAGAGACGTCTTACTTCCACAGTAACAAACAAATCTATTATGCTATTACACTTCAAGAAAAGCACGATACCAGGAGGTATGGGGTGCTATGTTACATTGCATTTCATTTGGCAGTTCACGCTGGTTTGTTCAGCTCTGTGCACCCTGTAAAAGTTAGTGGATACTATGTCACGTGTAATGTGTACTTAATCACCTGAGCGATGAAGTAAATTGCTGAAATGTATTTTTGTGAAACCAGCAAAGACCCAGGATTTGATAGCACAGTGAAAACTATTTGCAAATGATGGAAATACCCTAGAAATCTGTTGTGCTTTTAAAAAATGAGCAGTGTTTTCAGCTTATTTATTAATTAGGAACTGTTCACTAAAATTGACATCAAAGGAAGGCAGAGATGACACTCAGCACTAAGAGCAGGAAATTGGCTTAGCTTGTCCAGTAGCAAATATTGAAACTAAATAGGAGAGTCTTTCCTCCCACATTCAGACAAAATTCCAAACGCTGCTGCATGCGTCTCTTCGTTCTTTCCACTCCTCATGCTCTTGGCAATAGCTAAGGCATTGCTACATTGGGAATTCAGTGCCTTCCTTGCACAAATAACAGCAATAGCAATAAAAAGAATGCTCCTCTATCCTACGATGCATTGCATAATTTAATCAGTATTTCTAAAGCATATCCTCATGGATGGCAATGCAAAAGCACATGCTGATTTCCCACGTACATGCTCTTTGTAGGTAATCTTCCTGCACACCGTAAATGTAACATTGATATTTTCACTAGAAGTAGTAACTGGAGAGATCAGCTGAAGAGTGCAGACAACTAAAGCTAATCCCTTCTGATTCCTTGTCATCACTTCCATGCAAAATAATTTACCTTATAAGCTGCCAAGTGCAGAGCAGTAAATCCATTTCTTGTTAATCTGGATGGGCGCAGTCCTTTTAGCATGAGAGTTCTTATATGTGATTTGTTACCTTTAAAATGGAAATCAGAGTCATTTACACACACACATACAAACCAACAGAAAAAGCTGTGCAGAGGAAGCAATAAGCACCGGTGTGAGTTTGAAAACAGAGAAATATGTTCATGAAACATTGTGTCCTCAGAATCTAATTGGGAACCTTTCCCTTACCCACCGACAGCAGCAGACCTGGACATATCCTGGCTTACTGTTCATAATTCAACAGGGATTGGTTAAGGAGAGTGGAACTTCTAAGGAAGCAGAATCCTTCTGTAACTTCCAGACTATGCTGCAAAGTGCTTCATAAAGTAAGAGATGCCTCCTGAAGCTCCGATCTCTCAGACACATAACCCTTTTGTCCTTCCAGAAACGAAGCACTGCTCACCCTCTGCCTACAACATTATTACAGGGACAGTGGTTTTGAGTGCTGCTAATGACATGGGCAAGTAACTTTATTTCTATCTTTCCAATGTAGTGATGATCTCAAAAATATACTTCCTTCTGAATAATCATGACAAAGTTTGAGGACAATACTGAGTCCAACAACTTCCCTTCATCACTGAAGCATTCACATATTGTACCTAATTAATTAATATTGTATATTTTCTTAAACTTCCTGTCATCAATTGTTCCAGTGTTAGCAAATACTGATGTTCTTTAATATGAGCTTGCACGCTCTGAAATCAAGAGTCAAGATCCTCATTGTTTTCAGCAGTGCAAGATCAGGTCCTCCTTGATCTAAGATTGACCAAATCGTTTATGCACGTTGTTGTTTCATACTTTGTGAAGCTGAAATCTTATGGCAAAATTCACTTTGCCTCTCTAAGCAAGCATAAGAGGTGCAAAATGTGTGCATGAGCAAACGACTGGCCTTGTGGATAACAAAGCAGCAGTGGATCAGAGTGAGAAACTCCAGCATTAGTATGTTTTTATGAACAGCCCAGAAGACATCCTGCAGCCTTTTCTTGCATACCAAGATTTGCTGTCTGCAAAAGTCCTCTCAACTGGTATTTTCTGACCAGAGCATCGGAGTAACTCTTTGAATCAATGTGATATGAAATACAGGTATTTTCATTGTACTAGAAAAACGCATCTTTTATTTATGGCAAAAATATTAAAACTAGCTCCATATTCTGAAATCTATAGCACACACAAAATTAATAACTGTATACAAGTACTACCCAATGAGTAAAGATTAATTAACTAATGCATGTAGCAAGTAAGATGAATTAATTGAATGTTTGTAATAAAACATGCCGAATTATCATCCACAGCTTCTCTTGCACTGATGAATCAGTCATAATGTGGTTCAGAGTAAGCTGCTTCGGTCTTCTCAGCAAACAGAGTTCAGGGTAATAATTACAGATAATTATCCAAGTGCTGCTGAGGACAAAACCAAGAAACTGAAAATATAATCCTCCCCACAGTCATTAGAGACAAAAACGAACCATGTAAATAAGATGCCTAAAATACTTACCCTCACATATGCAGCATAAATGAAGAAGAGAGAGCCCATTATCTGTGCGGTAATTCAGATTGACTTTGCAGAAGGCTTCGTCAGAGCTGAAGAAAGATTTCACAGAGGATTACTGCTTTCATTCTTTAGTAGAGTTTATTTCATTTAGAAAACATTTAAAAGAGAAAACTCAATTGAGCGTATTGCGGACACGGGGCTAAATTTAGACTCAGTTTGCACCCTGTAAACCTGGAAATGCTTTACTGACAACAAGTGAGTGTCTAGATTCGTCTTTCAGAAAATTAAATCAGAGTCCAGCTACTGCTCTGCTAGGAGCTCCTACAGCCCTGCCAGCCAGACCAATCCTGCAAAGACAGTACATTCCTCCCCAGTTCTGCTAAAATAGAGGGGAAGAATGAGCAGAAAGGCACTGTTTATAGATAAGACTCTTTTGTAATAAAAAAAATAGATTCTTCATTGATGTAAAAATAAGAATTAAAAAATACAAACAAGTATTCCTCCTGCACAGAACAGGACACGTGCGTAGAACTGGTGGCAATTCGGGGAAGTCAAAAGGATTTCAGAAAGTACATCTGTGCTCCAGGAAACACACCCAAGAAACACAGTAAAACTGGTATGTGTACATGAAAGCACTACAGAAGCACATACACTCCAAGTCTTCACCTTTTTAAATCTTACATGTGCAGCTGTAACTTCCTTAAGAATTATACACTGTCTTTGACAGCTCAGCATTGGATGTATTGTCTTTGTGTGTTCATTTAAAGTTCATTGCTTCAAAATAATTATTGTCCAAAGAATCACACAGCAAGACTGGAGTACATTGTAAACTTAGGCATACCATTAAAGCTAATCCGTTTGCAAAAGAATATTGATGTTCGCTATAAAATATTGTCATTAGTAATTAACAGCCACTAATTTTAGCTCTATGCTGTGGGACTCTTATCCAAGTACTCCCCAAAACAGACATTAAAGAACAGGCATTCCACATATGAGAAACTTCCTAAAGAAAGCACTCAAAACTGAAAATGCTTCTTAATAGCAAATACTCATCTGATAGGCATTCATGGGCAGAGTTCCTGAGTATTTTACCTAAAAACATGCTTCAGTTCCGCCAGCTCCTTGTCTTTGACCTGCAGATCATCTTCTAATCGCTCAATGATTACAGCGTACGATTCGCTAACTTTCTTCTTCCATTCATCTATCAGCAAGAAAACAGACTGATTTGTGAGACACTAGAAAACATACGAAGAGTGGGGACTCAAATTGTGGAGCACCACCAACCAAAGCACGGAACTTTTAAACACACAATTATATGCTATTCCCTACATTTTTCCTGGAGCACAAAAGCTTAATTAAAACATTACAGCCATTAATCCATTCTCGCTGCAGCCAACACAGGCACATATAAACTGACTTTGTAGATGTCTAACATACATAAATCCTTGTCAGGAGTATTTTTGTCTGAACAAGAGCAAACTTCAACCGTAAGCTTCATTTGTTCATTCTTATTTCCTAAACCTTAGCGCATATACACAGCATAGGAAGATGACAAGCTTTAAGGTTTTTCTAATGAAGTGTGAGTTAACACAACAATGTAAGCTAATACAACCTTATATGATGGTACAATGCATTTAATTTACTGTTGTTTTGTCTTTCACAGGCAGATATGGTCTAAGCTGTTATTATTGTAAGCTAAGAACAATACAATGCCTTACCCTTGAAGTCAAGGGTAAATGTGCTGAGTTATTTCCTAAAATATCATTTGCTTCTTGCAGGCGGAGGTATAGCAGACTGTAGCTTAAAAAACCAACCTAACAACAACAAAAAAATCCCACCAAAAACAGAGTTAATTACCAGTGCAAGTTTGGGTTGGTCTAGATTTGTAATTCCCCATTTGTTCAATATATCTTCTTTGTTCCAGCAAAGCTCCTGCAGTAATACGATGCCCTGTTCAAGAGCAGTGGCAGTCCTACTGAAAAATACTCTGATCGTCTCTGGCTAAAAATAAACCCTGTGCCAAAAGGAATGTCATGCAACAATGACACGGAGCATACCAGCATGTGCTGTCGAGTGTGAAAAAATAAAACAGGTACCTGATCAGCTCCTTTAAAAATCTACTGCCTGTTCCAATAGAAATGCTGTCTGTCAGCTGTTGAATACCTAAATCTGGTGGAAAGGAGACAATTTGGCAGCTCGTTACCAATTTATGAGGATGAATCCCAAAGAGCCTTTCAGGATCCTGGAGGAACACTGAGGGTCCTCAGTTTGAAGAGGCCAGAGATGATCTCAACTCATAAGGTCAACTCCTGCTGTAGTACGCAGGATGTATTTGGAACATCTGAGTATTTCAATTGTAAAGCATACACTGGTATGATATAGAGTATTGACTTCTTGCCTTTTGGTAATATTTGCATATGTTGAGAACATCACATTGAATTAAACTGGAACATGAGTTTGCTGTCAGGAATTCACTATGTTTACTTTGCATTTTTCTGTCCTTATACAGAGAGCCACCACAAAGTTTCTGTCCATTCACAGCTCCACAGACCGTGTCCGTCAGGCCGCCAACGAGGGGAAAGCAGGATGCTCACCCACAGACTCACTGTGGATGAGGGAGACTCTTTGTTGCGCTCTGGTCCAGCTCTGGATGGAGTTTCTCCTGAAACAGGATATTTGAGCTGCTCTGCTCACATTCCAAGCAGACCATGCACTGGACAGCAGAGGGCCAGGACCTATATGGGTCCATACATGCTGACCTCCTTGGCAGCTTTTTAGCTGGGATCCAATGTCACAGTAATGCATAAAAAAAAACCCAGGATGCAGGTAGGTTGAAGGATGCAGAGACCAAAGTGTGCTACTGGGCTTTGTACTTAAACATACAAGAAAACAAACCATGTCGTAATGCACTGAGATTGCGTGCATGGATGATTCCTCTAAGAGCCTCTGCTTAAGAGCCCTGCAAGAAGATTGGTCAATAGAAAAACTGTGCTGCTTCTCGCTCATGTCATCTGGATCTCCTTGGTAATCTGGTTAGCACAGATCTGCTCATCTGCTGTCTGCCCCTTTCATATCCAATCCTCCATGTTTTCTATCAAACAGGAAGACTTCTAACTCATTTCCCCATCCTGTTTTGGGATTTTTACTGTTTTCTGCATCTCTGATGTTATTGCTTTTTAAAATTAAGTTTCTATGTCTATGTTGATATGTACACACATATATACATTTAAAGTCTGCTGATTGACCTTGACAGCTGTTCTGTTTAGTCTTCTCAGCTGAGGATTCCAAGCAACAAGATATGTAAATATAATACAGACACATCAAGTCTTCAGCGAGCAGCATCCCAGCACAAAGAGACTTGCACTCCTGTGACAGCTCCTGGCCCATTGTGAGCTCATCCATTTATTTGCACTGACTTACACATCAAACCAAGGATGGACTTCGGAACACTTGGAGCTGCTGACAAGATGCTCTGTGATACACAACCAAATATTTGCAAAATGCACCGGGCTCTGAACTGATCCTCCACATCCAGTTGCCAAGCAACGAGGAGAACTGTGAGAACAGCACCCCGACTCGTGGGTTACACCACTTCTAATTGACACCTGCCCAAGCAGCACTGAAATGTCGAAAGCAATGTTTTCCCAGGGAGTATTTGGAGCATTCGGATGTAACGTTCACAGAATACTGATCTATGCAATGTTTGGTAGCACTCAGGTGTGTCAGGTGAACAGGGCATTCATATTTATCATTGTAAAAATAAAGCAGTAGGGAGTCTGTAGGCCACATGACAAAGCAGAGGTGCTTACAACATCCCCTGTGTGGCAGAGGATTAGAGGAAGTGTACAGAAGCACAGCACTGCTATTTTTGTTATCACAGAACTACCGTGGCATTTGCACAGGGATTAATCTTCCACACACACAGAGAGGAAAAAGGCATCTGTTGCATCAGAGACTGAGAAACATGAAGCCAGGAACGCTGAGCAGCACAAACTCCTTATCCAAACCAAGAGCATTCCTTTGAGATCCAAATGGAACTTCCTTGCCTTGGTTCCTCAAGCCCCTGTGCCACACATTTCTCAGCTCTTTTCACTTTTGTTCTAATCCTCATTTCAGCTGCCTGTCCTTGTATTCTTTTCTAAGTGCCCAATTGCTCAGATTTTAATTTCCTGCCTAAAAGGTGACTGAACTAATTCTCTTCTCCCAAATTCTGTAATGTAATACATACAGCATGGCTAAATCTCCATCCTCTATTACATGCTCTCAAAGCAGTCAGTGAAATCATTAAGATCATGTTCATTATGTGCCCTATTATTACACCACAGAGCAGAACTAATTAAAGAAGGCTGACATGAATAAAATCATTCAGTGCTCATCTTCTTTGGGACTGTATCCATCAAGTTGCACCTCAGGATGGACAGAGGCAGGCAGGACCTGAATGCCCCCACAAATTCTATATCCATATAGGAAACTCAGTGAGTCTTTACCAAAATCAAGCTCCAAGTTTCAATGGATGCCTCTGGAAGTGATGCTGCCCATCACTTCCAGCACTGCACCCTTTATCGTTCAGATCAGAGGAAAACCACAAGCAAGATGCCACAAACCTTGTTCTCAGGATCTGATATCAGAAACTAGCAACCCCAGAACTGCGGCTGCCTCACTGGTAAAGGTGACTGCATGGCCTCAGTTAAGCCTTCCAACCACTGTGGGACCGTGCCAGCTGTTCAAATGAGAAAACTTGTCACTGTTTAGCAGTTGCATTGTGAGAAAGAAGATAAACTTTGTAAAATGCAATAAAAGTAAAATACTCTATAGAACAGATTCGGATTATTGTAGTCAGGAACTGCCCGGTTTGAGGTCCCTTAATGAGATGTCATCATATTATAAGGTAGCCCTTGCATTAAGGACCAGAATTTGTTATAGCTAAAAACACTCACACTAGTCAGGCAGCTGAGAACATAAAGCAAACAATTATCTAGTGCGTGAAGAAACGCACTAGGTAATTTTTCAAATGTGTCATCAAGGACTGATGGCAGAAATACCAGCGTGTCTCTCATCTCCTCTCTCTCTCAACACAAATACTGATCAACTCACAGAATCACAGAATGGCCCAGGTTGGAAGGGACCTCAAGGATAATGAATCTCCAACCCCCCTGCCTCAGAAAGGGCTGCCAAACGAAATGCCCAACAAAACCAACAAGCTGCACAAGCTGCAGTAAGGCAGCGAGGGTCTGGCTGGAGTACGCAGAGCTCCAGCTCGTAACTGTCAGCATACTGAGAGCTCTGCAGCTCTTCTTCTCTGGGGGACTCTAGAAACTTTCATTCGATCAAAGGGACTGCTGAGGAAAATCCTGGCCCCTGCTTAGATCAACAGGCAAAACTTGCAGAGAATTCAATCGAATAGGGAATTCATTCCTGGGTTTTAGGTTTTATACTAACGATGATACAGCAAAATCAGGAAAACTAGCTGCTTGCTGTAGCTTGACTGAGGAAAGCCATGTTGCAGCATTTAAAGCTCACAAGAGAAGCCTGCAAAGCCTATAGAGAAGTTCAACAAAGCGCAATGGATGTATGTTTTAATCTTTAAACTAATGTTTAAATTGGGTTGGCGATAGGTAGGTGCATGGCTGGACTGCCAGTTCTATTTCCATGCACTGCCATTCTCGTGGCATGGCCCATTTCCCCTATTTGTTAGACCACTTGCACTTCTCTCCGCAAATTACCCCTGTATTATTGATACGGGTACATCAGAAATTTAAGGAGAATACACACAGTTCCTGTGGCTCGCCGGAAACAAGTGGAAGCTTACACATAAAAGTGCTTATGGATAAGTGCAGAATCTAAGAATGAAACCACACAACATGCACGTGAACACGGACACATAAAAACACATGGGAGGCCTGTTAACAGGGCTGTGTGTCAAAAAATTGCTTTAAAGGTTTTTCATATACACTCCATGAAACCTGACTTTATTTTAAAGATGAGAAACAACACGAATCTGGACATCTCAATATCTGTGGAATAAATCCATTCCGACTGCTGACATTACTGATGGCTGATATCAACCAAAAGCTGATTTCTACAATTCTGGACACGAATACTTATCACAGAAAAGAAACAAGGAGCAGCATAAAAACTTAAAGCAGTTTAATGTTTCTTACCCAGTAAATCAAACCTACACTTGTTCCATTATAAAAATAATGGTGAGCACACCTCAGAGGGTACACTTTGTGCAGGAGTGTGAGTAAAGGCAGACACCTCTTACCTGCCTGGCCTGCAGTCAGCCCAGCACAGGGCAGCATCACTCCACAAAAGGAATTCTGAGAGAGAAATACACTAATACCTCTTCATCTTCTTGTGTGCTCAATGGAGGACTGGCCTGCTGACCCAGGCACCAGACGTGGCAGACTGAGACTATGACCAGAACTGCACTCCTTCTTTATGCTTTTGCTTGAAAAGATCCATGTACATTTTCCTTACAATTACTACAAACTGGCAAGTAATAAATCATCCACAAATTGCAGACAAATTAAAGACAGGACATTTCTTCAGTCCTTCTACAGATCAGATTTATCTTTCTGTCTTTGTAGACAGATTTCATCACGAATTTGATTCCTAAATTTCAGCATATCTTCTACATCTTTGTACACAAGCATTTCTTCAACAGACAGGAGCTTAAAGCCATTCAATTTAAAAGCTGACACGTGCTGCACAGAATGTAACATGTTCAATGACATTCTAACTGATTCACTTAAACTAGAACAAACAGGAAAAATCCTAGCAGTCCACAACCCTAACCGGGAGTTATCACCAGAGAAGAGCTGGTCTGAAACCTGCATGCCCCAGAGCTCCAAGCATTCTTGCAGGCTGACTCCAAAAAACCGTAGTGAATTTGTATCTGACAGCAATTTCACATTCTTTTTCAAGTCGTCCTCTACACTGAACACCATACTTACATACTTTACTTGATCATCAATTCTTACACTTAATGAGCTCAGAAAACAGTTTGAAGGTACATCTACTTTCAGATCTATGTACGATCCACTAATAATGCAGTTGTTCCCCACCGAGACTTGAGGCCCAATTCTGGAGTATTCAATAACGGACCCAGGTCCTACAGAACACCCAGGCTCAAGTATGCTTTGAATGATACTTGGTGATCCACCCAAGTCCTCAGCTTTGTCAGAAGAGATGCTGAACTCCTCAGGCAGTAAATTAAGCTCAAATTTCAGTTTGCTATCAGACGTAAAATGAAACAAATACTCGTGAGTAGTTCCAATGTGATAGAACTTGGAGTTGTTTAAGACTATGACATTAAGTGAAGTTCCTTTCAGAAGAGAACGGAGCTTCTGCCGTACTTCTACTAACTGTGATTCCTCTTTTGTCATTTTGCTTGTATCTTTTGTGTAATCCGGAGTGGTTCCATGTCCCAGGGCCTGCAGGAAGTCACCATATGCATCTATTTCGCAGCAAAGAGTACCAATTTGCTTATAGAATGACAGTAATTGTTCTGCAGTGCTATGATCGATGTAAAATATACTGTCTGTATACACGCACTCTGAGCCCACTTCTGAGTCACCACAGTCTGCAGAGGAACTCCTCCTTACACATACTGCACCACACTGGCGCATGGTCTCGACGTCTGGTTTGTGCAGGAAACGATGGCAAGATGTGTATTCGAGTCCTCCTTTTCCTGAGAAAGTGGATGGATCTAAAACGAACACTCCATGCGTGGTCCCAACCGTCAAATCCGAGGGGTGAGCTAAAGCAGTAAATCCAGGCTTATCAAACGTGATCGTTTCCATAAGCCCAGTGCTGTAAAGCTCTATGTCATCTGAACAAGTAATGAGGATTCCTGGCTTCATGTGACTTGGGAAATCAATGTACATGGCCAGCTTCAGCTCCAGCATCTGGTAAACAGGATCGCCGAAAGGCAAAGCTGTGAAAATCTTGCCCAGGGCACTTGCATTTGGTAAACGCTGACTGTAACCACCTTGAACAAAAAGACATCTGAAATTATACAGAGTATGCACACTTTCTCAATACAATCTCAAGCTGCAATTGAGATTACTTTTCTAAGGGAACAGTACATCCGAATTCTAATTCTTTATCTATCAAAATCACTTTTTGTTTGTCTGTCTTTAAAGGTAACATTTTAAAGCGTGGAATGTAAAGCACAACGTACCAGAATGAATTAGCAGCACAACAAAAGAAGTCCATTTATCACCATAGATGTCTTCCAGGCGCTGAAGAACATGAAGTGTTGATCCACCATTTCCTAAAGGAAAAAATACTGTATTATAAAGAGCAGCAACAAGACATGCACTGATACGTGAAGCACTCTGAGACCCGGTTGTGTTTATTAAACGTTGTTTCTTCTGCTGTAGAAAATGAGCTGCCATTTATTTTTAAAAGAGATAAGAGTTGTGTTGTTTTTTTTTAAACAAAGACTGCAGATGCACTGATGTCTATCTGGAACTTCCTCCACCAGTTCTGACGGAACGGTCCTCCTGTTGTACCACAGCCGATGGAATCACAGTGAGGAGGAGGGGTCACAGCGAGGGACACCCCCAGAGGGCAGGCCCAGTCCTCCTGGGAACAGCATCCGATGTGCTCCATCCAACCGGGCCATCTCAGCCCTAAGCGTCAGCTCCTGTGCAAGACATCACACGAGTTTACTGCTGACTTCAATCACACTTTCAAAAGGAAAAACGTAACACTTTGGGACATTCTTACGTGCTTCTAAAACAGCAGGATTTATGACATTAATCTATGCCAGTTATTTAATACTGCAGAGAGAATACTGAGACTGGTTACCTTCTGCATCCATGTGAACTGCTGTAAGGATGCTACGGCAGACAACTCTCTTCTAGGTTCTTGTTGCACATTGTTTAACAGATGGAAATCTAATCGCTGTGGACTCCCAGGTCACAGCAGGCAGTGTGAACTGACACACCACGAGTGGGTGCTGCGGGCTGCTGAGCTCACAGGGAGCCGTGCTGCACCAGCAGTGTGCACTCAGATCGCCGTGGCGGTGCCCCAGACATCACAACGGGAATTTCACTGCCAACATTAACGCCTGTGGAGCACCACAGCCGGGACGCTGTGCCGGGCACCACGGTGACAGCAGCACCGCCTGCGTCTGTACCGCACAGGACGCTTTTTTAGGGTGCTGAAGCCCTTCCATTGCATGAGAGCACGCAAAGCGGGCTTCTGCTTGCCTTGGAACCGTATGGGTACGCTCCGTGAGCACAAACACACGCGAGGAGCGGGGCAGGCAGCAGCTGGCCGGCCCGGGCCGCTCCCGCAGCCGACGACCCGAGCGGGGCACGCACCGATTTTGTGTCCCGGCGGATCCACGAAGACGTGGTAGCGCGCGCCCAGCGGCAGCGCCCCGTCCCGCAGCTTGGCGGCCAGCTGCCGCCGCAACGCCCGCTCCTGCTCCGCGTCGGCGGCGGTGACGGCGACCAGGTCCCAGAACTCGCCGGGCCGCACGGCTCTGCCTGTCCGACACAGAGCACCGCGCTCAGCGCCGGGCCCGGGCCGCGGAACCCCCGCGGAGCCGAACCCGTTCCCCCGCACCTCGCAGCGCGCCGAACCGCGCCAACCGCCGCCCCGTGGCCTCGCGCCGCGCCGCGCTCCGCCCGCCCTCGGCCGCCATGCCGCCCGCCGCGCCGCGCCGCGCGGAAGTGCGCTCCCCGCGGGGCCGGCCGCTTCCTGAGGCGGGCGGTGCCGCGGCCGAGGCGGCTCCGGGGGCGGTGCGGGCGGCCCTGCGGAGCCGCTGCCGGGATAGCTCGGGTTGCAAACGAATCAAGGCAAAGCCGGGCCACCAAACGGCGCTCCTCCCGTAGGAAACCGTACCTCGGCCCCGGTCCTCTGCGCGGGGCGTTCACGGACCGCGCTGACGTCCGCAGCAGCAGCTCCAGCACAGCGTCCCGAGCTCTGCTTCCCAGGGCGGCCCCGCGCTCTGCCCGGGAGCGGCGCTCCATCACGCCGGTAACCGAGGCCTCGGGCAACGAAAAGGCTTTGACTTAAGAGTGTAGTTCAAAATGCTGGTCTTCTTTTCCTTTCCTTTTTTTCCCTTTTTTTTCCCATCTCTACCAATAAACAAATATATATATATATTGTCATTTTGCACGTTTTAATTGTTGTCAATAAGAAGGAAAGTCAGCATGACAGCACCTGTACTGTGAGCTGGCTGTGGCTTCTCGTTTCTCTCCTGCGCCCTCATCCTGCAGGTGTTTCTGAGGATCCCCGGTACACGTTTTCCACTTCTCAGATTTAAGCAATGGGTAATCTGCTGTTTAATCTTTCGGTTTGTGGAACAAGGACTGTGCTGTGTGTGTGCTGAAGAGAAAATGAGACAGAGTGAAGCAGGAGGAACGCTGTGTGACTGCTTTCCCCGTTGCCCTGTTACTCACATCCTGAGCTGTGTTGTGGTTGCACCCTTCACTAAAGCTATGCCCTCCAGATTTGTAGTTTACCTGCAGATTAACAGGAATAAGATATAAAAGAGTTGGTTATCCCATATTCTCAGCTATGCCATCACCGCACCATTTGATCCTTCAGCTTCTGTAGGAGATGCATCTTCTTTATCTCATGGAAGGTTGCTGCCCCAGAAAGCCCTCACTCACTGCCTTCTTTCTCCCGTGTGTCTTTCCTTCTCCCTAGGCAAATCAAGGGGTTGGCTCTCAGGCAGAAAACCTTATACGTGACCTAGCACTGCTGGTCTGACACAGTGACAGCGTACAAAACTACTGTAACTCCAAACCTGGCCCAAGGTTGACCTCTGTCTTCTGCCAGGGGACACCAAGACAGCACTAGAAGAAGTGCGATCTCATCGTTGAAAGAAGTGGCTGCAGCTATTTTTTATATCAGATGTGTAAGATAGGAAGCCATTCATTATTCACATCTGGAGGGGATTTTTTGGCACGGGAAGAAAACTACTGGAGAAGTTTGCTGTTTTTTGGATCAGAGGAAGAACCCATGCCGTGCTGCTGGGTGCAGCCGCCCCTCGGGACCTCAGCGACTCCAAAGCTCATCAGCTGTGCTCTTTTGATTTACACCTGTGATGAGCAGAGTATTAATAGATTGTGCACAGAATGTAATTGAGTTCAGCACACTCCCCTTCAGCTCTTCGTTCTTCAGGCTACATGGAATAGAAACCAGCAGTGGTGCTGCAGAAGGCAAACAGAGCCATGTGAACTGGCTGGCTGTATCTGTCCCAGGAACGAGGCAGTAGTGTGGTCATCAGCTGTAAAACCCTTGTGAGGTATTCATCCCGTGGCTGCGAGCTGGTGAGATAGACACTCGTGGAAAATAAATACAGAGCAATTATTTCACAGCCAGTGCAATTTGCCATAGGAACTGCCCACTTAGAGATCTGGTTGATCACTTGGAGTCCCTAAATCAAATTGGATGTCTCTGCTCTTGTCAGCCAGAAATTATGGGCTTCAGATAGGAATACTGAATGAAGACGAGCTGTCATGTCTGGAAGGTCAGACTAGATAATGACAATGTCTGTGTCTAGCTGTAAATCAGTAAATACTCATTGTTGTCCTAAATGCCAGCGGGTATGGTTCTGAATGTACTGAAGTTGCAGCCCTGAAGAGCAATTCCTTTGGTCGGTTTCTCCCACTGCTAGGCTTCTCCCTCAGCCCTCCTGTGCGAGGGGATCATGTTAAAACAAGCACGTGCATTTCTGAGCATGGCTGTTTCACGTAATCATAGCAAACCTGAATCCTATCGACATGTTTTTCTTCCAGAAGAGTTCCAGAACTCTTACCTGCTTCCAGCAGAAGACACATAATCACACTGTTGCCTCAAAGAAAGTGTTCAAGCTGTATTTATGGCAATGCTAAAATTTGGTGTCATTTCATAATTGGAACTGAGCTCTCGTATAGACTTAATTGCAAAGATGTAATGTTCCTTAAAAGCAGTGCTCCTGGTTTACTTTGTGTGCATTCTTTGTGTGTCTGCATTGCTGTGGAAGTACACTCCTATGCAGAAATCCTTCTCTAGGCCCAGGTCAGATCATAGGATAACAAACTGTGTGTATGAGTCTTAATTCCACTGTGCTATCAGAAAAAAAGGGGACACAGTTGAGAACATTTACCTGCAAATACCCTCCCCTCCTCCTGATTAGCTTCCCTACGCATAATCAATTAATTTGTTACCCATAACTAATTTACTTAGAAAAAATCTTCTGCAAATGTAAAGTATTATTTTATTAAAGCCATATGCGAGGCAAATGTTCAATATTTTTCAGGCAGATCAGTTGTACTTGAAACATCTTTGTCATTTTTAGTTACCATTTGAAGTTAATATCTGTAATCCATTGGAGAAAAGGCAATTGAAATACTCAGCTTAAGATAAATGATCTTTTTAGCTGGAGTGTAGAGTCCATAATTACAGCTGAACAGATTAGGGAAAATCACGTTCCGCCATGTCTCTTGTTTAGCATCCACGGAAATTCTGCCTGCTTATCTAATGCTGAAAGGCCATCTCCTGCAGGGCTTGCAGTTTGCTGTGGCCTCCCCATTTCTGGCACCTCCCGCCCTTCACACAGACTGTTTTTGTGTTCTCAAATTCTGTCATTTTCATCCGTGGAACATTTTTAGCCGTGCGCTTCGTTAAACTGCGGATACTCCTGTAGATAAAATGTTTACATCAAACAGACATTGCCACCTATTTTAAAGAACAGTAATAATAATAAAAAACAAAACAACCAGAGAAGAAGCCTCAGGGTCCATGAAGTCATGGCCAAAGGACCCTGCTAAGCTGTGGCTGAGGGCAGGGCTGGCTCTGGTGCTTCCCAGGAGCACGGGCTCGGCCTGTGCTTTGCCAGGTGCCAGCTACTTGCTCCAGGCAGTTTTCTTTGTTGTGTTTTAGCTTAGGCACATGTTTGTTTTCCTCTTCAGGCACTAGTTATCTGGTAACAATATTTTAAGGCTGAATTGTATCTAATTTGCTCTAGCAGTCCAGTGTTACAAAGGTAACTCCCTTCTGAAAGGGCATTAGGCCAACTGACTGCAGGCCCTGCTTGGTCACTCCGTGCTCTGCTGTTGCTGTTCCTCAGCGCTCCGCACTGCCCCTGAAGTTCCCTTGCTGTCAGTTCCCATCTCTGTGCTGAGCTGCGCGTGGCTCAGTGGCAGCTCCTGGTGCTGGGCACCACGTGGCATTGTCGTGTGCTGGGTGCTGAATGCTGGGTGCTGTATGCTGGGTGCTGTGTGCTGGGTGCAGAATGCTGGGTGCTGTATGCTGGGCGCTTTGTGCTGGGTGCAGAATGCTGGGTGCTGTGTGCTGGGAGCTGGGTGCTGGGTGCTGTGTGCTGGGTGCTGGGTGCTGGGTGCAGAATGCTGGGTGCTGTATGCTGGGTGCTGTATGCTGGGTGCTTTGTGCTGGGTGCAGAATGCTGGGTGCTGTGTGCTGGGTGCTGGGTGCTGTGTGCAGAATGCTGGGTGCTGTATGCTGGGTGCTTTGTGCTGTGTGCTGTGTGCTGGGTGCAGAATGCTGGGTGCTGTATGCTGGGTGCTTTGTGCTGGGTGCAGAATGCTGGGTGCTGTGTGCTGGGTGCTGGGTGCTGTGTGCTGGGTGCTGGGTGCTGTGTGCTGGGAGCTGGGTGCTTAATGCTGGGTGCTGTGTGCTGGGTGCTGGGTGCTGTGTGCTGGGAGCTGGGTGCTTAATGCTGGGTGCTGTGTGCTGGGTGCAGAATGCTGTGTGCTGTGTGCTGGGTGCAGAATGCTGGGTGTATGTTGGTCACTGTGAGCCCCTCCTGCCAGCCCCTCGAGCTCTATGCCTCACGCTCCTAGGTGCCTTCACAATGTGGATATTTCACTGTGTAATCATCTAGATGTGGTTACCCAGCATGAATCCTTATATGAAGGACTTCATTTACTTTGTGCTTTTCTATCATAGTACCTCATCCTCCACTGTTTCTTTCCTGGACGTATTTAGCAGATATAATTCTATTTCTTCCCTGGTGCTGTCCTTGAACAGATATTGAATTTAAAATGAATCTGTAGAGAGCTCTTCCTTCTGTGACTGCTTCTTACTAGTATAATTCTTGCATTTTTTAAACGTGGCTTCTTTCTAGATCTCACTGCCACATATTACTGTCCTTCTCTAGGTCCAATAAAGCCGTTTCCCTCTGCTTCACCACAGCCCCATGTTTTGATGTGTGTGGCAGTGTGGGTGCTGTGGCCAGGCTCTTCCTGGGCCCTCTGAGACACCCCACCATCCCCAGTCTGTGTGTATCTGCTCCCACTTGGCATGGGGGCATGCTGGCAGCTGCAGCCTCTCCTCATCTCAAAGAGAAAATACTGAGGAGTGGTGTAATTTGTGTGTAGGCTTCAATAAAACCATTACAAACTGGCAGAGGTGCAGGGGAGCTCCTACTGTGAGTTGCGCCCCAGCTACAAGAGCAAACCCTGAAGGATTGTTATTCTTCTTTACCTTTTCTGCTTGTTTTTTGCTGCTTAGCGCCTAGTCCTGCTAAAGATGTTCAGTGTCAGACAGAATCAGTCCCTTAAGCGGAGCGAGTGCAGGGAGGTGAAGAGGATCCCTTTCCTGTGGGACTGCTGGCGTTCCCCTCCCAGCAGATGGCAGCATGAATTCAGGCTTTCTACAGAATTCAGCTCTGAAGAGAGAAGGAAACGCTTCGGAGGTTCAAAACGCCCTCTTACAATGTTGTTTACAACCATGATTTTTTGATAGAGTCGGGAAAGATTTGATCACTATTGATTTTAATGCTAATAAATGCTTTAAGAAATCCTGTGGAGAAGCGCACAGCAGGAGCTCAGCCGAGAAATGTCGGGGAGGACTTGGAAGGAGCTCTCAGGGCTCTTCCAGACCTGCAATGCCTATGGGAAAAGCAGTGCTGGGCCATTTCCACTCCGCAGGGAACAGAGGTCGGTGCCTCGTGTCCCTTGGGTACGCTCAGCGAAAAGTGATGCTAATGTGGGAGAAAAAATGATTATTTTCTACCACTCTTGGCTGTAGTTTCAATATCATTATTGGTAATTATTCTCTTTCCAGGCAGTGTCAGGACAGCAGAGCCGGTGGGTGCAGCACTCCTCGTGGTAAGGGGGGGCTTTTACATACAACTGTGTGTGATTGTCCACTGGGAAATGCTCTTGCAGGGTGTATGAGCTTGCTCAGATTTTGAAGGTAGAGAAACAAGGCAGAGACTAATGTAAGTGCTGGCAAGATGCAGTGGTTAGGGCTGATATACTGTGGCTGGCTCATACCTGGCCTGGGGAGCTAGAGGCAGCTTGTGTCTTTATTGTTTTCTTTTATTTTATAGCTGTTGGCAGATACCAAAAGAGCTACAAGAGGACTTCTTTCGTATTCTGTTACCAAAAAAAACCACCAAAAAAGCAGTGTCCTATTTCTGTGGGAACACCATGTACTTATGGGAACCAGGAAAGTTTTATCCCCTGCTCACATGGGGAACAAAGCCCCTACAGCTGCCCTTAAAATGATCAAGGTATCCATATGCATGTTCATCCTATAATGGTACACACGGGCAATTGTCAGCCCTCACCCCACTGACGTCCAGAGGCAATAAACTCTTTATGTCCCTTGTTCCTTCCACTACAAATTCAAACACATGTGAGATGTTCCCACAGTCCAACCAATGGATTTAACATTAGTGCCCCTCATTCATCCCCTGCTGCCAAGGAGCAGAGTACAGCTCTGGGCAGGAGGGTTCTCTGCTGGCCGGAGGTGCTTTGAGAAGGTTCTTGTGAATGAAGCAGGTATGTACCAAGGCAAGCTGTAATATTTATCTGTAGTACATAGGTATGTAAGGCTGTGTGGGTGTGTACACCCCCCCCACATGCTGCCTTTCCCTCCTGGGTGGGATCCTGGTGGCTCTGCACTTGGAGTGCTGTGCTCTGACCCCTTAGTGCTGCACGAACAGAGTGAGAGTGGCCCAGTACAGTGTTAAGGAATGATGCGGTGTGCCCACAGCCAGTGTGGATGCAGAGACATGTGGCCTGGCTCTTGATAAGCAATGCTGCCTTTCATTACCTCTTACAATGGTGAACAGCGTGGAGCCGTTCTCCTGGGGCAGGTGGTGTGTGGGGTGTGTGGGATGATGCTCTTGCTCTTCTCAATCTCTGTTTTTCCCAAGAGTCTCTTGTAGATAAAGCTGTGCAGTGTATCCTGCACACCTGTCTGCAGGGCTGCTGACCTCCTGCTGGCAGCCGGTGCTGGTCCCAGCCTGCTCAGCTGCTGCAGCCCGCAGAGCCGGCGCGCCGCGTCCTGTGAGCAGCAGATAAGGCAGGATCGTGCTGAACTCTTCTTGGGCAATTTCTCTAATGTATTAGGCACAAACAGTCTTTCTTTCAGAGTCAGGCATGTGTGTCTCATTCTAATTATTTTTTCCTCTTTAGCCCATTTCAGTTCAAGTTGTTGCCACAAGCAGTAGTGATAATGTTCTCTTCCCATTGTTACTATAGAGAGGGGATCTACTATAATTATTTCTCAAATTGAGGTTTTCTTTCATCGGAAGTGTTAAAACATCTAGGTGAATGATAACGGATTCACACTTCTCCCAGAGGATTCACTCTCTGTCCGGGCACAACTGCTCCTTCCATCTTGGTCACAGCGGGACCTGTGTGCAGGGCGGGGAGCAGGGACGGGTGTGCTGGAGAGCTCTGACACACCATGGCAGCCTGCGGAGTGCTGCGTCCCCGTGTGCACACAGAGCTGCAGCCCTTGCTGTCCCCACACAAGACAGCCTCATTCCCCAGGCCAGCAGTCACCAGCAGCACTAGCTGATCTCTTCTCCCACATCTGCCCAGAAGCACTGTGCTCATGCTGCTATAAAACATCTGAGAAAACTCTGTTCCTGCAGCACCATCTGCTCATGGTTGAGCCATCACCTGTCTGAAGATGCGCTGGTGCTGTGGTATGTGGTGATGTGATTTCAGCTCTGCTGGCTGCTTTGTTGCTTTGTTGTGATGCTTTACAGAGCTGTAGCTGAGTCAGTGTATGAGAGGTGTGGTCACCTCAGACCTGATCTGAGCACTCTGTTATGCTATGGAGTGCTACTGGTTGTCAGATGTGGTTTAGTATCCTGTTTCCAATACAACCACCTTTACAACTTTCCTGCCACCCAGGCAGGGCTGATGTCAGCCTCCACACCAGCTTGTAACACAGTTACAAGTGTGGGCAGGAGATGGATGAAGATGAGTTTCAGTAGAGAGAAGCTCACACTGGTAAGTCGATGGAACTGCAGCTTTGTTGAGGCTACAGTGGGAAAGCTGAGCAAAGAGGCACAAAAGCAATGGGCCAAACTGTCATTTGATGTGTTTATTTATTCTGGTTCTTCTTAGGACTTGGAAAGTCATCCTCTTCTCTCCTCTCCTTGGAAACTGAAGCACCTCTCATTGTCACCAAAATTGCTGTGGAGCAATAGGAACAGCCTCTCCTCTATTGCCTTGGTGCAGCTGGAGAGCAGCACTAGTGCAGCGTTTCTATGGGTCTCCAGGGGGTGTCCAGTGTGCCCTGTCACATCTGAAGCACACAGCTGGAAGGTGCTCTGCTCTGCTTGCACACCCTGGCAGGTGCTGAACCTGCTGATACAGGCTTGCTGGGGTGTGGTCTGGGCCCTAGCTCAGCAGCCTGCTTGGCATAGGAATGTGCTTCATTAAGTGCCTGGGATTTAGGGGACTGAGTCTTTTCCCTAAAAATAATAATAATAAAAAAAAAATAAAAAGAATTACAAATAGAAGTAGTAATGGCTCTCTGTTTTCATAGCCTCGTCTTCAATAAAAGTCTAATGAAACTATGTCAAGAAGGGTAAGTAACGGTTAGCTGTATAATTAAACCTTCCTATTTAATCTGGGGCACTGCAAGATCAAATGAATTGAGATTTCCCCTCCGGATATATTACCTTACTGAAAGCTGTCAATATTTTTTAACTGCAAAGTCAGTAAGGATGTTTTCCTCAAAGAGTGGGAAAGTTGTAAGTCACCTCGCTATCGGATGTGAGCTACAGAACAGAAAAGTGAGGACTATAGAGAAAGATTATTGATTGCTCCGAGGAGAACAGGCCGTGCCTCCAGCTCCAGATACTTGTTAAATGTTTGGTGGTGCTGTCCTGAGCCCTCTGGTTACAGGTTCATTGCCAGCATTTCATCCTGCAACAGTCTGTGGTTAATAAAAGGATGGAGAACTTTATTGATGGCCCTTCTTATGAAAACAGTGGGTGCCTGATTTCAGCCTCCTCATCACATCCTTAAGGAGAGAAGAGCAGGTGCAGGGAGCCCTGCACAGCTGGGGAAGGAAAGGAGCTGCAGCAGTGCTTCTGAGTGCTGCTCCAAACAGGTTCCAGACAGAGCAGAAGAGCAAAGCAGCTTTTAAAGTGTGGGAAAAAATAAATATTTTTAAAGGGTTTCAGCTTAGTTAACATAAAACATCTTGATTTATGAGAGTCTAATTATTACAATCATTAAAAGACCGTGATTATCATTAAAAGGCTATTATCAGAAATGAAATGCTAAAAACAAATGGTATATATAAAATAGGATCATGCATATTTCATAGAACACATTATACCGCAAAATAAGTTGTCAGGTCACCATGGCAATGCCTTTTAAGTTACCCTTTTTGATGCCTTAATGCACTGCTCTGCATGTTTCAGCTCCAGGCCCCGGGCATGCCCAACACTCGTGAGTTCCAACTGAGAACAAACATAACGGGGCACTTACACACCTAGTGGCCTCTTGCATAGGTAAATACTGTTTTACCAGCACAGGACACGTCCTGCACAGTTTTTGGTGTTCAAAATGAAGCTGGCAGGCGAAGGTCCGGCTCTGCCCTCCTCCCCAGGACCTCCTGCAGGACAGGGCTGTCCCAGCTCGCTCTGCTCCTCGGCAGGACAGGGCACTGCTGGCATAGCTGCAAGAACAGCTTCATCTTCTTCACATCTGCTGGTTGGCATTCAATGGTTCTGTGCCTCATAAGTTTAACTTTCAATATTGGGTTTTCCATACAGTTCCCAGTACAAAGCATTTAAGCTTCAAAGGTACGTGCCTGGATCTCGCAAACCACAGATGTATTTATTTAAGACCTAGATTGCTTATACTTCCAGGTACCCCCTAATGAAGGAAGTCTTCAGAATGTAATTAAGGCAATATTAGTCTTTTCATTTTAATTAAATTCAAGGCTAAGATAGGTTGGAATGGTTTTATTATAAACTATGGGTCTCCTCTAGGTTGTGTTTCTGAGTGGGATGTCTGTCTGCAGCAGCTTTAGAAAGGGGAGACTTCTGAGTTACGTTTGTGCATTTAAATTTCATAATATCTTTGTAGATATTCTCTTCCTTATTCATTTGAGGGCGTTTTGTCACAAATCCTTCCCTGAAGTTGAGGAGCCCAGAGGTGCAGTAATCTGGGTGAATTTCTTCCTGATGGTGTGGAACTCCTTGTAAACATCCCCTCCTCTGTCACACTTAGCTCTTTGGGCTTTTCTTCTTTCCCTCCCTGCTGTGCTCTGGCCACCATCAGCCTGCATGGCCTGACAGATCAATGCTGAGAGATCCGTATGTGTAAACCAACATCACTCCCTGACACCTGGAGAAGATGCCCTGGCAGAACTCGCTGCCTGGAAAAACACACACTGCAAAATGCCTGGTGTCCTGCCACGTCCTGCCTTGGGAACAGCTCAGAAAGCAGCCTTGGAGATGGAGACCTGACTGCTCCAAGCAGGGAGTCTGTGTCTCCTTTCTCTCCCAGTGTTTCAACACAAAGCAACATAATATTTTCCTTCTCCTATCTATCTATCTATCTATCTATCTATCTATCTATCTATCTATCTATCTATCTATCTATCTATCTAGCATGCTCTGTTTCTGTGTTTCCTTAGCTTTTAGGGAAGTATTCCAGATCAATGTGTGGCTGAAAGGTGAAGTTACACTTGGTATGCACAGGATTGGGTTTATATCCTCACCCAAATGAGGATTACAACATGGCCATCCCAGGCACATCCCTGCAGCCCCCTGCTCCAGCAAGGCTGGAGAAAAAGGGCTGGAAAAAGGGAGGACGTGAGGGGCAGGAAGATATCCATGGCTGGCAAACAGCAGAAGAGAAGGAGTTGGGGAAGATTTCCAGGGGAGCTCTGAATACTCCCAGTACGAGTGATGTTTTGCACTTCATTTTTGTGGTTCAGTGCAGGTTTAATGCTTCAATATGAGAAGTAGGAATCCTATACATTTAAAGGGATCATCCTATGTCTAACATTGTTAATATCTGATTAGATATTGATTACTGAGCTGAAAAAGTGGGGGAGAGGAGATAACTGCTAAGTGCAGCTCTTTATGTTAATCCGTTAACACATTCAACAAGAGAGGTAACACGTTTTTCCTGAAGGTCCTTGAGCACCTTCTTTCTTGCTGCCTTTGCCATACCAAATCCTCCGATTTCCCAATTAAAAAATACAATTCATCAAATTGCAAAAAAATAAGAAGAAAACAATAAGGATTTACATGGTTTCTGTTAATTTGTTCTTCCAAAGTGGTATGTTTGAAGGATTTTGCCAAATAATTTTTCCTCCCAGTTCTGCTGGAGCCTTGCATGTTGCTGGCACGCTGTTAGCCAAGGCCAGGCCTGCAGAGCCGAGGAGCTGGTGCTGAGCACTGTGCCCTGTGCCACCTCGTGAGCATTCTGGGACTGGCTCCCTCCTGGCCCAGAGCTTAGGGCAGAGACACACTGCAGGGGGAACCCAGGCACGATCCAGGACCCCCACTTGAGGACTGCGTGCTCATGTTCTAACTGGCATAGGATGGCATGCTTCTCCAGGGCTCTCCATGGTAACCCAGGAAGAGAACTGCTACCAAATCCTGCCTGCTCTCCTTCTGCCTTCTGTGTACTGCATGGACTGTGGTCGTTTGCTCAGGATTCGCAGATCTAAGAGGCTGAGAATGGTGAAGAGCTTCTCATGTGTGAATGCAGGTTAAGGACGAGTTCAGGTGGGAGTTGAGCTGAATGTGAAAGAACATTTTCAGTTCATTCTTGTTGTGTTATCTTCTCTCCAGTTGCAGGCTTGTCTACAGCTATAGGCGAACTGTAGCGTTATGTGCTCAGAAGTAGCTGTAACTGCAGTGTAACTGCAGTAACTACACCCAAACAGCACACCCTACAGATGGGGCAACACTGCAAATATGTAATTACCACAATTAGGGTGCCTTCAGGAAGCTTCAAGGTGACACTGCAGTCACTCAGAAATTACACAGCTGTGTTAGTGACATTCATGTCATCCTGACACAATGGTGACATTAGCATCTAATTATCTTGTAGTCAATTTAACATCAGTCACATCCTGTATATCATGCATTGTACAGCCTTGACTAACTGAATCTCCTGGGGGCATTAAATAAGCTCAGATCACCAAGAGCTCTGGTGACTGAGGAATTTTTCAATAAATTTGGTGGGCGTCACGGGGCTGAACTTTGTGTTTGAGTGACGGGGAGTTCTGCTGCCATAATGCCTGGATAACTCAGATGTTCCTGGTGGTGAGAATGAATGGAAAGGAAAAGCTTGGACTCAGAAGACCTGATAGACATATCCTCATGGACACCTGACTTCCAGAAGCTTCCTAGCATGCCTGGACCTCGTGTCTGCAGAACGCAGTGGAGAAAAGGCTGTGAGGATACAGGATGGAAACTGAGATAGAAGGAGGACCCCCATGATCAGCCAGCACATGTACAGCTGTTAAGCACTGCAATAGGCTCCCCAGGGAGGCGGTTGAATCAACATCCCTGGATGTGTTTAAAAACCATTTAGATGTGATGCTCAGGGACATGATACAGCAGTGGGTTGTTAGAGTGAGGGCAGTATGGTTGGGTTGTGGTTGGACTCGATGATCTTTGGGGTCTTTTCCAACTGGAGTGACTCTATGATTCTATGACCTGACTTATAAGAGTTCAGCTTTCTCTTCTTGGTAGGGCACCACAAATTTCTCAGTAGCAGCAGCTGAAGCCAGGATATCATAATGTTATTGCACGAGATGGTGAAGCTTGGTTTATATGAGCAGAGGGCAGGGTGATCATCACCATTGTTACTGAAGGTGGATCACTTTGTTCAGGCACCCATGACCCGCTGAGGCTGCTCAGGCAGGAGCAAATGGCCAGCAATGCATGCCACAGAAAGAAACCAGCCCCGACGGGAGCTAGATAAATATTCTGCCCTAAATAACAGAATGGCCAGCTATGCAACCCTTAGGACTTTAAATTCTGTGCTACTGTGAGGTGTTCTTTGTCTCTAGGTGAATTTTATTGAGTAATGTGGAGTTCTCTGTAAGAGCATGCACATTTAAACAATTCTGCTGTTATTAATAGTAAGCACTCCTGAAGGACAGCTGATTTTCAGGGTTCTTGAAGACCAGCAGCAGGAATGCTTTCCTTCACTTAATTAGATAACAGCTGATGTATTTCAGAACTGTTTCTCCCCCAAGAACCATTTGTTTTAAATGTCAAGTTTTCTGTTTCTCAATGTGCCCCTTTATTTTTTTCCACAAACCATTTCTGATTTCAATTGATCTTCCCTTGCTATTAATGTCTTCTTTGTTCTTTTACTCAAAGCTGAGTATTATAAATTGATATCTGAATCTAATGATACTCATATCAGAGCTCATAACAGAAAACAAAACCAGAAACGGATACTGCTTTACATCTCACTATTACTGAAATGAGTGGTTTTCTATTTTCTTTCTTCTTTTAATGGGTGACTTGATTTGGGATGGTTTTTTGCAAGTACCCTGTGTAGGTAATCACACTGAAATGCCATCACCTTGCTTACTGCTCACAGTCGCTTATGGTAATTGCAGAACCCGGTTTTAATGACATGGTTAGTAACAAATTGCACTGGCTACTCAGAGCAGTTGTCCTGATGTTATAAGTCAGCTGCTTAGATAGTCACAGGGGAAATCTTATCGTTATTCACAGAGACAGAGAAACAAACATTAAATTTAATTGCACCACCAAGCACCAGAGTCATAATCTTTATATGACAGTTAATGCTTTCATTACTTATCAATTCACTTATTACGTTACTCCTTCAAACAGCTAAGCATCTAGGAAATAGGAGTAGATCTTTCTCTTCTATGTATGTAAAGACAGATAAATGGCAGAATATGATAGAATAAGCATACAGAATAATTTTATTTTATATGAATAATTTTACTAAGTCCTGATGTCATCTTTATATATTCAGTGAAATACATTTTCCTTTCAGATTTTAAAAGAAGTTTTCATCCATCTCACATGGGCCTTATTTCAACAAAGCCTGCAGTGCCTCGTTAGAATTTAGCAGACGCTAAAGCAGGTCTTTTTTCAGAAGCAGCCTTGGCACATACCTGATTTGTACAGCTGGGTTTCACAGTGTATTAATTCCTCCTGGCACGACCAACATGTACACGAGTAATCCCATATCTGTCAACAGTGTCTATGAGTGGAAAATTAGTTGTGTCCTTCAGCACTTCCCTGATTTCCCACATGGTCCTCGTGGAGAAGTCGGCTGCTTGTGGCTTGGGCAGGTGTGCAGTTTGCTGGGTGAGGAGCTGCTGGGCTCCGGGCACTGTGAGTGCAGTGGGAGTGCGGTTGCCAGCTGCTCAGCAGAGGTGTCCCCCAGGGCTGAGTACTTGGGACAGTTTTATTTGATGTTTCTATCAGTGATTGGTATGAAGGGGCAGAGTGCACCCTCACTAAGTCTGCAGATACCGGCCTTGGTGAGGACCATCAGTCTGCTTGAGGATAGGAAGATTTTGCAGAGGGATCTGATTAGGATGGATCAGTGAGCTGAGCCCAACTGTATGAAGCTGAACAAGAGTAAGTGCTGAGTTCTGTACTTGGCCTATAAGAACCCCATGTGTTAGTACAGGCCTGGGGAAGAGCAGCTGGAAATGCACCTGGCAGACAAGGACCTGAGGGTGCTGAACAGCTGGCTGAACAAAGGCCAGCAGTGTGCCCATGTGGCCAAGAAGACCGATGGCATCCTGGCTGGCATCAGAACCAGTGTAGCCAGAGGAGCAGGGAAATGGCAGTCCCCATGTATATAACAGTGTGGGACTGCACCTCGAGTGCTGTGTTTGGTTTTGGGCCCCTTCCTTGCGAAAGGATGTTGTGTTGCTCAAGTGTGTGCAGAGAAGAGCAACTAAGCTGGTGAAGAGTAGGCTAGAAAACAAGTGCTGGGAGGAGTGGCTGAGGGAACTGTGGTGGTTCAGTCTGAAGAGGAGGAGACTGAAGGAAGACCACACTGCTCTCTGTGTGAAAGGAGGTTTTTGATCTCTTCTCTCAGTGATAGATCTCAAGTTGTGCCAGGAGAGGCTTAGGCTGGATATTGGGAAGAGAAAGTGGTCAAACATGAGAACAAGCTGCCAGGGAAGTGGTGGAGTTCCCATGTCTGGGGATATTTAAGAAATTCATGGACGTGGCACTAAAGGACATGGTTTAGTGATGGAATGCAGTAGGAGAGGTTGGTGGCTGGATTGGATTATCTTGAAGGTCTTTTCCATTCTGTATGTTTCTGTGATTCCTTTGGTTGAATAAACTTCATTTATTTGCCTGTTTAAATGCTTGGAAGAATCAGGCCCAAGAGAGAATCAAACAGCAGAAAAGTCACACAATTTTTTCATGGAGATCTTTCAGCAGTTGCTTTATGCAGAACCTAACTGTAGTGGTCATTTCACTCTAGTTCTCGATATCCAATTTTTTAAATTATCAAACTGTATCTGATAACAAAAACATGAGCATGGGTGGATCAGTCTGCACAGACACCTGGCAGTAGCTCATGGAGGGTGTGCAGTAAGGCTGCTGCGTGGTATTGCTTATGGGTTGTGCTTTGCTGCAGTGCAGTTGACATTAACACAATCTAGCTTCTTGCTGAGTAAGTAACTCAAAGAGTGTGTGAAAATTTCTGTTTGATGCCTGGAGAGAAATTAGGTTTGTTCATATTTTCTACTACCCTTGCAGATATGCATAGTTGATAGAGGCAAAAAAAAAAAAAAAAAAAAAAAAAAAAAGTAATACTAATTTGTCTGCTTGGTGTAGGGAACACAGGTATCTGCTGAACCTCTCTGTTTCATGCTGGCATCAGACAAGTTATATCCATATTTTTGCCTTTAATTAAGATGGGGGATTGTTTTCTTTGTTCCCAGCAATGATATCAGCGACATATCCAACAGCAGACGCAGTGTGTGCCAGCTTTCTTCTGATTCAGTAATTCTTGCTTTGCACCTTGAATTAAGCTCTAAAACCGAAACTCTTCACCAGTCTGAGGCTTTAGTGTATTTTTTGAATGATTCTACTGTTGGTAATAAAGCTTTCACATGGAGTAAGAAGAAGATGAACATTAAAATAGTCAGGTTAAGTGGCACAATAATTGAACCTGCTAACAAATTGGGGGAGAACCCTTTCTGTAATAATTTATTTGCTTTGCATAATACTTGAGTCTAAAGCAAACTTTCTTCAGTGAGCTGTTGATGTGTGTATACTTGATATGCCATGTTAATAAGCACATAAAAACTGAATAATCGGCAGGTTGTCCTCCTAACGCACAGCCTTGCCGCTACCCAGAGTGTGCATAGAAAATGAAGAGTTCAATAATTCATATACTGTGCTTTGTACTTGGCAGAATTTAGGAAGCCGGGGTAATCCTGCCTTCTAATGAAAGATCTCCCTGAAGTAAATCCTTCATGAAGAACAAGCCCTCCTAAATGAGAGGTTCCAGGAGCATCAGTTCTTGCTGTTTCCGACCAACAGCTCCCTGATGTCACTCTCTGGCTCCTTGGCCATTACAGTCACCATCACCCCTCTGGGACTGTTGGTGGCCATGGTTTTGCCCACAATGCCAGCTCTGCTGTGCTCCTGCTGATGCATCGCTGGTGCTGAGCTGTCTGTTCCTGATCGTAGTGAGCCCAGTGCAGGTGGTGTTCCTCGGAGCAGGTCTGATAGCTGCCTGGGCTGCCCCTTCACACAAGGTCAGTGGTCAGCACTGCGTTGTCACAGTGCTGAACTGCTCACAGGGCAATAATACTCTCTGCCCCTGTGCTTGCGGATGCACGGCCAACCCCACACTGGAGATATGTTGTTATCTGGTGGTGAGAACCAGCTCTAAGCACCCTCGTGTTGCCTCTTCTACCATCCCCATCACTGTCTTCAGATGCTGAACAGCACAAATGACTTGGCGAAATCACACTCTGGGTCCAGGATCTTCATGCTTCTGTCACTTTTAGTACAGCACCCAACCTTTAGTACACTTAGGAAGCAAAAAAAACAACTATATTTATTTTGTTGCATAGTTTCTTTGTAACTATCCACTGATGGTGGTAGCAAGGCTGGCTTCTTGGTTTCCCTTCATGTTTGTTTCAGGAGCAGTAGACTCAGCCAGCATGAAACTTGGTGTTCAGCCCTTCACAGGGAAATGCAGGGCAGCGGGGAGCCGTGCTGGGCTGGTTTGGGTGACCCAGCCCTGGATGAAGGCACTGCCTGTGGGCTGTGGGTGCTGTGCTGTGAGGGGTGGCCATGGGCAGGGTCTGTCTGGATGGCAGCTGCTGGTGGCCCCGGGCTTGAGGGACATCACTGAGGTCTTTTCCACCCTTAACGAATCTGTATTTAAATTATTCTTTTAATTGTGAGCACAACTGTGACAATCTCAGCATCAGAGATGGTGTGTTTTTTCCTACCAAAATTGTGCTCAGTGTGGCTATGACAGAATGACTTATCAGCGCTATACTTCGTGTATTGACTTCTAATCTACAGGGCTTAAATGTGCCTCTTAATTGTACATGAGATTTATGAATGTTGTATTAAATTGCCTGTATGGGAGTTTTTCTTTTAAATAACAACATGTAAATTGCAAAGCTTTCCCAAAGTTTACAGAACACTTGTCTATAGTTCTTTTAGTTCCCTATGAAGAGCCAGGCAGTGCTGTGTTACCATCATTTGTCTGTGGGGATACTGGGGAAACAGAAGAAATTAATGCTAGCATAGTTTACTCAGTACATAAGCTTTCAAAGGCAGAATAAATTTGTCTTTTCCCCCACTTTTTCTGTCCTTGTTTCAGGGATCACTGGGGTTGCTTGCACTCCTGGGCCAGGAGCAGAGCATCTGGTTGGCAGCCCTGTGGAGGTCTGCAGTGCCCCAGCCAGTTCTGCACCTCCGCACAAATTAGCACAAGAATTTGCTCTGCTTGTGCTAATATTGATTTTGATATTTCCTTCCTCTTTAGCAATTTCTGGCTAATGAATTTGTTGGCAAGAATACTTGCCAAAAAAAAGAAAATTTTGGTTAAATGTTGTAAAATTTTGATGGCATACAAAATGAGGGTTTAGATTCCAGAATATATTTGCTAAAACCCATTTCAAAGGTTTATCTTGCCAAGAGAAATACGAAACATAATGTGACTTGCTTGCAAACGGGCAGTAGAGAATTTTTTCTGGGATGTATTAATGCAGGACTAAAAAATAAATACTGCTTAAAAGCAAATTGTGGTCTCTCAGGCAGAGGCTTTTGAGCAGTTATTTTCTATATTTTATTTCCGTGGCTTGCAACAAGTGTTGTGACTTCTTAGAACTTCACAGCTGAGTGCAACTCAGGAGCTTATTTAGCAGTATCAACGCTCATGTCTTCCATGGCTGAGCGATCAGAAGGCAATGTGACCACTGCGGGTCCAGCAGGACACGTGGGCTAGCTGGTTACCCATACGTCTGCTCCAACCCCTGTTCCTCCATGGCTGGGAGCAGCAGTTGTGGTTTTCTGTCCATTTGTCCATCCCTTCCCAACTGTACCTCTCAAAGCACTGTACAAAGAAAGCTGGTAGCGTCACCCCATCATTTCCAGATGGGAAAATCAGCCACAGAGCTCCCAGCTAGAGGCATACATGTCCAGGGTCTGGACGAACCTCTGCTGCATTTGATGTCATCAGAGTTATTTTAATTTTAAGCTAATTTTTTGTATTGTCAGACTCAATATCATCAGTGTCACTACAATGCCTATCTGCAGCAAGGCCATCGCTGCTCTGACACCATGGTCGTGGGTGTCACTGCTGATAATTTAAGCCTGACATTTGGAAGATTAATTTACCATGAAAATGACCCTCAGGAGACTAGTTCAGACACAGGATGAATCATACTTGAAAAATTGGATGTCTCATTGTTTCAGAAGTTCTAATTAACTTTTTTTAATCATCAGAAGTAGTGGCAACAGATACATCATGGCTGTCCATATCATTCCACTGGGATGGCCACAGGGATCACGGCCCTGGCTCCCATTCTCTGGTGGGTGGGTTGGCATCTGTATTGTGCTGGAGCTGAGTTGGTCTGTTTGCATCTCCCACATTCTCACTGCGAAGGCTGAAAAGTGTATGTTGGATGGAATTAGAGAAAAATTGTTTCTAATGCATATTTTTCTGGTTAGCTTTATCAAATATTATTGCAATAGTTTTTAAGCTCTTGTGAGATGTGTTGGAGGTGACATAGTATATCTCCTTTCACATGAAAGAGGTAGGAAGAGGGGGGGATGCGACACAACCAGCAGTGTGCTGGCAGTAGATGAAAAGAAAAGAATTCCTTTGTTTTCGTTTTCTTGAACCCTGTTTGTTAAGTGAGGTCATGCAATGGCTCCAACACGTCATTCTTTACATATTTTGAGTCTGACAGTCAGTGTGCTCAGAGTTAGCAGTCATCTAGGACTGGGTCCTCTTTTGGCTAGTAATTATCTGGACATCAATAATGGATCTTGAATAAGCTCTTCAGAGCGCTGATTATTTTTTTAAATAATAATTGTATTTTCTCTACATTCTCTCAGGAGCCAGAAGCGTGAGCTGAGCTTGGTGTAATCTGAGCAGCAGACCAATGGTGTGCTTAAACACGAGTGCCTAGGAGCCTCTGTGAATTGCCATGTTTGTCGAGGTAAGACAGTAACTGATAATGGTAATTTGTAGGTTCAGATGCCAAGGTGCCAGAAGCAGGTTGCTTCCATGGGGAGACCTCTGCTGTGAAATCTGTTGTTTGAGCAGGATCTCTGGGACGGGTCTGTGCCCAGCCAGTATAACAACATCCCTTCCGCAGTGAGGTGAGTTTGCTCTCACCAGTACTGCTCTCCTCTGCTTCACCGTGTCCCCGCTGCACCTCTGCTGTTTGTGCTTCAGGCTCCTGCACTCCCTCACCTCTGTGCTCAGCAGCCAGGTGCTCCTGACGCCGGAGCTGTCAGCTGTACCTGCAGGCTCCCCTCTCCCTGTCAGTCCTGGGGCACTGGTGGCTTTATCCCTCTTCATTCCGTATGTAACAGCTCTGTCTTGAATTGGTTGAACGCTTCCTGATGGCTCCTGCTTGGAAACTTGGCACTGGCGGAGCTGGAGAACAGACAACTCATGCATTAGATTTCATAGAACAGCTTTCCTTTCTGAAGGAAAAAAACACCCAAAAACCTACATTCACAAAAAGCACTTTGTAGCACGTGTCAAATCCATCTGCACATGTGAAACACGAAAGGGAGGTAACAACTGTTATTAAAATGGAAATGCAAAAATTCTATAATAGATAGGGAACTCAAATGACCTGGTTTTGGCAACAGCCAACCCTACGGTTCCCAATTTATGGGTCTGTGCACACAGTAAATACGTCTCCATCAGCAGAGGGGAGCCCTGGCTGACATTTGCGAGCTGCTCCGCCGCTCCCAGTCCGGGCAGTGGCTGTCAGCCAGGGCTCACCAGTGACCTCCCAAGTTCATTTGCTTGTGCTCACTCAACTAAATTCTGAGTGCAGTGCTTCCCTGCACCATCTCCTGTGGAATTTTATCTGAGCTGGTGCGTGGGTGTGTTACGTGAAGGCAGACTCTTCTGGCCACTGAAAGCCACTGTTTAACAGATTTGTGCTTGTAAAGATGAAGCTGGAAGCCTACTAGGATTTTCTAAAAACTCAATTGTTTTGGAAATATGCTTAATTCTTTATTAACATCAGTATTTTTTTCAACTTGAAGTCTGTGCAAACTGCGTTCAGAGCTGGGACGTGGTCAGGATGCAGTGGTGGAAGTCTGAGAGCCCCAGGTGAAGGAGGAAGCTGCTGTGTGCCTGGTGAGAGGTTCCTCCTGGACGGGGAAGTGCCATCGGTGCAGCTACCTGCTAGACCCAGAAGCTGCTGCGGAAGGCCGGTGCATATCAGTGCTCCTTAAAATATCTTACAGTCAGAACAGTGTCTGTCTGTGGGGAGCTCAGGAAATCGGTGCTGTGCAGCAAGAGTAATGTGAGCACTCAGAGCAAAGACATTAGTGGACAATGTAATAAGCAAGCCAGCAAATGAATACCTGGAGCCATTTATCATGAATGGGAGATACAGGCAGAGCTCTCTGCAGCTCTGTTACAGGGAAAAACAGCTCCATGACAACTTGTCTATCAGTGTCAAGGAGGCTCTCTAATTTACTGACGTCTGGAGATAGCTGCCTCTGGGGGAAATAAAGACCATGGTTATCCACTCGGGCGCCAGCCAATGCACAGGACGTGCTGTGTGCTGCATGGAATGGTGCTGGTAGCACTGTGCCAGAGCAAGAGTCCTGCCTGGTACATGCAGTGCTGAACATACCTTTCTTCAGAACCACTTTGGAGGTCTGCCCAGATGGTGTACGACATCCACATCTCCAATGTACCAGTTAGCATCTGAGCAGACAATGTGGATGGTTACCAGCACTTTCTCTGTGGATCTAGTATTGGGATTTTGCTACTTCCATTAAAAAAAAAAAAAAAAAAAATTAAGTCCTGGCTGCAGTCAGAGAGCTGGCAAGTGCAAAACCCAGCACCTGTATGCTCAGTCCTGCCTGGGCAGCCAGCAGCATGTCTGCTGCCTCAGTGCCTGCCGGGCCATCTGCACTGTGTCACATGTGATTTGCACTGGAGTGGGAAAGATCACCTGGAAAAAGGAGTACAGAAGCAGTGCTCCTCCAAAGTCATCCCCTGCCCTTGCATCTTTAATGCTCCACACTCCCATGTCCCTCTGGCTGTGATGCAGAGGAGGTGCTCGGTTTGCATTCCCTCTTGGTTACTGAGAAGATACTGTGAGAAATGGGAATGCACTTCAAAGCCGTTTTGGACTGGCAAATAAAGATGGGATGGCTGTGGGCACAGACAGAAGAATATTCATCCACTATAGGAACTCCATTTTGTCTATCATTAATTTTGAGTCATTTCAGTAGATGTTTGCTGGAACTGTTTTAACTTGCTTAATTTGTCTCTGTAACGGGAAGCGAATAGACTGATTAGTAAGATCTCTGATGACTTTTGATAGTTTCAGCCATTGTTGCTGTCCAGGATGCCAGCCCGGGAGCTGGGATTTCAATAACAGGTAACACCTGACACACAGCACCACTGTCTGAGTTCAGAGCATTAAGGACTCATCTGCTTCCCTGTTTGGGTGTGTGGGACATTGCCAAATGTTGGAGGCACTGCTCCTAAATCACAAAGTGCACAGAAGGATCCCGAGGAGCACAATGCTGCCAACATATGTGCAGAGCAACGTGCAAACCAGTGGAGAGCAAAGGAGGTGATGAACTGAGGATGTGGAGGTGCCAATAGATCGTGTTTAAACTAAGTGCTTAAATATAGTGCCACTCCGAAATCATTACTGGGATGACGTGGGCCATTGACTGGTTTTCCATCCATCCACAATTTGGCTTCAGTTTCTCAACCTGAGAAAGTAATGCCTTATTGTTGTTTTTGTCTCCTGTGCGGGTGTGATTCATGACTTGCTCAGGCTGGGATAAATCTGTTGGTAGGAAACGCCTGGTTTCTAGGAGGGAGGATGACACAATCCGTGTCCTAGAAGTCTTTCAATCAAAAGCTGTGATATGGGAGCACCGTTATGTGAAGACATGCTGGTAAGCCTCAATTATCAGCCCACTTTCTGGGGAAATTTACTACCTGGTCCTTCTCAGTGTTTGTGTGCTTATTTTTGTGTCTCACTGAACAAGTCTCGGCAAGCACCATGAATGCTTTTGCCCCTCACAGTGAAATAATGGAAGTTTTTTTTCCATTGCACTATTTTATGGCAGCATAAAATTTCATGACATTTATGAAACTTTGTGTCGTGGAGCAGGTGGCTTGTTAACTTTTATTTTATTTTACTGGTCTCATTTGTACACATATGATATTCAATCTTTGTCACAAATTGGTGAATTATGCTAAGATATTATCTGATACTGCTATCTGAGGAACATGACGGTGACTAAGCAAGCAGGAGCTTTTCTCTCGTCTGGGTTCTGGTGTTGCATTGAAGTGCTCCCTACCACATAGGAGCAATTGGGTGCTGGGAAAGGAGAGCAGCCAGGAGGCCAGGGACAGGGGGTTAGCTGCTCATGGCTTGTGTGTAACCCCAGCTGGCCCACTGAGCTCCTCTGCTCCTCTTCTACCTAAATAAAGGCACTCTACAAGCCTGAGCTAACTGGGCATAATATTTCCATGGAACGTGTAGAATGCTGTGGCAGCCTAACAGCTGTCGTTGTAGAAACACAGAGAAAAAGGGAAAAGAAACACAAATGACCATACCACCCAAAGCCTGGGCTGCCATCTGATGCAGAGGCTGCCCCGGGGTGCTGCTGGGTGCTGGCTGTGCAGCTGTATGGCCAGGCTGTGTGCTCCTGGGTGACAGCATCCAGTGTCCTCCATGCATCCATGGGGCTGCAAAGGTGCACGTAAAGGTGCCCAACTTCCACCAGCTGGAGGGACCCCTGGAGCACTGGGATCAAGGGGGGGATTCTGGCTTTCTGCAGAGGCAGTCTCCAGGCTGGTGCCTGGCATGATGATGTGGTTATTGGGTGTCCTGGTGGAAGTCACGTTTAAGGCCCCCATAATTGTGGCCACCTGCTGCTGGCAGCCCCTGGTGTCCCCATGCCATGAGACCAATGTCAGGCTGTGCTCTTCCTGCCTGGCACGCTCTGCCCACCCACGTGTGCTGCACTGCACTGCAGGGCTGCTCCAACCAGGCAGTGCCTCGTGCCTGCAGGTCCGTGTATAACAGGTTGTAGAGTCATTGACTTTCATGTTACAAGCAAATGCTCTTAATTTGTTCTTTAAATGCTCTGTTGCAAAACGCACAGGAGTACAACAGCAGTACACATGTGGAAATTGCTTTCATGCTGACTTTTGGGCCCATTGCAGTGGTTACAGAGGTTTCTTCTTTTCTTTTCTTTATTTTTTTTGGTGGGAGTGGGTCGCTCTGGTGCTCATTATTCGCACATTTTGCTGTAATCCCTTAATGGCATCCCTGGCTGTGCTCCTGCCGGAGCTCTCTGCAGTGACAACCTGCCATTCCCAAGATGTGCATCCAAGCCCTCCTGTAGGTGTTCCCTGTTCCACGGTAGGTCCAGCCATATGTTGAACTTTTCTCTTGGCATCTTATCTAGCACAACTGATTCACTTTTACTTTCTGCCATCTAGCTGCACTGTGCATCTCACAAGCTGAATACCGTTTTCTGCAGCTGTTCATGAGCCCAGGCACAGGAGGCTTCTCTACCTGCACGTTACAAGGCACAAGCCTGGAGCTGCAGAGGCCGGGCTGGGAAGGGCCCAGCAGAACACTGAAGTGCACAATGAATGCTTCCAAAGGGCACAGATCAAACATGGGACCAATATCTGCCTTGTCCAGGTGACAAGCTGCTCCAGAGGGAGCTGGGCTCCAGGAGCCTGCCCTGTCCTGCAGCCCTCAGTATTTGTCACATCATTTTCACCAGATCTGCAGTGTGGGGTCAGGAGCTATCACCCCATTGCTGTTAGGGCAGGAGCACTGCAGACATGGAGCCAGAGCTGTGCTCAGGACTCCCCTCCACCACCCATGACACGCCAGGCTGCAAATTAAACTGAGGCTTAACAGAGCTTGGGAGCACAGCCAGAGCGTTCTGTGAGGCTGAAGGGAAGTGAGAATCCCCTCTGTGCTGCCTGGCTGTGTGAGATTGGCTTCAGCAGCCTTAATGAGACCTTGGGAAGCTCGGAGCGAGGAGGACAACAAGGGCCAGCTTTCTGCTGAGCTGCTCTGGGGATGAGGGAAACCTGGGCTTAGCTTTTTATTTCACACCAAGACTGTAATTACATGTTCATAGAGCTACAAAACTTCCGTGTGTCTATAAACATGAATTATTAATTGGGCTGGAGAGAAACTGACTCTGTAGCCTGCAGCACAGCAGCTTGCCCTGCTTGCACATTGCTGCCTTGGGTCACACATCTCAGGCCCCATCACCTCACCCTGTCACCCATCTCCATGTCTCTTCCTGAGATGCTGCATAGCTGAGGGGGATCTGGACACAAACCCTGTGCCCAGAGTGGGTGCAGCACAGCTGCAGTGACCCCCACTTGCCATTAATGAGTGCTCGGCCAGGCACCTGGCTTTCTCTGTGCTGTGTAGTGACAATAACAGCCAATAATCTCACTCTTAAGGCATTTTCAAAGAAATGTAAACTAAACTTGAAAAGGAAGATCCCACTGATGACAGATTTATTTACACAAGCAGAACTGCACTGCATCTTGTGGTGGTTTTCACCCAGTTTCCACAGAGGGAAACTGGGGATCTTGACCAAGGAGAGCAGCAGTGTGGTCACACTGCTTGTTGTGCCATTTTCCCCACTGCTGTTCGCCTGCTTTCCCTGGTCAGATCTAACTGTGAGGAGCTCGGTGCGTGTGAGCCAGGAGCAAATCCTCAGCGTGGAGTTAGGCAGTGTGGATAACCCCAGGCCTGGGCGATGTGGCCATGTAGTTTGGTACGGTGGATGTGTGGCTGCTTAGCAATAGGTGCAGTATGGTCACGGTGGCGAGCCCATGCAGCAGGATCTGTTTCAATTACGACCTGTGCTGCACCTCAGGCTGTGTAACAGGGTGAGCCTGGCTCACTGCTGCAACTTCAGGCAGCAAAACACACCGTGTTTGGATGTTAACTCGAATGTTTCAGCTGACTGCTGCTAAATCCAGAATCCAGTGTGTGCTGTGATCACTGAGAATTAAATTGGTGAATGAGTGTGAGACTGAAATGAGGGGAAAAACCATTCCTTACAGCAACCACGAAGAGGAGTTGGTTCATTTATTTGTATGGCCACTGAGAGGACATTGCCACAGCTACATTTAAAGTATTAAATAGACTGGCTGAAAATCACATTTGAGGCAGCTGAGAAGTTTTTCTATTTAGAAAAGCAAAATAAAGCAAGCAGGGGAAAGAAGCTGTGGAAGGAGGAGCCACAGATGGGCAGTAAATCTACAGAGCAGGAGGGTGCAGCACACTGCCCCACACACCTCATTTGGGAGTTACAGGGAACAGTAGTTAAGTGCTAATGAAACAAGCACTCGGTCTTTCGCTGTCCTCACTCGAATTTAATGCTTCTCGCCGGGCTGCAGGATGAGACCTTAATGAACTGAGCGTGCTGCTAAAAATTCACGTCAGTAATCTGTTCCGAAGCGTCCCCGGGGTTTAACACTTGGCAGGAACGTGGTGGCACGGCCCGAGGATGGCGGCAGCGCCCGGTGCCCGTCCTGCTCCAGGAGGCTCCAGCTGCGGGCTCTGTAATGGGGATGCTGGCAGAGCCACAAACAAGGAATTACAGTAATCCCATCTAGATGTTATTAAATCTGTGCAACTGCTTTCAGAACCACAAGGGACGAGGCCAGATTTAATCCAGGCAATGTTTATAAGGTAGCAAGAGGCTGCTTCGGCTGCATTTTAGTGCGCTGGGCTCTTACATCTCCTCTGACAAGCAAGTCCTTGGCTTTCTGCAGATGTGCAACGTGGGTATAATAGACCATCTCTGGAAATGTGTTTTGAGTAAATAATTATTCTAAAGGATAGGAGAATGAATTTTGAAATAGCCAGATAAAGCTCTTTTCCCCACAAACATCATAAGCAATCTTTTCTGATCTAGCAGGGCCTGCCAAGAGATAGACAGAAAGATGCAAAGTTAAAAGGGGAATGCTGCACACTGACCTCGCTAAAAGGTGCCACTGATGTGTGTACTGCAAGCCCTTATCGAAGGGTTCCCTGGCAACTGCTACATCAGCACCTACATCTACCTCATCAGAGTGGAGAAGGGACCGAGAGGGACTGATTTCTTCTGCAGATTTTGAGTCTCATTGTGCTGAGCACTTATCGCTGTGAGAGTTTTCTGCTTCTCTCTTTCTCTGTAAGACCACTGCTGTCCCGAATGCATGCTGGATGTCCTCATCTGATGGGCCAGCATCTATGACAGAGCTAGGGGTGTAGCTGAGAGCACTGCTGGTTTGGAGCCAGAGTTAGCATTCTCCCTCTCTTTTTTTTTATTAAAGATAAATCTGTGGGGAAGATGAAAATGACTTTGTCAGTAGGGGAAGGAGGTGATAAAACTGTAAAATTGGTGAAGAGACCTGGGATAACATGCTTGTGGAAGTTCCTTAGCTAAAGATACCACAGTTGGTTGTTCTGAGAGGAAGCTGTGGGCCAGGAATATAGTGCAATAGTCAGCTCTCCAGAGGAGAAAGAACTTACTGAGCCTTGTTCTGCCTGGCCCTTCAGACCGAAGTATACATGTGTTTTGAGACCTTTTATGTAAGAATAACAGCAAGGAGATAACACATGTTTGTGCCTGGGTGTGAGGGGGCCAGCTCCTGCGGGAACCAGCAGTGCTTGGTCTCCCATCCCGAGGCCTCCCCAGCCCTGGGCACGTGGAGGAAGGCTGCTGGAAAGCTCTGTGGCAGCACCTTTGCCTGCAGAAAGAATCCCTGGGTCTGGAGGAGGATGCTGTGAAAGCTCCACATGCCCATCCTATTTTTGCTTGTTTATCTTGTCAGTGCCAGCCTATTTTGTGGGCAGCTTGTGCTCGTCTCAAGGTATTTGGATTTGATAATCTGATCAGTGCCAGTCCATTCTTGGCTTCTACATCCACCTGCTGACTCCCTCGTGTTACCCTTCTGGTGCTCCATCCATCTGTTAAGAATTTACTTACAAAACGCGTTAAAATAAGGCAGTATGATTTTATGTATATAGGGATGCTGTTCGCAACATTTCAAAAATCCAAATAAAGAACTGTGTCTGTTAGTCTCATAAAGTCGTGCATTTTATCGTTAGTGATTTACAGAGAGTGCCACGATGCTCAGAAAACAGCCCTTTAACATCCAAATTTACTGGTATTCACAATTCTTTCGATCCTTTCTTTGTGAGTAGCACAGGTTTTCAGAGCGTGTGTGTGCGTGCATATGCTGAACACTATTACCAAAGAACTGCATTCAGATAGAGAGTGCAACAGCAGCTCCTGCCCATTTGTTTCTTGTCTGCAAAGACCACAGCGGGGACCTGTCAGGTCAGGGAGCTGCCGATGGCTGCAGGCAGGTTCTGCAGCAGCAGGCTCTGCTCTCCCTGTGCCCCTGGCAGCGTTGGGCAGAGGTGGCTTGCAGGGTCCAGCAGAGCTGTGCGGTATCATCACTGCCTCAGGCAGAGGCCGAGGATCTCCCAGCTGCTTCCAGAGATGTAGCAGCGAGGGGCCTGCTGGATACAGCACAGCTGATACCGCTTTATCTTCTCGTTGAATGTCTGCAAGCTGTATTTTATTTAAATGAAGCCTTCATCTGTAGCATCTCAGTAAATGCCATAATGTTACAGGAAAAGAAGGCTGGCTTGGTTGATGCGGGGATTAAAATCTTTTACTGTTGTGTCCCATATAGCGAGTAACGTGATATAGAAGGATTCTAATGCATGCAGCAGAGCCAGACTCAGCAAGACCTGAACAAACCCCGCAGGACACCGGAGAACCAGCCTGTAATATAGGTCAATGTTTCCATGTGCGGCGTAAGTTCCTTTTGTCTAATTAATCCGTATCTACCAGTATGTTAATGAGAGGGAGACAGAGAAAGCTCATTGCCGCCGAAAGGTCCCCAAGGCTGAAAGAAAACAATCCCAGCTTGTGGCTAATTATTTTTTGCTTAAAATTTATTACTCTGAAAGAGAAGCAAACACGGTGTTTATTTGACCCGTGCCCCTTGTACCAGGCTCTCTTTCCAAATGCTGTTCTTTAAAACAGCAATTAAAATGACAGGAAAAGAAAGGGGGAAGCTGCTGAAAGCAGAGCAGCACTGCAGAGGGAAAGGGATGATTATGGGTTGGAATACCAGCAGCTCCCACCTGATGCTCACCGGCACTAGGCCGTTCCTGACCGGGGCTGTGTTCCTCACCCTCGTGGCTCTCCTCATGGGTCTCCTGACACCTGTTTTCTCCCCGTGGGGCTGAAGGAGGATCTCAGCCTTGCACAGGTGCTCATGGCCCAAGGGATGCAGGGTTCTGGTGGTACCCTGGGTGCTGCGGTGCCGGCTGCTGCCCTGGGAAAGGCCCCAAGAACTGCAGGCTCTGCCCACAGCCTCCTTCATCTTGGTGAGGGGTGGGGAAGCTATCGGGAGATCTAATTTATGCAGGAGTCTGTAATAAACACGTGACAGACATTTCTGTAGCTAATGGGAATGTAAAAATTCAGATGATGTGTGTTAATCCCGATAAGAAATTTCTCTGATAAGAGTGACCCCCTTACTGCCGCATAGGAAAACTCACAGTGACTGCGGCACTAAATCCACTCCTTGCTGTCACAGTGAAACTTTTCTTAAAGCTGAAGTTGTGACACAGAAGTGGACCACCAAGACCCAAAGAAGCCATCCCCTGGTGCAGAGCTTGTGCTCGCAAAGTGATCAGGTTGGTTGTGCCTGAGTATGGTCACTTCAATCAACCTCATGTGATGCAAAATAGGGGGCCCTCCTGATTTGCACTGCACTGCATCTCTGTGAAAGAAAATAAACGATGGGCAGCTCTCAGCAATAGCAGCGTTGGCTGCTGCACACAGCTGCTGCCACCAGCGAGGACTGGTGCCTGGCATGTTGGCACGGGGGCTCTGAGCATTTGGTGGTGCTTTTGAAACGCACAGCTTTTTTCCTTCCTTCTTCATGGCTTTACAACTGATTCATAATCTCACTGTTCTGAATGAGGTTAAGATACAGCTGAGTATGCTGCTAAGTAGCTTGTTCTGTGGGATTTGTGTTCAACCTGGAAGAAAGCATCACTAACTTGCATCAGGTTTATATGACATACGACAGAGGGTACACGTTCAGATGTGCACGCTGTTTATAACATATTGGTATGATTTATCATAGCAATATCCAGACCTCTTAAACACACACTATATTTAAAGTAATGCTAATTCAGGAGTAAAAAAAAAAACACAACAAAAACTAGCATGCATCATGTGTCATCAGTTTGATAGTCTGTGATATGTGTAACCAATTGTTCTTATTTACATTAATTTGCATTGTGAAAAGCAATTTTACAGTTTCAGTCAGACTTAATAGGCAATTTGCAGCTCACTGCCTAATGGCATAGTTACTTAAGCCTGCCCCCAGGGTGCTTTCTAGACCTGGTATGAGACTCAACCTTTCAAATGTTCAATTGAACATCTTAACAAGTCAAAAAGTCATCAGTTATTAGACCCAGTTCATATTCACCTTGTCATATTTGATATTATTGCTAAGATGCCCTTTGATTCAGATATGTTTTGCCTTAGACTGCATAAATGGTGATTTGATTCTACAAAGCACCACGACGTGAAAGATCCCCCCACCCTGGAGGCACTTTTCTGATGGAGGAAGGTGAGCATGTCCCGGTCAGCCTCGCACTGCGGTCTTTGTGGCTCACCTGCATTTAAGGGCCAATTTTTCACCAAGGTGTCTCAAATCTTAGTGACGTGTCTCCTCATGTATGAATGCATGAGCCACCTCCTGTAGGTGTGAAAAGAATAATCTTAAAACAAAGCTGAACAAAAGCCCTTAATTCACAATGATTTAATTTGGGGTGAATCTACTGGGGATAAACTGGGGAATAATGCGCATTTGGGTGATGCTGCAGAGCCTGCTGTGATTTTCATCAATCTTGGATCACTAAGAAAGGTTCTTTGCTGCACTGAGTAACATTAAGAGATGTAATTCTTCTGACAGCATGTTTGATCACTGGAGGGGCTCTTTGAGGGCACCTAGCAGCAGTCCTGCAGGGAAGGTTGCTGGTTCTGAGTAGTGCAGGTGAGGAAGATCATAGCAAAGATCTCAACAGATGGAGCCCCCATTCTTTAATTCGTTGCTCTGGTTACAAGCTGAAAGTGAAGGGCACAGTGTTTTAAGTTAAACTTTGTGTGATGAATACTACGTACAGCAAACTGAAGCAGGTCACGGGTGGTGGGTGGGTTGAGCAATGACCATGGCTATACCTCCTGTCTTTGTACCTGATGTGCCACATGGAGGCACCAAGAGGGAGCGAGTTTTGCACAGATTACACAAAACGCGTTTTCTTGTTTTGTTATCCTTACACTAATGATTAATGAAGACAGTAGAGAGCTGGGATACTCATTTACATGAAGGTGTAGAAATGTTTGAGATCAAGATGAATCCAGCTCTGCGTTATTGCTGTAGCTTGACAGCAATCTTTTTTCACATGCAGCACTGTTTATTTCCAGCTCTCTTCCAGATGCTGAAATATCTGTCTAACTCATGCTATTATCACATATATATATACATTTTGCAACAGATTATGAAAATGTGTGAATGTTATTTGACTTCTGTCTTCCCTAATGTGATAAAGCAAATACAGAGTTTGCTAAATGCCATTTTCTGGAAAAGAATAAATACCGTGCCACGCTGAAGAGATGTAATACCACCGTTCTTTTGCTCTAGGAGCCTGCTTTATTTCTGCAAGAGGGTTTCACTTCAAAAGATGTCACAATTCACTTCACAGTGGCATACAAGAGATTCCAAAAAGCCGCTGTAGCCGTGAGCTTCTCAGCTGTTTGCATTTGAAGCTCTGTGCAGAGTGTGGAAAGATAGGGAAAGTTGTGTACCAAATCAAATATCCCTGCCAGTTTAGCAAAATTTGCTAACAAGACATTAGGATTTTGTAGTGTTTTTCAGCTACTGGTTTGGCCATTTTGGAGTCAGCAGAGCTCTGTGGTGCATGGAGGTGGTGTAAATGGACCAAGCAGTCTGGTTCTGTCTATATTTGTACCTCAGAGTATCAGAGATCTAATCTATTTTCTGTTTTAAACCTTTTTTTTTTTTTTTTAAGATAGCATTTGCTGTTTTCTCTCTGCTACATAATTAAAAAGCACAAAAGCTCAGAATTCGAAGTACGAGAAGCAGAAGACAGCCTTTCAAAATGTGAAGTATTGGTCATTTTTATAGCACTAGCCCGAATCTTTACTACTCTTCTGAGATTCACGTGTAACGGGGTTAATATTTTTAGCTTTGTATGAAAAAGAGCGACAACGATGTCTGCACACAACGTGTGTGCATTCCGTGGTGAAGGCAGTGTCAGCCCTGGAGCACAGGAAGGCTGAGCCCCATCCCAGGCTGTGCTGGCTCTCTGGCTCAGCCCAGGGGATGGGAGCTCATGGAGGACGTTGCTGTTGCCCTCTCCCAGGATCTCCTGCAGCCTGGCTGCAGGGGTTGCCACAAAACCCACTGGGGAAATAGCATCTTCCTCTGAACTGACCAAGAGGTGCACTCCGGTGAAGGCCAGGTGTCTGAAACAGCCAGCTCTGCCAGGGGTTTGGGTTGCTCCCTGCCCCAGGGCATTCACTCAAGTTCCTAAGGGTGTTGAATGCACTTGCTGCTGTTTACCATGCATTTTAAGTGAATTACCTCTTGGAACTGCCCTGCAGTTTTTGTTCTACACCCACACCCAGCTCCTCTGTAGTTTGGCTGGGTTTTGATCTACTTTCTCCAGAATGGAGACCTAAAGTTTAAGAAAAGTGTCATAGTCATGGAGAATTATGGATTATTCAGGTTCTTTTTCCTTGAAATTAATGACAGCCAAGGACAATTTCTAGCGCTGCAGTACAGTTCAGATATGAAGTTGGTTTTTGTTAGTTATTAAAAAGCAGCAACCTGTAGATATAAGACTGTGTTTTATAAGCTAGTATTGCTATGATGCTTTGAAGACGATGCACTGCACCTAACTCTCCTGGTAATGGACATTGGTCCTTTCATTTTTCATTGATTTTTGCAAGATAGGTTTTCTAAGCTGAGCTGCATACCCTCTAGGCTGATGCCGAACACCAAGCATATTCATTAAAGCGTAGAGAAGAACTCAGCAAAGATATTAATCCATTAATCACTGGCACACATAATGACCTTCATGCCCTATCTCAGTCAGCCATTTCAGCCACACCGAAGCATGCTGATTCCCAGCCCAGGTACCAAACAGGACCATGTACCCTCTGAGGCTGCCTGCAGGAGGGAAGGGGTGCCAGGAGCAGCAGTGCAAGCATGCAGTGAGGTGCCCCTGGCTGGATGCACCACGGCCCAAGGCAGAGCTGCAGGGACAGGGCTGGACCGCCGTGGTGGGCTGAGCTCTTCAGCACAAGAGAAATTCTGTCATTTTTAAACGTACTGATAGCCACAGGGACAGAGGCACAACATGTTTTGAGATACTGAAATCAACCCTTACACAGATCTCTCGCAACTAATTTTCATGGACTGTTTTCTGTCCAGAGACCTTTCCAGTGGCACAGGAAGATCATCAAGGCAAACTGCAAATCAAATGAACAGACGTGCTGTGCTTTAAATCGTTATGCCAGCATTTTAAACTGTGATTGCAGCACAGAATATGGCGCAACATATTTCTTTAAAGGGAATAATACACAAAAACATGAAACCTTTCCTGCAGCTATTCCGATAGCAGAGTGCAAAGACTGGCTGAAAAAACAAGACGACTCCAGATGACTTTGGTGTCTGATTTGCCCACACTTTGTTTTCCCCTTCATAAACTCTGCAAGGCTTTGGGGAGAGCAGAAAGAAAAAGGACAAAAAAGAAAGAAAGGAAAAAAGGTGATGTTGTCTTTCTTTGCATGTTGCCAGCGGCTGCCTTCAGAACGGCTGCATTCAAGCAGCTTCTCTGTAGATTTTAGTTAACTGCTGGGGAAGCTGCTCCATGACAAACACATGATTAATGAGTGCCTTTGCATGTCTCTTAAAAATTAGATGTTCTGTCACAAAATAAATACATAAATAAATGGGCTGGATGTAAAAGAACATGTTTTTCACCAAAAATGACATCCTTAGTTGTAAATTTTAACAGATGTCATGAAACCAAAGATACTATAATCTATTAGAAAAAGCCCTTGAAGTTCTAGTTTAATTAGCTCACAAAGCCACCAGGACACTTGGAGAGAAAATGACACATAAAGTGTGCCTCACGAACTGCTTGACTTGGTCACTGGGATGCGATGAGCGTGACTGGAGAACAGAAGAACAGAGGAGAAACCAGGAGCAGGCTGCCCAGAGCCATATCCAGCCTGGCCTTGAGTGCCTCCAGGGATGGGGCACCACAGCCTCCCTGGGCGACCTGTTCCAGTGCGTCACTGCAGGAGCCCTCCTGGCCAGAGCTGGGCCCCACTCCGGCTGTGCCAGTGGCCGTGGGCACTGCAGGCTCACCGTGCTCTGCAGGCTTTGCCAGAGCTCAGCCCTGACCGCCAGCAATGCGGCGCGGTGCCTGCTGCTGCTTGGCTGTCCCTGCTCGTGCCTTGTGGCTTTCCTCTCCTGGAAACCTCAGACTGAATGGAAGGAGGTTGGAACCACAGTGGATTTGTCTCTGAATGTGTTCCACTGGCTTTAGATGGAGTTCCTTGCTTTGTAACTCCGCTCTTTTTTATGACTGAAGGTGACCATATGCTGCATTTCCATAGCATGTGTTCCAATGAGATTTCCATACCGGAGCAGATGGGCATGCTCCAGCATGGCAGTGCTGTGTGTCTGCAGCGTCGCTAGGAGTCCTGGTGTGTAACCACAGAATGGATGGCCCTTCGCGTTTGTGTATGATGAGCTTTGGTTAAATAGGTTTGTGATTCCCTAATTAATATACATTGTAATTAATTTCTCTTCTGAAATCACATTTGCATGCTTGCTGTTCTCTGGTTTTCTGGTTCCATTTTGCCACTTCTTGGCTTTCTGATGCCATCTTCTGCTGTGTCACCGCTGCTGTACCACGGAGCCTTGCTCTGCTGTGCTGTGTTACAGACCTGTAGTGTGCAGGGTTGTCAGTGAGGTGAGGCAGCAGCACAGCGATGCAGGGAGCGGCTGTGCCAAACACCTCCTGCTCCACCTGGCCCTGGGATGGCAGTGGCCAAGTGAACGGGGTGTGCAGCTCCTTTCTGAAGAGCTGCACAGTGACTTTGGGGCTTACATGGCAGAAGTATCTGAGCATGCAAGTTGGGTTATGAATAAATGATTGGCTGCCAGATTTGAATTTTAAATGCAAAAAAAACCCAGCAACCAACCCAACAACAAAAAAACCAACAACCCAAGTTATCTCTGTCATAAATGTGTGATATCAGAAGTCCTATTCAGAGATTTACCCAAAGAGCACAGGTCTGGTTATGGTCAGCATGCTCTCTGATCCCCAGAGGGAAGTTTCAAGGAAAAGGGCTGTGGGTGTGAGGGAGGAGGGCAGCACTTCCCTTGGCCTGCAGCCGGAGGTGGGCAGGCAGCAGATCACCCAGCAGCTCAGGCTCAGATGGGGGCACTGCCACTGGGGCACCAGGAGCCCCCGATTTTGTGTTGATTCAGCCAAGACAAAAGTCAAACCCCATTTCCAGCTCCTGAGAGCAGCTCCTAAAATTAGTAGGAATCGTTTTTTGATACAATATCTTCTGATAACTTAGCAAAAGCCAGAAGATGTGTGAGGAGGAAAATGCCAAGCCGTGTTTTCCGTGCTGGTGTAAATCAGCATAGTTACACTGCAGCAGATGGAAGCACTCTTACTTTACACCACCCAGCGCCATTTGTGCAACGTTACAGTGCTTGGGCACTTCGTGAGTCCGAGACAGGTTCAGGTACAAACCTTCCTTTTCAATTTCCTGCTTGCCTCGCTGGGATCTGTACAGCAAGCGAGGCATTATTTTATTGGAGTTGTTCTATAAAATTAACTCGTAATGCACTTCATTCAGCCCTCCCCACAATGTGACAACTTTGTTTGTTTGTTTGTTTTCAATTACATTTTGGTTTTTAGATGGATGTCCTCATTGTAATGCATCTTCGTTGTGATTTCCACTAAATGCTTGGCACCGAGACCAGCACGGAATCTTTAATGGACAGACTCCTAAGATCAGGTTTTCAACAGGCAGTAATGAGAGTGAGCAGTGCAGGGAGCAGAACCTCTGCAGCAATCAGAGCTGTGTGCAGGAAATGAAGCAGGGCTTTGTCTTCCCCAGGTAACGGGGAGCTGCCCCTGAGCTGGCTGTGCTTCCCTGCCAGCAGCTCCACAGCAAAGTTCCCCTACTTCAGACCCTTCTGTCTGCATGGCAGTGCAGCTGCTGCTGTTTGGGACAGTTTAAGGCACACCAAACTCTTTGTAACAGCCAGCAAACCGCTCCAGCCCCACCATTAGCTGTCTGCAGCCAGCACAGATCACAGGGGGATGCTCTGGGCGCAACTCTGAACAAGAGACCCTTCAGGGTCATTCTCTCTTCCAGCAGTTTGGTGTCAGGTACACATTGCCATGTATCACTGTGCTGAGTGTGACTATTAGGTTCATTTCTCAAGGTTTTGTTGCTGTCTTCCAGGGACCCAGAAAAGAGCGCATTAATTTGTGCTGATAATTTCTTGGTGTGACGACTGAGAGTGCAAGGAACTGAGTAGAACTAGCGCTGACCTTTCTGATTTCTCTTTAAAAAATCTGTTTTTAAGGTTACTTGCTACATGCTGCATCCTACAGATGAAATCTGGGTCTCAGTTAACCTGCAGTTCAGGTCAAAAGGAGAAACAGCAGAATTAAAAAGAGTTTGACCAGCAAGAAATAATTGTGAGTTTCTTACAAAGTGGATGAAAGCAAGTAAGAGCTACAGCTGTGGAGTCAGACTATGGTGCCTTTAAAAGGGACTCTGGAAACTGTGAAGCTCACACGTTCAAAGCCTGCTGGGCCATTGGGAGAAGCCCCACATCACTCCTGCAGGCTTGCCACACATGAGGAGTGGTCATACTCATTCCTCCTATTCTTAGGGCAGTCCGAGTTCTCCCTCCCAGTAGACACCTGCTGGCAAACTCAGTTCTCATTGTGAACTCTGCTGTCCCTGCATAGAGCAACGCTGCTCTGTACTGGAGCAGCAGTGAAACAGTTCTGCAGGGTTGTGGGCACTGGATGGCTCTGCTGTGGACAGAGCCCTCACCCTGAGCCCAGTTTCCTCAAGGCAACCTAGAGCAGCACTGGTACCGAGCAGCGCTGCATTGGCATGGCTGCCAACACTGCCAGCACTCCCAGCAACACCAGTATGGGAGGAGAGGGAGTGAGAGGCACAGGGCTGGAAGCCATGCACCCCCACATCTCTGGCCTTACTGGTTTTCCCCATTGCTCTGCGTTTCAGCATTTGTGTTATCCGTGAAGTGGATATTGCACTTACTGCTCCTGTCTAACTGAAAATTTTATAAATGAACTCAAGAATGAATTTTACTTTCGCTGCTTTCTCCGTACTGCTGGGAAGTATGCTGTCCACTGATGATTACATTTTCTGTGTGAGTGCTTTTGCTTCTTAGCCTTTAAGTGAAATGCCTGGAAAAATGTGTTCCTAGAGCCATCAAGAGGAATAACGGCTGTGTTCCTCCCCCCTGGATCAAGACAGCTCTCAAAAACCAGCAAGGTTTTAGCATTGGGTTTATCTTAACAGTGCATGGTCATTCAAAGCTTCCTTAGTTGTTCATACTTAAGAGGAACATTTCTAATGCAACTGTAGAGCATGCAGATACATCTATCTTGGCAGACAGATTGAAGAGAGCCTACTTAGCTCAATCATTAGGTCAAGCCAAATAAATTTGTACCTTCTTCAGAGAAAATTACCAATGAATGTCCAGGCTGAAGTGATTTTACCTTCCTTGACACTGAAGATTCAGTTACATCAAACTGTAATGAACAGCTGAAAGATGTATTTTTGGTTATAAAAGGAGTGCAACACCTACACATTCAAAGACGAAGTCTTGCTATTTGTTGTACTGTAACATCTAAATACTTATGGCATTACATATTAGTAAGACATATTTTCAGAGGAAGATGATGGCTCTGAAGAGTTGAATCCACTCGGTCTGTAAGGATCTTTTGTTTTTGGTTGTGCTCCTCATTGCGTTATGGATTGGTAAATGGCAGTAAATGGAGCTCTGGCAATGGGAGGGATGCTACTGGGACTTTGGAAGTGGAAGAGCTGTTTTACATCTGATTTGGAGACTTCTCTTTTAGGTGTGTGCTATCCAGGGCCCTGGGTAACAGGCATCAGAAGAAAAGTATTGTTTAGGTAAAATAACTGTGGCTTGAGTTGGAAATAAATAAAACAGCAGTTCTGTGAAGCAAAGGCAGTGTTCTCAGGCATCTGAAATGCATCTACTAAATGCAAAGCAATTTTTCCTAATTCCCGAATCCCAGTTTGTGAAGGCGCCTAGTCATCCTGCACAGCTCATCAGAATGGTCTCCTGGCAACTGCAGATGCTTATCTTGAAAGATTCATTTTTACAACAGATTGAATTCTCAGAAAAGAGACCAAGCATAAAGATGTTAGGAACCATAGTGAGAATCCAAAAGGGTTTTCAGCTCTGACTTGGTTAAGCACCCAAATGTTTGGATATTGATTTGAAACTTACTCAAGCTGCTTAAATCTGAAAATTGGTAATAGGCTCTGTCCTGTCTGCTCTGTGATGGAAAGTCTTGGCACACGCAGTCCCAAATCGCATTGACCTTTTTCGCTGCCAAATTCTATTGCATTTTCATTTCTAATTTACCATCCAATCCGGCCCCAAGGTCTCTAGCTTTTACTACCTTTCTGGATTTCCATTTCCTATTCAGTTTGTGCTTTCCTCTCTTGCTTAATAGTTTTCATTTATTTCCAGTTGAGCTTCATCTGATTACTAAAAATTTAGCGACTGATATATGAGCTCAGAGCAGCGATCCATCTGTGCTGATATTCTTTCTTCTACACTTTACCAGGTTCAGATGCTTCAGAAGGAATGGGAAAAACACCAAAATTGATAATTATGGAAACCTTTGCCAATAGGAAATACGTGTAGTGCCTTTCTGTGCTAAAGTGAAAGGGTTTATATCCTCTTCCATAACATCCCATTGAAATAACAGCGTTTTGTCTCAGCAGCAATAGACATCTCTGTACTTTCCTGAACTCTGTTGTATTTTCAGCCTCAGTAACATCAACTGGTAATGTTTCACAGGTTTATTTTGAAGGATATTTCTGCCTACGTCTGTGTTTCCTCTGATGACGCCACTACTTCGCCTTTCTGCTGGTTTGCTAATTTTCCACGATAACATGGCCTGTGACTGTCATTAATAAGCTAAATATCATCTCCCTTAGAGCAGTGGGAAAGGCACTGTATAAAATGAACTACAGTAACCATCCACCCTCCGCTTCTTAAAGCACACTGCTGAAAAAGGTTTTTCTCTGGAGTCTGTGCTGGAATTACTGACCTTTGTCTTAGTGGTAGCTCTTCTGCATTGCCATTTTCTAGCAAGCAGCTGCCCCGTAAAGGTAAGGCAACTGCATGCTTCGCTTTGAATACCTCTGAATGTTCCTGATGCCATTTCTACTATTCTCTCCCCCTGCCGACTGCACCACTTACCTGAAAATGGCAGAACACCTCATCCCAGGAAAAGTAAAAGTATGGTCAAAGTCTCACACGACATCAGACCCATGTGTGTGCTCTCACCTGGCACTGGTCCCGCTGCCCTGGGCTCAGTGCATCCCTGGGCTCAGTGCATCCCTGGGCTCAGCACTTCCCTGGGCTCAGCACTTCCCTTCGGTGCTCCCAGCCGTGCTGCCGTGCTGGGAGCTCTGTGCTTCTCCTGGCAGTGCTTCCTGTCCTTTACTCCGCCTTCTTTCTCTAGATCGGATGGTTTTGATCTGTACTTAGGATTTATTGGTTTAATCAATGCAACCTCTGCAGTATCATCCTACTAACTGAAGTAATTCCTAGCGATGTGCTGTTGATCCCTGTGACTGCTGAATGAGAGTGAAGCTCTGTGGCAGCACGTGGTGATATTTCTTAACTGCGGTGGCCCAGTTCGGTGTTTCAGAGGTTTTTTATTCCATTTTCTTTTAATCAGAGTTGTTTGCTTAGAGATCAGGCCATTTCTGCGTGTTTTCTCTTTGATAAAACTGTGCTTTTAGGTGTCCTGTAAAATCCTATTTTATTCCCATAGACTTTTGACGAAACTAGCTTGATTTACAAAATTGCAGGGCACTGCTATTGTGTGGTGCCCAGAAACACACTTTGTTTGTTGAGGTATAAAAATCACTGCTAGTTTAAACTGTTTGCGAAGAGAACAATGCTTCTAAAATAAGTATATGGCTAGATTGAGGCAAGACTATTCCCAGTGGTGGCAATAGTATGGTTCCAAGCCTCATGTGGTTATACCAACAGTAATGTCATATTGTAATGCTTCTTTATGGACACCCTGTGAGCACACAGAGCTGCTATGATAATCCTGTCAGCTAAGGACAAGCTGAAGCGTTTTGGATCCCAGTGCCTAGTATTTATGGAAGGTTTTTATAGTACAGACTCAGCAGTTTACACACTTTGCTGAATTCATTTAGAGTAATTAGTGTAACACCAGGCTGGATTTGCAAATCTGTTTAAGCCGTTCTCTTTCAAGTATATCAAACATAAACATCTAAAATACAAGCATTGATGTTTGGGTTATTTAAATCGTTTTCCATCTTTGCCGGAGTGACCTTCAGTAATGCTCCGCATCAGTGCAGGGCAGGAGGCAGAGCCCTGCTGCTCCGCTCCCATCTGCACAGCACTGCTGCCGTGGGGCAGGAGGGCAGGCAGCACCCAGCTCTGCGGGCTGCTTCCCCCCATTTCACTTCTTGTTCACTGTAAAACCAGTATTTTTAACACACTTTTTTTTTTTTTCCTCCAGGAATGGCTGCTTTTATTCTACGGATCTCCTCTGGGATGTGCAGAAGGCCCTACAATGCTATCTGGAGACATTGTGTGCCAGAAATTGCCTCGAGAGAATTTTCTTTTATGCTGTACCCTGAACTGCTTATATGGCTCTTCAGCACTCTTCCAACAATTACTGAGGGAAGCTCACGCTTGTGTGGTGTCCTGTGGCTGTGACTTGATGAACAGACCTACCGGAAAATGTGCTGGGGTAAAGCAGATTGCTGCTCTGGAGCACATCCAGGCGGTGTGGGAGTGCCATTTGTTTTCCATAGAAAAACTGTAGCTGCTCAGATGTAAATTAACCCTACAATTCTGCCCTTCCCTTTAAATACTTTATTCATTTGAAATCATAAACATCACAAGGGTTTGGTGATTGTTTTTTCTTTTCAGCTTCTGGTCTAGCAGCACCTGGTCCTGCTGGACAGTGCCTGTAGCGTGGCCAGCAGTGATGGATGTGGACTGAGAAGTGTTGGGAAGGGCACACACATGGGTGGCTTGGCAGATCCCATTTGCAGATCTGGTGCTGGTACCTCGGGCTGACGGGATGCTCAGTACTGCTGAGTGGTTGTACACTGCTGAAGATCATCGCAGTGGTGTTATCTGTGCTCATTAACTACACTGGCTTTCACAGTGCCTAAAAGATGGATACAAAGATGGTGAAGGGCCTAGAGAGGAAGAAAGGCTGAGGTCCCTCGATTTGTTCAGCCCAGAGGAGACTGAGGAAAGACCTCATCACAGCCCATGGCTCTGCACAGGGGAGCAGAGGGGCAGCACTGAGCTCTGAGAGGAGACACAGGGGCCAGGATGCGTGGGGCTGGCAGGAGGGGCTGTGACCTGTGGGCACTGGGATGGAGTGGGCCCTGCAGCCCCAGACAGGGCTGGGAGAGCAGAGCAGAGCAGAGCTGAACTGAGCTGAGCTGCAGGGCCTGTTAGCACGTCAGAGCAGCTGATGCAAGGCTTGTCTAATGAGTAATTAGGAAATGTATTCTAATTAGCGTCAATCATCTTGTGGGTGTGGAAAATAGGACAACTAGATAGTGTTGACATTTTTTAATGAGATGACAAACGCAGCAGAGGAGGAAAGCATGGGTACACCAGCAGTCTGCAAGGCACCCACTGATGGCAGTGGGATGTGGCTCTGAGGGAAGCATCACGCCAGGGAAGGAGCCAGGCAGCAAGGCTGGAAGCAGCCAGTCCAGCACAGAGGGATAGGGTGTGCTCCACTCTCAGTGCAAACCTAGGGGCAGGGCTCTCAAAACAGATGGGTTTTCAAAAAGAAAAAAAAAAAGAGAAAGAAGATCAAGTGCTGGAAACTGAGATAAATGAGTGTTCAGTGTACAGGGGGAGTATGCCACAGGGGGAGTACATCCTACCAGAGCTCCTCACTGCCAAGGCTTCTTACTGGGCACTGGGATGTGGCCCTCTGTAGGGGCAGCTCTAACTCAAAAGAAATCCACTCTGGAAAGTTTCTGTGTTCAGAGCACAACGGATGCTCACAACAGTCCTTCCTGGCACGGGGCCACAATTACTTGCTCCAATTAATTCCATTGGAGCAGGATCAGGACAGCAAGCAGCGTGGTGCTCTGAGGCTGTGGTTCATCAGCTCGTCAGCTGAAGTGGTTTTGATTTTGAGAAGTCTTATGGACCCCAATAAGGATCAGTAATCATTAAAATTAACCACACGCTGATTTAATCAACATATAGCTTTGTTAATTACTAGCTCTTTCTTCATGTCCATCTGTTTTAAAGATTTTTGCAAACCTGCAGCAGATGTTCATGTAAATATAATAAGCTGGTTGCCATGTAAATACAAAATTTTCAGGAGTGTTTGTGCTGCAGACTTACAATGCATTTGTGCTGCTGTCAGTATTGTGTCTTCAGTAGCTTAAGCACAAAACTGATAACTTTGTTAAAATCCTTTTAGAGACCATTTCTGCTGTCAGCCTCTTCCTTCCCCTCTCCCCCATCTCACTTCTGTTGTTTGCTCTCAGTTGGCTGAGCCCTGGAGAAGGGCCATAGCATTTGCAGGGCTGCCCTGGGAACCATGGCAGAAAAATGAAATGGGGCCCTTCTATTCATGCTCTTTTCACAAGTATAAAAAATAATTTAATACTCGCAGCAAATACGGCTCATTCACAATGAGCAGGGTGTGTGGGAAGCAGTCCGGCAGCGCGGACACACAGCCACCTTCCTGCTGAGGGATGGAGCAGAGCTGGGGCAGCCCAAGCTCAGAGCACACAGCCATGGGTGTGTGGGACAGAAAGCTGGAGGGCACTTCTGGAGAGGAAGGTCCTTTCTAAAAAAGAATACCCCGTGGTATAAATGGAGGTGTATAGTCATGCCCATGCTTACAGTGTGCAACCTGCAATCCCTTTGCCTTTAACTGTTCCCAGAGTGTCTGGAAAACACTGAAACTCCAGCAGAGCCTCACGCAGCCCAACTCCAGCACCTGCCCCCACGGATGGAATGGGATGGCCCCTTCCTTCCCACCCAGCAGTGTTCCTGGCCTGCGTGGGTCTGGCTGTGGAGCAGGTAACACACGAGTACCAGCAAGATGGGCTCCCTGTGTTTTGCAAAGCCTTTTTGGAATGGATTGTAAAGTCGATTAGAAGTGACTGCTTACTAATGTCACATGATGACATAATGGGAAAACCGACAAAACGCAGAACTGCATATTCATAAGTGTTCAAACTTTTCCATCTGCTTCCTTTAGCAAATAGTTCAACCAATAAATAACAGAACACAGCCTCAGCTGGTGCTGCTCTCCAGCCCTTCCCATGTGCTGAGGCTGCTCAGAGCTGCAGGGTGGAACGCAGTGGGGTTGGTATGTAGAATGCCAAGCCCAGCTGGCTGCAATGCTTGGCCACAGTTTGGTGCTACCCACAGTCACGTGTGCAACCTGCCTCTCATTTCTTCTATCCTACACGAGGCTGTCCTTGCAGAGCTTTAACTGACAGCTGATGTTGCACGCTCACTGGGGTGGTGTGAAAAACAATGTGTGTTTTGGTGGTTGGTGGAGTAGAAGGAGGGATGGATCATAACACAAAGATTCTCGCTGACAGCTGAATCCAGAGTTATCTTCCATTTCTGTCTGTGCTTAAAAGAGCTCTGAATTCTTATTTTTTATTTTCTAAGGCTTTACGCTTCATTTAGCCATATACTGACAATGATTTCAGGAGCCCAGTGGGGAAGGTGAGCACGAAGGCAGCCCAGTAAATACCTCCTCAGGTTCTCTTCGCCCATACAGCCCCTGTGCTCACATTGGCTGCCTCTGGCATCAAATTCCAAGTGCAGACAATTTGCTGTTTTGTAAGGAAGGGAGCACAGACAAACTGATGCCAAGTGCACGGAGTCCCAGTGAAGTGCTGTTGCCCCTTGCTGTCTTTTCCAGCAAGGGTAGGTTGGACACAGCAAAATTTAGAGTTGGTAGTAAATAGACAGCAGTGGTGAGTTCATCTAAGGTGAACTCATTGCATTATTTATATAAAGAAGCATTTTTACAATTTCTGGTAACCTATTGATTTAGAAGTTAAGAGTATGCACTTCTTGACTGAACACATCAAACAGCAGAGAAGCTCCCATTTCCCACCACAACTGAACTTTACTACATCAAATCTGTACATTTCAGATGACATTGGGAATTAATAGCAGGAATAAAATCTGGTAATTGAAACTGAATTGAAACAAAATGTCACAGGCAGAATACGAGCTTCAACTTCTCTCTAGGAGTGTGAGGAATCACTGAGTGTTTCATAATTCTTTGACTCCTTCCCACAAATATTTTGATACCTCCAGAAACTCATCTTCATTATTAAGGCTGCTCAACTACTGCATCCCAATGAGTCTGAGCTCAAGATGTTTTTCTCCTTACTCATTTGCTGTTTATTCAGAAACATTTCCTGCTGGATGCCCAGGCTGAGGGTTACTGTGGGGAACAGTAGAGCAAAGATTCCCTATTCTTTTCTCTTTTATAACACACATTTCTAGAATATCCCTAAATTTCCTCTAAGTTCCTTCTAACACAACGAGAAGTTCAACAAGATGCCAGGGCAGCAAGGTCCCAGGGCACAGCAAGTGAGAATCTGCTCAGGCACAGCAGCAGTGAGCACAGAAAAGAGGGAAAGAAGCTGCTTACCCTCAGAAAGCCTTTAAGATCTTCACACAGACAGAGATCTCCAGGCAATAAATAAGTAAATAAATAAATAAATAAAACAGTTCACCTCCACTGCCAACCCTTAAATGAAGTCTGGGAAGGGTTGGATCCTGGCTCCAGCCCTTCCATCACTCAGTACATTGCATGTACTCGAGCTCCCCTGGGCTGGCCCTGCCTTCCCACCAGGTGCTCCATCACTGCTTCAGGCTGTGGCTGAACATTTCCACTACTCCTTAAGTGCCCGTGAAACTGAAGAGTTCAGGTCCTCTCTGTGCTGTTTACCCCTGAGCTGTTCAAGTGCTGCTTCCAGCAGCTCTGCGGCCCCTTCTCCAGCAGCTGCACCTGTGGGGCCGGATCCTGCTGTTTTTACAATGCTCCGTGCTGATGGTGGAAGGACAAGTGGAAGGTTTGCTCTATAATTTCCCTTTTGCGTGCTAGTGCAGGAGCTCTGTTCTCATCCTGAGGCTTCTCCTCTGTTTGATCTACTCCAGTTTTGCGCGTTGCTGGTGCTGCCATGTGCACTGCAGATGCCATGGAGCATGGGCTTCAAGGTGAGCAGTGCAGAAAGACATCCACTGAGGTCCAAGCAGAGGGTGGGGGCATCCGTCACCTCATCACGTGTGTGACCACAGGATCACAGAGGGATAGAAAGGCTTGGGTTGGAAAGCACCTTGAAGGCCATACAGTCTGCTATGGGCAGAGTTGCCAACCATTAAACCTAGCCCCAGCTCAGGCTGTCCAGGGCCCATCCAGCCTGGCAGGATCCCACAAAGCCTTGACAGTCCTGCTGCAGGGAGCCTGCCACATGCAACTTATTCTTGGAGGTCTTCTCCATGTGGCTTCAAGTGTTGCAGCACGATTGCCCCCTGCTTCTGACAGCAGCGTTCAGTATCCCACTGCCTCTCTCACGGTGGAGGTGGCAAAGGTTTTTCCACCTGCATTTCTTCTGCTTTAATAAACCCAAATAACTGTGTGCTTTGTCGAATTGCTACCAGGTGTGCCATCTGCAGATCGAGACAACCTCAGAGCTTTCCTTCTGACGTTTTCGTTTTTCAGACGTTGTCTCCAGAAGTTTCCCACAATTTAAGTGGCAGGAAGTGGGCCCTTACTACTTTTACTTTGGTGGCAATGTTGAGTACTTTTGTTTCAAGTCAACCTTACACATTTTAAAACATATTTTCCAATTCAGCCAGATAATTTGATCTCCTGAAAACCAGTTTTTATGAACCTCATTTTTTATCTTCCGTTCTCTTGATTTGGGAGTCTATGATATGTCTCCATGTCTAAACCTTATACGTTTATATAGAATGGATGTCAGGAGGAGTGAAGTTAAAAAATGATTTTTCACGATATTGCAAATTATGTTTTTGAAGAATGTCAAAGCGGCGAACGATGAAAAACGGGATAAAGGAGTTTCAAATTGTATTTGAGCAGCTATTCAGTATTTGTATCTATTAATGCTGCAGTTCAGTATACATTTTTAGAAGAACCAAGTTTACAAGCTTTATTCCTTCATTTAAATAATTGCTGCCAATGAGTGTCTCGACAAACCCTCATTTGCACAGCATTTCTCATCAAAGCCATCGGACAGACCCTGTGCCATGGCACAGCTGGTGCCCTCACCACTGTCCCTGCAGCTGCAGCCCCGTGAGCTCTGTGTCCCCCAGAGTGTGGTGCTCCTCATCCTGTGCATCCCAGTGGTTTCCTGCAGCACTGAACGGTGCCCAGAAATCAGTGGTACTACACAGTGTGAGCTGGCTGGAGGTGTGGGTGGAGCATGCTGCCAGCACCTTGGATTTCATAGAACCACAGTGTGGTTGTGTTGGAAGGAACCTCACAGCTGCGGCTGCCCAGGGCCCACCCGTGGCCTCAGGAACTTCCAGGGATGGGGCACCCACAGCTCTGGGCAGCAGTGCTGGGGCCTCACTGCCTCTGGGTGAACAATTTCCTCCTTGCATCAGACCCAAATCTCCCTTCTTTTAGCTGAAAGACACTCCCCTTGTTCTACCACCATCTGCCTGTGTAAAGTCACCCTCCCTCCAGTTTATCAGCTCTCCTCATGTACCATGGTGAGGTCTCCCTGAAGCCTTCTCCTCTCCAGCAGCTGTTTTACAGCAGCTGATGCTGTTGGCGTTCCCCAGCAGCACCACCCATTGGTTCTGGGAAGCGGTCCCTCTGCAGGCTGCCTGTGTGGGAAGGGTCCCACACTGTGCTAAAGGAATGCCACCTGATGGGAGCACTGCCTGCTGCTGTCAGAGCTGACCCTGGGGTGTGTGGGGTATGGTTTGTGCTTCCCCCCACCCCAGGCTCAGAGAGCCCCAGTGAGTGCTCTGTGAAAACACAAACCTTCAATCACAGAATCACAGCATCACAGAACTGTAGGGGTTGGAAGGGACCTCTAGAGATCAAGTCCAACCCTCCTGCCAAAGCAGCTCCTTTTGGAGAGAATAAGCATGTCTTGTTGTGGAGAATGATTCTGGGAAAGAAAGCAGTCATTGCAATGACCTTTGCTTTTTCTGCCAATGTCTCCTAAAAAATTTGGATGGATTTGCTGTTTGAGAATCTTGCACTACAGAATGCATATATCAGATTCTTCTTCAGTAGTTAAAACAATAAATAGGAACAGAGTGTTTTATTGCTTGCAGACAAAGTCATGCCGAATTTCTTTCCAGTGGGACCAGAGAAAGCTCATTCCTTTTTGTTTTCTGAGTGAAAGATGTGCAAGATTTTTTATCTCCAGACGCTTCCCATGAAGGAATTTTTATAACATGAGTCTATATAGAGATGCCTACGGACTTCCAGGCCATCTGGGAGGTCACAGGGAAAAAACAGCTGAAAATGGTGCAACACTGTACACAGTGCAGCGAAAGTGTCCGTTGCTATAGCAAATGAAGCAGCGTAACTAACCTCTAACACAGCCTGCTTTGAAATCTGTGCTGTTTGTTAAGGCTTTTTGTTCCGAGCCGTTCACTTTCTCCATTCCTGCTGCTGTTTGGTAAACTGCTCTCATATTATTGGAGTTCATAGTGCAGAAATGGTGATACGTGTTGGGTAAAACCTTAACGATGAGTAAAAACGATGAGTGAATCTTCCATGTCACCCTCACAGGCACATTGATGTGTGAATGCAATATTTCTGGAGCAAGTTGCCATGTCGCAGTTTATTTATTTTAGTTAATTTTTGGGTGGATCAGACCTAAAAAGGAGAGCATCTGGGTTATCTAATCTGGACCCACTGAGCTTCTGGCTCATGGCAATCTCGAGGCTGCTGCCTCTGAGCTCGGAGCTCTGCAGGGCTGCCCTGTCTCCTCCCCGGGTGCCGGTACCGCAGCCCCGCAGTGCACGCTGCTCCTGCTCCTCCTGCAGCTCACACGGACCGAGGGTCACCCAGCTGAGGCCAGCAGTGAGCACTGAGGCCATATTCCATCCTGACATTTTCAGAGAAATAATAAACAAAGAAATACTCAGCCTTTCCCCGCAGCCCAGGCAGAACATGCACTGCTCCTAACATTGAAGAACGGCGGTTGCTCTAGTGCAGGGGAAGCTGTTGAGAGTTACCCAGCTGGGAAATAAACCTAAAACAAACCTAAACATAACCTGGCTGGTGGGGCACACACTGCAGCACTCCATTTCTCTGTAAGCTGACTGCTGCTAACTGGGATCACAGGGTGTCTGGGCACTGTGTGAACGTGCAGCCCCTGGCTCCCATGCAGGCAGTGCTGGACACAGCACACCCAGCCCACACCATGCAGCGATGCAATGGGCACGGGACACGCAGCGGGTGGGATGCCCACAGCTCTGGAGCTGAGCTGTGTGCCCAGGTACCTGTGTGGGCACTCCTCCCATCCCCTCTCATCTCCTCACCACAGTGCTCTCAGATTTTCCAGGAGCTGCTCGCTCTGGCGGTGTTTTGGCCTGCCAAAGGAAGAACTGCATGAATATGCAGAAGACTGTGTGCTGCTGAGTCCCAGTGGGATTAGCGTTGAGGACAGACTTTTCTTTTTCATGTTCTTGGGTTGTGACAGGTGCATATAACAAAGAAAATGGAGGAATGAGTACCACATCTCTCAGTGTGCATACACTGTATCGTATCTTGAATGTGAGTAAACCCCACACCTCCAAATCTTGACACTGCAATTGGATCCTTTGAAATTATAAATCTAAAAATCTATAAACCCAAAGAGTACATCTGGAGAATGAGTATTTGAAGTCTGGAAGCATTGTGCCCATAGGACTAATTATGCTTTTGCAAACTTTACCAAAACATTGTTGTTTATTTAAGTCAGAAGCACGAGAACATCATAATGAATGGTGACTACTGTGACTCGCTCACACAAACATCTATTTTCTGGAGAAAGTGACAATTAAGGGCTTGTAATGGCTTTGGGTTATTTTAGTCTCTGCCAGGACACTGTGGGATGGGAGAAGCTGTGATGTATGGGATGCTGAGGACCTGTCTCCTGACTGAACAGGGGATCTCTCAGTTTCCTACAAGGCACATGCAGAGGATTTTCTCACCATGAAGCTTGCTGCTGAATGGGAAGCTAATGCTGCTCGAGGTGACGGAAAGCCACTTCCCCAGAGCCCATCCCTTCTGAGTCCCAAGGCCCACGGGGGAGTTCCCAGGGCAGGAGGGGGTGCTGGAGCCTCTCCCAGCAGCACATGTGGGCATGGTTACTCCCAACCGAAGCATCACAGTGTGGGATGAGCTCTGTGGTTGGCACCGTACCCATCACAAGGACAGCAAAACCTGGAGCTAATTTTCTGCCTTGCTGAGGAGAAAGCTGCAACAAGCCTTTTGCTGTCTGCTTGTCTGCATCTAATCTCATCAAGTGAAATGTCTGTTCTTATGAGCCTAACTCCTAGTTAAATATGAATTATCTGGGATAGTTTCTCTTGTAATTTCAGGTTTTTTTTGGGTGAGGTGGGGATGCTTCCTCTTCTTGTTCCCACCTCATCGTTGTTGCTTATGTAACTGGGGGCTTTCCATCTGGCCGCACAAAGACTCACGGAGGACAACTGCCCTGGGACCAGCAGGTCTCCTGCATGTGCAGAACTGCTGGGATTCAGATGGATGCCATAGATTGCAGCTTGTGAAGCTGACGGTGTTACACAGGTCTGCCAGTACATCCCACAGACAGACAGCAGCTCTGGTTGCTGTTTATCTGCACAATTAATTTCGTGATGAATGCACTCAGCGTACACAGCCAGAGGAGTGAGTGCAGTCAGTGCCTGGTGCAGGGATTTACACTGCCAGCGCCTGGCACTGCATGCTGCTTTGGGCTCTGCCATTACAGTAATTTACAGTGGAAGTCAGAGACATCTGCAAGTTAAAAGAGGCTCTCCTGAGAGGAGGATGTGACAAAGTTTAAGTAGAAAGCTGATCCCCTCCACGGGAATTCAGAGGTGCATCTTGACGCTGTAAGGCCTTCTAGGATGTGGGTTTTGGCCTTATGCTCTCAATTGGCATTCTGGCACTGAATCTAGGCTGGTGCCACTTAAAGTGAGTTTCTTTTTGCACTGTCTCACATGTTTAATTTTTGAGCTCAGCTCTACAATGCTTTGACTTTTTTTGATGCGCGCCAGCTGCTCTGCTGGCAGGGCTGTACTCAAAGATCAGGCAAAGGAAAATGCTTCTGGAAAATGGATGAAACATCCACTATCTCCCTCAGACAACAAGAGGAGTGCAGTGAGTGCTGTGTGGGCATGGCACCATGCCTGCAGCCCTGGCTCGGGGCTGCCAGAAGGAAACCACAGTGCTTCCCGCTCCGGATCTGCACTGCACAGAGTACATTGAGATGTGGCCCCAGCAGTCAGAGGGGGATAAGTGGGGAGCAGGGAACACAAGGCTGTTGAGCTGGTGCTGCCTCTGGCACAGTGGGAGGGACGGACACATGCTTGTGGCAGGGGGCAGAAGGAGAATATGTTTCTCTTCATAGATGCTGAGGATTATAGTTAAAACCACATACAAATATTCTTCCGTTCATAGCACTTGGAGGTCTCAGCCTGAGAACAATAATGAGGCAGAGCGTGAAGTTATGACACAGTTCCTATGCAGCAGTGACTCAGTCAGAAGGTAAGGCTGCATCCAAATTCTGCTGCAGCTAATTGAAAAGCTCTTGTTTATTTCAGTGGCCTTTGGATTGGGTCCTCAGAAAGCAATTTGGGAAGTGAGGTGAGAAATGCAGGAAGAGCAGCGTATCCGTAACGTGGGCACTGAGCTCCGCTCTTCTCACTTCTGTTCACAAAATGAATTCCAGCCCAAATGCCAAGCAGCTATCTGCCCAGCTCTGCCAAGGCAGATGTAGATAGGAAAGGTACATTTATAAACGGGTCTTTTTAATGCATCTCCTCAGTGTGTTAGTTTGTATACATCTTATTACCTCTGCCGTGGGTCTGGCTCTCGGCTCCTAGAGCCATGCTCTGGCTGTCAGACCCACACAGATGGGGTGCTGCTGAGCATTCTGCTCTGCTGCCCCAGCCCTGTGCTTCTGGGACAAGCCAGCACAGACCCTCAGCTTTGTGCCCGCACCCTTTGTCCTCTTACCATCATTCTCCAAACCCAGAGCCCATGGGGACATAGTGCTCAGAATCGTGATACCTCTTGCACTGAAGGCACCTGTGTTGCCCAGGACATGGGTAGCTGTGTGCTCCACATCTTCGTGGCACATAATTCCTAGGAACTGCTGGTCATGTGAAGTGAGATTTTGGGCAAAATCACCAAAGCTGGTGTTCACCACTGCCCTGAAGGAGAAAACAGAGGGGAGGTTTCTTTCTGCTGCTCTGCTCAGTGCATGCGGGGGTCTGCTTCTGGATATGGGGGTTCATATCACCTCAGTGTCTGTGTTGTAGGGAAGGAAGGAAGGAGGGAAGGAAGGAGAAAGGGCTGCTCTCTTTGAGGCCCAGGGAAAGCTGGGATCAGCTCCGGATCCCATCAGCCATTACTCCATAGCTTCATTGTCATCCTCCACTCTGACATATTACCACTGTTTTTTCACTGTTGGTCACAAGCTCAGTTCTGTAGGAAAACATTGCTCTTGTCATTGCCTCATATCAGGGAGGTGGGCGTGAGTGCTGGGAGAGGCCAAAGATTGTAAATATCAGTCGTAAAAAGAGATGTTACTGAGTTCCTGTGGCAATTTCCGATGGCAATAAGCATGCAGGAGGATATTAAAAGTGTCATTTGGGCTTTAAAATAATAATAATTGAAATAGGTTCAGGCATTTTTCATAACTACAGAGCTAACGAGTATGAGTGTGGATATTTTAAATGAAAACAAAGATGGTAAGAAATCAGCTAATTGGATTTGCAATATGCTGATGCTGCTGGAATTCATCTGAGAAACACAGCAGTGTGTGTGGTGATGGCACACAGCAGGGCACGGCTCGGAGGGTCAGCGGGTCCATGAACCACGCAGTGACCACATCCCGCTCACGTGTGATGCCCCTGATCCCTCATGGACAGTGTTTTTGACAAAAAACATCACACCCAAAATACCAACAATCACATTCAAGCCTTGAGTGTTGTAAATGCTACCGCTGTGAAGAAGGCATTTCGGTGCCCATGGCACTCTCCTGGTGCACACACACGTGCTTACACGACGTGTCGATGTTTCTCCGGCTCAGTTTCACACGTGCATTGGAGCTTTGTGCTGTGAGCGTTTGACTCAGGAAGGCTCTCCCTGCTCCTCCTTGCAGTGATGTGGGCATGGAGCTGTGCCTGTGCTCAGCCCCGTGCTGCAGTTCCCAATGTGCTGAAGGTCTCTCGGGGCAGAGCAGAGGAGCAGGGCTGTGCGGGCACTGTGCCTCTGAGCGGGCAGCCCAGGGCAGACCCTGTGCTCAGTGCTGGACACAGTGGGGTAACGGGGCCATGGTCCCACGCTGCCATTGCTGTCCTGAACTCATCCTCAGGGATGGGTGGCACAGAGCTGCAGAGCTCAAAGGGCATTTTTTTTCTGTTAGGTTTGCCCTTGCAAATGTAAAACACTGACCTCCCTCCTCTCATGGGCAGGAATTGTTTCTTCCTTTAGGTGCTGGTGTGCGGGCTGCCTGCACTTGAAATGCAGCACAAAGGCTACTAAAGCGGCTTTCAGCTTCACAGGCCTTCGTGTCAGCTCTGTTCTCGGCTGCAGCTGGGATGTACGCACTGTGAACCAAGGCTCAGCTGTGCTTTTCCCCACTGCATTTCCATTTTCCTCTGTATTTTCAACCCATCGGTCAGATGCAAGTTGCATACAAACGTGTACATCTGTTTCTCAGTGCACACATCTGTGTGTGGCTGTACTCAGAGCACCCTGCGTGCCATGGCCGGGGTGCAGCCCCCAGTGTGGGGATGGGCACCAGGAACACAGCACAGGGCCCACAGAGACTGAATTGGTGTTCACCATCGCAGTGCACTGACAGGAAATCTTCCTTTTGTAAAGAAAAGAAATGCAGTGTTTATTTCACGACGGAAGAAGGTGCACACGCGCTTTGTTCCCTCCCTGCAGACCGCACAGTGGTGGTCGGTAGGAGCCTGCCTTGCTGTGCTCCTGCCTCCTGCACCATCAGCAGCTGGTCACATCCATCGTGTGTTGTCTTAACTTTAACTTTAAAGCATTCCCCCATTACATAAAACACCGACTGTCAGCTCTGAGCTCAACAGCAGGGCTTTCCCACTGAGCACCGTGCCCCTCACTGCACCTTTTGTGTCCATTCAGCACCAGCACGCCTGTCTCTCATGTCAGCTTTACTTTTGAGCCCTTTTTCCAGTGTGCTTTCTGTCTTGCCCCTTCTCATGGGGCGCTCACTAAAACACAAACTCCCAGCCCCAGTCTGAACCGCTGTGTTCTAGATTCTCTCTCCAGGCACCTGGCCTCGCCATGTACTGCTGTTTTCTCTTTTTACACAAATTATAAAATACATCAAAAATATATTTTGCTGTAAGTCTGAGGACATAACCATTACTTCTGACTGCTGCTCAAAGCAAACAGAATTTCTTTATTACAACTCATCAGGCCATGCTGCTTGTCAGTTTTATGAGGTTTTAAAATAACATCCAGTGTTAACTTGGCAATGAATCTATCTTAAGACACAGTACCCACTCACATTTTATTTCCTCTATTGAGAGAAATAATGTATAAACACTAAGAGAAAGCATGGATCAAAATTTTTAGTATGGCATGTAAAATAAAGAGGTCCAAACATGAGGGTCTGAGGGGAAGGGGAGTGCCTCGTACGTGCCTGTCTACGCTACAGAAGCTGGCAAACATCCTGTCTTGATCCAGCTGCACAATGAATACAAATATCGGGCAGACATCATTTTTGTGTTCACAGTGTTCATGGACATTGAGTATTGCTTGCTGTAAGAAGCACACTGAGGTCAGATAGTTGTGCTTTAATATTTATTTTGTTTCTGAAGCGTTATGATTACACTGCTAGAGCCTAATTCATGGATGACCTTCATGCACAAAACTCAACTTAAGGCATATAAATAGTGCTATTGATTTGAATTTTAACACTGATTATAGGGGGTAGGAGAAAGCAAATGTGAATAAAAGTAATACACAGCATGTCTCAGTCATTCTCAGTGCCACAGCAACAGAGCTGCAGTCATCCCTTTCTGGAAGAATAGCAGACATCTATTTTGTGATGAGACACGTGCTTGTTCTTTAATATATGGAAATTCATTGATTTCTATTTTGTCCCAACTTACTAATCCACACAATACATGCACATATTTTTTTTGCATTTCTGGAGTTAAGAATGTTCAATTTAACTCTCTCCTAAAAAATATATATATATATATATATATAGAGTGTGTAATACAGCACCTTCAGGTGACTTTATTCTTGGTACTGTCATCCACATACAAAAAAATGCCTTTGAGTTCTTACATCAGAAGAGATTCTTTTGTACCGTGGTCTGATTATTTGTGACACAAGTTGTACTGTCCACATAGTTCAGTGCCATGTGGGTTTGCCCACAATGAGAGGATGCTGTGAGCTCTTGGGCTGGGAACAGTGAGAAGGGAGCTCAGTGCAGGACAGGCAATGTGGGCTGCTGTGCCTGCCTGTCCCCATCCCGTGGTGATGGCACCAATGTGCAGGTGCAACACTGCAACTCAGGACAGCAAACCTGGTTTTGCCACCAGTAGCTGCCCCATGCTTCCACTCCTCTTCCTGTGCAGGGATCTGTGCACAAGTGTTCCTGTTCGTGAGCTGCAGGAACCATAGAGGGCCTTCTTCTTCAGCCTTGGATCATATTTGCAAGGTTTCCATGCATGAATGTTGGGAGAAAGCGAACACAAAAGCAGGGTAAACACAGCTGAAGCAAATTCATTAAACATTAAAGCAAATATTTGCAGAGATTTTGGTTTGCAGCCCTTCCACACTTCCAGAATTACAGAGATGGAGCACGGGCACGCAGTCAGCTGGCAGCAGGGAGCTGAGGGAGGTGGAGGGCACCGGGTTTAACTGCAGACATGTGGTTCTGCTCCTTTGGTTACAGAGAAAGGATCTGGGAGGAATATGGCCCTTCTGAAAAATACCATTACACCTCAGACTGGGCAGAAGGCCACAATATATGTTGGTGGTAAGCAATGGGGAAAAACACAGAAGGGGAGGAGGGGATGGCAATGATAATAGGGAAGCATGGGAGACACCCACCTGGTCCTGCCTGCAGCAGCCAGAGGAGGAGGAGAGGAGAGGGCTGCAGTGGTTGGAGGACGATGCTGCACTGCGGGATGCCCCACTGAGGGCTGCGTGGCCAAGTGGGGTAGTACTCTGTGTGGGAAGTTCAGCATCACTGCTCAAGTGGATGCAGAACTGGTGTGAGATGGGACACTTGACAGCCCTCTCTGAATGGAGATGTGATTTGTTACTATACCAGTCTCACTGTAGGAGAAAAGGAAACACTGCTTCTTGTAGACGTGCAGCTCACCACCTCCATGAGGCCTTCGTGCTCGTGTTCTGCCACTCGGAGGCAGCTCTGATCAGCCTGCATCTGAAACAGCCGCCAGACTCAGGAGGTCGGGGTGTGCTTTGTCACTGGCATTGCAGACACAGAAGAAGTGCCAGCGTGGCTGTTTCAGGCTGCTTTGCACAGACACCTCTGTGCTCTGCTGCCCCTCACACCCTCTGTGCTGGGGCACACACGGAGTTTTGGCTCCGAGGTGAACACTGACCGTCTCCACCAGCTGCAGCTCTCTGGTTTTGTTTGCTGGCCTTCCTGATACGCAGAAGTGTAATCCCTTGGTAACTCAGACTTTTAAATTTTAGAGCCTTGGACTGTTACCACAACAGAGGATCAGTCCTTTTCTATTCTAGTCAATCTTCTAAGAACAAAGAAGAATGAAATTACAGAGTAGCAGTAATCTTATTTCAGTTAATGATCTCATCTAATAGCTTGCTTGTGACAAAACTCATCTTTTTCTCCCGAACACTGCTCAGCCACTCAACGGTGGGATCAGGATCAATTTCGGAAATAGGAAAGAACATGTTCTTGTTTGTTTCATTTGAATTTCTCTTTTAATGTGTGGGTAATATCTACAATGCCCACTGCTGATGTAATATAGATCTAATTCGCAGCTCATTTAGCTGCTGCCTTGATAGGAAAACAATGCCTGGTGGGAGTGATGATTAGAAAGCAACAGCACAGATATGAAATGTGGATAAATGAAATGAATTACAGAAAAAGTTAGTAATGACATGATCCCTGCCCACATCAGTCAAGTGGTGTTCTGATGTGCTAAACTGCTGCTTTTTCTTGTTTCGTTCTTTCTTTTTATTTATTTACGTATTTATTTTTTGAATAGTAACCGCATTATAAAGCAGTGAAGAAAAGGAAAGCAAGAAGGAATGCATAACACGCCCTCCCCTCCCGACCCCGGTGTCATGGGAGCGTCGAGTGTGGAAGAGACAGTCGTAAAAATGAATTGCATGGAGCATGCCTCTCAAGCTGTTATCTCCTATTTATGAAGAATTAAAATGAGCTAGTTATTTCATATGTGCCAGAAAAATGGGTTCATCATTATTGTGCTGAAATGCATAATGACTTACTGATTCCTGATTTCATAGCTGTTGTACTTATTTGAAAACATATTTATATGCTTTGTATCAGCTGCTAACCATTGAATTTTTATTGTACATTACAGAGAAAAATCTTATGTTTCAATTTGCATCTTACTAGATTCATTGACATATAACGCATAATTCCAGTCTTGTGTGATTTGCTTCATGATATCTGACCTCAGGCTCTGGGAACATCCCTCCTTAGCTCAAGATGTGGCTGCTGTTAGAGTCCATTGCATAGCGTGGTGCAGAATTGGTGCATCAGTGTCTGCCTATAACAAAGCCAGCCTCCAAGAGATGACTTCATACATACAACCAGACAGGATCTGTGTGTTAGCACCAAGGTGATGGACAATGCTCAGACTCCATACAAGGCACTGAGGGCCTGCATGGAGCAGCTGGGTGCTCGGTGTGGCAGCAGGCAGCACCTCACTGGGCATGTGAGGCTGGGCCAGTGTCCTGTCATGATGCTTCTTCAAGGCTGCTGTGAGCATGGCCAGGCTTGGATGGGCTAGAATCATAGAACCGCAAAATACCCCAAGTTGGAAGGGATGCACAAGGACCACTGAGCCAAAATCCAGGCCCCACACTGCCACAAGGAGCTGTGGACTGCCACGGGGAGCTGTAGACCCACTACAAGGAGCTGTAGGGCTGCCATGAGGAGCTGTAGGGCTGCCATGAGGAGCTCTAGGGCCACGAGGAGCTGTAGAGTTGCCATGAGCTGTGGGCAAACCCTCAGCCTGCTCTTTGAGCTGGGCCAGGAGACTTCACAGTGTCCTAACTAAGTTTTAAGCTGACTGAAAATTGAGGATGTTCTTTCCTTTCTACTCTGCCTACAGTTAAGGTGCATTTTTAAAAATAATTAATTTTTTATTTTTAAGGATCTGTACAGGCAGGCAGCATTTTGGGTGGCAGTGGAAGCTGTCAGTGCTTGGTGAGCTTGGACTTCAGACTGTTGTTATAAAGGAGAATACACACGCTTTCCAAAGCCATGAGTTGGGGCTTTGAGGAGTTGTATTTCTTCTGATGAATGACAATAATACTACCTTGTGTTAAGTGTCCTACTGTTTGAAAAACCCAATAAACTCTGGAGATGAGGTAAGCAGAAGATCCAGTTAATATACATACATTACTTTAAAGTTTAGGTATGCAAGCATTAGATAGGTGTCCTCAGTTCTGGCTGAGATTCTTGATCATGAGGTTTTGGATTTCACATGACTGTACCCTCAAGAGTGACTTGATGATCCTTACGATTCAACTGGGAACTACCATGTTAAAATTAATGAGAAGGGCCAAATCCTCTTGTAGTGGTAAGGGAAATGAGCTGCACTGGATAAAGGCTGAGGTGGAAACTTTAAGATCTAATAGAGTTTCAAGTATAGCTGGATAAACTAGCTATGATCAGTACAACTAGCTCAGCTCACTGCCAGCTTGGAATTCAGTGGCTAACTTTAGCTTCATATCTCACATCACACAGGGAAAAAAAGATGCAGAAAATCCTAGTATGTATCACAATTGCAGAGGCTTGAATAAGCCATGCTTTCATCAGTGTGCAGTGCTTCCATCAATTGTATGATATTGCTTTTCTCTGTAGGGAATATGCAATGTTCTTGAAGTAAATTTTTTGGAAAAACAGATAAGAAATGCTTTTATATTAACCATTTCCATAATGGAAGACAAAATACACTAAAAAGGAAGTTTGCATTCAAGGTATTCTGCTATACTTGCTCCTTGTTTAAGTATTCATCTTACTTTCTTCAGCATCTTACTATTTTTGCTGTTTTAACCCTTTGTTCTCTTCTGAAGCAGTTGTACTCCACATCAGTATATTGAAAGCTATGTTGTATTCAGATGGACTAATTTCCTGCTTTGTTAACCTGCTTTCAAACCACAGAAAAGCCTCTGAAATCAACTGCCTGAAAAATCAAACATGATGTCTACTGCCCCCTGATACATAAAGAAACTAATGGTCCAGATCCTTCCATTGATTTATGCTGTGGTTGTCTTTGGTTTCTGAGGTATAACAACTTATACTGGCAAATGTAATGACCCCAAAAATCAGATGGAAGAGAAGTTTCCACCTTCCCTTTAGTTGGGGTAGTAACTGCAAAGATTCGAGCTAGGGTCTATCACAAGTTTACACTGCATGAATGAGACGGTAACCTACTTAAAAACACTCCTACTTCACTTCAGGAATTAATAGCCACTGAATTCAACGCTGAAAGCTGTCATTTGAGTCATGATCTGCAGTCAATATTACAATAATTAGCAAGAACATCTACATAGTGTTGCTGTGGAAAATACAGAAAATATTTAATATTTAATTCTGTAATCTAGATGCTTCAGAGCAGAATTACTACATGACAGAAGCTTTGTTGTGTGGCTTGTGTTTGCTAACTATCAGCTTAGAGGATCTATCATTTTCCTCTTTTGAGGAAGGGAGCTGTCACAGATGCACTGGATTTGCTCACACGGTGCAGAAATTCTGGTGGTCCTGTAGATACAAACTCACTGAAAACAGAGTGATTATATTGCACAGAAAATAAAGATTCCCTGCTTGCTTCACGGTCTCACATAAATGCCTCTAAAATTCATTTTAGGGTGGACTAAGAATGGGAGAATGCATTTTGTAAATTCACATTATTTTAATGTAATTCTCTAACTTCATACAGAGCATCTTTAGGGCATAATTTCTCACATTAAGTAATATGAAGAGAAATCAACATAATACCTCAGAAGGGACTGTTTACTTTTACACTAACTCTCTCCTTTCCTCTGTGTGTGTGCACATTTGGATTGGTCCATCCAGGAGCTTGCCAATAGAAGCAGTTGCATTTCTTCCAGTTTCAGTGGAGTCAGGTGTGGCCAAAGTCACCTGGTTTGAGAGAGATCCCCTGCAGATGGTGTGATCTGGGTGTTACTCCAAGCCTCACCTATTATGGAGAAAACAGTTAAACACTGTGATCATTCTACATTACACTCAATACTGCATTTAGTAAAAATTCACAGGACAGTGCATTGAGTCCAGACACCTCGTGTGAGCGCAGATTAACACAAAATCACCACTCTGGATTTTTGCTCTGGATTTTCCTCATGCCTGTCATCACTCAGCACTTGGGTTTCAGATCCAGCACTGAAGGAATGTGGCCGGACCGTGGCAGCAAGCTTCCCCTGTGCTGTGCTGCTCTGTGCAGTGCTGGTCTTTGCTGCTCTGCATGGGCTGATGCTAAACAGAACGACCCCATCTGCAGGAGTCCTTGCTTTGCGAAGGGAGACCGCACACTACACAGTGCTGAGCTAAATTAACATAACACATAGAGCATGAAACCGTTACAGAACACGGGCCCCGAATTGACATGAAGCACTGAAACAATCCTAACGGTGTACTGGTATTAGGTGATTGCTGTGAAAAAGTGCAATGAATTTCACAGCTATGGTACACATGGAGGAGATGTGATTGTGGCGCTGGTAAATTCCAGTGCTGTGTGAAGTGCTTTCCAAGGTGATGGAAGTGGTCAGGTGTTAATTTGCCCCTTCTCCTCACGCTGGAGCTGTTAGTTCTGGAGGAACAAATACACAATGCTCTATGTCACCCCCGAATCTCAACTTTTGAACTACAAACCCCCTCCGTTTTGTTTATTTTTACAGACTTTTGTAGGTAGGAAATCCTCAGCACGGTAGTGTATCTTGATAAGCTTAAAGAGCGTACAGCACAGAGCCTGTAAGTTTATGAATTCAATTTTTGTGTGAATTCAGCAGCAGCGTACGATAAATCTGACCTGAATGTGACAGAAAGTAAGAGAATTCTGTATTAATGCTTTATAATGGGCTTATAGTTAAATAAATTTTATGAAAGCATAGGGGTCTCATTGTTACCGAGCCAGCATTCCCCATAGCAATATTTTCACATGATTAAGTTAGAGATCTGATAACCACCTTATGCGGTATATACCCAATAGCAATTTAAAAAATTCAATATCAGCTGTATTATTCTAAAGACTCATTCCATTTTCAATGCAAAATGAGTACAAAATAAAGAGATAAACTAAATATAAAATGTAAAACATGGAAAAATTTATCACTTGCAAACATAAAAGCAAGAAGGGTACAAAAAGAGAACAAAAGCAAATGGGGGCTATAAAAGAATGCAGGAAAAAAAGATAAATCTACAATGTTACCCTTTCCATATGCAGTTTAGTTGTGGGTTTCTTTTTTTTTTATTAAGGTGCACACACTTTAGTACAGGAATATAATCATCTCTAATACACTTTACTACTGCAGGCTAAATTAATTTATGCCGTGCTGACAATTTTCAGCCCCACTTGATACAAAAGAAAAGGGTGTGCTAGCTGAACCAGTGCAAGTCTGCAGAGCGGCTGATTTACCTCTCTCGCTGCACAAAGAAACGTGCATGAGGATGGAACAGCGGTGGGCAGAGTGTGCTGGGGCAGAGGTGCAGCCAGGATGGGACTTGTGCTGCATCCCAGTCCCCAGCCATGGGCGTGCGCAGCAGCGCGGCCGTGCCTTGCTGGTATCGCTGCTGCCGAGGTCGTGCCAGTGATTCCATTACCAACTTGTTTTCGGGAGTTATAATTACTATATATTATCTGTGAAAAGTTGCCCTGAGCTGACATTTTGCATACACGGTTTTCACCCAGGCATAAATTGTTTTCCTTTTGTTCCTTCGCTAAATTGCTACCCATGTCACAAAACGTGGCCGGTTGTAGAGTTCATAAATATGGCAGCAGATCGCTCAGTGGGAACTCTGGGTTCACACAGCCTGTTTCTCAGGAAATAAAACAACACCAAAACCTTTCAGAGAGAAGCTGGAATCATGACCACATCATGTGCATTATCCAGTGACCCTCATCATAATTCCAGTCCCAGAGATGCCCATTTTCTACTCACTTTTGCTCTGGAGAATTAACTATGTCAGAAATGAAGAGCTATGAAACTGAGGCAATAAGATGAACTATTTACCCTAAAAATAAATTCTGCAGCATCTAAAGTTCTGTGGTTGAGCAACAGATGGCATGCACTCTGCCTGCCTTCCCCCAGTTGATGCAGAGCATGTCCAAGCGGTTGGCTGAGGCTGACATCAACCTTTCCTGCAGCTGCTGTCTGCGTGCAGGCACTGTGGGACTTCATGTTTCCCATCCTGTGCCATCTCATTCTATAGCATCCCGTGCCGTGCCATCCCATCCCATCCCGTGCCATCCCATCCCGTGCCATCCCATCCCATCCCATCCCATCCCATCCCATCCCATCCCATCCCATCCCATCCCATCCCATCCCATCCCATCTCATCTCATCTATCCCAGGCTGCTCCAGCAGAGCCCAGCGTGGAGCACAGAGCACGGCTGCTGCCGTGTGGTGCCAGGGATGGCAGTGCCCCTGTGTCACTGTGCTGAGCCTCTGCTGTCACTGCTGTCCTCCCTGTCTGCACAGGTGAGGGTTCTCCCTGCTGAAATCAGGGAAGAAAATCTGTATTTGCTTTTCCTTAAGCAGTTATACTGGATGTCAGCCTCACAGAACTGGACATGAACACCAGCATAATGAGGCTGGATTTATACCGAATGTGACTCTTCTGAGACCACCTGGCTTGTATGCCCATCTTTCCTTACAGGGCCCAGACACGCACCTTGCACACAGACAAGCAGATCTCTTCATGCTGCTCTGGCGCTGGACAGGGCTGCACCTGCCAGATGCCATCTCCACTTTCACAGCAAGGCACCTCTCCCATAAGTCCTCTTTCTGCAGCTGGCCACCACTCAGCTGTGTCAGCTGGGTGTCCTCCTCTCCAGCAAGCGAAGAAAACATCCACAGTGTAGTGTTTTTTTAAAGCCACTTTTTGGTAGGGACAGCTTCACAGGATGGCTGAGAAATTCCTGTAGAGCTTTTCTTGCAGCCATCATGCATTTTGGAATGCATGGAAACACAAGAAAGAAAAGCCTGGCCACAGGTCAGATTTCTCCTCCTGAACATGCCTGGTCCCCAGGCTGTGTGCAGGGGCTGGAGATGGAGCTGGTTCCCATGGGTGGCCCCAGGGCTTCCTGCGCTCTGCAGAGTCCCCCAATCCAATGGTGCCCCCGATTAGCTTGGCCACTGAGACACCAGGTGGGGACGAGAAATAAATGTAAAGTGCAGGCATGTAAAGCTCTGCCTTTAACAATATCAGTTGGTGTAAGATTTACATAATGCTAAATGGTATCTTTCTCCCATGCCTGTGGATCTCGGTGCCTTTGTTGTCTTGGATACCAGTACATACCTTGTTTTCTCAGTGAGATCTGTCAAATATGTGCATTTGGATGTTTGCTGTATTTGCCTGAATGTTATAAGCACATTTTTTATGCTGGTAAATAATATTAAGCAACTGTGTAATTTATGCTGGAAGACCAAACACACTTTAGCTCTGTATTTCAACACCTTTTTCTCCTCCCTTGAAATTCCACATGCAAAACACCCCACCCAAATTCTATTCTAATTGAGACTGAGCATGACTTGCAAGAAGCAGTGCTCTTTCTGTAGGATTTTACTGTGAAGTACCCCTGCATGTGCCAGCACTATCCAACCCATGAATAAAAGCAGAAATCAAAAGCCTTGTTTTCAAGCAGAAGCTGACTCCTTTCAAGATAATGTTTCAAAAGGTACTCTCTGTCTAAAAAAAATTAGCAGATCTTCAGTTTCTGTGTGTCACAGCAGCTTCAGCTGCACAGCAAATACACTGCAGGCTACAGGTAACATGGGTAAAGCTGGAAATTGATTCCCTGTCCCCACCTTCCTGAAAATTTGATCTCCCAGGCAAAGGTAACATGCACCTGGAGCAGAAGGTTTATGTCCCATCAGTTGCACAAAGTCCAAACTCATCACGTCCCTTTCCCTTCATACCTATTCATCAGTCTGCAGGAACCTTCACGGCACTTTAGTGCTTGACAACAGGAAACAAAATATCTCATTAACGGTGAATAATAAGATTTCTTTATTTGCTTACAGTGACAGGGCTCAATTTATTACACAGATAAAATTACAGTACTGACGACTTCATATCCTGCGGCTGGAGGTGGCTAAAAAACATGTGGATGAGACCTTAGTCTCAGTCGACTGAGTCAGCAGCTAAGTTCTAAACATCTTTGTTACTCGCTTGGTTAATTTATAGCAGTGAACACAGTTCAAGTAGCTCAGGCAAGCTAATGGGCTTGCTGTTACAGTTTACAGTATTAGTTCAATTAAGTTTCATTTATCAGCAGCAGAGAAAGAAGGCATTGAAATAATGACAAGAGAACGATAATATTGTTAGAAAAGAAGCCAAATTTGTCATGATTAAAGAACAAAACTGCAATAGAACCAATTGCCTCATCTGCAATTTATGAAGTCAAGAGATTATCAAATAAACATGGGATAAATATTTGAGATATGCATGCACAAACCATACCTCTGAGAGGAAAAACATTTTCCTTAATATTAATGACTCACTGCATGCTTCAGAATTGCTTTTAAATCACACCTGAGGCCTAGACACTGAATGTGTTCTCTTCTCCTGCAGACAGCTAGGATAAAGATATGGCACACAAAACGAAACCAGAGAGTCTTAAATGTCATGGGATAATCAAAGAGGCTTGCTAAATAAGAGCTAGCTCTCAAGGAAGACCATATGAAAGGAAGAATGTACACACATCTCTCAGTGCAATGAGATTTTGTAGTTCTCTTTTGTCTTACAAAGTGGTGGAAATACCAACCATGCAGAAGAAATGGGAAGAATGGAAACCATGACATTCCAAATGAAGAAATCTGTCAGGAGGTCTCCAGTCCCACCCACGTGGTTCCCCAGTGTGTGCGCACTCCATCCTGACCCATCCCATTCTGACACATCCCCTCCAGTTCTGTGCAGTCCAGTCCCTTCTTGTCCTATCCCACCCTATCCCACCCAGTCCTGTCCCATCCCATCCTGTCTCATCACATTCTCTTCCATGCCATGCCATGCCATCCCATCCCATCCCATCCCATCCCACCTCTGTGGCTGTCCCTGCCCAGTGCTGCCCACCTGTCCATGCTCCTGCAGCAGGGGATCACTGGCCATGGAGTGGGTGCTTGGCATACGTGCCAGAAGTTCATGAACTTGCAGTCTCAGTGCTGCAGCCAGGCAGCACTAGGATTAAGAGACAGAAGTGGATAATTCTCAATGCATTTTATTGGCTTTTTGAGCAACTGATTGGCTTGACTCTGCACCATGACTGAACTAAAACCAATCTTAACAATCCTTGGCAGAAACAAGGGGCACTAAATGTAAAATTATTTAAGTCCAGGCTGTCCACACAAGAACAAAGCGAGCCAATAATCAGTCTTTCCTGGCTGATACCTTGGAGAACTCCTCTGAGCACAGCAGAGGCTTATCCTGAGAGCAGTGCTGCGTGCAAGAGCGTCTGATCAGCAAAGCCAGCGCAGGCACTAACAGGACACGCAGAGCCTCTGGTTATTCCCAGAAAACTGCGTGTGTCAGTGCTACTTATTGACGAGAGGCTGATCAGGCGCAGGGCAGTCAGTCGTTCTAACAGCAAACTGTTCCAAGTCAGTGACCTCTCCTCCAGCATCTGGTCATCGCTGAGCAGAGAGCAGCGCTGGTGCAGGTGGGTGCTCCGCTGTGGCTGCAGGCGGTGAGGTCGGTGTGGCTGGGCCCAGCACCTGACTGCGCTGCTGGGGAAAGGGCCATGGAGCACTTCAGGTGCAGTTGGCTTCCTTCACAACGTTCCTAATTAGCACGTTTCAAAGAGGGATCAAAACCGAAGTGAAATGCCAGTATTTGAGAGGGTGACATCACTTCTTCGTACAAAAACAAACCCCACCTCCACCGCCCAACAAACGGAAAAATGAAATGGGAAATGTAATTCTCTTTCATTTGTGTGTGCATGAGAAAATTAGTTTCAAAAGCAATTTTACAGTAATTATTACCATCTCCAATGGATTAGATTTTCAGGAATATTCCATCTCATGTCATGATGAGGACTATCACATCCTGATGTTTTATTTGATGTTCCAGCAATTTAAGGGTTCCAATAATGTGTGAGCATGACCAGATTAGAACAAAAAAGCATTTTCAACTTATGAGCTTTGTGGCACCAAAAATTTTATGGTGAAGTGGTTTTGACCTTTGGAGGATATGAAAAATTCAGAGGTAACATGATCTTTATCTTCTCAGCATGGCATGTTGATACAGCCTGTCATTTCGGCTCATATCCCCTGATAATGAGTGTGTTTGATCCTTTATTTCTCATAATTCTCTAAGTGTCTCATAATTATAAATTTATTTGGTTATCTTTCCATGCTACTGATACCAGACCTCACTTACAGTCACGCATCTGCCACTGATTTCATCAAAAGTGAAAAGCTTCTTTTCTTGTCCATGGAATTTAATGTAAATGAAATTCAGGGAAACCTGGGGGAAATTTGGGGAAATTCTGTGTGGAAAACACCTTCTGCTCTGCGCGATCATTACTCGGTTATTCGGTGTTTATCCATTTCAGATGGCTTTTCTGGTCAGATAACTGTGCTACTCTGCAGTAGTACGCCGCCAATATGAGGATATATCTGAAATATCCTGTTAGAAATTGTATCCAGCTTTATCAGTTCGTTGTTCTCATACCCACCTCCAAATTGCTCAAGCCTGCCTTAATTTTGGCATCCATTGAGAACACAGAACTTTTCAGCAGGTTAAAGAACACAGAAGAGCAACCAGATGGATTATGGCGAGGGAGAGCCCCTACCCCACCACAGTCATGCTGCACTTCCAGGACCCTTCTGGTGGTGCGGTTCTGAAGCTGCCGCCCCTCTGCAGATGTCTGAACATCTCTGCTGCTGGAAAAGGCACCTGGAGACACTGCTGTCCTTTCCCTGCCTTTGTCTGTGGCACTTGCTCTGAGCCACCTCTCTTGGAGCTGGTGAGTACATGGAGGAGTGGTTGGGTTGGTGCTTTGGTGTTCCGTGGGACGCTGTCTGCCATGACACGTTGCTGAGTGGGTCTGGCACCTGAAACCCATGTTTAATAAAGCCAGCACTTAAGTAGCACTCATGATAGGGTCAGTAGTTGCCTAATGTGATTAATCATTTATTTAGTGGGGAAATGAAACAATTGGAGAGAAAGAGACAACAACAGAAGCAAGAGCATGGCTGCCCCCAGCATGGCCGTGGGTGGTGCTGGCAGCTCAGTGCCTGGGCCAGAAATGCAGCAGCACTGCTGTGCCCCACGTGAGAAGTGGGAGCCTTTCTCTGTGCCAATGCTCTCTGCACACCTGCAGAGCAACACGGTGACACTACAGCCAGGGGATGGTTGTGTTAAAGGCCACGCAGACACTTGGGCTGCAGTTGCTGTCAGAATAGAAGGACTTGTTTCATTCACGAGTGGCTTCATTTGGAACGTGTTGGTGGTACACGTTGCAAGTTTTGCTCTGAGATGCTCCGCTCAACACACACCAAAGAGAAGCAACTGCAATCAGAGTGGACGCTCCCACTGCGGTGGAGCGGTGTGCCCGTCCCAGGAGTGCCTCCATTTACATGCATCTGATAACTCTGTGCAGGGAAAATGGGAACGAGCTGGCAGGTGGCCTTTCGAATGAAAGGGCACACAGTAAACTCTCTGCTTGCTGCTTTCTCACCCTGGAATACTAAAGATGTTGCACAGTATACATATTCCTTTCCATTTCCCCTCTGTTCTGTCCATTTTTTTCTGTTTGTATTCCAAAAGTGAAATAGAATTTTAAAACCCAAAGATGAGTAAGATGCACTTGGGGTTGCTCATTGCGCTTGTGGTGTGTAAGTTCTGCTGTTTATCCTAATGGTCCGTGTCAAAATGCAATGAGGATTACAGCACTATGCTGCATGCCTTTGTAGAACACACAAATTAGAGTGAGACTTTATTCTATAAGCAAGATGTGAAAACAAAATTAGTGTTACCTCGTGAAGCAATTGCATCAAGGTAGCGTCTCTTCTAACAGGCACACGTTGACGCCAAACACACCATTTCCTTTACATTTCACCATAGCTGCTGACATTCAAGCAGAAATACCTCAACAGGAAAAACCACCAGGCACCAACAAGAATATTTCAAACAGTTAATTATGCAGTTCTTCCTGCTGACTCACAGCAATGCTGTGGAAGACCCACGTAAAACAAACCTGAGCTTCTCATTGGGTTTGCAGTGCACTAATCCCACAGGCAGGCAGTCCTCATGATGGCACTTAGTGCTGCTCCTCTTTACTATCCTCTGCCCAGAGCTTCTAAGGAATGTCTTCACAGGGAGCAAGGCCAGTATACAGGACAGCAGTCATTTTCCTCGACACCCAGTTATCTGTGCGTGCACATTATGACTCCCAGAGCTGAACCTAGCAAATAATTACAACTTTTCCACTTGAGTTTATCATAATTAAGACAAATTTTAACTCCAGTTTGGAAGTTTGTTAGCCCCTACTTTATACATGATTCTTGCAGTATTTGTCTCTTTGAGGAAGCACACATTCACACGCAGAGTAAGCATGGAACTAGGAATCAGTGATCAGCAGGGCTCCGACGGCCACGGCACGGGGAGAAAATCAGTGTGACCTTGCGGATTTTGGTACTGTAGTGACATAAAGATCTGGATTGAGCACCACAGCTTTTGCTCTCAGCGGTAATTCCTGAGCACCATGGTCAGTGAGAGGCTCCAGGCTCCATCCAGCACTGCCCCGTGCTGCACCAAGGAGCTGAGCTGTGCAGGCTGGGGGAGCCCAGCAGTGCACGGTCCCTGATGTTTGTTGGTGTTTGCTTGCAAGACCACGACATCTGATTCAGTGCGGCACGGTACTTTTTGCATTACTGGTGATGTGATTCAGATCAGCAGCCCGAAGAACCTCTTACTGAATTGAGCTGATGCAATATTTATAGGGCCTGCAGCCCAGCCCCCTCTGAAACTCCAACCTCAGCTCTCCCTTGGGCACTGCTTTTCTAGTGCTGGTGAGAATGAGAAGAGTGGACAGGCAGGAAGTTTAAGGAAATTACCTGGAGGTAAAAACAGGAAAACAAAACCAACATTCAAAGGTACTTTCATTTGTGGAGTAACATTTCTACGGTACACTGCAGTCATTTCTCTCCTGATGCTGTCATTTGATTCAAAAGACATTTAGATTTCTGCACGCAGAAGCTTCATGAGCTTAATTAAAGTCAATTCTACACAAGGACAAAGAGGAGGAAATGAAAGGAGAAATGCATCTCCACTGTCAGAGCCAGTGCCCAGCTGCCAGCCCTGCCCAATGATGCTGGGTTTGTCCCCAGGCCTCCAGGTGCTGCCCGGGTCCCCCTGCAGCTCTGCAGTGCAGGGTCAGCTGGGGATCACCCAGGCACAGCATCCCATCTATGGCCTGTGTGCCTTGTGCCCAATTCTCTGGGGGGACAGCAGGGGCTGCTGTGCGCTGTGTGCTGGGTTCTGGTCACGGGGAGCTGGGCAGACCAGGTCATGGTGCTCACACTGTGCTTGCAGGAAGCTTCTCAGGTTTAACCTCATCTCCATAAGGAGCACTGTGGTTGAGACACTTCATCCATCCATCCTCAGCTAGAGTTTTCTTATCCAGAGCCACAAGCACCAAGTGAGACGGCAGCAGAGCTGTGTGTGTGCTCAGTGCTGCCTACTGGTGCGTTTTACTGGGGATTATTCTTGGGTTTGTGACTGAGTGCATCCTGAGGCTCTCTCACCATGCAAACGCATTCCCACAAGCGTTGCGTGTGGGTGAACTCTTTCAGCGGTTGCTGCAGTTATGCCAAGGCAAAGTATTTCACAGGACTACATGGAATCCTGCTGCTGGCTTTGTGTATTCTGAGAGCATTTCTGCAAGTGCAGTGCTGTGAGGTGACGGTTATTTGTCATAAATGGTTGAGAATTCCGGCATTTGGCTGTGAATATCAAATGTGTCAGCAGAGGTGCTTTTAGGATTGGTCATTCACTTCTTTGTAAAGGTCTGACCCAGACCCCATCAAAACTAACTGAAAGATCCTCCGTGACTCCAACAGACCTAGTGAATAATTCACCCAGCACATTTTCACTGCCCAGGAGTGTGGAGCAAGATGTCGATGCAGTGCTGCAGCCAACGGAGGGCTGAGTGTGGTGGTGCTCTGCCTGCAGCCCCAGGGCTTCTCTGGGTGCCACTGCACAGTGTGGTCAGGACAGCTGCAGGCTGACACAAGGATAATCACAGCTGGTTTTCCAACCACAGCCCAGAAACGTGGCAGCTCTGTGAGTTGTGGTTGGGATTTTCACGTTGCTCATGCTCCTCAGCGAACACTGTATGAAATAATAGCAGAATTACAAAAGAGAAGGAAACACAAGAAAATACAATATCTGTTCTTGCTCAGTCATTATGAAGATGATGAAGGCTCCTGGAGACCTGGAGTGTGTATTGTAGGAGGAATCTCAGAGTGTGGCTGGTCACTTGTTATGCAAGCTAGATAAATAAAACCTTTCTGCTATCTTGTCTTTAACAGAATTACTATAATTAAATAACACACATGTATGTCAGCACATTTAAGAAGAAGGAACGATCAAGAAGTGGACAAATATTGTAGTAGTTAGATATTTCAGTTCCTATCAATACTGCACTGTGCCCCTACATCTTGTGAACATAACTACACATTAACACATGCAGAGAATTTCTTCCACCCACGGAGGAAGATCCTGGTCCATTTTATAAAACATTTGCACGTGGTTCCCCACCCTCCCTCTCTGGAAACTTGTTTCCCAAAGCAATGCTTAAGGGCAGTATTCTGACTGCTTTTCTCTAAGGACAGAGGAAGGGTAAAATACCACGGCGTCCTAGCAAGACAAAGAGGAGTCACCACAGGCATGGCACAGAGGATGATGCCCCCCACCCCGAGGCACAGGCACCCACACACTTTGTGCAGTCTAAATATATTCCCAGAGCTGATAGCTGTGTGTGGCATGGTCGTAGCTGGGAGCCCCAAACAGCTTTTTGTTCGCAGTGGCCTTCACAGCACAAAGTTTCAGGGTCTTTGACAATGCATTAGGAAAAAATAGCAATAGCCATGAACCCATGTCAACTACTGTGGTTTTTACAACTAGATCATTTAAACATATCCTGAGTAAAATGATGATGTGAGAATACTGTTAGCAAGCTTATTATTCAGCTGCCAAGCAAAACCCATTAATGGTAAGAATCACATCTGATTTGATTACTGTTTGCAAAGACATTCTTTCGAGGACATGAGAAATGTGAACCACAGAATGGCTGAGTTTGGCAGGGGCCACCTGGGATCATCCCATCCAACCCCAGCTTCGAGCAGGGATACCTGGGGCATATTGCCCACGACCACAGGCAGGTGGGTGTGCCAGTGCCAGTGCCAGAGCTCTGCCACCCTTACAGGGAAGCTTTTTTTTCTCATGCATATAAAACTCCCTGGGTCCCAGTTTGTGCCCAGTCCCTTTACTGTGTAAAGGCACCGCAAAAAAGAGCCTGGCCCCATCCTCTTGATACTTCCCCTTAAGATATTTGTAGACAGCGACCAGATCTCTTTCAGCGTTCACCTCTCCAGACTGAACAGCCCCAGGGCTCTCAGCCTGCCCTGGCGGGAGAGATGCTCCAGGCCCACACTCCTCCCTGTGTCTCTGCGTGGGACTCACTCTGGGAGTGAACATTCCGATCGGTTCAGTTACATCGCTGCCTCCAAGGACCCATAGCCAGGTGTACCTTGGCCGTATCCCTGTGTGGTTTTTGTGGGATGAGTACCTCACTGTTTTGGAACTTCTTTGTGTATTTCTTTTAGGAGGTGTGCAGAAAAGGAGAAACTTATTAAGATGATTCCATGAGCAATATGATGATAAGATATCGCATCTCTAATGCCAGAACTGAGGTCCAGGATGCAGAAAAATGGTCACTTTTTATTCATTTTGCAGTAAAGTTGGCGTTTCCTCTTTCAGTGGCACAGAATTTACATTCCTCAGCCCAAATTGTAGCTGTTTCTTTCTTTTTTGCTTCTTTTTTTTCTTGGACAGGAACTACACTCTGCTGCCTCCGCTACAGTAATGCAGAGAATTGCCATGAATAATGGCCCACATTTCACCACTGACTGACACACAATTTCATTTGCCAATGTCTATTTGTCAATGAGGAATAGGAACTGTAAGCGTCGGCACAGGAAATCACTCCAGCTCCTTGCTGCCACTGCAATCCGTGGCGTCGCTGTGCTGCAGGATACACCAGCTCAACTTCAGACAGTAAGCACAGTAAGAAATCATTGCATAGTGTTCTTTATAGTACCATGCACGAAGCCTGTGCTTGATTTAAGGATGGAGAGGATGTGTCACAGCAGCTCCAGGCTGAGAACACACTGCCAGCCCTCATCCATGCATAAGTTAAGACATAAAACATCAAATCTGCAAGCGTGAGACACATTGCCCTGCAGACCCCAAACTGGATGGCAGTGGAAGATCCAACTGTAAACTATTGTGTGTGTTTCTGTACACATGCACAAGCACTCAGCACAGCTGTTCACCAATCAGAGAGGTTTTGACATTGGTTCTTCAAACTTAGAAGCATTGAAGCGCTGGATGGAAAAGAAGTGTTGAGCTGAAAAATGTGATAAAAGTATGTCTGCATTCATATTCCAGCTTTGGTACATGATAAAATAAATGCTGAGTCAGAGAAACATTCGGGTCTGGTTTCCAGCCCAGTGTCAGAGTGAATAAAAGCTGGTGGGTGCTCTGCCTCATGGAAGAGCTGCAGCACTGCTTTATTATGCAGATATGATACCCAGATTAATGAGGCTGTAGCTGTAAGTCGTGCCTGGCACCAGCTGCTGTGCTTGCTGCTCAGCACTGCTACAAGGCAGCCCTGCAGGATGCTGCCATGCTGCTGCAGAGCCACAGCACAGCTCCGGGTGTGAGCTGTGTCCTGCTGCAGCACAGCTCCTGCTGGTGATCTGGCTGTCCCTCACTGAGGCTGGGACACCTGGCGTTGTGCTGTGCTTGCATGCCACAAACCTTGCTTGTAGGAGTATAGCAAAATGGATACGGTGTAGTTGTTGAGTATAGCAGAAGTTACTGAGCACAGAAAAATAAGATGAAAAAGTTAAAATCCAGACTTAAAATAATAAGTTGGGTTGTAGTGTTAATGTTTTCAGAAGTGGGGACTGTCTCAGTGTACATCCGCTCTGCAGCTGGCTCCCTTTGTTCTAGAATGGAGGAGGAGGGAAAGCAGAGGGGCCAGCTCCCAGCACCGCTGTACTCTGACACCTCTCCGGAGCTCAGCCTTCACCCCGGGCCAAACCAGGAGATGGTGAGCTTTGCTCTTGAAATTATCAGCACTCAGGCAGAGCTGTGAATTGTGCTAAGCTCCCCAACCTCGTGGCATTATCGTAAAGTAATCTTTATGCAGAATCCAGCTGCCTCAGCAGTTCCTGTAAGACGTTGTACTTGAAGTATCAGGGGGTTATTGTTATTTGTAATCACTCTTTCTTATAATACTGCAAATTTGGCTCATTCTTTGCCTCCTGTTGGAGCTCACCTGACAGGTTCAGCCAGGGATTGGTGGTCCCTGAGCTGCACTGGTCTCAGCTGGGCACCCTGCAAGGAGAGCCAGGGCACCCTGACAGTGTGAAGCCCAGTGGGTAAAGCCAAGCATCCTAGCACGTCATGTTTGATTCAAACAAGAAGGTGTGTCAGCTATGAGCATGGTGAGACGCTGCGTCCCAAAGCTCCAACGTATAAGTCTCTGCCCTCTTGCCAAGAGGGATGTAGCACATAACCACCAGATCCTGGTTACCAGCAGCACCAGTGTGGCAGAGCCTGCTGGGAGGGGTTGGTCCCCGCTGCCCCATGCCAGGCTCAGAGCTCACTGATGGAGTGGGGTCACATTCTGCTGTACGTATATCAGTGTCTTTAGATGTCAGTGTGGTGCCTTTCTCTTCGCGTCCCACGTAGATGCAATTTGAAGGATCTCTAAGGAAGAGAAGAAAAAAGAATTTGGCAAGAAGGCACAGATTTGATCATAGGGGTGGTTTGGTTTTTTTTAGAAAAGTTCTGGAGAAGTCAGCCTACCCTGGAAGCACTGCCAGGCAGGAAGCACTCCTTTCCCCATTACATGTTGGGGAGCAGGAAAATTTATCTAAGTGCCCTTTACAGCCATTCCTGCAGCAGGCATGCTTCTCTGAGCCCTTCCCTTTGCATTTTGGCTTGGTTAATATTTTATGTATGGTTTTTACTGCCACAGAAGCAAACAGTGCATATGAGAGGCGCATACTGGATCTGAGACATCTGTTTTGGGAATATCTAGGCAATTAGCTGGGATTTACTCACCGGCAGCCAGGTGCATATGTGTATGATTTATGGAATTTGCATACGCTTGATATGATTTATATTTCTGATGAACACAACAATATTATTTCCTTTCGGCTGGGTGCCTGCAGGCCCATCCCTGCAGCTCATGCTCCATGTACCTCCCTCTGCCCTGCAGTGACTCCAGCACTGCTGCTCAGTGGGTGATGCTCTCAGCAGCCTGGGGTGCTCAGGGGGTTCAGGCAGAGCCCTGGAGCAAACCCCCCACCCTAACTGCCCTAACACAACTGACTGCTCTTATTTATTAGCTGCTGAGTGCCTTTCTTTTTGCAAAAATAGTGGCTAAAGCCTTGCTGTGTGTCTCCTTTTTTTTCCCGTATATTTTAAATACAGGAATATCAGCAGTCTTCACTCCACCTCATCCATACTTTACTACTGTGGCGCTTTTATTATTTATTCATGTAACACATGATAAAATAAATAAGACATCTGTTTATGAGTACAGCGTGCCTTACACTCCAGAAGGCTCCAGGCTTCATTTTTGCTTATCAGTAAGCTGGACGGTGAAGAGCATGCAGATTTTATTTTCCTGTTGCTACACCATGGAGCCATGGAAGATGGTGGCTGCTCTGGGTGCTGACAGTGGGGCTCTGCTCCAGGAACTGGCTGTGCTGAGGCAGTTCTGCCGCCCAAGCACGACTTGGGTTTGGCATCCAATGTTTTCCTCTTGTCCCTGAGACAGGAGCATGGAGGACTCTTACCACCACCACTGAAACCACGAGGCTGCTCATTGGCACGCAGCAAGAGAGGTTTGGGGAAACCCCCAGATGTCAGTGCTGAAGTCAGTATGAGTACAAAAACTGAAATCAATGCTCCATCAACTGAAGAGACTGAAACATGCAAAACTTTGGGAGTTGAAAGTTACATTCCAAGGGTATTCAGCCACAAATCTGCCAGAAATAGGAGCTGTGTTCTCTTAGAACTTCAGACATTGGACTGTGCTGTGATTTCACTTTGGAATGAATGGCACTGTGACGGGCACCCAGCTCCAGAGTGCTGAAATCTGCTCTGAAGGAGACTGACAGCCCTTCAGCCTCCAGGCTGGGCTCCTTCTGATGCTGTTGTGAGGCTTCTAAAGCTGAGCAACATAAATATTCCAGGGACGTTTTCAACACTTCTGTAAGCGTCCTCTTCTACTTTGAGATGCTCACAAATGCCAATTACATGACTTTGAAATGAGAGAAGATTTGTAATTCTTCCCCAAAATTTTGTTAGCAATCTATCTCACGTATCACTGGAACTCCTTGGCTTTGATGATATACTATGTCTGATGAAAACTCTTTTATCAAAGATGTTCCAAGGAACAGTTCTTTAGAAGGAACTCATGTGCTTTTGTGCTTTTTTCTTCCCCCAATCATTACTGTATTTGTCCTATTACCAGTGGCATTTTGAGGACTTGCAGCCCTGAGATTGGTACTGGCAGCGGAAGGGTAGGGCCTGGCCATGAGGAGGCCCATGATGACCAGTCAGACCCAGCAGCAACGTGGGTTGTGGGTCAAGGTATTGTGGGTCACAGTACAGCACCACGTAGCTGCAGGGTGTGGGGCCAGCCCAGCACGCCCTCGTTTGGGCTCCTCCACACCATTTAAGAGCTGAGAAATCATGAGTATATTGAATGTTGAATTTTCACAGTGCAAAGTTAGCAGGGATGCTTCTGTAACTGATAAAGTGGGAAACTTCACAGCACTGAATGACCCTCAGGTTCGCACTTCTACTTGTGTCGCAGTCTGGTGTTAATGCACTCTGAGCAATGTCATAAAACATGTACAAGTGCTGGCCAGGCAGGAAACCTGCTGGTTCTCTCGTGCCGTCCATGCTGGTTGCTTACTGTGGGGCTCTCACCTTGCTGATGGCAGCAGTAGCAGGGCAGGAGCTGGCCAGCACAGAAACAGCAGCCAGCTTGTGCAAGGAACGTCCTTCATCAGATATGCACTGTGCTGCGTTCACAGAGCTTGTGAGAACCCTGACGTTTCCCTGTGTTAAATGGAGCATGAAGAAAAACCCTCTTGGTTTATGGGTTTGCATGGGCTGTGAGCCTTGCCCAGCCACCAGCATGAGCAGGCCTTGTCCTCTTGAACAATTTTGCTTAAACATCCATAGCAATTATTGGGAATTTGTCCTGACTGGTGAAAGTATTTGACAGCAGAGGAGCATGAGCAGTAGAAAAAGGCAACTGTGAAAATTTGCAATGTTCTGTAATGAAACGCAACACTACAGTGCCTCTGAGTGGAAAATGTGTCTTAAATCTTTCCACGGAGAAAAAAAATGCAGAGAAGAAAGGTGTGTGACAAGACTACAGAAGCTGCAATACAACAGTAGTGAAATTTATTCTGGTAACTGTAGGGAAAATCTTCATATAAGTACTGCAGATTCATCGTAATTTTAACACGGTGAGGAAACTGTAAACATGGAAGCCCTAAAAAGTTTGAATGAAGGATGGCTTTTATCCAAAAATATCTATGCAAGCAGAGAAGAGAGAGCTACATAATAATATGGGAAAGAGAGAACATGAGACATAAACAGAAGTGGAAAGACAAATAGAAAGACAGATTCACTCCTGTAACAGCTCGAGGCTGTTCCAGGTCACCCATTTCACACCAGGAGCCACCTCACTGCTCTCGGGGCTGACCCTGCCTGGGTGTGAGCCATGCCACCACCATGCGGCTCCTCCCCGCTAACACACTGATCTCAATCGCACTAATTAAACCAAATAAAGTTCATCACCAGGTGTACGATGACGCAGCATCCATACAGTGAAGAATTCACTGCAGAAAAGGCTGTCTGTGCACACAGAAGGTGACCCCCCCCCCCCGCCCCATCCCAGCAGCACCCTGCTCCTGCTGCAGGTGGGTTTCTGCACTGCAGAAGTGTGCAAAAGTTCTGGGTATTTGGAGTGAGGACCACCAAAAAGGAGTCTGGGAGAACTGCCTTCCTTTTCTATAGCAAAGCCGATGTTTTTTCAAACTGGCTGCAAAATGACAGAATGCCTTTTAAAGGAAAATATTCCAGAGATGTGTTGAGGTACTTTAAAAAAACATGGACTGATATACCAGGACTGAGTAACTGTGGAAATAAGGCAGTTCCAGCAAAAAACGGGGAATGGGATAAACTACACTTACAGCTGACTCAAAAGTCAGTGAGATATTGATGTCATCTTTAGGAACCATCTTCAGCAAGAAAAGTAGATATGTTTGAAGGATTTTGAAAGTTACCCAACAAGAGCAGCACTTGATAAAGAAAATATATGGGAAACATTATTTAGTTTTGCCTAATATTCACGCTAAGGTGCTATGGGAGGCAGTAAATTAAGTTTTTGAGCCTCACGATAGTGGATTTTGAAAACCTGTTTGAAATAGTCCTGGAGCCAGCAATATAGAGAAAAATGAATGTAAAAGTAATAATAAGAGAGTAAAGGAAGAGTGAGCCCAGGCAGCGAGGCACGGGCATCCCTGGCAGGGAGCAGGGAGAACAAAGTCCTGGAGCCCTGGGCATCCACAGGGCCCTCGGGAAGTCCCTGCCATGTGCCCAAGGCACTGCAAACCCGGTCCCAGGCACAGGGCACAGCCCAGCAGCACCGGGGTGTCCCTGGGAAATAAATATTGATGAAGAAAAGCTGTGACTTGCTGAGTTTTCTGCAAATTATGAGACAACTGCAACAGACTGTGGAGGGAAAAGATATTTTCTGAAAAGAACTTCTGAGCACAATGCTTCATTCTCTGCAATACTCATCTTCAAAAAGCAAAATGGGGAAGGATTAATGGTCTAGGAGCCCGAGCATTCACACTTGCTGGAACAAAGAACAAAGATGCTAAGCCTGTCTTCAAATGTCCCTGTTTTCTACAAAGGAATATAATTTTGCTTCCGTCATCATTTCAAGAAATACTTTCTCTACAATGATTTCTTCTTCGAAGTCAAAGAGCTGAAATCTCGCACACAAAAAAAAAAAAAATCCCTCACATTTTCTGAAAAGAAAAAAGGCAACGCAGACTCTTACTTTCCTGACAGAGGCAGAACCCATTTGAAACAGGAAGCAAGAAGAAGCTGGACGCTGTTCAATTAGAGCCGTGATGAGCTGTCCTTGGCCGTGGCAGCGGGGCCGTGCCCGCAGGGAGGCACACACTCCGTGCCCACACCCCAACCCAAACCTTCACCTCAGCTGGCAGGGAAGCCGTGCTTTTGCTCTGCCTTTGGAGATTGTCTCCTGGTGCCTCGTGCTCAGCTGTGGTCAGGGCTGTAGAAGAGTGGTGGTGCTCCTCAGCTGCCATGGAGAGCTCAGCGGCCCCGCTGCTGCTGTGTGCCAGAGCCCTGGTGGGGCAGAGGCTCTCCATGGTGCATCATGACATCCACACGTCAGCCTTACCTCCCCCGAGTGGTGTGTGGGCAAAGCGGGACCTCCCTGTGAGGCACGGCCGCTGCTGCTCGCTCAGTGTGCTTTTGGGTCACACAGCATGCGGAATTATTGGGACTGAAAGGAAATCCAGGAAGCCACCCGACCGCGTGTGAGAAATGAATCAAAACCTCACTAGCTGCTCCTGATGAGAGTAGGCAAAATGTAATGGAGATGCTCCGGCTGCACTGCGCACTTGATGGCCACCAGAGACCTTGCTTTCAGGAGTACCTCTTAATTTCCAGGCATGCATTGTGAGCATATAAATAAGTTATAATACCTCATCTGAATCAGCATTTCTGGAGCTGTAACATTATTATGCAGGAAAAACATTTTCAAGGTAACAATCTGACTAGTGGAATAGCTGGAAATGCTCACAACAGTCCTGGGCAGCATGATGAGCTCCATGGCTTTTGAGCTGTGTTTATTGTGACTGACGAAATGAGCCCAGCTGCTCTGAGACAGCGAGGTACTCCTGACCATGCTGAGCACTGCTGTCTTACAGGGCTGACCTGCCTGACTACCAAGTGCCGCCGCTGTGCGCATCGCCATGCGAGAGACGCCATGTTAATTCATCATCTCGGACAGTGATACTTTCAGGGATGACACCGTCACGGTATCATAAAACACTAATTAGCTGTCACTGTCACATCATGCTTAAAGCTGTCATTTCATGGAGGTGGCTCCTGGAAGACGTGAAGTGTCAGCAGTCAGAGACCCTTGTTCTCAGGAAAGTGTGGGTCGATGCTGCTGTTCAGAAACGCCTGAGAAGGCATCAGCTCCAGAGGAACACCTCGTTCCTGCTTTTTTACCATGGAAATGTTTGGCTGCACTGGAAGAGAGATGAAAAGCTCCGTGACTTACTCCTGTGTGATTGCCTTCCTCCCCACTATGCTTCCTCACTTTCAGGCTGATAGCTAGTGTCATGTTAGCCTGGTTTGGATCACGAGCCCAAATGTCACATTTTTTTTCATGAAGCACATTGTCTGTATGATGAACAACTAACGAGAGGCTGCAGTGACCAACACAGCTGCAGAGCATCCTCCTGGTTCACCCCTGGAGGGCTGCTGGGGCAAGCATCCCTGCATCTCTTTCCAGTTTTAATTTCCCTTTCTCTGTTCCTTTCTGGCGTGAAATCTTCCAGCTTTTAACTCAGTTTTCACCTAAACGATATTTTAACCTGAGGGAAGTGAGCTTGCCAGCCAAGCATCACAAGGAAGGAGCGATGAGAATTCACTGCAGTCAAAATAAGCAATCCTTGGGTCTGGAGATGAACAAGAAGTAAAACAGGACACAGTTTTTCTATTGCAGTAAAGCTCTCTGCTTGTTGTAGATGCAGACTGCAGGATTTTACAGTTTGGGAATGGTGATGGGGTCATTACAAACTCTGTACACTAAGTTAGAAGGTATGTTTCCATCTGAGCCTCCCCTCCAGCCCTTCCCTTTGTGTATGAATGAGCCTGTAGGTTAACAGAATTCTTGAAGAATTGTGGGTGGGCTTTACAGGTCTTCTTAAGGACAAGAAAGGTGGGAACATCTGCCTAGACAATAAAAGGAACTCTTTGTTTGCTGTCCCAGTACTTCTGTATAAATTAATCATTAGCCTGCAATGGTAGAAATGTTCCCATCAGCTTGGCAACAGAAGGATTCAACGCTTACTTCATGAATTCTTTATCTGCTGTAACATATATATGTCATGTAAATTAACCACTAGTGCCTGCAGCCCACCACCGAGAATATTGCTTGTGTTTCAAGGCTAGTTCATGCAGCTCTGAGATGATAGTGAGCTCATGGTCAACCACCAGGTAAATCAAGGCGCTTTTAGAGACTTCGGTTTGGATCTCTTGGTGCTCCTGAAATCTCTCCAACATTGGAAGAAACTGTGACCTATTCAGACACCACACTCACAGACTGTGCATACACCAGTGGGGAGTGCTGGCAGCAGTGAAAACTCCACATGAGTCCCCTTCTTTCTATGTGCTCACCACAAATACTTACTTCATTACTGGAAAGGTATTCGTACATGGGGTCAAATACAAACCAGGCACAGGGTTCTGTATTTTTCTCAGCTCCCAGGCAGCAGTTTGCCTTCTTGTCTGCAGCTGTCATCCTCTTGTAATCCAGGCCCTACACTGCTGGTTTAATTGTTGAACTGGCACAACTGGGCATGACCCTCTCTGGTTGCCATCATTCTTGTTCACAGCAACGGAAGACAACACAGATACAGGCCATTGACACCAATTTTGCCTGTGCACAATCCCAATCTTACTTTTGTTACGTGAGTTGCTTTACAGATGTTCTGAGGAAAAGAATTGTGATCAGACGTTCTGCCATCGTTTGAAGACCCCTTTTCCCTGCGACGACTCACCATGCTGGGTTCAGCTCCCAGCTCTGTAGTAGGAGGACAGCTTCCAGGGTGCAGGTAATGATCTCTCTCCCTTTCTCTCTCCTCCTCATTGTATTTTAGTTGCTGATTGATTGTATTTTTTTGAACGCCAACTCAAACTCCTTCTTTGTACACATATTTTCTCTGTAATAAGTCTTGTGGAGGTAGCATCTTCAAGTGCTTAGTGTAATGATGGGAGCACTGAGGCAGCTATGTGGATAATTTATTTGATTTAAAAATGCTGCCACGTTTACTCATGAAAAACTTTAAGGAAAATTAAACTCATTAAAAAAACCCACATAAATTGTTTTTGCAACAAAGCAATTAAGAAATCTCAGCTCTCCAGCACGGTGGGCAACATTCTAAATAAAATAAAGCCCAAATTACCTTTTGCTGGAAACAAAGCACGAGCTATCTCTTGTGACTTAATAAGAAATTGAGGTTTTTAGAATTAATACAAAGATGTAGCAGCTCTCTTCTATGTGTGTTGCTAAGCATTTTGCTGAAATTGCCTCAGTAAAAAAAGCAAACAATTCAAAAGGATCACATCTATGAGAGAATTTCTTTTTTGCCAACTAAATTACTTTGCTTTACAGGAAACAGAAAGGAGTCGAGGATTTTATTTTCTTCCCCCACTGCACAGATACACAAAGGTTTTGATGGGTTTTGCTTTGTTTTATTTCCTTTGTCTTTAGCTTCGCACTTCTTCTCAAAACCCCCATGTTTCCATGGGAACAAAGCAAAAGTGAGTCAATGGATGGCAAAATGTGGGGGCTGCCCCCCAGATCCTGAGGAGCGGGCTTCATTCACACCAGCAGCCCCTCTGAGCATGGTCACAGCCCCAGCAGCCCAGGGCTGGCCCGGCCACCAGCCTGCAGCGGCAGAGGTCCCCGTGGCAGGAGCTCATGTGCCATGAGGGCTGAGCACACTGATCCTGGGCTGGCGGGCACTTCACAGCTCTCACCACGTCAGGGCTGGGACACAGCAGCCATGGGTGCTGGTGGGGCAGAGCAGTGCCTGTGTCCGTGAGGATGAGCACAGTGGGCAGACCGTGCAGCCCGGCTCTGCGAGGAACTGGAAGGTGGCCAGCTCCGCAGGGCCCTCCCGAGTCTGCTTAATTGCGTGAAATAAGATGAAAAGACAGGCTAATGAGAAACCCCATCTGCCAGCCAGCTAAAATTAAGTCTGCCTTCTTTAGCAAAATGTGCTCAGATATCTGTGTCCTTTTAATAGCCCTTCATATGGCCGAGCAGGTTTCAGGCATGTATCGGTGCCTCCCAGCTCCGCTTTTTCCTTCAGCTCCCTGGTTTGCCCCTGAACAGCAGGGTAAGTGGAAGAATTTGGCTGAAGGATTCTGTTTCAGCATGAACTTACTTAAGAGAGCATCAGCTAATAAACACTGGAGCCCAACCTGCTCATTAAGACATTATATTACATGATTCATTGACTCACGATACCAAATTGGTTATGAATGTGACATAGCAGGTGGTCTTGTGACACTTCCGAACCTCCTCTGAGAAACTAGGACACAAGAACAAGGAAGGAAAATTCACACAGCAGCCCTAAGGGTATTCATATTGGAAAAAATATATTTAAGGGCAGGTTTTGTATTTTAGTCAATCCTCTCTCCCCATACAACTTTTGTGTCCCAACACTGTTAATCTGCTTAGTTTGCCTTAGCGATTGTCCTACTGATGTTCAGAGAAAGGTAATTCTTGCTGCTACAGTTACCCAACCAAACACACATGGTCTGAAGGCTTCACTATGAGGACGGAGTCAGGTAGCACTGTGTGCGTGCACACTGTGGTCCTTGCCTACTGCAGTGCACTAATGACCAGGCAGCACCAGAAGACTGTGTATGGGCAGAGGAGATTCAGCATACAGTTTGTAAGAAGGATGCAAAGCATCATGGCAAAGCCTGACCTGCCTGAGGCTGGATGCTGAACTTAGCTGCAGCCGTTACTCCTCATGCATCATTCCTTCTTCTTTAAAGTCAAACCCAGCTGGTGAACTCAGTGGTATCATAATTTTCCCTTTCCCATCCATTGCTGTAAATCAGGAATTACTTCAGTAAGTTGGCAAAAGTTACAGCAGTGTAAAATCATGGACATGAAAGAAGAATCTATTAAAGCTTAGAAACAAAACAATTACCAAACAACTCGTACTATTGGAAGATTACACAAGTACAAATTCTTCAGGCAAATTGCACATATCTTTGCAAAGCACATATTGATTTTTACCACGCCAATTGAGAAATAAGTGTTTAATAACTTTTCCGTGGATTAAGACTGAAGGATAATATCTTTTTTTTTTCCACTCCAGAAACTATTGTTCAAAGAAAGCAATATGTTAATCAATCTTGTGTTAATAGCTCTTGGGATAACTGCTTTACTGGAATTCATTTTATTTATTTATTGTTTAATTTTTCCACAGAGCATTGAAAAAGAGTCAGGTACAGCAAGAATGATATTCCACCGACTTATTTTTAAATTGCACTTATTTTAGGGCTGTGTTTCTGGAAGTACTAGTGTTTCTTTGCAGTACAAACTTTTTGCAAACTGGAAAGGTTCCTTCAAAAATGGTTGAGCCTGCATGCATTACATGGAAGGTTTTATCAGCTCTGGGGAGCAACTGGAGTGAGGAACAAATGTGTGTGAGTGCAGCCCATAGGCACCCGTCTGCCAGCAGTACCAGTTTCCCTTCCAGGTTTGGTCCCTCATGGTCCTGCAGCGGGATCAGAAGCAGGCAGCAATTTTAACCACGCAGGATTTGAAGGAGCCGCCCATCCCAGCTGTCAGCAGGATGGAGCAGTGCTGCCCTCGCCCTGGGCAGCTCCATCCGTGATCCCATCCCATGAGGCTGCTGCTCCAGCAGGAGCAGTGTGTGCCCTTACCCCTGCAGACAGAGGCAAGTGCTGAACAAGTCCCACTTAACACTGAGATTAACGTGAAGAACGCTGGCACAGCTGAAGAGGCCTGTACAATACGATAAGAGCGTGTTTTAAAGGAGTTCTCATTTTTGTGAAAATTAGTTTGGGATCCTCATCAGTGTATTCAGGAGAAAAAATATTACTCTAATGTCTACAGAATAGAGATTAAAGGGAGATCTACCGAAGGAGAAATAATGAATTTACACTTTTAACATTCATTTGGAGGTGCAGAAGATATATTACTTGACATTATGCCTATATTAGACTTAAATAAATTTCATTATGAAAACAAGATTAGGGGAGAGCCACACAATTTGAGAACATGCAGGACTTCTGTGATTGCTTAAAACAAACAGATCGCAGGACGGTAATAAGCAGCAATACTTTTGGATAAATACATCTAAAATATATATTAAAATGGTGTAAAGAGGCAGCACTAGGTGTACAACAGCAAGAGGATTCAGGGCTGGATGGCTCCTGCTGTCCTCAGCTCTGCTGTGCTCCATCAGAATCCCTGGAGTTTGGGCACTGCAGGAGCCCAGAGTTGGAGGTCTGTGACTGCAAAAACGGTCATCTCCCAGCTGATGCTGAACTTGTGTGGGATTTGCTGCTCCAACTGGATGTGCATAGTAAGTCCATGGGGCTCGATGGGATTTATCCCAAGGTACAGAAAAAGCTGGCTGATGTCCTCATGAGACTCCTCTCAATCATTTGAGAATGGTCTTGGGAATCTGGAGAGGTCACGGTCAGCCGGAACCTGGAAAGTGTGGTCCTAGTTTTCAAGAAGGATAAGAAATGACCTTGATAATTACAGCCCTGTCAGCCTCACTTCAAAGCCTGGCAAAATTATTAGAGAAAGTTACTCTGGGAGTTGCTGAAAAATAGCTGAAAGACAATGCAGTCACTGGCTGGGCAATCGCCAAGCAGATTAATGACAGTGAGCGTCAGACTCTGCATGTGCAATGGGACAGCTCTGTCTCTGTGTACAGACTGAGGATTGAGAGGCTGAAAAAGCAGGCCCACGTGAAGTGGGATCGGGGCTCTGGTGACAGCAGGGGAATCTGAAGGAAGGCTGTGGAAATGGGAAAGGGCCTAAAGGACTTTGGAAGGAGCTCCCCAGGGCAGTGGTCACCACTCCAACCTGCCAGAGTTCAAGGAGCATCTGAAAAACGCTTGTTGGAGCCAGGAGATGGATTTGGTGATCCTCATGGCTCCCTTCCAGCTCAGAACACTGTACACTTCTATGAATTCAAAGTGCAGCTTAGAGGAAGCTATTTATTATGTCAACTATGAAACAAGGGAGCACGTCACTCTTGTCTCATACACGATGATGTTGGAGGCATTTTCATTGCATCCAGCTGTCCCACCCCTCCCCATGCACTGTGATGCTGTGTTTTTTCCATGAAAATCCTGCTAAGGTCAGGGAAGGCAGCAAACCATCCCATTTACTGGGGCCTAGCAAGAAAAGTGATACACAGGAAAACTTTCAGTGCAGCAACAGATGTTTTGATTGCATACAGCACCATCAGAGAAACCACACTGCATCCTTCTGTGCAATACACAGTACTCGTAAATAATTTTTATTATACCAAGACCCATCCACCTGCAGTAATGGAATTTTCTGCAGTCAAAATAATGAGCAGCCACAACTGTTCAGGTGTAGATTCCCTCACAGTGTGGATCCACCAGCCATTTTCTTCTCCCAGAATACGTGGCTTTGCAAAGTGGATTCTCACTATGGAAAGCTACTTGGTGTCTGTACGGTTAACAGAATGAATAATGCCAGATAGTATTGTAGCCCTTAAATGAGGTCTAGGAGAGGTGGAGCCAGGCCCATCCCTTCCAGTCACACAGGTGAAATGCCTTCACCTGTGCTCCCACAGGTGACCCGCTCACCAAGTGATCAGTCAGTGGCTCAGGCCAAGATTCAATAGTTCCCATACAGTATCAGTGTTCTTTTTTGGTTGGGATCCTTGCTTATTATAAACATCTGGAATTGTGGGGCAAAGTGCCTCCTGTAGGAAGAGGTTTTAGGAGTGTACTGATAACTTTGAAGCCAGCTTTATGCAAACTTTGCACAAAAGAACAGTTGAAAAAACAACCCACTGAGTACTGAAAGACTGCTTCTGAAGCAGTACAGATCTTGGAAAAGTGTGGGAATGGACCGTCAGCCATGAGTTCAACACCAGAGAAGGAGAAGAGAAGAAGCATGGAGGGATCAAGGAGGGAACCCGTGGTGACAGGGCAGCCTCACTCCATTTAATTAAATGCATATTCTTAGTTCCTCCAATTTGATTCCAGGAAGTCCTTATCTGCTGCCAAATTTAATACTTCAGAGAAACAGCAGGGCAAAAATTAGGAAGAATAATTGAAAACAAAACCACCACAACAACTTCATAAAGAGTAAACACACAAAAACTTCATAAAAGGTGCAGTTTCAGCAAGATCTGAAGGGAGCTGAGTTTGTGCCTAAGTACTGAGATACTGAGGGAGCACAGGGAGACATCGAGCAGGAATTAGGCACGCTTCAAAAGGACACATCCTTCACTTCTTTTGTATCACTTCTAAATCTAAGTTGTTTGTTATAAGTTCATTAATGCAGATTTATTTATCACCCCAAATATTTAAGATGGGAAGATTCAATATCTGTTTCTGCTTTGATAACATTCTTACTCATTCTTCCTTGGCTTCTCCTGTGTGGAGATGATGAGTAGGAGAGACACATCATAATGCTGGAGTCAAATGCCAGTGCAATATTATCAGAGCTTAACACTGATTAAAACCTTTAAAATAATGTTACTGGGATGATCTGCAACAAAACCTGCGAGCTGAGACCTGGGCATGGGGCAGGACTCACAGCCCTCCAGCAGCATGTGGGGCTCTGCGACCTACTTACAGCTCTGCTCGTGTGATGCCTGGTGAGCCAGTTGTGACACGCCAGAGAGCAAGATTACATGACAGCCGTAGGTCTTAAGCTCTCGCTGCATATCTTAACTGCGAAAACATGAAATCAATCCTCTTCTCCTGGAGTCGACAGCAAAGAGAGCGAGTGGTACTAGAGTAGGGTGAGGAAAAACCCAGGCTTGAGAAAAGACAAGCTGCCATTTGGGGAATTTGAAATCCTGCAGAATAGGTCCTTTTAATGGCCTATTTGTGCTTCCTGAATATTTCAGTCAGTCACTCATACACTGATATTTTCAAATCCAGAGAATTTTAAATATGACTTTTTAAATAAGTTTCAGCGTCAAAGATTGGCTCAAGAGGCAATGCACATAGCTTCGAGTTACCAGACGTGGAAGGTCAGGATGTGGTAAAGTATTGCCATTGGAAGCGGCTAGTACATCTGAAAATGAATTTCTGTGTGTAAGGATTCAAAACCAGTCAGCTTCCTCATTCCTTTCACACACCATGAAAAACATGTATACCTCTCTACTCGTGAAAGTATAAGGATGGAAGAATTTGTCTAGAAGTAGTACATTAAAGAGATAAACAACGTTTTTGTTGCCTATGCAATTGGTAGCTTATTATGAGAGCAAACTGCATTGAACATAAGACACAGAAGAGCTGCTGTGGCTTTTCAAAACTGCAGTGGGCTCTCACATTTTTGCTGGCTGGGTCCTCAGGCAGCCAGGGGAAGCGCAGGGGAGCAGTTGTGGAAATCTTGCAAGACAGTCTATTTTCGTCATGGAGAATGCATACAATCAGCCTATTATCCCAAATGTAGTCAGAAAATGCATGCATGCCACAGTTAACAAATGCAGAAGATGGTAAAAATTAGCAGGACGTGCAAAACTTGTGGAAGTCCCAAAGAAATGAAAGTTCAGGTTGCAATGCTACTGCTGGGTCTGATAAGAGCACAGGCTGCAGCACACAAAAACATCAGAAACACTGACAGCCACTTCTTCCTTTCTTTTTCCTATGGACAAAGCTTACTTATCATTCTAGCCTGACACCAGCAGTCAAGCCTCGAAGTCACACAGTGTGAAGCTGCAAATCAGCTCTATTTATTACCACCAGCAGTTAATAAATCACTTGCTGGAGCTTTTGCTGGGCTGTCTTTGTAGACACTGAATCTGGATTGACCGGGCTGTAATTCCCTCGGTCCCTGTTCATGAGGATAAGAGCTCTTCTCTCTTCCTCGTCCTCTGGGACACCCGGGAGCACTTGAAGATAATCACCGATGTCAGTGATTTCTGCCGCCAGTTCCCAGGTTCGCCTGTGTAAATGTCACCAGCCTTCCTGCCTTTGATTAACATCTCATTTAATTTAAATATTTATTGATCTTCACCTCCTGTTTTTGACGTGGGACTTTGCCATCTTGTTGCAAAGAGTATTTTCTCAAGTGAGGGGCCACGCTCTGCCCATTTGTGCCGTGAATGCCAGCTGCCCGGCTGGGCACTGCGGCCGTTCGCAGGGCTCTGCCTCTGCCCTTCTCTGAGCACTCAGTGCAGCGCTGCCCGACCGCTGCTGCAGCCCCCAGCATCGCCCTCTGCATCCAAACACATCCTCTCATCATCTGTAAGGTTTGTTCTTTTGTATGATAAATGGATGCTGTGATTTTTCTGATGAGAGTTTAGCCCATCGATATCGCGTTGGTTAAGCTTAATGACATTTTTAATTCTATGAAAGTAAGATATATATTTTCTGTCTTATTTCAACAACTCTTTAATAAAAGATAAGGCGTGTTTTAGGTGGTACTTTCCAAATACTCAGACTTTACTACAGTATCCATCTGTGGAGCCACTGTTCCAAAGGATTCTTGTCCCGCAGTGTCTCCAGGATTAGTTTCCAAGCACTGTTCTCCCTCACATCGCACATGAAGTTGGGAAACCACTGGTGCACAGCTGTACATAGCCTCATTTTACTTCAGCTTAGAAATGGAAGTGATCTTATAGACTTTGGTGTTTATGCAAAGATTATCAAACAAGCAAAAGGATTCATTTTTCCCCAGGCTTTCAGCTCTGACTGTTAGACAGCTAAATGGGAAGCGTGCCATCAGGTAGAATGCTGAGTGAATAATTGGATGTAGAGTTTCTGCCTCAGTGACTTTGCCTTCTTTTGGTTCAAGAAACATCTTCAGACTGCAGCTTTTGTGTCCTGAGCGTGAGGGGGCAGATGCCATGCACACACCTGGCACTGACTGCTGGAACTGCTGGGTGTCACTTACCGGCCCAGATGTCTCTGGTTTGCTCCTCCTGCAGCCTGCAATGCCCCTTCACCTTCAGGCAGTCCTAGAAAAGTGTCATGGCCAAATCCTGATGGTTATGTGCACACCTTTGAGCAGTGGAACTTCCTAACCAGCATTAACTGAAATCTAAAGATATTTTAATTAATAAGGACCAAGAAGTGATACAAGGGGTCCCTCCAGGATCTGGAAGTATCAAGGTACAGTATTATTTCCTTGTCAGTGAGCAATATGTTGAGGAAGCAAGGCTGTGTTGCGTTGCTGCTAGGAAGACAGAAGTATTTGCTGAATATATTAAACACGGCAACTGGTACAGGGTCTGGGTGTCATGGGCTTAAAATCACAGATGAGGATAAAAGATTTAATTTGTAACAGCTCCATGGTCAATATTTTTATTCAATCTTTGTGCATGGAGCTTTGATAAGTATATGTTTGATTGCAATCTTTTGACTTTTCATTCTTTTCCGTCAGTGAATTCTGAGAGACAAGAACTCCTCTCTCAGTCCACACTGTTCTACAAACCCAGGAAGTATTGGTGTTATAGTGCTATCTCTTAACAAACACATCGGTTTTGAAACTCAGAATATATAGTATATACATTATATGAAGCATCCAGTACTGTCTTACCCTATACAGAACACAATGAGGGCAGAACAGCACATCCTTTTGCTGCCTGAAGGCATCACTTTGACCCATCAGCTGTGCCTTTCTCCTCCCCATGGAGTGGAGGCCCCAGCTCAGGCTGCCCACTGGGGTGGGCATTGCTGTGCCCTGCACCTCAGTGCCCTGTCCTGCTCAGCTGAGCCACATTATAAAGGTTTCTTTCTGCTGCTAATCATGTAGGGGTTTGTCAGAAGAAGCTGTGGCTTTTTCTTCCCCCTTCTATCCCCAGTGAAATCTGAATTTAAAAATAGTTTTCATTATGATGACAGGAAACATACGATGCTTTATTCAAGGTGCAGTGCATGCATATTTGTACTGTGATACTTGTCCTCTCTACACCGTCCCAGGTCTGCACACAGGACTGCCTGCTCAGCTGAAGCCCCTTGGTGCTTTCCTAACCCAGAGCCACATGCCTCCTCCCTGCACTCCCCCTCTTCAGCCCACTGCAATCAGGAGCACTGCTTTGTGCCTTCTGCCCCAGAACTGGGGGGCACAGCATCCCAACCAGCTGAGGGAAACGGGTCAGAGCTCTTCTGTTCACACACACTGAGCGACTCCTCCTCCACACATGAATCCTGGGAGTTCCAATGGTGGGAAGGAATGGGAGGACCCCCAGCCCCACATGTGACCCCCCAGCTCCCGCCTCTGTGTCCATGGCAGTGGACACATCGCTGGACAAGAAGATTCCAGGTCTTTCTCAGTTCCAAAGAGGATTTCCCAAAGCCCAGGAGAATATGCTATACTATCAAAGGAGGAAAGAACAATCTGTGAATGCTGGTGGGCATGACTGACTGCTGACAGCTCGGGGTGATGCATCTCAGCTTCCTGTTGTTTCTATTTTTATTTTTACAGCACTCTGACCACTCTATGCCTCCTTAGCAGCTACCATTTCAAGAGATGCAGCTCTGAAGTCCTAGCGGAATTATTAAACGTACAACTTAATTAGTATTTAGATGGGTACCATATGTCTTATTGATTCGATAGTGTAGTTGTTTCCAATAGATCAGGCAAAAAATAAGGAAATAAATGTCAAGTAGGAGCAAGTAGGAGTTCCGGCAGGAAGAAAGGAACCTTGAAAGCGCCTGGTTCAAGAACCTGTGCAGATCTGAGCTGAAAATGGAGTGGGAGCACAGAGTAATTTTAGTGCTCCTTTTAACACTGCAACGGCAACAGCGATTACTTTTGGCATTTTCCTGCATAATGATGTGTTGGTGATGAAGCATTGAAGTAAATATCTTAAGAGATATTTCTTCTAATTACTTTCTTGGCAGAGATTGCTACAGCACCAAGGAACTTTTGCAGAGTTTCCCTTAATGGGACAAATGAGTGATGATAGAACGTGTCTTTTAAATACAGAGTGTGTTTTTGGCTTCTTTGGTACAAAACCAAGATCCTGTGCAGCAGTTTCAGTTTCAATGACACATAAAGAACGATAGTTTTGAAAATAGGTCATTCCTTATAGTATGAGTTAAAAAAAAAAAATTAAAAAAAAATCATTATTCACATGCTCTAACCAAGTAAGCAAGCAGGTACCTTAATGACCAGAATGCTGTACAGAGGCTTGCAGCAGCCAGCAGTTACCATTTTAATCTGTCAGATTTGCTCTCCACTGCGCAGATCTTCACTGCTTAACTCCAGTGTCCCTTGCATGGATTTCATGCTTCCAAAGCTCCATCGACTTTGCTGAAGTTAATCACAGTATACATTCCTATATCTGAAGAGTAAGTGAACTGTAGATATGGTTTATTACTGAGGATAAAATAGGATCTTTTGAGATGAATGATGATGAATACTCAACACCTATAATATTTACTCTGTATTTGAACCAGAAATCTGTCTGGGAGCTATGGGAAGCTGTGGGAACACAGTGCCGTTCTTGCACCTCCCAGTTCCAAAAGTCAGCTTCCCAGGCAAAGCACTACTACCGACTTTCCTTTGAAAAAGCAACAAATGAGACAGATAACTCAGAAAATAATTTCAAAATAATTATGGCATTCAAGAGAAGTGACCCTGCACAACATAGAGAGCAAAAAGAGAAGAAAGTCATCGATTACGGCATTCTTGCTGAATTACCCACACGATATATGGGGCTAATAAATAACTTTTTAAGATGTAAAGAGAATGATAAATGTTTTCCAGTTGGCTTTTCCTCGTGACATAGCCCACAGATCTGCAGCAGGGCAGGGTTCTGCACTCAGCTTTGATGTATGGCGCTTTACATATCCTCTGACGCTGAGCACTGGAGATTTGATAGAGTGCTACAAATTTCTCCCAGAGTATAATCAACTGTTATTATTGCAGTTCTAGCCTTTATTGGATTAATTTGATGGCCTTGTGCTGATATTTTCTGTGTGGATTTCTCATACATATTTGGCATTGAATATATACAGTTCTTCCAAACAGGATGTCAGAAAAGGAAAGCAGGAGCATAGATCTCTGCTGGCAATTTTCCTAAGCTTTGCTTGAAACAACCAAGTATAGCAACATAAATTTACTTAGGTGCTGTACTCAGCAGTGAAACTCTGAGCGTGGCCGACAGCAGTGGGGGCACGACTTGTTTTTCTGCATCATCCCAGGAGCGGCAGTGGCTGCAAAGTAAGTTGTATTGGTTTGGTGTGCTCAAACAGTTCATTCTCTTTGCTAGCCAGCACGAATATTAACACCTTGGAAAACCATTTAAATATGCACAATAAGATATAAAACGTCCATCGAAACGTGAGCCATTTGCTGAGAAGAATATCGCCCACTGCCTGTAGAACTGGCACAGCTCAGACCCCTCTGCAGAGCAGGACAGGCTCTGGCCCCAGCCCAGCCCAGCAGTGCCTGCAGAGCCCCTGGCACTGCCCCTGCTCAGCTCAGCTCAGCTCACAGTGCATCACACAGCATGGCTGCAGGCGCTGATGCTTCTTCACCTGGGCAGGAATGATTCCTAGCTCAGACCAGCAGAATGTTCTGCCCATTTGTAGCCTGAGATTACTGAAGTTGCTGGTACATAATGCAGAGGTGGGGGAAATTGTTCTCACACCAAAGAAAAGCTATGTAAGTGAGCTTCTTGTGTGTCTGCTTCCTTTTATTAGAGTATTTACCATTAACTTTACCCCCAAGTGGCCAATTACTGTCCTTTTTATTTCTTTTTATTGTGAGACTCAGAGAATGCTGCAAACAAACCCCTCCTGATATTCCTCAGCAATTACTGCTGTGGTTATACCTCTCTCTGCTCCACTCTGAGGGCCGGCAGAACTCCACAGAAGCTGCCGGCATCCCTTGCACCCCACCCCACCGTCCCCTAAGCTGTGTTTGAGACAACAAAACCCTACTCCAGCTGCTGCTGCACCTATGCACACCAGTTTCAGTGCTATAAAAGTGTGCTCCAGGGGGAGAAGCTTCACCCAGCACTGTAGCTCTGTAGGAATCACAGTGCCTTATTCCTAGCAGGTAACTCCATGAACCTGTTTTGGCTGTAGCAAAGTCACTCACTGCAGCTGGGGAAGCCTGGGCACTTTCACATAAATGGGTAAATGGGTTTTCAGCAGTTCTCTGTTTTGGCATGGCTCAGGGGGTGGGCTCAGCACTGCTACTGCTGCAGCTGGGGTTGTGTGAGGGTCTTTACAATGTGTTGGAAGGTGCTGAGCAGAAAGGAAAACCTGCAGGACTTTTACAGACACGCCAGATATATAGTAAACAGAGGAGGGGAACATGCCAGAACTTCAACTTAGTGCTGCCTTGACCTTTCTGCTTGGCTGAATTGCTGTGTAATGCAACTCCAATTTGTCACTTTTGTGTGCTCCTGGCTGAGCAGTGCTCTGGAACTGCCTGAGTATCTTCAGATGCCCTGAGCCTGCAGAGCCCTCAGGCAGGGGCTGGTCTGCAGGGAGAGCTGGTGTGCTGGATTTCAGAGGAGGAGAAGCTAAATGTGCTATCAGTTTGGACAGGCACCAGGCATCTGCATTTGGTAAATAAACATTGTGTTAGTAGCAATTGTACTAAATCCCTTTGAACGTCATGAGTATTGCTTTTCATTTTGCTGACTGCACACTGACTATTGCTGTGGGCCCTAGGTGGCCCTGAGCACCCTCGTTCTGGCCCTGAGGATCAGTTACCTAGGGATGGGTGCCACCACCCTCAGCACGTGTTCTACACCATGATAGATGTGCTCAGTGGCTCAGCCTGCTGTAATAATTTCTTTACCTTGCTCTGTCTCCCCACACCTGTATTCAGGACATCATCTTCAAGGTGCATGGAGATGAGGCACGGAGGGTGGGGGTGGTGGGAGGGGTTGGGTTTGGACTTGGTGATCCTAGGGGTTTTTTCTGATCTTAAGGGTTCTATGATCTTCCATCCCTGAATGCATTTAAAATTCATCTGGATGTGGTGCTCAGGGATGTGATGTAGTGGTGGATTGTTGGAGGTAGGGCAGTTATGTTTTGGTTGCAGTTAGACTCAATGATTTTGAAGGTCTCATCCAACCTGGGCAGCTCTTACAGGAATCTGTTGCAGTTTCACTTTTCCACAGCTGAGCAGCAGTGATGCAGTCTGGATGCTCTGACAGGTGACTCTGCCAGTTGTATGTACACTGATCATCATCATTGTCAGTGTTGTTATAGGGATGGCTCCTCATTAGCAATTCAGCCATCCAGTCCATGAGAAATGAGTCGCACAGGGCTGTGAGATGCGTGTGACAGAGCACTCGTCTGAGACTCGTGTTCCTGTGAGAATCTAAACTGCATTACACAGGAGAGCAGCAGGAGCACACCTCGCTTTAAGTGATATGGCCTAAATTCATAAGTTGGAAATAAGCACATTCAAGAGCTGGTTTGGCAAATCCATTCTAACCTCACTCTATATTTACATACATGTTTTTTTTTAAATTCTAAATTTTGACCTCGACTGCAATATTTTCTGCATAAGTACAATGGAAAGACATGCATATACATGCAGGGAAATATAAAGTGCTGCAGCTAACTGCTGGTCTGCTTTAGCTGGTACCATGGTGCTTATCAACTGCTATTTCCACTTTTTAATTGATTTTCTTAGGGAAAAAATAGTTGTTGTTGGTCGGGTCTCCAACACAGATAAAGAAGACAGTGCCCAAACTAAGGAAGTGTGGCATATCACCATAGCTACCTGACAGAAAGATCATGTGCTCAGCAGAACTTCCAGCTATTGATGAGGGGGTGACACAGCATTGAAGCACCTTCAGTTCTTAATATGTACTTACAAACTATTCGTGTTCAAAACAAAACATATGTGGAATGATAAAAAAGAGACTTTGTAGACATGAAAGCATTTTCTATTGTCAAGGATTCAGCTTTTAAGAAGTATGTCTGTAATTTCATGTTCGCAGATGGCAGGAGGTCTATTATTTCTAATAGCAAACGGAATTTAAAAGATGTGCGAGGAGAAAATGCGTCCTTTGCAGTCTGTTGTTTTAAATGTTCAATCACTGCACCACACCTCAGATTTGTTTATTTCACTGTTATCTTTAAATCTCTTCAAGAAGGACCATGGAAGCAGCCTGTGAACTTGTGCTGCGTTCTCAGGGCAGCTCTTCCAGAGAGCAGCGGCTGCTCCTACCCGAGGGATGCGGGCAGTGAGTGCAGTGCTGACTGCCATCGGTGTGCGCCTCGTGCCCCAGCGCTCGTGTGTGCTGGGACACAGCTGCCACACTCACACCTGCCTGGGGATTCTCCTCAGCTAAATCCACCTCCTCATTCTTGTGTCTGATGCATTACATTCAAGAAGACTTTCCTTCCCCAATAATGTTAAAGCCCTGGCAGATATGACAGAGGGGAATGGCTTCAAGCTAAAAGAAGGGCGATGTGGGTCAGATGTGAGGGGCAAGTTCTTTTTCCAGCAGCAGTGAGGCCCTGGCACTTCTGCCCAGAGTTGTGAATGCCCCATCCCCTGGAGGTGTCCAAGGATGAGCCCTGGGCAGCTGTAGCTGAGGGGTTACCCAGCCCACAGAGCACCTTGGGGGGTTGTATTGGCCCTTCCAACCCAACTTTGAGTTCTGAGATTCTATGACAATGATGCTCAGTGCATGGTAAAGCTGCTTGAGCACTACATCGGAGCTTGCCTCTTGTTTGAGCATTTCCATATGAATTGGTTTGAAGATCATCTTTGAAGTGCTGCCATATAACAACACCATGCTCTGATTTGTATTTCACAAGCCTTTTGCAAACTTGAGGCCTTATCTGTGTTCCACAAAAACGTAAACAACAGCAAGTCAACAAATCTGGAACAAAGCTGAGCTCTCCTAAGCTGAACCCGAGATCTGAGCGCTGGGGTAGGCTGCTTCCAGAAGTGTCTAACAAGCGTGAAAGATTTCTCAAAGATGGACAGAACAGAAGCTCAGTTTGGGGTAAAGTATCCTGCGGGGGATAACTCATCCATGGGGGAGACTGATGCTTGCTGGGACTGCTCGGTGTTGTGGGCCCTTCTCTCCCACTTCCCAGCACAGGGCTGTGGTGTTTGACATGTGTGACACAATTCTGGTAATAAAAAATTGCATTCTTATTAGAGCTCTTTGAGCTGGAAAATCCTTAAAAGGATCTGAAAATCAGACTGAAGCTCTTCCATGATCTCCCTTCTCATGCTGATGCTTAAAACCTGGCAAACCATTAGAGGTAGTGGGACGCGTTAGCAGAGTCAGTATCTGTTGCTAGTTGGAGCTATTGAAAAACAAGTGTTCATTAAACAGTTTCAAATACATTCTGGGAAATGTATATGTTTTCAACAGCTTAAGAGAAGCTTTCATGGCTCTAACACTGGCTTTAACCTTTACCCCCGTGTTACTTAAACAGCATTCCAGTAGCTGTTGGTGCCATAAATACAGTGAAGGATGAGTATGCAAATCTGCCACCGATCAATGCTCTTACTGGAACAGAAGCCTCAAAGCATGCAATTCAAAGAGTTAAACCCAAATCTTTACACTGATGGAGGATTCTGCTGATGATCCATCACCTTTGGGACAGAGCGAGGTGCTCCGAGACACACCAACCTGCCCAGCAGCAGCACCAGGTTCCCCATGCTTCCTTCCTCCTGGGACAGCAGCAGCAAGTTTCCCGGTGGCACCCAAACATTAATGCCTTTCTTACAAATAAATTTGCAGTGGTTGAAAGCGTCTGGAAGCTCAGCTTCTCTTCATGGTTTATTCACTACTTAAAACAAACATCTTGAGGGCCATTAGGAGCTTTCATTAAATATCTGCACCTCATCTAGATGTGAGCTGTGGCACCGTGCGTTTGCTGAAGGAATGGGAATGAGGTGCGGAGGCACACGGATGATTTCGCAGTCAGCTCCTCGTCCTGCCGTGTGCCGCTGTGCCTCGTGTTTTCCCCTGACTTCCTTCTGTCATCGACGTGGGCGATGCCGGATCGCTTCCACCGCTCCACCTTCCCCCTTTTTATTCTCCACACCCTCTGCCCTCTCCAAAACCATACACAATTTCATGCTCAACAACTCCGGCCATCAGGAGAGGTTTGTGATGGGATGTGCATGTCTATGAGCTGTTCTGAGGCCGCTTCCCACTGCGTCTCTCCCTCCTGTGCACAGGTGGCAGTGCTCCATCTCCTGCGGGGCCATGGGCACCACTGTCCTGGGCTGAGCATTAGGGACACTGCCTCGTGCAGGGTCTGTGGGGACAGCACTGCTTTTTAAACACGAAGCACTTGGGGCTGCAGCAGTGCTGACATGACCTCCAACAAGCCCTGGCTTGGTGCAGCATCCTCCAGGCTTGCTTGGGCACACTGTGTGGTGGGGGCTGCCTTCCCTCTGGGATCACGAAGCTTGGCACCCCTGCTGCTGCTTCCTGCCCACATGTGCACTGATCCCACACATCCACCGGATCCCTGAACAAGTGTGACCGTGGTGCACAGATCCATTTTGTTTTTCATCCCAACATCAGTGCTGAGGATTACATCTAAATTGGAGTTTGAGCTGCTTTCCATCTCAGGTGGTTTGAAGAGATTGTTCCACCTTTGTTACAGAAACTGTGTATGTATTTCAAGACTATTATTCCCTTTCTCTTCCCATGGTTAAACAGATCTGCTCAGTGTTTCTTAAAAGTCATTCTTCCTCTCCTACTGTTGTAGTTTCCAGCTTCTTCTGCCCCTCAGCACCTCTCTGTCAGGGCAGTAATGTTTCTTTTGCTCTCTGAGTGTTTCATGTTACAATTTGCTCATAATGAAATGTGTTTCAGCCATTTCTGAGTGTGTCACCTGATCTCTGTTAATGGATCCCAGCCTGGCAATTTCTGCACGTCAGTAGCCCCCAGCACACAGGTTTTAGACAAAAATAGTGAATTACAACTGATCTGGGACGCTCAGTTGCAAAGCTGTTCTGTTTGGATAATGATTATTGCTCTTCATTGCTCTTCAACATCCCTCTCATCTCTTGTGTACGGGTTTCATCAGGGTGGTGATGGCTTGCTCAGTCCTGAGGATGCCCCATGAAACAGCAAGAGAGCACTGCCAAAGTCCAAGTACTCCTCAGCACCAGGTCCAACACTGCGCCCCAGAGAACAGGTTGAACTGACACAAAGTGTTCCTGGGAAATCAGTGTTGACTTCTGCCTTTGTTTCCTAGCGAGGACTTACGGTTTCCTCGCTTGTTCATTTCACTGTTTTTGTGGAACCAGAGCTCAGTGTCTGCAGGCCACGTGCCTTCCATTGCTTTTGTCTGTGCAGGTTGTCCGAGATGGGAGGCAGATCTCAGCATGAACTGGTATCCATCTCCCTCACTTGCTGCTCTTGCTCACCAAAAGGCATAGAGTGTAGGAAGGAGAATTTTCAACTTCAGACTCTGAGTCATTATCAGAATCAAAATTTGGTGGTCAAATGATTTTTAACCTAAAACACTGGGTGAAGATGTGTCAAAATTATTGACTTCAGATAAATGGAGATGTGAAGGAAACCCGAGAATGATCTGTTCGCTATTTGCCTTGTGAGCAGAGTTCAGCAGCAGTGTATTTCCACATGACAACAACACCAAATGGAGCTGAGAAATCTGAGCTGTGCTGTTACAGTTCAGTGCTCTGAGCAGCCTGGGAAGCCGGGGCCGGCAGGGGGAGGAGAGAGGCGTGGGTTTTAACGCAAATCCCTGCAACTCCAAGGTCAAGTTCTGACTGATTCCAAACCTCCAATTTGCTTTCAATTTGAATCCACCCAAACGGGAGAATTTAAAGATCCTTTCTGCTACCACAACGAATCCTGGTGATGCTGCTCCGGCTGGGTGCTGCCCGGTGGTGCTGGGTGCCTCCCTGTGGTGCTGGTGCCCACTGCACCCACTCCAAATGAAGCCAGAGAGCAGCACAGCGTTTATCAGCCGGGGGTGGGAGATGCAGAGGTCTGAGCACACAGCAGTGCCCAAGGAAGAGCCCAGCTCAGCAGCTCCTGGCATGACCCTGGGCTGCGTGACATGTGGTCCCCCAAAAACGCATCCATTTCCATCACTGCGTTTAATGCGGTTTTGACAAAGCGAAGTGGGGAGATGCTCACTGCAAATCTGCTGGAGGCAAACCCAGACCCTAAGGCTCCGTGGGGCAAAACATGAGAGTAAGAGGCACGCAGGTGGTTGTCCGCCACAGCCCTAAGATACTCTGAAGTCAGCACATAGCTGCTTGGGTGGCTTCAGCACATTCACATCTGCTGTGGGGCCTCGTTTCTCGGCTGCCTGGCCTGGGGCTTGCTCTGGAGAGCGTGGGGCCAGCTCCTCTCCCATATGGCTCCTGCCGCTGCCAGAATCCTCGTTGCTCTGCTGCCTGCAGCAGCAGTACAACTGAGAGATATGGCAACCGTGTGCAAATGCTTGTAAAAGCATCACACATAAGAAAATTCATGTCATTAATCAATTGCATCAACATTCATGTCAGAAAATGAAGTGGAAGATATGCAAAACCCATGGTTGCAGATTGACTTCTCTGCAATTAGAAGTGCAGCAAAATGTGTAATAAGTATCAAATCTGTTTCCAAACAATTAAGGAGAGAATGGAACTTCAGTATACTCTCAACAGGTTTATAGAAAAACGTTTCAGTGTTATGAATGTTAAAAACTACACATGCATCCATTTGCATATATCCATACATGCAATTATCCGTATTAATATGGGCAATAAACAGACTGTGATCTTCTGCACAGCACAATCAAATGGCTGATGCTTGATCCCTACAGCTTCTCTTGATGTTTATTTCTCTTCGTCCCTCATTTGTGCACAGATGCAGTTTGCTGCTCCCTCTTGAAACTCAATTAGATGTGCTGAGAACAAGGTTAACTGGTGTATTTGTGTCTGCATCCGAGCTTTCCTGAGCAATTGAAGCCCTGTGTTGGCTGGGTGTTTTGTGAGAGGAAGAATCACCTCTGTCATGCACGAGATGGCTCTGTCTAATTGTTCTTCCCTGTTCTGCAGCCCTTTCCTCTTCCTAATAGCAGCAGCCCACTGGGGAGCCTTGAAGACTCTTTACACTTCTTGTAAGAAGTTATGCAGCAGAGTACTGCTGCACTACAACTGCTACCAACTGCACTGAATTTTGGATTGCCAAAAACCCCTCTGAGATTTTGAGTTCAGGCTTTATTATCTGAAGCCAAGAAAAAGGATAGCTCTTTGATGGAAAGAAATTATCAAGAAGGTGCATGGACACATTCCATGGCTAAAACCAGACACACATCAGCTACACCATAATACTCAAGTGGTTGGTGCTGAACGGTGCTCAGGGTCCTGGGCTCAGTACCTCCCAAGGCACTTCTGGTGCCTGTGCTCCTTGCAGCTCAGTGTTTGCTTCCCAGCACTTTGGCAGTAGTTGTGATGCTCTGAGTGCAGTGAGGAAGGTAACAGTGCTAGGAAAATGAAATGTGCTGGCCAGGAAAATACGGATCAGCATTTGGATAGAGATGAAGGTTTCGTTCACACACAGTTATTTAGAGGAAGTTTATCGCCTTTGGAGCGGAAAGCAGCTTGCTCCATCTATTTATGGCTCTGACCCCAGCAGGTGAGCCTGGTGTCCCCATGCTCAGCCCGACTTCACTGCACAGCTCGTGGGCCCTTGCAGGATAAACACAACTGTCTGAGGGCTGAGATTGTATCTTCAGTGAATTCTTGGGTTTGTGGTTTGGAAATCTGTTCGCTGTTAATATTTTCACAGCAAGAGTTGACCTGTAGATCACAAGAAGAAACAAAAGGGATGCAAATATGGCCTTGCCTATTTACAAATGTGATTAATTATCTGTGAGCACATTTTGTCATCACAGATCTTATTTCTGTTTCTCCCCAGAAAGACTGAGCCTTTTTGTGTTTGTACTGGCACACGCAGAGGCCCTCCAGTTGGATGACATGTGTCACTTAAACCCACCCCAGATTTGGGTTTGATGCATGTCAACACATTTAAACTTGCTAAATTTAAAAGGAGTTTCTCTGCCTTCTCTGCACAAACCCTATGAGGAGCAGCTCAGGGAGCTGGGATTGTTCAGTCTGGAGAAGAGGAGTCTCAAGGGAGACCTTACTGCTCTCTACATCTACCTAAGGGAGGTTGTGGGGAGGTGGTGGTCAGCCTCTTCTCCCATGTAACTAGTAAATGGCCTCAAGTTGTGCCAGGGGAGGTTCATGTTGGACATAAGGAAATGCTTCTCCAAGAGCATGGTCAGGTGCTGGAATGGGCTGCCCAGGGAGTGGTGGAGTCACCAACCCCAGAGGTGCTCAAGAACCATTTAGATGTTGTATTGAGGTACACGGTTTAATGGGAAATATTGGTGGTAGGTGGATGATCTTTGAGGTCTTTTCCAACCTTGGTGCTCGTCAGTTGCAGGGGGAATGCAGAGTGTGCAGTCTGCCTTCTAATGCCAAAAAACATCCCTGGTCAGTCTGTATGGTGTAAACAAACCCAAACACATACCCACTGTGCAGCAGAACCGTGCTGGAGCCAAGCAGCAGCCCTGGCCCTTGATAGAAGCAGAGCTGTGGGCCCACCTACCTGCTGCCTTTCAGTTCATAACATCACATTTAGACATCAATCCAAACCCTTGGCAATCTGTCACTAAGGTCAGAAGAGGGAGGGAGACTGGAAGGGGATAAACCTGTAGCCTTGCTCAGAGGAGCATGGATGTGGGACTTCTGGCAGAGATACCCTATAGCACCTGGTGCTGCCCATGTCCCCATGGTCTGTGGAACTCTCCTCTGGCCCCCATGGCTGGCACACATTTGTCATGACACAGCTGCAATTGGCCACAGTACAGCATTTGGCCTCAGTACAGCTGCATTTGGTCATGATACAGCCATATTTGGCCTCAATACAGCTGTGTCTGGCTATGATACAGCCACGTTTGGCCATGATACAGCTGTGTTTGGCCACGGTACAGCTGTGTTTGACCACAGTACAGCTACGTTTGGCCATGATATGTCTGCATTTGCTATGATACAGCTGCATTTGGTCGAGATAAAGCTGCATTTGGCCATGACACAGCTGCGTTTGGTAACTGCAGCCTCATCTCTGCTTTATTTTCAGTTCAGTAAAAGTAAACAGAGCATCTCACATGTAACAAACATCATAACCCAAAGCTATTTCGGGGAATTAATCTCTTAGGTTAGATTAAAGTAATAGGGATATTAGAACTGAGACAGCCTGCACCTCCTCATCTGCTGTTGATGGCATAGTACAGAACTGTATAGTCCGCACTGTCAGCCATAACATTTGGACATCACAGAATTCCTCTTTCATTACCCCTGCGCTGGCTAATGGTGAACTTTGCAATTAAAATCACTCTCTGCGCAGAGCTGATGTGTGGGTGCTGGGCAATAAAGGACATTGGGCTGCGGCGGAGCGCTGCAGCACGGTGCTGGGCTCTCCTCAGTGTGTGTGTGCGGGACCTCAGCCTCCAGGAGGCTGATGTCATTGCTTTCAGGTGTTCCTTGTAAAATATGAAATAGATTAAAACCAAACCAGGAAAAAAAAAAGTTTTCCATAACTGCAAACTGTGCTGCAGGTGTTGCTCAGAACCTGCTGTGCTCCAGGTTCCCTCGGCAGCTGCAGAGCTCCACACCTCATGCTGGAGGAGCTCCCATTGAGCTCCTGGTTAATGTTGGGGCATGGGAGAATACCACGTTGCTGTGGGGTGACACCTGGCTCCCACTGCGTGGTTCACCTTTGCTTGCGTTTCTACTTTGATTTCAGTATACATTTTACAAAGAGAGCCATGAAAACGAAACGACGAAGAAGAAGACATCAGTGCTACGTTGTGGCTGCGATTTTGCACACATAAAAGCCCCTAAGTGGAGCTGTGCAAACCCATTGGTCTCACTTCACAGGGGTTGGTGCTGAGATGTGCTCTGGCTTTTGATCCACCCCAGCCTGCTCTCTGCCCCTGGCCCTGCAGCTGAGCTCCATCCTTATCTCAGGGCAAATTTAATCAAAGTTCACGTTGGCACTGTCCTGTCAGCCCCGAAGCCGCCCCTCTCACAGATTTCCTGCACTAAGTCACTTTTCATAGGAGATTTTAAGGAGCTAAATGAATAATGTCAGGATTCTGAATTCATAGCAAAAGATAAAGGACATTTGCATGATGCTGTTGCAAATATTCCAATCTGCCGTGAGCACAGATCGGTCACGGAGAGGTTTGCAGTCCTCCTTTCACTCCTCCTATGGCTGTAGATGAGCTAGGAGCTGTGTTTCCCCTGAGGAAAGGGAGAAAACCCCACTGTGTGACCGTGGCAAAGGCACAGAACCGTCTGAACCCACAGAAGCACTGAGCACTGTGGCTGCAGTTCCTGCTCTCCCCCAGCTGGGATCCGGCCCCACAGCTTCGTTACTGTCACCGGATTCGCCGTAATGTTTTTATTTTCATGGGTTGCTGCCTGTTGCAATAAAAAGTTGTTTCTCCTCTGATGATTAAAAGTGCTCAACCTCGAGCCTATGCATTAATGATTGTTACTAATTTAAATGGTAAATATTACCCCGAAGGTTAGATTTCATTTCATGGTTATATAGACAATGGTTGGATAACACAGTTGGGGAAAATGCACTGCATTAGTGGCATTCTTTGCACATGGTTGGGGAGATACACATATATATTTATAGATTGATAGTGAGATAGGTAAATAGACAGATAGCTGGAGATATGACTGTGCTCGTGCTTTTCATCTGCAATTATTTGCACGGCTCGGAATAAATACATTCATGCCGGAATCATAGGAGAGCACCTCCCCTTCCACACAGAAAGAGCTGAAAGCTGAACATCAGAAGAGCAGAAGGTTCACCCGAGGACATGCTTCCAGCCACAAAAAAACACCACTGCTTCCTAGAGCAAGCAACAGTGCTCAGATCTCTGCCTTCACAGCAAAAACATCCAGTTGGGCCCACACAAGGCACAAATGATGGTAGTCCCTCTAACGGGAGCCCAGCAGGACTGGTTTTGATGCCATCCCCTGGCTGGGTGCAGGACGTGCCCCAGCCCACGGTGCCCTGCAGCCCCTGGGAGCCCCGGGGAGCACAGCCAGCCGCTGCCCCACGTTCCACCTCCAGAGCTTTGGTTGCATCCCATGCACTCTCGAACAAAGCGTGTTTTGTTTGTTTAAAGTTTCACTCATTTAAATATTGAAAATATTATTCCTTTTTTTTTTTTCCAAGCCAGATTTCTTTTGACAATTCTATCAAGAGCACACGGCCGGTGCCAAGTTTTGGGTTTCTGTACACTAATTCTCAATTGTGCTCCGCAGGCACTGGTTTGCTGACAACCATCTGTTTCAACCTAACTTTTTCCTTTCAAGTCTGCCCAAGAGAAATTAAAATATCAGAAGAAAGAAGTTTAGAGGGAGCGGAAAGGAAGTGAAGGAGATGGGCACTGGAGCTGAACACAGCTCCGGGTTCAGGAGTGGGTGTGTGCTGCTCCCTGTGCACACAGGCGAGCCTGCCACCGTGGGCACGAGCAAGATGTGCAGCAATGCTGCTGGGCTCTCCCCAAGACCATCCAGTCGAGGTTTGCTGCTTTTGCCAGGTCTCCATTTGCCACAGCCTCTCCCCAGGGTTCTATAGCACACTGATACATCTAGTACAGAGATCTCATAGAGAAAAATGCCACAGGAAATGACAGCAGCAATGCCTGTAGGAAACACAGAGCTCTGGCCAGCTCTTCACTGTACGATCAGCTTACTCCATGACTAAATTAACCATTTGTAATTAAAATGGTACCAAAAGCAGATGGAACATATTAATTAAATGTCACGGCTGGCTTCCCGTAGCCTTTTGGTGCGGGGTGCCATGCCAAGCGCACAGCCAGCAGAAGGGTGCCATGGGCATGCAGCAGCCATCGGGGCTGCCCGTGTGGGCAGTGGGGACTGCCCCAGGCACAGCTCCAGCACTCCCAGCACAGCCCTGGGAGCCCCCACTTCCCCCATTGACTCTGGCCCCAGGGCACGAGCTGGTGTGGCTCAGAGCTTTGCGAGGGGAGAACCAGAGGTGGGAACAATGGAATTTATTCACAAAGTATAATTTTATCACAGCTGCTGTCTTTCTCTTTGAAATAATTTTGTGAAAGACAGAATTATTGTCATTTGTGTCAAAGCACAATTTCCTCTGTTAAAACAAGTCACATTATGCCCCATCTTTATGGAACAACACAACAGAATTAAAGGTTTTTTCTTATATATCCATATATGAACCTGCTGATCGTTGCTGCCTCTGGAGCAGCAGTGGCTTGGCGGGCACAGGGAGAAGCATGGTGACCCAGCCCTGGTGGGACCCAGGCATGAAGGAGATGCTGAGAGCCCTGTGCACACACTGTGTGCAGCCACACACTGGTGGAGGTGGAGCCAGCAGCACCATACAGCACGAGACCACAGCTGTGCCCCTTGCACTCAGCCCTGCAAGTCAGTGCTCCTTATATCCCTAACACAACCCTACAGCCTGGATTTTCCACGAAGACAAAACATCAATATAACAATGGTAAAGAACAACAAAGTAAACCAAATGGTCCCACGTTTCACGGAAGGCAAAGCCCAGTGATGGTGGAGCTCTGCAGGAGAGGCCGGGACACAGCAGTGGTGGTGTGAATGGATAATATCCCGACATGCACCGAGAAACCCCCACCAGAGAGCTCAGCCCCACTGCAAACTGCACTCCTGGGAGAAACAGAAACGGGGATGGGTGAACGGCTCTGACGCTAATCAGTGTGAAACTGTTAATTTTAATTAAATTATAGCAAACTTCAAGTAAAACAGATAAGTCCTAATCCCGTAATGCTTTAATTTTCTTTTCTAATATTTTTCTAATATTCTAAAATGCCACGTTACTTACACCGCTTAATCAATTTCATGTTGAGTTTCTCAAACCCTGATGGCATACTGCTGGTCTCAAACAAAGGAGCAGGTTGCAACTTCCAACGGTTACCATGAACGTGGCAGTGAGGAAGCTGGTACAGGAAGCACAATTGTTGGAAGCTGGTGAAAAAAGCGTGGTGTTCGAAGCTGGTGCATGAGGGGTGGTGTTGGAAGCACTTATGCCTGACTGCTCATGCTAACAGTGGGTGGAATCAGGCAGTTCCCTCATTTGATGCCAATTCTGCTTTTGGAACGGGAGATTTCAGATCTTCAGAGGTGCTAAGGCACGAGCATGAGCTGCAGAGCGTGAATGGAGGTAACGGGATGCACTGGCAGACTCCAAGCTTTGTTCCTCATGGGCTTGTGCATGAAAAGGAAAAAATTAGGAGACACAAAGGGACTCAATCAAATCCCTCCCTTCCAATGTGTAATGCCATGACAAAGACGAAAACAAGAGACCGTGGTGCAACCAGAGCTGTGTGCAGAGCACTGGTGAGTGCCCCTTGGGGCGAGCAGCACTGTGTGGGAGTGGCAGAGCCTCCTGCCCACAGAGCCATCTCTGCAGGAGCTTTTCCAATAACTCAAAGGGAGATAAAATACAAATGCCTGCAACAGACATTGGGATTTTTCTAATGAGTTTGCTCCATGAACCGTTCATAATCCATGTTTACTCCGTCTGCTAAAATTAGGTTTATCAGACAAATATGTTCTTAGGACCTGTTTAGAGGCAGTTAGACAAATGGAAGGATTCGTGTTAGATTGTGAGCTCACTCTGCAGTCACACGGAGAGATGTCTGCGGGTCAGAGGGAGCTGTTCTGCAGAGGGGACTTCAGCTGGGCTGGGCAGCGGTCACCATGCGTCCCCAGGCACACGTATAGAGTGTATACACTGCCACATGAGCACACGTGTGCACACAGCCAGGCACAGACACGAGCACTCATGTACATGTGCAGACATCAGCACACACAGAGCACACACACAGCACTCACACAGCACACTCACAGCACACTCGGGGGCTTTGGCCTTTGCTGCTGTCTGCACTACTGAGCACTTCACAGAGCTGTGTCTCCATGTGCTTTGTTTATCACTCGCCCTGTTATGATTATTCCTTTTGAGCTGAAGTGAAGGAGAGCTCTTGCTTTCCTCATTGCCTGGGTGGGGAAATGAATGCACGCATGCTGGTACTGTACTTCAACAATGCATGCATAGATAGAAATAAAGGAAGAGAAATGAAGAGCAGAGGAGCAATTACCAACTCCATACCTCCTTGCCCAGCTCTCTGAAGGGGGCACAGTGGGCACTGCTCCTCTCTAAGGCTATGATGAATTATGTGCAGCCCCTAATACCTCTTTCTGAAGTGTTTGTGAGAGGAGTGCCCTCATTCTTCGTTGGATAGGAAATAAACTCGGTCACTTATCCAAGCAGTGTTCACTTTGGCTGCTCATGACCAAGCCAATGACTGAATATATTGAGAAGACTTTCTGAATACATTTGTGCATCGGATAAATATCAGGGAGTGCACATCTCCTTCCAAATGGCCTCCGCAGAACAAGATGCTAAATTTAGTGACTGAATTATTCATCATTTGATATTCTCTTGATCTTAATCTTTGACTCTCTGTGCCAGGCAGCAGCACATACTCTGAAGACAAACATGTCTCGTGGCTGTTATCCACTGCACACCAACACCAGGAGAACACCGTCTGCAGAATGGGACCCATCTGTGCAGGCAGGGCTCAGTGTTGCACCTCTCTTTTAATGTCTTATGCATTTTGCACACATGACAAGAAGGGAGCACTGCATGGAATGAGATAGGCAATACTGAGAATAAAGATCTTGGGTGGCAAATTTTGTGGTAAACAAACGAGGGAAAAAGGAGTTCCCCTCAATAGATCTCCTGAATGGAGACAAAAAAGCATTGCTGGGGAGGCTTTCCCGAGGCCCAGCAGCTGCAGCAGAGCTCTGTCCCCAGTGCAGCTGCTGACCCTCAGGTTCCCCTGCTTGGTGCAGGAGCTGACCTGGTGCTGCAGGTTTGCAGGGAGCAGCCCTCCACCCCGGCACACAGCAGCCCGAAGCCTGCAGCTAGCAGCTACGGGCGTTTTAAAGAATGCATTCAGGTGTATCTCCTTAGAAATTAGCTTGTGCTGGGAAAGACCAGAACACATCTGTTCAGGATCTGTCATGGGCTTTGCTTTTCTGACAGGTCAGAGAAGTTTATCGCTGACAAGCTGGCTACCTGCACGCAGGGAGGGTTCATTTTATGCAACACGGTGAGAGAGAGGAGCGTGCATCCAGAACGTGTGCTTCCAAGCAGCAGACAACCCCACCTCCCCAAGCCCACCTCCCCCGGGCGCAGCTCGCCTCTGCCCAGATGCAGCCCCAGGATCTGTCTCCTCCTGCCTGCCTGCCTCTGCTGTTAGCCCCCAGCCAGCTCACTTGGGTTTTGTGTGTCTGCTTATTTTTGTGCTAAAAGCTTTGGAAGAAGTTTGAGGAACATCCTCACACTCCGGTCATACTATTACATAATGGTTTCAGATGTGGCACAGCTTATCTGGCAATGTGGAAATCCTGTCGCATTTGTGAAATTAAAGCTTCAGTTGTGTGAGTCAACAGATTTAATTTCTTGGGCAATGAATGGCTCTGGAATGATTTCTGACTCATCCCTTCTTGCCTTAGAAAGCGTGTGGGCACTGCAGGGGTGGGCTGGAGGGGCTGGAGGAATTTCCTGCAGCTTGGGAACACATCCACCCTTGGGGACAGCGTGCGGCTCGGTGGGCTCACATGTGCCCTGCTCGTGCTTTGCAGGGCAACATGCTGCTTGTGGTTCTGCCCACAGAAGGGAGAGAAATATGGCAGGCAAGTGGCATTTTGAAACCCTACCACTATATCCTGAGCTGTTTTATCTTTTCCTGAGTTTTGGTCTGCTTTTCACCCCCTGTTTCCTACCTGCCTGAGTGCAGGGCTGGTTTGGGTGCAGCCACTCGTGATGAGTGAGTGAGGTGATGCCGACAAGTTAGCTCAAAGCATGCATGTTACCCGTCCAATATGGGATCCCTTTAACGTAGGAGGTGATTGTGGATGCAATCAGAAGAAAAACGCCTCCATGGACACGTGAACAGAGTTGGAAGAGAAAACTCTAATCCTGAAGCATATCTGGCCTCCATCTGCTTCCAGCAAAGAGCCATCACCTTGCAGGGGCTGACCCCCAATCACAAACTTCCATCTCAAGGTTCATTCAGCTGATAAGACTGCTACGGCATTACAAACACATTTATCATCTCATATTCTCTCTCCCACCTGCACAGATAAGGCAATGCACCCGGCACTTATTTATGGTCAGTGTGACCATTCTCTGCATGTGTGTGTATAACATATAGTTTCCATAATAAGGCTATACATTGTTTCAGTTCTTCATCTTTGCTATATTTTCAGCAGCGATAATTTTTTTAATGACACAACTTTTATTCATCTCTGCTGCATTTTCAGCAGCGGTGTTTGTTAATGTTGTAAGTCCTTCCCCTCCAGAGGCAGCCATGGGTCTCAGTTGGGCCGAGGTGGAATATCGTTGGGAAGCGATGAGAACAGCTCGCTGCAGTTACTCAACACAGAGATCTTCATGCAAGGAGCTTCCCAAAGTGGATAATGAAGAAATATGTGCCTGCTTATGTATGCGGCCATACCAACGCAGATGACTCACCCTTTGATCAGGAGTCATTTGAAGTAAGGAGCCGCCTTTAAATGAAGAAAAGTATCAGTGTAAATTAAAATAGGGAAAAAAGCGTGACATGTCGGTCCCAGACCTGCCATTGACTCCACTAAGAACAAGATCAGACTCATTATGTACCCAATTAACCCAGCCCGGCAGCAGACACCCAGCGGGCGTGGGACGGGCTCAGCCCAGCTTGGCTGCCACTGTCCCCAGGGCAGGATTATCAGGGCTGGAGGTGCACAGCCTTTGGGCACAGTGTTAACTCAGCTGTAGCTCATGCCAACGTGATGCTCTCAGTGCTATGAAGGAGCTCTTCACAGCAACGGAAACAGAGCAAAGGAAAAGGCAAAACTGAGGCAAGATGGGGGCACAGAGAGGCTGAAGGTTATTTGGGCAGGAAGGTCCAAAAGGAAGAAAAAGGTGTGTGCACAGCCAGACCAGCACTCTAGTTCAGGCTTTCCCTATTCTTTTCCTAAGTGCTTACTCTTTCTCCTGTGAGAAGCTCCTCTTTGCTTTATGTGCTCTCTGCCCACATTAGTGTGTCTTGACTGAGACTTTGCTGATGAAATGCATTTTCAAGAAACAATAATTACAGAGCTGTTCTGTCTGGGTTGCATCCAGCACAGTGAATCGAGCATCAGAAGGTTTATGTGGCCTGCCCACCAGCATTGCATTTGCCTTTTGGTTTCAAAATATCAGCACAGAAGCACAACAGTGGTCCCAAATTGTCACTTCTGAGTCTGATTTTAGCATAAAAATGTTGAGTTATTTCTTAGGGAAGAATTTCACCAAATTCTGCAGTCCAACAGATGGATGGGAAGTGGTTCTTTGCCAGCAGTGGTGCCAGCACCAGGGCTGGAGGAGCGCCCGTGATCATCCTCACTTCTCTGCTCCATTTTATCATTTCTAACAAGCTCTGAGAGCTTGGGGACAGCAGAGTTATGTAACTGCAGAGGCAGTTTATAAGCAAATGCATTTGAAACTCCTGGGGGGAAAAAGGGAGCACGCTGTGTGCTCGCCTGATCTCGCGCTTTCTGAAGTAATTCCGTGTTTTTCTTCTGACTTTAATTAGCTCTGAATCAAAAAAGGAACACTCCAGAATAAACCTCAGCATTGGTGGATTTAATTTATTTGTACAAATCTAAGCACTCAATGCCCTCTGTGATGTGAGGCTGCATGGGGCACACCAGGAGGGGGGCACAGCCAGGCCCTGCAAAAGCAGCGCACGCCGGGGAGCAGAGCCATGGGTTTATTCAGGGTGCCCTGATGTTTAGTGCTGAGCAGATATCCTCAGCATGGCAGAGGAGAGGGAGAGGGACCTGAAGCACCCACAGCTGCAATGCTGATCTGAACATGTGATATGCACTGAGGAAATAGCAAAAAAATACCTGCAGAGGAAACAGCGTCGTGGTGTCAGGGAGTGCTGGTGCCAGCAGGTGCTCGGGCAGGAAGGAGCTGTGTGCAGAAGACAAAGAAAGATGGAAAGTATTTCTTAGTTCACCAACTCACAGAGGTACTCCCAAAGGGCAGCTCTAAATCAGCAGCACTGTCACTACTCGGGATAAAAGAACTTCTGAACTCTATCATGCCAATGGATGTAGCACCAGGTACGTGCACCCCGCTCAGGCACTCGAGAGCTTCAAGGGCAAGTTCGGGTTGAGTTTGTGGAGGTTTTGTTTTGAATTTAATCTCACTAATTATTTGAATAATTAAAAATGTTCTGCTAAAGCAGGTTGTAATTAACTAATTATTTGCTCTGTTTATGTTTCCTGCTTACTTATGCATTTTTATTATTTTGCTAAATTTGAAGAGAAGCTTTTCAGATGTGCTGGCATTCCCACTTCTGGCTCTGCTCTTCCAGGCAGCTTCCCTCCCTCCCTTCATCCCTTCATCCCTTCCTCCATCTCTCCCTTTCTCCATCCCTCCCTCTCTCGCTCCCACCCAGAGAGCTGGGCACTGCCATACTGAAGGAGAGGAGCAGAGCAATGGTGCTTGCATGGTTCTTTTCTCATCTGCCCTCCTGCTGATGCTCTTCTGCAGCACCTGCTGCTGCCATGCCTGTGCATGGGGGGAGGTGTGTCGCACGGGGCAGGTGTATCACACCAAGCAGGTGTGTCGCACGGGGCAGGTTCATAATGTAGAGCAGGTACTGGACATGTGTCACGTGGGACACACGCCCCATCCCTGGAGGTGTGCAGGACTGGGTTGGATGGGCCCTGGAGCTGTTGTAGTGGTCAGCAACCCTGCTCATGGCACGGGGTTGGAGCTGGATGGCCTTAGAGTCCCTTCCAACTCAGGCCCTTCTGCTAATCTATGGTCAGCACAGGACTGCTCGCAGGACCCTGCCCAGTGCTGGCTTTGGGCTCAGCTGTTCAGCTCCACGGGAAGCTCCATGCTGTACAGAGTGCTGTCAGAGAGGAGCAGCTCACCAGGCCCTGCCCTTCCATTTTGGTGTAGGGCTCACACAAAGGTTGAGGCACGGGGAATTGGCACCTCACTGTCCATACTCAGGGAACTGCTGTGTGAATGTGAGGGTCCCACCCAGCAGAGTTCACCCACGGGTGCTTTTAGCAAAGTGCAGAGAGGAGCTGAGGAGAGAACGTGGATGAATGTCAGGAGAAAACTACATGAAATAATGAGGAGAAATGTAGCCGCGTACGGAAAGGTTTAGGACGTTCATTACTAATGTGTAACAAAGACAGTTAAACATAGATAGATGGCAGCTTTGATGAGGCTTTATCGCTCAGCTCTTTGTGCCTCATTAACCGTGAGGAAAAAAAGAAGAGTGCAGGACTCCAAAGACCAACCTGCACGAGCTGCTGAGGTGTGATGGATGGGGGGGACAAAGGACACGGTGCTGCCAGAGGGTGCAGGACCGTGCTGCACTCCTGCACCCACACCCAGCACGGGGGACCGACCCATCACTGCCACAGCAGAACATTTCCCTGCACAAACAGCTTCACAGATAGACCCGATGGTTTTCATTTTGACGTCGAGTTCTTTATTTATTTTTTTGCATCGAGTTCGTTTGTTTATTTGCTTGAGAAGATTAGAAAAGTCCCAGGGGAGTGTGTGTTCTTACTCATCCCCATTTCCTACCTGGAATTACATTACCGACACTTCCCAGAGCCTTCCTGTGGTTTAGAATTAGGCCATGAATATTGATACTGATCTCCTCAGTGCCCCAGGAAGAGGAGGGTGCAGGGGTGGCAGGTCCCGGCTGCCCAGGGACAGCTCCCTGAGGTGCTCTGAGCACAGTAGTGGGACAGGTCACCGTAGGACAGGTCACCGTAGGACCAACAGCAAACCCAAACGCTGGCTGCTGGGGCACCTGGCCCTGTGCTTGGTTGTGTATCTGAATATCTGCAACAACGTTTCTGTGAGTTGCTTTGGCAGGTAAATGTATCAGGCCCTGTTCCCAAGAGGGGAACTAGCTACCAATTGTAACTAGGTGCTTTCCCCTTCTGTCTGCCTTCTGCCAGCTGCCGGGTGGGTCCCATTGCTCCTTCCCAGCTCCTCCCCGCTCTGCTACCCCGATTGCTTTGCTCATTCTTCTGATAACCCACTGAAGTCCTCACCATGAGACATGGGAAGAGAGGAACTTCTGATTTTCCATAGCCTACACAGGGACTCTAAACCCACTGAGAACTCTGCTCGCTGTGGCTCTGCTGTTACTCCAAGAGCAGCAGCCTTGCTCCCAGGCTGGCAGTCTGCATGTGCCCAGAGGCTGAGAACAGCTTGCTGTAAAGGCCAAAGGTGAAAATACTCCATTTTTTAACAGATGGAATAATTTGCTATGCGGGTGTTGTGCAATGCAGTGGTCAGCCAGCCATTAAGCATAGCTGCCTGCTGTCCACTTTCCACTTCACACGGCTGCAGTTTCTCTCCTACATCCATACTGCCATTCTGTCTCATCCATTTTCTCCCTCTGTGCCATCATTTCATTTTCTCCTTTGGGTTATTCCATGTGTACAGTGCAGCACCTTTTCCCTGTCACCTCTGCAAAGCTGGCACCAGTGGTGCTGCTCGCATGGCACACCAGGCTGCCGTCCCACTGCCTGGTGCTGCAGCACTCAGCAGCCTCGTCCAGCTGAGCATCACCCCCTGCCAAACTCCTTGGAAGGAACCACCTGCACACAGCAGACCACTGCACACTTCTTCCTGGAGGGCTCAGCCATACCGGTACCCACCCATCAGACACAAGTTTCTGTGCGTTTCCCATCTCACAGATGAGCAGTCAGCATGCTGCTCTCTGCATTGAAGCAGAATGACTGCATTTGCTTTGTCCCGTCTGCTTTCTGGAAAGAGAATGAAAGGGAGAAGGATTGTGGGAAGTGGAATCTCTGCTGAGTTCATAAAAGGGTGCAATAGATATGTGGAGTATCTCTGGTCAGGGAGCTGTTCTCTGTGTCCCAGCCGTTGAGATGCTGTAAGCTTATGTTACATCATGTGGAGCACACCCGCCCTTTTGCTCCCTAAATTATGTGTGGATATAGAGACACAGAGCTCCCAGTGAGCTGGGGAGGCTGGTTAAGGCTGGAAGAGCCCAAATGCTCATTAAGGAAAAGTAATGTGAGCAATATGCGTTTCCTCTAAGGGATGCCACTGAGATGGTGCGGGGTGTGCTCAGTGCACATGCACACAGCACACGTCTCACACTTTGTCTGGGCTCAGGTTTGTGGTGTAACCGTGTTTGGGTGCTGCCCTCACCCTTCCTCCTGTGCAGCACTGCTCCACAATTAGTCACTGGCTGCTTCATTTTGCTGACATTAAGACTTGTGCTATAAACTCCAATTCCGTATTCTGTCAGTATCTAACAACTGCTGAATTATCTCCTTCCCGAGGCATGCACCATTGGAACCCATTTAAAGTGCCTAATGATGTATTAACAGAGCATGATTTCCTAGCACAGTTTCTGAACTCCAGCCACCAGCACCGGGGCCAGCGCTGCCGATCAAACGAGCGTGTCACTGCTCCTCGGTAAATAAAGGTTAATTGGATGCACAGGATGAAAGGGCCGGGAACGGCAGGTTGGTGCCCACCTGAAGCCCATCATTAGCAGGCACAGCCCATGGAGTGCACCCCTCACGTGGCACAGGGTCTTAGATAAAATCACAGATAGCTTCGTCTGGTTTGGGCCTGCAGAGGAGGGGATCCCGAGTCCTCACCTCTGTCCTCGTCCCCAGGAGCCCCCCCAGACACCTGTCTAACAGCACACTGCTGTGCTGGCACAAAGCGATGCACTGCTTCGCACGAGCTGGGTCTCCACCTCAGAGCATGGGGGATTTCATTATAGAAAAAGTCCGTTCTGTTTTTCTAAATTCGTTAATGTACCTTAAGTGCCTCTCCTCCTTCAGAGGCTCTCGTTCAGGCTCCCAGCTTTTGTTTGGTCTTTCGCTGCTAATTAACCCTCCCGAGCTGTTTGCTCCCCATTCTGCTCCGGAGGCCTGACCTTTCATTGGAGACATCTGATATTTTCAAGCTCTGATTAAAATATTTCCATTAAGTGCTTTTTCAATGAACAAAGGGCTTTTGACGTGAAGAAAAACATATTAGCTGAAATATTTGGGTTTGCTGAAACGTATCAATTCCAAACAAAATTACATTAATTGTGCAGGCAAAAGATATTCTCAATTAAAAAAAAAAAATGTAATTCCAAATGGAAAGGGTTTTAGATTTTTGTCTCTTAGTTGTATGTTCTTCTTGGGTGACAGTGTGGCTGAGGCCAGGACACTGCGGGTCCCTGTGTGCCCGGAGCAGTGCCCAGCCCCACACCCATCGGGATGGAGATCCCCATGGAGGAGCCCCCAGCCTCTGGTCTCCACGCCCTGGCACTGCTCAGCCCAGCAGCACTGCTCCACGTTCACTTCTAGTGGCACTGACTGCAGTTCAGAAAACACAACCGAAATTAAACCCCCCGTGGAACAAAACATTGCTTTTGTGCGACGTTACGTTTTGTCCCAACATCCAGAGGGAAGCACCACAGCAGGGCAGAGCTGCAGGTGGAGTGGGGCACTCATCTCCTCGTTCTTCCCACGACTGGGAAATCACTTCAGTTCTCATCCTTAGCTCTGGGCGTGGGTATGTGTGTGCATGGTGAAGCACAGAGGTCCGCTGTGCCTCCAGCAGCCCTTCTCTTCCTGATGTGCATGTACCAAGCTGCTCCAGAAATCTAACAAGCAAATTTACAGGAAAAGGAAGCCCTTGAAAAATGATTGGTTGGCACTAAAATATCTCCAGCTTTATAGTATCACAGTGTGATATCATTAACCAAAATGAGCAAAAGTCTGGGAACAGAGCAAAAACAAAGGGACGACTTCAGTAACAAAGGGGAGAGAGACAATGAAGGCACCGCTGTGGTTTGTAACACAATGCTGACATGGCTGCTATTGTGTGCTAATGCCACAGCATCACTGCGAATCATTGTCAGCACTTGTACCGTGACAAACACAATGCTCTTCAATTAGCAGATCCGTGGGCATTTGAGAGGAACTCACGACTCTCCCATCTGTTTCTAACCAGAGATGTAAATTTGTCCCACATTTTCCATTCCACATCTGAATCTATGGCCCCACTTCCTTTCACCCTTCCTAGCCATTCTGCTTCTAGGTTGGTTTATGGGAACTGCTGAGTCACAGCCTGAATGAATCTCACCTGAAGGAGAGATCTGCTCAGCCCTGGGAGCACAGGTGAAGGTGATGGACCTGCACTACCAGAAGGGCTGCAGCCAGGCTGCACCGCTCTCAGCCCTCAAGTAAGGGCTGACTGCCACTGAAGAAGGTTCTCTTGTTGGAGATACCTCCTTTGTAGGGTTCCATGCCTGCAATCCTAGATCTTTAGAGATGGGTGAGCACTCATTTTCCTTCTTTTGTAACACCTCCTTGTTTGTGCTGCTCTCTTTGCTTTACAACCTTTATAGTTGGGCTGTGCATTTTGAGTGAATTCTCAGCCATTTCAAGGCATGAACAAATCTGAGTGTTGGTTTCTCCTTGGGAGCAGCAGATAAGCACGCGTTTTCAGGAATTAAGGCTTCCCAAAAGAATCTGCTCAAAGCAGAAGAAGAGCTCCAGCTCGGCAGGGCAGGCCCTCAGCAGTGGGCACTGTGGGGCTGCCACCTCCATCCGTCTGTTGCACTGCCCTAAAATCATCTGCGCCCCTTTACATTTTGCTCACAGAAACACTGCAGCTTCTAAAGTATTTGTGTTGACAGTAACAGTGGCTGTTTCCTCGTGGGCGAGGCTACACGAGATCAGCACTACACATATGGCCTGCTTATGTACGTAACTGCGTTTTGCTTTAAAGTATACATTGTTCATTTTGGATGTTGCTGAAAGCGCCCCTGGGTGCCGACTTCTTCCCCTCTCCTTTTGCAGCCATCTCTGAGTACGAGGAGCCTCGCAGAGGTCTGTGTGCTGTTTGGTTCTCCTGTTTACCCACAAGAAGAGTCAGTTCAGATTTAGGTGTGGGATATGCAGCGATAAGTAAGTCCGTTTAGAAGAGAGCATGTGACAGTGCTGGTCCTGGGGCAGCACTGGGAAGAGTGCAGGGAGATCAGTGCCCTCTGCTTGCGCAATTAATGTGCTAATTGCCTTTTGTTGGAGCCACCTTCCTGCCTCGGTGACTGACTCCTGGGTTCTTCTCAGGAGTACGTCTCAGTACAGCCCTGATCTCTGCCTCTCCCTCCTTTAAATCTATTTATCTAGCACTCCCAAAGCAATAGGATTTTCCTTGCATATTTCAAAAGCTATGTTTTAAATAAACGCATGTGGTTTTAATCTCTTTAGATATCTATCTTTTCCAGCATGTGGTAACACAGAGGACAGAGAGAGGGGTCAAACTCTTCATGGATTTTCATACTATTAAATTCATACTGTTGCAGAGAAAATAAATCACTGTCAACAGAGCGTCATCTACTCCTCAGCCATCGTTCTGTGATCATAACGATATCATTATAGACATGCTTCCTGAGTATCTGTAACAGCTCAGGGATTGTCATCCACAGCAAATTCCTATCCGGGATGTGCTCAAACATAACAGTCTGCCTTCCCGGACTGTATTAGATTAGGGAATGCTTACAGCTCCTCGGAGTCAGATTTCTATAAGGAAGGATTAGCCTTGTATAACATAACATCATGTTTTGTTGTTCTCAGCAATACTAAATGTAAATCATGTCTCACTTACAACAATAATTCAAATGGAAAATGCAAAAGGAAGGGCATAAATACAAGAAAAAATAAATAAATAGGATATATGGGAATGCAGTGCTTTTGAAATCTGGCTTGGAAGTTAAATACCTTTGTATACAATGCTCTGGCACTTCGCAGTTACCCAGGGAATTCCATGAAATAATTTCCTACCTGCACTGTGATGAACAGCACAGCTGTCATGCAGCTGCTGTAACTTGGAGCCATTGGAGGAGCACCCCCAACATGCACCCCGACATAGCACGAAGGGCATCAAGAAGCTTGTGCAAGTTTGCATATGAGAAACAGCCATAGAAAGTACTTCTAAAATACAACTTACATCTCAAAACAAGCGATGCAACTCTGTGTTTAAGAAGGGTTTTTTAGAAAACTGGGTTAGAATTATTACGGTTGGAAAAAATCATCCAGTCCAACCCCTGCCCCATCACCAGCATGCCCACCAAGACTCTGAACTAAACCAACTAGAATGGCTAGATTACTTAGCAGGCTTTTGATCTGAAGCATAGAAGCAAGCCCTTACAGACAAAGGATGCTTCCTTCAGACCAGGAACACACTCCTACTGTGGCAGCATGAGCCCTGTACCTGCCCTTACAGCCCCAGGGGGCAGTCAGTTTGCCCCACTGTCTGCAGACAGAACAGAGCCAGCACAGGAGTGCAGTGACCGCCAGCAGCCCCCATCCTGGGGCAGCATCACTCCCAGCTGCTGCCGCTGAGTACCAGGAGATGTGGGGCACCTGGTGTGAGCCAGCAGTGCAGCACCAGCTGCTGCTCTCCAGGGGGCCATAAAGGCTGGGGATGGCTGTGGGAGTAGGTAGATATTCTGTGTGCTGGTGCAGAGGAGTGGTAGGCTGGGGTGTGCAGGGCTCTGTGGTGCTGGAAGAGGTGAGGATGGGCCATGGGAAGGCTTCTCTTGGGCTTCTTACCGGGTACTTTGCAGCTATGCTATATCTCTTTTTAGACCTCTTCCTTGGGGTTAAACTAAAATCAAACTTGTGCACAGCTTTAGCTTGAGCTGGAGATAAAGTGGCTTTTGGAGGGGCTATTTTTTTGGGCCTATATGTGTGCTTGAAATACTCTGAATGTGTTATTAATTCAGCCTGTGAGGTTCTTGCTGTGGTGGTTTTTTTTGGTACTTCTGTTATGCATCCCAAGCAAATCTATTGCATGCTGTGTTCTGCACTATGACCTATGGAGTAGTGGAAAAATATCTGCTGGAGCCTCTGCAGGCATTATTCCTCAGCAGCTCAGTAATGGTACTCCCAGTACAGCACGGGCAGGGGGAAGAGCAGGTCCCCACAGTTATCACAAATTCTGACCCCCTCTTCCTCTGCAGTGACACAGATCAGAGAGGAGGCTGTCCAGGGCTCCCTGCTGTGTCCCCATTTCCCCAGTGGTGTTATTGCTTGGTCTCTTTGGCTCCTGGGGGGGGGTTACCTGCAGCAGTGCTGCCCAGCAGCCCCACCACCCGCACAGCACTGCCCTGCAGGCCTGTGCCTGCTGCTTACATCTTTCCTTAGCACGGTCTGCAGTTTCTCTGCTTCCAAGAAGTAACGCAAAATGAGAGCACAAGGGTCTGGAGAGGGTCAATGGGACTGCTGAGGGAGTCTTATGGCGAGAGGAAAGACAGCTCCAGCTCTTACCCTGATGAAAGGCCAAATCCTGCTTTTTCCTTATAACACAAATTAATCCCCAGTGAGGTACAACCTGGGTTCGTAAGAGCACTAACCGAATCTCCTGTGTACAGAGCAAATCAGCCTTTCTTTCTCCAAACAGCAGTTTGTACAGATGTGTAAATAGAAAATGTTGTTTTGCTTCTCAAGGGATCTATTGTTTGGTGGAACAATAATAATAGTTTCCAAATGTATTTCAGCATTAAAGCATGTGTATTTCTGCGGAGATTGGCTTTGCTTACAGGAACACAACCTCTCCGTAATTACCAGGAAAGCTGACTCACTCTTCAAGGCTTGTCTGCGAGAGCCAAGATGGAGCGCTGCGAGTCGCAGGCTGAGGAAGCAGCACTGATGCTGCCTCGCTGCTCGTGGGGCTTTCTAGATTCCTGAGATCATCTCTATTTTATCCTTTAATATTTCATGGTATCCACGTGAGTTATGCTGGGAGAAGTGCGTCCCTGGGACTTACAGTTAGAGGAATAATGGGATAGGCCAGCAGAACAGAGTGATACGCAGATGTTTCTGTGTACCCAGGAGAATAAATGGGAGGTAGAACTGCTTTATGAGAAGAACATGATACCGGAGGAATGGAGTGTTTTTCAGGTTGTCAAAACCAGTGTTGTCTTTGCTTGAACAGAAGTTAATATCCTGCAGTTTGCATGTGAACAGGCTGATGGCATTCTTGCAGGGACAATTTGGACTTCCACTGCTGCAGCTGACGCAGCTTGGGGTGGTTGGGATGGCTCTGCACTGAGCTGGGGGAGTGAGGGAGGGGGGAATGCAAAAGCTGAACACTACTTCTGGTTGGGAAAGGATGAGAAGAAAGGAAACAGTGCCCAAGTTGTTAAGCTGGTATCTTTTCCCTTTTATTTTTTAGGAGAAACAGATTGCTTAATTCTAATTGACACTGTATATCAAAACAGGAAATAATTCAAGAGGTTTATTTGGGTAGGGCATGGCTGAGGTGGATTGTGGAAATGGGCCATAGCAAGACCCATGGCCCTGTGCTCCCTGGTGCCACCTGCCTTTGCAGCAAGTGGGCCCCAGGGTGTGCTGGTGCAGGATGTCCAAGGCAGGCATGCGTGTGCTTGCTGTGCAGCTGCATCATGGCAGACATCCCTCTGTCTGCTGCTGTCTTCTTCTTCTGTGTGTATGGGATCTCCAAAACAAGCCCATGTTGGCACTAGCCATAGGTACTAATGCCCATCACTACAGCATCAGTCCTTTTAGGGACTGGTTTCTAATGGGGCTGGGAGTGCTCTTCCTGAGGGATGATTGCCACACGTGGTCAGGCATGAGCAGGTTCCTGCGTTTTCCCCAGGTGCCCTACCCTACTCACCCATGAGGTGAGTGCCTGCACAGGGCTCTGGGTGGGGGCACGTCAAAGTGCGGCAGTGAGGCCACGAGCAAGGATTTAATTATGCACTCCTTGTGCTTCCTAGGGCTGGATTATACTGGCAAGGAGTATTTTCTGAAGGAAATGAAAAGCTGATAACTGGTGAGATATTACTGTAAAAATCTGCATATAATGAGTCCTGTATCGAACGAACTGCTCCATTAATAGGAAAGATGTCTGAGGCAACATTATGAAATTTGTATGTCTCGAGTATTTGTTCAGCAATAATTTATCACTTGAGGAACACAGCACAGGACAAGTGTGGTCAGACTGTGACCACCCTCTCCTTCTGCTGATTAACAGAAGATGAACTCTGCAGGAGATGATCAGGAGTTGCTGGGCCAGGTGTGCCAGAGGACATTAGGAAACTTGTGCTCGACCTCCATGCAGTGACATCAGACAGAGGTGGTGACACATTCAGGCTGCTGAGCGCTGCAGGTGCCTGAACTGCCGTGCTTCATCACCAGCCTGCTCCAGGCTGTGGGGGGCTGGGGGGAAACGTGTGCCCAGCACACAGTGATAGGTGTCAGAGTTCTCGGAGTTCAGATTTTGTCAGATGCTCACGTGTTCTGGAAGATGGGGAGCAGGACTGCTGCAACAGCTCATTGAGGCTGAGGAGTTCTGGCTGCTTCTGAAAACAGCAGCAGACAGCTCCATTGGCTGTGGTGCTCTCACAGCGGTGGAGAGATGAGCACCCCCACGACCTGAGCCTTGCCAAGTTGGCCTGATGCATCAGTAGACAAGTAAAGAAAACAAACAATATTGGATATACCTTCATACCAGCTTGCTCATGGGACCATTGGGAAACTTAAGAGAAAGACACTTTTCTGTTAATTCTCTCATAAGAGAAAAACTTAGAAAGCTTCCAAGAACTCAGAGCAATCCTCTTCAGTGAGCTTGACTAAGCCTTAAGACTATCTCTAAATTCTCTTTTATTGTAAAGACCAAAGCAAGTCAGAATTTATGCTCAGGATGCACAGGAAATTCAGCTTGCTGAGAAAACGCGCAGGGAGGCTTTTATAATGCACCCCGTAAAAACATTCATATGAAAAATGAGATAAACATGAACTTGAATCTAAGCTTGCAGGAGTATTTTTACTTCAACTTTTGAAGGTGGGCCAAGTGTACTCGAGCAGAAGATAATGCTTTTCTATCTGCGCCGCGTCTATCCGTGCTTGGCTAATGCAGAAAGCAGGCCAGTTGCAGGAATCAAGTCACAGCTGTTGTCAGGGGAGAGGGGCACGCAGGGGTCTGAGCCACAGGTGTATGTGAAACAGAAACGTGCTGCGAGCAGTGCTGCTGTGACACCCACCGCGTGAAACCCTGATCACCCTCTGCAGGGATGCAGAATCCATCTCTTAGCCCCAGGGGAACAGCGTTGTGAGGTGAGACCACCCGAGCAGCCGTGGCTGTGGGAGGTGAGCTCTGTGTCACGCTGCTTTCGTGCTCCTCTGACCCGTGAGCACATGTCCCTCTCGGCCTGGGACCTTCTGCACTGCATCCTTGGGGGATGGCCTTGGTTTTGTTTGTCTGGTGTGCAGACAAGGCTTCAGTAACTGCGATTTCTGATACCAGGAGCTGGAGTTCACTTTCATGATCAGCAATAGGAGGGGGGGAGGCTCAGGTGGAAGCGCGTGGTCGTTAATGGCAATCATGGAGACAGCTCTTAATGACGGTAACCAATAGTGTTCAGGGAGGAGGAAATAATGCTTAGAAGTGCTTTAAAAGGGTCCGTCTGTGCCAGAGCAGCCCTTGGCTCCTGAGAGAGCACTGCTGGGGTTTGCAGCAGGGCGGACTCTGGCCGTTGTGCTGGGAAGCTGAGCACGGAGCAGTGCAGTGCTGCTGCGGGCCCCCTGCTCCCCCTGCCTGCACCAGCACTGCTTTCCACTTGCTGGTTCTTAATGGGGATGGAGTCAAACCCAGAGGTCTCTGGGCTGCCTGGGTAATAACCCTCCCCACCTCCGTCACAGCCGGGACTGAAAGCTGGTTTATGGATCTCATTTGTAAAGCTTCTCATGAAAAGCAATTTCATAATAATATGAAGTATACGCAGTTTCCTTTTTTATCCAGACAGAATATAAAATGTAATCAGGACTGTTTAACCTGCCAAGCAGTGCTGATCGGTATTAAGTATATTTTTGCCTTTCGAGCACTTGGAATGTAATTGTGTAGCGGCAATGCACACACTGTCCCACTCTGATGGGATGTGGGTCACTGAAATCTGCCTGGCATTTTTGAAACACGTATGTGTATGTACACATACAAAACAAAGTTCAGTGGCTCTGCTGAGCACGCCTTCAGAGGTGTAAAGTTTGCAATACCTGGACCCGTTCCTCCTTCAAATCCCTCCTCCCAGGGATTTCTGCAGTGACATCTGACGCTTTTCTTGCTGTTTATTTTCCCATTCCTAACTGATGTTCAAGGTGACACTTCATTGCATTCCATCTAGCAGAAAGTTTTCTCTCCTGATCATGGATTTTCCTGGCTCTTTAATGATGTAATTATAAATTGAAATAATTTGCTTCTTGTGAATATTCCCACCACTGTCATTCAACTTCCGCTCACTTTAAGAAATAATGCCTTGATGGTTTGGGTCTGTACAGGTATTTATTTGCTAATTAGAGCTGCTCTGTCTGCCTGTGCAGAAAGCTCGAAGTCAGGCAGGGGTTCCTAGGCAACCACCAATAATTACAACAGTCATTACTTCACCTGGATCACCACTGGCATGAGGTCCAAACTTTTTCCTCTAGGTTTCCTCATTACATTTAAAGAATAATGATATTTCATTACCGAATGGAGGGCAGCAGGGCTTCCCTTCCCCCAGTGCAAGAGGTTCTCTGAGTGTTAAATGTGACCGTGTCCAGGGGGATCCTTATGGCAGCAGTTTGTGTGGCTCTCATCCCTTAACTGAGAATAGATGTAAAAGCTCCGTACAGATTCACAGAGGCCAGCAGGGAGCTCTGACACTGTTAGAGTGTGCTCCCCCCAGCATGATGCATGGGAAATGTCGAGGTGGGTTTGAGTATCTCCAGGCTCCATTTGGAGTCCCAGTTTGGGGGGTGTTAGGTGGGTACTCCTACAAAGCACATAACTCTCGGGACTGTTGAATGGTTGAACAGCCTCAGCAGAAACCAGAGGAGCTTCTGATAAAGGGTACCCAATGAGTTATATGTCACAATATTACCAAAGAGTGCACGTTTTTTTCTCTTATAGGCAGTCAGTGAATGCAACCAGCCATTGCAGGGGAGCAGAGCAGCAGTAACAGAGTGCAGGTAACACGTGCCTCCCACTGTGCACTGTGTTGTGCTCGCAGCCTGCAGCCAGGGCTGCTGGCATCAGGCTGAGAGCTGAGCTGCTGTGTGCCCTCCCTGACCTGGGCTCCTGCCATGCGTGCTCTATTGCATTAATTCCACCGGGGAAGCTGAGAGTTTCTGCTGTCCTTTACTCCCTGTTACCATTTATTCTTCAGAGAGAGAGGGAAATGTTTTGAAATGAAGGTGAAAAACTGGCCAGTCATCTTCTGAAGCACAATCTGTTCCTGAATGTTTTCGGTTACACCTGCTGACTCAGAGAAGCCACCACTTTCCCTATAGGGCTTATTATTCTATGCAGCCTGCAGAGCAGTGGGTGGGTTCTCCTTTACAGCCCAGGGGACTCAGTCTTACTCCAATTCATACTCATAGAAAACTCCCACTTATTTCCAGCTGGCACAATTGAGCTGCAAGTCCCCATCATGGAGCTGGCTTTCATCCGCGTTCACATCATCACCCCAGGCCCTGCCAGCACTTAACCCTGGAAATTCAGCCCTTGGTTTGAGCAGAGGTCAGAAAAACATCGCTGGCGTGTTGAGCCCAGGTTGAACTTTTGTGTTTGTGATGAGCAAAAGAGCCTCCAAATGCTGTTGGAAAATTGCTGACCTCCAGCAGCCACTTCACGTTTTGCATCTGCATTTAGAAGAGATTTCCTGAGTACAATTGCAGATTGAACTGGTTCCAGTAGGGCTGCTGGTCTAGAGAACGAGACCTCGGTTCTGTGAGAGGTGATAGGAAAAATAACTTCATATGTTTTTAAAAGAACCACGTGACTTGCTCTTTAATCTGCCCATTTCCATTTTCATAAGTCTTTTCTCCACAGTTATTAAACATCTTTAAAATATAATTTTAAAAATGTAATAACCTTTGTCACCTGTTCTGCAGCTTGCCTTCAGCCAGTGCACTGGTTGTGAATACAGAACTTCAAATTGAATTTACTAATCTCACGGAGAAAGGACACTTTAGAAAATATTGCATTCACAGTTTATAGTGCCGGAGCAAGCTAAGAACAACTAATTCTATCAAGTAACAAAATATATTATGCATTCTCTCTCCTGCTCGAGCTAAAATATTTCACGAAATCATTCAGAAAGCTTCTCATGTAAAACCAAAGGAAAATACCAATTAACCACAGACTCCGGCTCCGCGTGGAGCGGGGCTGGATGCGCTCCCTTCCGTGTAGCAGGACGGAGGCTAATTATTTCTGAGAAGGGGCAGGAGGAGATCTTCCATTCCTCAATGCATGCTCCAGCTGCTGCTCTGCTTGGCCCACGGAGGTGTCGGTATTTATACACTGCCCTTACTGCACATGGTAATTGGAAGAAGAAACACGCCGCAAGTGGGTGTGATTTAAAGACGACACCATTGAAAGGTACTGTAGCCAAAAGAACTGCTTCCCTCAGTTCAAGTTGTATGTAATTTGAGTGGCTCTGAAAGCTGATCCAGAGGAGGTGAACTCCTCTAATGTCGGTTCCTGTGATTTCTGTTCCTCTTGCACGGGTTCACAGCTCTGTGAAGTGTGAAGAAATGTGTAAGTCTGCTGTGGAGCCCTGCTCCGCGCGGGTCCCTCTGGTGCCTTGCTGGGCTGGGGGCACGCTGGCCATGGCAGCCACGTGTTCCTGTTCCCTCTGAGGCGCTGAGTGGGGACATGGAGCTGTGCCCTTCACGGGGGGTGCTGAGGCTGTGCCCTTTGTTCCAAGTACTCGTTGTCCGGGTGCTTTCCTGGGGGCATCCCTAAACCCCGCCTTGTCCTCAGAAACATTCCCAAATGTTACAGAGGGATGTCCATGAGGGGATGGCTCCTGCTGCTGATATACTTACGGGGTTTGCTAGCAGCCAGCATAGAAAAGATGTGAAATTCTGATGAGCAGTGGCCAAAACATTTAAGACATCCGCAGTCATGCACAGAAGCGCAGGAAATGGGTCTGAGACTGTGAGTGACATCTTCCTTCCTCCTTGCTTTTGTCTCCCTGTGCCAGGGTCGCTTTGCCCCTGCAGGTTAATGCTCATAACCTGTGCGGTCCTGGTGGAGCACCCAGCTCCCAGTGCGCCCTTCCCTAGTCAGAGTGATAGGCCAGTTCTCAAGCTGGAACAGTGAGGTGACACCAAATCCAGCCAGGAATATACTGGAGACATTTATTTTTGCTATGATATCATTTAACAAAAATGGAAATCATACATATACATCTTTTCCCTGTGACAGGAAGAAAAGCACCAAAGCCCCCAGCGCTCTGAAGAGCTTTTTATGGGAATGAAGGCAGAAAACACAACCCAGCAGGGGAACTCTTCCCTGATGTTCTAACAACTCCATTTTGATGTGACTGTCTTTCTGTCCGTGCTCTGAGTGAGGGGCTTGGAAGCCAGGCAGAAATAAACGGGGAGGAATCAGCGTGCTGCAAACAGTGCTTTGCTTTGTCTTCCCGTTCAACCTCCACCTGTCTGGCCTCTGGAGCTGACCTTTACTTAATTGGGACAGGTTGGAAGGATCATTAGGAAGCATTAGGTTCCCGTGTCTCTTCCCTGTGCCTATTTGTGAAGGAAGCACTGTCCGTCGGTAGGGCGCATCTCTCCTTCAGGTTGGCTGCTGCCTGCCGTCAGGGCTCTGACTGCTGCTTCAGAAGAAGCTGAAATAAAATTCTAACACACCTAGGAAATCGAGCAGCGTTGCTCACCGAGGTGGCGTTCGGAAGTGTAATCTTCAGGTACTCTATTTTGAAGAAGATTTGTAAGAGGCAATTTCCTCACTCGTAGCCCTGTCCTGCAAGCTCCCCGCACTGAGCTGGGAGAGACAGAGACTGCTAATGGAAGGAGGGCAGACTGCACATCAAGCAGGCGCTAAGTGGAAGTGAGCAGCTCGGGACAAACAGTGCCTTGCTGGCGATAAATGTAGCTCTCATTTGTGTGCCGGTGATGATGCACGGTGCACGTACGTGCAGGTGTGCGTGCTTCACGCCGCCCGGGCACAGGAGGAGGCCTCCTTTTCACAATCAGCCGCCTTTATGTTCTCCTACTGCGGCCTCAGTTCTCACAGAATAGGTTTTTTTTTGCAGAAAAGGTGCTTGAAAAAATATTCTTTAATGAAATGCTTTGGGGTACGTAATCAGAATTTTTTAATGATTCATGTCATAAGTGCAAAGAATTTTGGCTAAAGTAAAAGGTAAGATTTTTTTTAATCATCAACATGCTCATTATTCACTTCCCACTCTAAGCCAAGACAAGAAAAACAGCAGCTTTCTGATGAAAAGGAGAGAGATCCATCAGGTCCCACTCACTTTTCATGAACTAAGAACTGATGTCAGTGACTGTCAGATTCAAGTGATTTTCTCCATAAATCTCCTCTTTACTTGCAAAAAGGAATCATTGTTCCCTAACACTGCACAAGCTTTTTGTTCAGGTTTGCTGTGTATAAAATTTAATGAGAACAGGCACAGAACACATCAAGAGCCGAGCATGTGTCAGTTAGGAAATGTGTGTGTTTGAAAACCTTTTCCTATAATTATCTACATTTCCAGTTACCTACTCCGGGCTGATGAGGAGAAGGGGGCTGGGCATCTCTTGGAAACAATGGAAAATGACAGCACGAAGCTCCTGGCTGCAGGAACTGTCAGTGCACGGGGAAAATGAGAGGAGCTGGAAGGAGCTGAGGCGGCTCCTAAATCAATTGTCCCCACAACAGTGTTGGCTTTTTTGGTTTGAAGTTTTGGGGTACTGTTTCTTGACAGACTGCTGCTGACAGCACTAATTGTGATCATCTATTTAGCTGCCTGTTTGTCATGCCCATCTGTTGTACCAGCTTGCTCTCTGACCCCATCCCAGGGACACCGCAGTCCATCTTCCTGTCACTGTGCGTGATGAGAGCATGGTGGGTGGGCGTGTGGTTTGGGATGCTGGGCTGGAATGCTGGGCTGGGACACTGAGCTGGGATGCGGGCCCGGGCTGCTGCTGGCTGGGACACCGTACTTGAACACTGCTGGCTGAAGCTCAGACCTGCCCAGGGTGAGGCTTTGCCTTCTGCTCCTGCTGGGGAGAGGAGCAATCTCCCTGGCTGCATCTTTGTTTTGTGAATAAAAGGACCTCTCTTCATTAAGGACATTTCTGTGTGTACCAGGAAGGGGCAGTCACAGCAGTGAGAGCCCTTCCTGGTGGCAGTGGTGGCCACAAACAACAAAGAGCCCCATGAAGGGTCAGCTGGCGAGTGATCACACATGACTTCTGGAAGGCTTGGTGCTCTTGTATGGATTGTACAAATATAAAATTCACATTTTCTTATGCCGCGATTCATCGTCCTAACTTTGATTTGTGAATATTGTTATAAAAACATCGAGATCCCTCTGTCTTCAAAGGCAGAAAGTGATCAGAAAGCAAAGAGTGTGAGCAAAAGGTAATGGTACTGGAAAATGAGAAGTTCTTCTGGTTCTTGATCCTACAGGATCCGTTTCTGAGGAAGTCACTGGGAGCAGAAGGTCACTGACCGGTTGTTTTCTTGATCTCCAGAGCCGCCTGTTTGGTGCTCACCTTGAAGTGGTCTCTGAAGTGTATGCCGGCGTTGTATTTTAAGCACGGTACTGAATTAATAAAAAGAGAAAGAGGTCGTGCCCATAATTTGTGTTTGGCATTACAGAACCTGCAGCTTGTCAATAGCATTTGAAATATTTCTTTCCAATCTATTAAGGTATTTAATTTAATGTTAACCTGAAACAGTTCGGGTTGGTAGTCACCACCAACAGTAAATTAATACTGCTGTTCTCCGAGTCATTAATTGCTATGGCTGAATTGCAGCGGTAGCTCAATAAAATCAAATTTTGATTTTCACGTCTCCCAGGCAGTGAATCTGCAGCTACGGGTTACGAAGCCGCGTGAAATCTTTTGCAATTAGAACAGAGTGATCTTTGTTAAGTGGCCCGCGCTATGCAAAGCACGACCGGCACTGTTCTCGGGTCTCTGATTTACCGCACTTCATTTATCGAAGTGCGTACATCAGAGCAGAGGTAATTTCCCATAACACAAGTAGGGTGTGAGTACAATGAAGCTAGATGGTAAATAATTGCAACCTTTTTGAGATGCTTTTGTACGGTGACGTTTTATTGATGTTTCTTCATCATCACTCTGAGCTGAGTACAAGAAAAATAAAACAGGGGACCGACCGCCTGGGAAACCTTTGCAGAGATATTATCTGAACATTTCTGTGTTCCGTAAATCTGACAGAGTGGTGAACGTGTGAGAGTGTGAGGGACTGCAGCTTCCAAAGGGAAGGCATCGGAGTAAAGGATGCAAATTGGCAGGACTACAGAATGTAATGAATCCAAAGAAGATTTTAAAATATCATTGGAGAGGGTGTCAAAGGAAAAAAAATGGTTCGTCTGTTTTATCTGTTAGTGGGACTTGAGCTTACATCATATTAAGGATTTCAGCCGTGCCAGAGAAGAAGGAGGATGAAATGGAGCACCGCCGCTCGTGAGCGCTGTTACCGAGCAATAAACCGCGTGTGGGGCGACTGCAGAAGAGTTGTCACGGGTTTTTTGTTGTTCTTTAACTCCTAAGGGAAGAGAAAATCTGTTTCTTAGAAATTTTTTTTCTCTGCATTTTGACTTCTGCATTTCCTTATGCTAATAAGACGTGCGTGATGTGAAGTATGATTATGGAGAGTGAATAAAGCGCTTTGAGCTGCCACGTCTCTCGCCTGCAGGAAGCAGTACTAAGGAGCCACGGGGTGGCTCGGCCTGCAGCCCCCACCCCACTGCTGCCGTCCCCACAGACACCAAGTGCCCCTTCCCTTCTTGTATCACCAGAAAAAAGCACAGTCATTTCCTCTCCTTCTTCCTATTCCCAGCACCCACCCTACAACTGTACTAGAAAACCTGTCTGGAAAACAGACGGTGTCGCCCGGCAGTGTGAATGAAGATGTGGGGAGCTCAGGCTACCAGAAGCAGGCAGCAGACACAGCCTCTGTGTGCAGCAGAGGTGGACCCACACCATGAGAGTGCAACAGCTGCCACCGTGCCACTGCACCCAGGGTGACAAGGTGTGATATGCTTCATGCCAACACGGGCATTCGGGGTAAAGAAACTGAGGACGTGGGTGGACTTCAACAACACTGCTTGAAATGTTGCCGTGCTCTCTGCTCTGGGCAAAACACGTGTGGTGTGCAGCAGGAATGCTCTGCAGCCCCCACCAGCTGGAGCCTGGCTGCACCCAGACCTGTGCTGCAGCACCTGGGAGGCTGGAGGTCGTCCTGCTGAAAGAAGGAGGCATCGTGGTAAAGGACAACTTCAGTGGAAGTACCAGAGGTGCTTAAATAATAAAATGAAAATGAAGGCTGAAAAATAGGAAAATTGTGTGCTGAATCACTCAGACACAATGAGTGCTGCTTCTTGCAGCACATTTGAAGTGATTAACATGCTCCAGTGATTCCTTTACAGCAGTTATTCTTTAGCTCAGGCCAGGCCCAGGATCTTGTCAGAGAAGACAAAATAAACATGCAATTTTGTATGGACAATATTATTACAGAGTCTGCAGTGACAGAACAGCACAGTCAGAAGGTAACTCACACAGGGCTTGTGTACACCTGTACACAGCTAGCAGCTGCTGTGAGCTCAGAGTTGGATGCTCCTTTCCCAACAGGTTTGGAAATATGGTTTTCAGCCTGTAAGAGTGGGTTAGTTGGCTCCTGACATGCTCACTGTTTCACCCAGCGCAGTCCCACTAACAAGAGAAAGTCTGAATGGCTGCACTAGTCCTTCCCTGGCCTCAGAGGAGCTGCCTGAAGCTCCTTGCTGATGCTCAGAAGCAAATACAACTCTGAAGAGGTTAAAGTCTCTGAAGTCTCTCTGAAAAGACTCAGAGAGTCTCTGAAGTCTCACTGAATATTGAGACTTTTGGGATAAGACCAAACTATTTCCTAAGACTTGAATTTATTCTCACTGTTTTTTGCCAAGGGAGGGAACACTTCCCACAGACCTGAGGCTGCTGCTGCGTGGGAGCCGTGCCAGGCACACCACGGGCACCAGGAAAAACACAGGTGAGACCAACATGTGCTTCACTGGGAATAAAACAGAAATGAGATCAACCTTTACAACAGACCTAAGCGAGAGGCAAACTGATGGCCACCAAGCTGGCAGAAGCTTTGAGTTGCGGGGATCCTCACCCCAGTCATTTGCAATAGTTGAAATGGTGAGTGTGAGTTAGTTTCTAGGCCTGTAATAATTCACTGACACAGAAAATAAATATGCCATGGACGTAATATAGCAAACTCCGAGCAGGGGGATGATGCTGCTGTGATTCTGTCTTGACTGTGGCTGATGCCATTGCAATTTGGTGTTACTGGACAGCTGCATCTGTTTAATGAATGGAAGCATTAGTTCCCCACTAGACTGTTTTAGAGATAATTCCTGACAGAATTCCCATTATTACTGCTTTTTTTGGTCTCTTCTTTGTTTGTAATTCTGCTCACTGTATGTAATTCTTGTTCATTTCCAGCACAAATCTTGTAAAGAGTGGGAAGAGAGAATACAGAATGTTGGAAAGCTCTCTGCAGCATTTCTGTCATGTTATTTGGGGAGAAGCAAAAACGGGCCCAGCAAAAAAGGAAGAACTGGATGATGTTCATCAGCTTTGGGGAACATCAAACCTTTTGGTGAGCACAAGGCTTTAAATGATATTGAGGGCAGCAGAAGAAAGAAGCGTTTGCTCCATGTAAATAAATCCACATCATGAAAGACTTAATGAAGAAAAAAGGGTGAGAGAAGGGTAGAAACAGGAGGAAATGTCTGATGGTGGTGCCAGTGAGCAAAGCGGGAGGAAACCTGCTACCAGGGCAATGACAGCCAGTGTCTGTGGAGCTGGGGATGATGGATCACAGTGGAATCACAGAATCATCGAGTCACTGAATCCCTAAGGTTGGAAAAGACCTACAAGAACATCCAGTCCAACCGTCCACCCATCACCAATAGTTCTCCATAAACCATGTCCCTCAGCACAGCATCTCAGCATTCCTTGAACGTCTCCAGGTTTGGTGACTCCACCTCCTCCCTGGGCAGCCCATTCCGGTGCCTGACCGCTCTTTTGGAGAACTGGTATTTCCTAATACCGGAACGATGAAGAGTCTTTTAATCAGCGCCGCAATGCAGTCTGTGCCCACTAGACTAGAGGGGCCGCAGGGAAAACTTTGTCTTTGCAGGGGCAAATTGTTCCCTTGTGTTGAACCTTTAATTTTGACAAGAGAACACATGTGCTATAATGTCAGAAGAAATGCATATCGAAGAATAATTCTTTCTCTTTTTCTTAAATGGTTGGGTTGCAAATAGGCCCAGGCCTATTATTCCAGTTGAAGAGGTTGGAAAAATTAATGCTTTAAAACCAACTTCACCTTCAGTGCATAATATCCAGAAGCAATATGTAAATGAGTATGTAAATTGCTTAAGTGAAGAAGGTAACAATATAAAGTTAAATTTGACCTGGCTGTCATTAGTTACGAGTGACGGGTAGCATTATTAATACACCATCAAATTCAAATGGTAGTAATATTTATTCATTGTGTTTTTACTTCTAAACCACCTACTATGCTGGGTCTTTAGCTCCAAATTATCTAAGACTGTAATCATTTCTACAGAGCGCGGTAAACTGCTCAGACTGTAATTAGTGTTGTAACTGCTGCCTTGGAAAAGTGACAGCCATGAGCACTGTTGCTGTTTTTAAAACCGATCAGGAAAAATGATCTGATTTCCTCCAATCACTTCTGCTCCCAGTGATCTCTGAGTACCTTACGAATCAGGAGATAACTCCACATATGCTGTCACATACTCTGTTGTATGGCTTGTTAGCTCCAGGTAGTAACAGTAATAATCCTGGCATGTCATTAAACAATGACAAATGAAAAAAAAAACTGTAACAAAACCCAAAAACCAAAGATGGAGACGGATGTGTGGAGCTTAAATGCCAAGTCACGTTTCTAGGACCTGTTCTTCCTCCTTAAAGCAAGTTTGGAAACACCGCACACTTCTATGAGGTGGAAATCCCTCCCTCATATTAAGAGCTAGGGTAACTGGGGCATTCGGTCAGGCTGTTCACTCTGCCATGGGGCCTGCCAAGCATCTGCAAGATGACACTGTGTGTGTCCCTTGGTGTGACAGTGGCTGTGCCTGGGAGGATGGCTGTGCCATGGGCCATGTCCCGCCATGACCCCACACCGTGCACTGTCCACACATGGGGCTTAGCTGGGGCAGCAGACGAGGTTTGGGGACAAACCCATGTCTCAGTGCTGGCTGCCTTCTCACTTCCCTCCAGCACAGTGGCAAGGCAAGGCTGGGTGTGCTCATGCGGATGTAAGTATGCTGTTTATGCACAGGACAATGAGCAGCAGATGCCCATTGATAATGGTAGTGTTGATGCAGAGGCTGTGTTGGAAATGTGTCTCAAGTTGCTGAAGATGCAGAAAAGAAGTATGTTTCTGATTTGAATGAGTTTTACCTTTTTATTTGGAGACAGTGTAGAGCTGAGGAGTCTCTCAAAAATGCCAGGAGCCTGAACAGCACCATAAATAGAATCCTGAATCAAATGTAAATTAAGCTTTCTGCGGCAGTTCTGCAATAATCCATCCAAAGAGGAGCAGAAGCTAAAAACTATAATAACAATGGGATAAATTATACAGTCCCACAATTTTCCTAGCGCTTCTGTTAGCATAACACTAGATTGATGTTGTACCTATTTTTATTTTTTGCTGCTGGAACAGTCTTTGTCAAAGCGAGGAGGCACATGACTTTCAGTGTCTGATATATTTTGTGCAGTGTGTGCAAGGCTGCATTCCCCTGACCTTTTCATTCCGGTGGGCTGGTCACCCCGGTCCTCTGCAACAGGTTGGGCTCCTCTTCTAATAGGAAAAGGAGGAGTGCAGTGGTCAACCACGCAAAATGCTGAATATTAAAAAGGTCAACAAACTATGGCACAGCAATGTGAAAATGAGACAGTGCAATCCCAGGTACCTCGCTGCAGCAACAAAAATCGTTGCAAGAGGAGAAAATGTCACAACACGAACCCATTTCTGGGGAGGGCCGGGGCTCGGTGTGCAAAGCTACGACCGCATTCATGCAGACTGCACAAATTCCTGAGCAAAACGGCGTGGAGTGTGTGCCAGTCAAAGATGTTTCCTTGTGATCGAGTTATAATTGTGCAAATTATGCTGTGAAACACGTGAAATGTACGAATTCTGGATTATTTTGCATTTCCTTTTCTCCATGCACTGCCTTGGGAATGGAGATCAGGGAAGTCCTGCCTAATGGCTTGTCCTCTTAATCTTCACCAGGTCTTCATTTTTCATTTAAAACGTTTGAGAACCAAGATGGTACTTATAAAAATCCACTTGTAAAATATGTCAGGCTGATTGTAAATGCACAAACAGGGTTTTATGTGTTTCCGAGGCCAGAAAGAAGCACTGTGGTAACTACTTATTTTGCCTTGAAAAGATAAATCGGTTAAGTGATAAACATGGATCTGAGGTGCCTGACTGACTGCGCCCTCGCTTGCAAATGGAAGCACACAGCTTCTGAAAATCCAAGCCCCAGAATTAACATAAATAAACCACAATTGAAAATGGGATTTCTTCCCACCTGAGGCAGGGAGAATTAACTTGCAGGAATCCTATCTGGCAACAGAAGCACTTCTCCTTTGTGTTCTCAGAGAAAGAAATAGCATTACAAATAAGTTAGACGAAGACGTCCCAGGCGTGTGGTTTTATTACGACGTAATGGGATTGCACTGCTGGGCTATGACAGACCCAGCACTTCTTTCAGCACGCTTTCAGCTCGGCTGCTTATATTTTCACTCGGGCAGTTATAGCTTCCAGCCAGCCTTGATGGAGGTCATATCTTGTCATCGTTTGCATGCACAACTCCTGCCATCACCAGTGAGGCCTGAGTAAAATGGACTGGCACAGGCAGCCCCAAATTTGGCCTAACAACTTGGCAAGCCGGCGTAATCACAGCTCAGTGCTTGCTTCTGAGCAAGTGCCATACACAGCCGCCTCTTAAAAGCAAACAGAAAATCCCAGCAGCACGAGGTGCCTCCTGCTCCCACCTCTGGAGCAAAGCTGCTGGCAGGGCCAGCCCGAGCAGTGCTAACAGCGTGGCTCAGTGATGCACTCTCTGGGCACACGGAGTGACTTGGCAGGTGGTAAGATCAAAATCATCAGCAGAAGAGCTGCTAAAAGCTTTTCAGCTGCCCAAGGCCGCTCTTATCGGAGCAGTGACTGAGCTGCACTGGGTGCTGCACGAAGGTTAGATGTGAAGGGCTCTTCCTCATGACTTTGAAGAAGAAAAACCCTAACCAGGTGATTAGGAAAAGACTAGATTAGGTTTGAAACAACCTGTGCCTGCCCTAGTCTGTGTGGAAGGACCAGGCCCACATGCCCTGCCTGCAGGGACTGCAGATTGCACCGCACTGCAGGGACCGAGCAGAGCAGATCCTCCATGTCAGTGCTGTGGGATGTTTTGGGAGCAGCCCTCCCCGAACTGCTGAGTGCAGCAGTGTTAATCCTCCTCGTTATTCTAGCCTGCATTAGAGGGGCTTCAGGTGCTTTTACACTGAGTGCACTTAGCAGTGGCTGCAGGTTCTCCAGCACAGCACTGATGAGAGCTGTACAATCCCCAAAGCATTACAACAGCAATGGAAAGGGAGTGTGCAGGTTTGGCGGCACACAGCCAACACTTCAGGGCCCATTTGCAAACTGACGATCAGAATCTGCATTCCCTGAGCTCTTCCTGTGCTGTACTGAGCCCTCCGCTCACCCAAACCTGGCCTGCAACGGTAACAGCTTCTAAAACACAGGCGTTGTTAATTGTTCATTTATTTCTTGTACATCTCCCACGGCTCCAGTTTCTTCTTAATCCACTTTCAATCCCATTTTCCAGACTCCAAGCTAAACTCTAAGCAAGTGCTCTTATTTTAAGAACATCACCGCGCTGAATGACGCATCCTTCATTTCCTGTCATAATAATTTCTAATCATCTTTCTCCATTATCAAAGTTACGTGGGCTTTCCCCCTCCCTTTTCACACGAGGTATTTCTGGTTGCTTATTGCATTTTTTTCCTTTTTTTCCACTTTGAAGCTCCCACACCACTGTCCTGCTGCCCTGAGAACACAGAGCCCGTGATGCCTGGGTATCACAGTGCAGCTGGGGTATGGATGGGGTGGAGGTGCTGGGAGCAGGGCCGTGACCAGCACCAGGGTTGGCTCCAGCATTCAGCCCTTGGCTGCTCCCATCTCATGCCTTTCTCTGTGTGCTGTTCAGCACAGGCAGACCCCTCACCCCCCTGGTGCCTGCTGACCATGCTGGAGGTCACAGTATTTTGCAGAGAGACCTTACTGCCCTGCTTTTCAAATGTAAGGGGCCCAATCCAAAGCCAAAAGGCAAACAGAAGCTTCCCAGCCCCTTGGGAGGACTTTAGATTGAGCCTTTCTAAACTTTTCCTTCCCTGCTGGATGTTAATTATGACAGCTTGCAAGTCAAGAATTTTGTTCTCAGTCACATCCCAGTTTCATTCTCGGTACAGATGAATGGCAAATTATTCATTCCCTCTCATCACAGTGGGGTTAGGATCTTTGGTATGCAAGTGCCAGTATTAATTGCCCGGCGTGAGGTCTTCTGAAGAACAGAAGTTAGAAGGAATGATTCCACACCCAAAGTCATTAGAACAGTGCAATTCATTATCCGTGTGTTATTATTACTAATGACATAGCAATAGACTCCATGCTAACAACAAATGTCTTTTTATAAGCTCGGTGTTTTCCTTCATTGCCCTTTTCACAGAATCACAGAACTGTAGGGGCTGGAAGGGACCTCCAGAGGTCATCGGGGCTGGGACGGCTGCACAGAAGGAGACCCCACCGCCCCTGTGTGCAGCTCCAGTGCTCCGTCACCGCACTGGGAAGAAGTTCCCACGCACAGTGGTGCACAACTTCCCATGCTTCAGTTTGTGGCCATTTCTCCTCATTCTATGGCCACACACTGCTGAGAAGAGTCCGGCTTCGTCCTTTTGCCTCCTGCTCCTTAGGTATTTATAGGCGTGGATCAGTTCTCCTCTGAGTCTTCATCTTGGACAGGGAGCTCCATGCCAGCCTGGCACGGCCGTCCTGGGGCAGCTTTGTGCTCGGCCACCGCTCAGGGCTGCGCTGTTGGAGAGGCAAATTGCTTTGCTCGGGTATGCGCATTCCTTGTGAATGCAAACACATGATCTGCTTCAAAAATGCAGAGCACCACTGACGAGTTATCCCGTGGCCGTGGCATTTGCAGCTCGCCCAGCTTTCCCGACGCTCTGCCACACTCACGTGTCCGTGGGAGCACCGCTGCCCAGCCGTGCTGTGGGAGCGTGGATCTCTGCGGGGCACTGCACCTGAGCGGGGGGTTCTGCTCCTTCTGCAGAGTGTGTGCGTGGAGATGGGGAGGGGGCAGCTCCCACTGTGAGTACGATGAGTCCTCCACACAACTCATAAATCAAGAGGCACTTGGAGCGGGAGGCACTGCTTCTCTGCTTCCCCCTGGGCTGCCAGCTGAGGCTTACACAAACGTGCTGCCAAGAGGAGGCTTTTGCTTTTTGCTTTTCGTTTTTCCCTTTATTCTCTTTCCTTTTCTTTTTTTTTTTTCTTTTCCTTTTTCAATTTTCTTTATATTTATTCTTCTTTTTCCTTTATTTCTTTTTCCTTTTCTTCTTTTACTTTTCCTTTTCATTTTTTCTTTTGCTTCTATCTTTTTCTTTTTTTTCTTTTTCTTTATCTATTCTTCTCCTTTCCTTCTTCTTCTTTTCTTCTTTTTTGTTCTTCTTCATTTTCCCTTTTTTTTTTCTCTTTCTTTCTTCCAAATGATCAACTTCTTGCTCTTAGCACAAACACATTTCTGTTGTTAAGAGAAATTAGGACCAAGAGGAATGGCTTTCAACTAAAAGAGGGAATATTTGGGCCAGATGTGAGGAAGAAATTCTCTGCCCAGAGGCAGTGAGGCCCTGGCACTGCTGCCCAGAGCTGTGGCTGCCCCACCCCTGCAGGTGCTGAGGACATGGGTGGGTGCTCAGCAGCTGGAGCTGGGGAGGGCACCCAGATCTTGGCAGGGGTTGATCTTTAAAGTCATTTCCAACTTAAGTCATTCTGTGATTCTGTATGAGGGAATGCCATGAGAATATAAGAAAGATGACCTTCAGAAAGGTGCTGCCACAGACACAGCCTACACAGCCACAGTGAAGTGTGCTAACATCTGTGCTCTGTGCCAGCTCAGCACACCTCAGCACTACTGATCTGACAGAGCCCGCATTTTCGAGCCTGTCCATGAGAAACGTCTTGTGTAATAAGATCAAGCACCAATCAAAGTGACCTGGAAGTGTGAGGGCGTGACACACATTTGCTCTGAATGTGGTTTTCCCAGCGACCTGGTTGAGCAAGGAGCTGGGAGATGTCCCCCAGCAGGGGAGATAAAAGACATAGACCCTACCCAGTGGGTATGGATGGCTGGTTTGGGTGGGTTGTGAGTCACTCGAGGCCAGTGCCTTCACTTCTGGTCTCATTAATGAAACCCTTGGAGCACGTACCAACTGCTCCAGGGACCTGTATGTCTCTCCTTTGCAATCAGTGCTGTTTTCCGGGGAACTATACACCAGACCACTGTGAAACCCTAAAACTCACCCACAGCTTTAGCATCCTTGCCTTTAACAGGAGAGAGAGAAGAACAGAAATATTGCTGAAACCAGGGGAAGAGCTACCTCATTTCCTTTGGTCAAACTGCAAAAGTGCCTTTCTGTCCCTTCTGACCTTTCTGGAAGTGTTGAAAGGGGAAGCCCTCTGCTGCTGGTCTGTCACCTGGGCTCCTCACTATGGAGCAGACCCCATCTCTCCACCACACATGTCTCTGCACTCAGTGTCTCTGGATCAGTCTCAGGAAGGGGAATCTGCTCTTGGAAAAAAACATCTGAGGACATTTCAGCACTGTGGTCTGTTCTGTACAATAGGGGCACTGAGACAATTCTGGTGTCACAGTGGAATACAAAATGATTTATTAATGCTAGGAAAATCTGCACCCTTGAATATATCCCAAAGCAAGTTTGAAGGTATAGAGGCAGGGTCATTACTGCCTGCTCGATTACAGGACCTGGAAATAGATATTTTAACTTTAATTGAATTTCATATAAGTTGGATCCTGGCCTTTAACAGAGGCTTCATTTTAATTTCTCGCAGACCCAGGCGCTTGCTTTAGGCTCACTGATTCAGCCCTCGGTGCTGCTGAAGACTTTTTACCCCGATTGCACTCTAGCATTGAATGCAGAAACCTTAACCAGAAAATCAGCATGTTTTGCTTCAGTGTTTTCTAATGCAGATGTAACTGTGCCCAGTGGGAGCCAGGTGTCTGACTTTTATTGCCTGAAGTTGCTCAAACTGTCTAGCTGGGTTAAATTGGCTGTTTGGTGAGGAGAAGTGTGTGTCCTTGTGAGCACCCAGCACGGGGCTTCCACACAACTGCGGACAACACCTCCGCAATGACCTCGGGTCCACTGCTTTTGCATGACAATGGTGACTTTTAACAGGAGAATTCCTTTCTCTTTACAGAGGTCTTGTGTGGCCTTCCTGCTCTGGACAGCCAAGGTCATGCCGGGAACGTGTGAGCCCTGTTCATTGCAGCAGCATCTCCTTCGCAACCGAGCAGCGATGTGAATCCTGGGCTGTTCACACAGATTTCCTCAGCACACTGAGCCGCATCCCGGATGCTCAGAGCTTCCATTGCTCAGTTGGCAAAGGGGGAATTCGAGAGGGTGCTGGGAAGGAATTGAGGTTCTGAGGGAACCCGTGAGTGCAGCTGCAGCTCCACTGCGAGTCTCAGGGTGCTTCGTTTGTGGAAGACACACGACTGCAAAGAGCAGCAGGGATGTGCTGCTGTCGTCGTTGGCACATGGCAGCGGGGCCAGGGGCGCTGACATATGTGCTAAATTATGCCACAGAAAAACAAGTGAATGTATTAAACACACTGGAACTGTTTTTAACTTGTTTGTTTAGAAAGCAAATATCTATTCCATATTACATTACATTGCTGAATTATTTATTTACGGCTCGAAATACCTGTGTTATTTGTGCCAGCTGCTATTACAAACACCAAATTAATGTTCATTTATTTCTCCACTTACGCTGCGGAGATTGCATTATGACTTTATCAATTGGCTTTTCTTTTTTCAAAGAAACTTATTTCAATCCAATTTCTAATGTCATGTCACAGGCAAATGAAAGCAGAGGCCCCCCATATTGTACGTGAAATCTGTAATGCCGTGGCTCTGGAGTAATGCCTTAAACAATCGAGCTAAATATGTCAAGGGACTTTTTAATGCGCTGCTCTGATGAAGCAAGAGTATTAAATTTATTCAACCGTGAAGAAGACTTTGATTATCGTACACCTCAGCTGTGCTGTTATGTGTTGACCATGAGGAAAAAAAATAATAGAAAATGAAATGTGATTAGTTCCTGATGGGCTGAAATGCCTTTAATCCACCCAACATGGAGGGAATTCATATTAAGAGCCATCAAGAGTTTTTTTCCTATCTACTCCACAACACAATGAATCAGTGTCTCCAAAGTGTGATAACATTCTTATCAAGATCTGAATGGAAACGTATGGGATGCTGCAATCACGGCGGTGTTATTGTTTGCTCCATTAAGTGAGACATGCACTGAGCTCCAAGGCACCGTAAATACCCGCACCCGTATTTACTTTGGAAAACAAAAGCTATGACTGTTTTGTGCCTTCTTTATTTATTTATTTTTGTCAGTAGATTTGATTGCACAGATTTGGAAAACAGATCAAGTCAGAAGATATTAAAAATGATTTTTGAGCTGAAGCTTGACGAAAGCCTGTTTTTAAGAGCTTAGCAGGACAATGTCTGTTACACATCTGAGTGAGACACCATTATAAAACGCGTGAGCCATTGTCAGCAGAGGGAAAATCACGAGGAAGTGTGAAAGGGTAATCGTCAGTCACCTGGTTTGGCCGCACCGTGGTACCGGTGTCTGTTTCCTAGCAGGTGCTGGCTTTGCAGAGCCAGAGAGCTTTGGAATTGCTGCAATGGAAGGGCCCGGTGCCTGCGTGCGTTTGCATTGGAATGAGCGCAGCTGCGTGGTTTGCTCCCCCGCCACCTCCGCATTTCCTTCACACACACTCTCTCGGAGAGGAGCTGTCAGGGACGAGGCACAGAAATTCCACAGAACTCACAAAGAAGTGTGAAATCAACTTTAAAACGTGGAACACTGCTAATTCTTGTGCATCGTTTGCAGAGGCGGCAGTGGTGGGGTTGCAGCAGGAATGGGAAACCAGAGGAGGAAATGAAATCCCACACTCAAGAGCTCGGAGCCGGGTCCTGCTGGGGGTGGGAGGCCCAGTGGGGCAATGGGGACAGGACGGCTTCCCACAGGTGTGGGGCACGAGGTGGGGCAGCCACATCCTGCAGCCACGGGGCTTCGGTTGGGGGTGCTTTGTTTGTGGGAATCGCACGGCTCCAAGCTGGATGCCCACTGAGTGCCACGTATACTGATGGGAGAGCACCAGGATTTGTATGTTTTAATGGCATTTGTGCTGAAGATGATAAATGCAGTCTTCATCTAACAACTCCCAGGTTTGCTTTTTCTTTTTTTTCTTTCTTTTTGATGGGAGACATGCTTCTGGTTAAAAACGCTTGCAACATTATTAACAGCTTGCTGTAAGAAAGATTGATAGACGCAGCATGGATCCTCACGCAGTACACGCTGCCTCTGGTAGACAAGCAATATCGCTTTTGCCTTCAGTACCTGTGCTGAGGATTGGAGTTCAGAGCGTTCTTTCCCCTTCCCTTCACAGAGGAGTGTGTCCCAAAGCAATTTCCTCGTGCCTTGGTGCTGCCTGCACAGACACCACGTGGCCCTGCTCCAGAGCAAGATCCCGCAGCTTCACATACTTCAGGGGCGAAGCCTTGGCCCAAACTTCTCTTTGCAGCCTTGAACTAATGGGAAATCTGTGGGGCTGGGTTCTCACCAGTAGCCGTCTCACCTGCAGGTGCCCTCTGTAAATGAGCAGCACAGCACAGTTCAGCAGCGTGCAGAGCAGAGAGGCAAGCTGTGCAAGACTGGTGTCCGTACTTCATTCTCCGAAGATGATAAGAAAAGGTTTCTTCCCCAGATGTGGCAAAGTCCCTTTGGGTTTAATGAGGCTTCTGCCCCAGCATGCAGCCCTTGCTTAGCAGGTGAAACCAGAGTTAGTGCTGCTTGCAGTGCCCCATGCCACATCTGCGTGGTGTTGGTGTGCTGCGGAGGGTCTGAGCCTGAGCTGCAGAGCAGAGCCTGTGAGCCCTGGTGGGATGAAGGCACAGGGAAGCACCCTGCTCACCAGGGCGAGGACTTCCACCTCTGAGCAGGTCACCAGGCCCTCTGAGCAGCTGGATGGCTAGAACCACTAAATCATTAAGACTGGAAAAGACCTCTGAGATCACCAAGTCCAACCCCAGCCCATTCCCACTGTGCCCACTGACCACGTCCCTCAGTGCTGTGCAGTATCTCCCCATAAGTGACTCATTCACGAGGGAAGCTCTTTGAGAGTTGCTACCATCAGGACAGAAGTTAGGGCAATGCCAGGGCCCATCCTAGGAACTTCTCCGTGCTGTGGGTGTGCAGCAGTGCTGGGGCCAGTGCTGTGGGTGAGGAGCACACTTAATATTTCCACAGGACTCAGGCAAAAGGAGAGAGAGAAGGAGGACAAACCCACAGCTCCTGGGATCATATTTACTGATCGAGAAGTGTGCGGTGTTGTTCAGAAAGAATGGGGAGCATCATTTGCAACTTGTTCTCGTGAAGGGAGAGATCCCATGGCAGATCTCAAATATTTGGCACAGCTTTGTAACTTTATCAAAGAAAAGCTTCAAAGTGAGAACTCGGTTCTGAAAAAACAAAAAAAGGGAGAAATGGAAACCACAACAAAATCTGAGATCAGGATTATCATGTTGTACCATCAAAAAGGTACAGATTTTGTGCTTTTTGTGATATTTTCTGTGTGACAGTTTGGTCTCAATGGCACAGTGAAAATAACTTTCTTCTGTTTTGATTGACAGGAAATTTAAATGCCAGCAAGTAAATGCCAGTAGGGAAAAACCTCTCGGCTCACATATTGCACACCTTCATGTTAATGCCATATTGGATGCAACAGGTTTCCTTGTGAGCTGATGGGTAATTGGGCCCATATGGCACCCAAAAAGTGCAATTTTGGGTTTTCAGCATGAGAAGTTACCTGGGAAACTGTCTCCAGTTGGATAGTTACCAATATTCAGCACCGCTGCCAAAAAAGAAAGGAAGGAGAAAGCCAGAACTTGAGAGCTGTGGGCAGTGGGAAGGCTCTGGTGCTGACCTAGCACCGTGGTAATAGATGTGATCTGCTCTCTGCAGCAGCAGTGCTGGGAGCACTGAACAGTCCATCTCAGAACATAATTTATAGCACTGCCTTTTTCAGTCTATCCTCCACGTTTGATTTAAGGATTTACAAGCTGTTACCCTCATTCTCTGACCATCTCTCCACGATGTGCCCCGGGATGAGCTGTCCCAGTAGGCACAGGCAGGGTGGGTGCCCTGGGAGCACTGCACCTACAGCTGCCTGAACTGAACTGCCTACATCTCTGTGTTGGAGCCCAGTGCTCCCTGCCATCACAGCAGTGGCCGGATGAGCCCCGTGCTGAGTGCTGTGCTGGGGTAACAATGTGCCAGCTCTGTGTCCCATGTTTCAGGGGCAGGCTTTGGGATGAGAGGAAAATAATTGTTTTCCAGGTGCATGTGCTGGTGTGCTGGCACAGCCTGCTCATTAGGCTGCGAGCAGCGTGCAGGGAAACGCTCCTGCTTGCGGTCTGCTTTAGTCTGTAAAACAATAAAACAACTTTAATCATAAAAAAGAAAGGGCCGACAGCCTACTTTTGTGATATGGACTTTTTTATTAGGTCTGAAGCTGAGAATCCTCTTGTTAAGGAATAGTGGTTTATTGCAGAGAGCTCAGAGATGAGATAAGGGCAAAATACCAAACGCACACACATGGCCACGGAATGTGTGAAAAATTGGAGTGATAAGGTCCTTGGAGCATGTTCCTGTTAAGGTGATGGAGATGCCACACTGTATCATATTCTCTGGAGAAGTTGAGGAAAATTGCGAGGTAATCAATTAAAATTGGTGCTGCTGTGCCCAGGCGCAGCTGTCTGACAGCAAAGTGTAATAAATATAGTTCCACTTTGCTTTCTGCCAACATGACGTGGGGGCAGTGGCACTGATGGGCCAGGCTGGTCTCTCAGGGGCAACCACACATCAGGTGGTGATGGCCCCACACAGCAGCAACCCTGAAATGTGGATGTCCCACTGATGCACTGAAGTTTTGGCCTGGGCATGAGCTTCACACCATCCCCAGACAGCTGACACTGTCACCCAGGGGCCATCCAGAGAGACATGGACAGGCTCAGGCAATGGGTGCAAGAGGACCTCATGAGGTTCAACAAGGCTAAGTGCAAGGGCTTGCACCTGGTCGCTTCAACCCCTGCTATCAATACATGCTAAGGGATAAAAGCACAGAGCACAGCCCTGCAGAAAAGGATCTGGTGGTACTGGTGGATGACAGCTGGACAAGAACCAGAAATGTGCCCAGACAGCCAACCGGATCCTGCGCTGCTCCAAGAGCAGCATGGACAGCGGGACGAAGGAGGGGATCCTGCCCCTCTGCTCTGCACTGTGAGGCTCAGCTGGAGCACTGTGTCCAGATGCGGAGTCCTCAGCACAGGAGAGACGTGGAGCTGTAGGAGTGCATCCAAAGAGGGACACAAAAATGCTCCCAGAGATGGAGCAGCTCTCCTGTGAGGACAGGCTGAGAGCTGGGAGCGTGCAGCTGGAGAAGAGGAGGCCTTTAAGGTCCTTTCCTACCCAAACCATTCTGTGAGCTTCTGACCTACCCCTCTCCTTCCCCCCTGGGGGTGCTGCGGGCAGTGCGTGCCCACATGCGCAGCGCTGCTGTCGGTGTGCAGCCGGTGCAGGGCACAGTGCTGGGCACACCATGGCTGCGCTCCGAGGACAAGAACCCAGGTGCTGAGCGAGAGCGGCCGTGTTTGTCCTCAGCCCCCACGAGCACCGTCGCTGCAGCAGGCAGGTTTTGTGGCGAGATGAATTGGGCACTTTAGTTAATGCTCCCATTATGCCCACACAAAACGCTGAACAAAGCCTCCCCATCCCTGGCGCTGCACTAATGTTATTTCTCAATTACTTTTTGTTAAGCAAATATGTAGTGTGCTTTAAGTGCTGCATCCAATAATTACGTTGAACTCTTCGGTTCTGCGTGATGGCTTTCTTACAAACCCCTTCATTATACCTGTCATATGAACTTTAAACACTTGGCAAGGCAGTAAGATTACGTTTGAAAAACATGGATTATTTTTGCACACACCACCTGTTCGGGAACATTTGGGAGCACAAAACTCAATGGAATGGAGGCACTCCACGTGGGGAAGATAGTACGCAGTGTCTTCAGTAAATAACTTTGTATTTCTTATAAAAAGAGACAGAAGTAGAAATGTTTAGTACCCATACACACAAAGGCTGTCTGGGAGGCTGAACTGTGTGTGCCAGGAGCCACTGCTGTTACAAAAGCTGTATCGCGGTTCTCCGTGTGTCAAGGCACAATTTTAGACGCAGTTCCAACAAATAATGCCATTTCTCGTTCTCATTAGTTTCAGCAAATAATTTTAGGGATGACTGAGTTCTTTCAATAGGATACAGCCACTGTACACTGCGACTAATTAAGAAATTCCGCATTTCAAAAGCATTAAGATGCTTTACAAGACCAACTTTAAGTGTGCGCCCAACTTCACGGAGAACTCCCATCTGCTTTGCAGTCTCACTTCAGAGCAACTCTTCTTCAGGACGTTCCACCATAGGTGGCAAAAAGGACAACTTCTGTCCTTCTGAAGAGGACAAGTCACACCGCTGCTGGGATGTCGGATGGGAGCTCAGCCAGCACATCCCTTCTGGTCCGTTCCCTCTGCGCTTGAGAGAAGCTCTGCTCGGTGGGAGGAGGCAGCCTAGCTCTGCATAGGGCCCAACTGTGGCTAATTCAGGGGACTCCAACGCTTCAAAGCTGCCGTTTGATTACTTTCTGTATGTTCCGTACGTTTCAAAGCCAAATTACTTCTCAGTGAAAAGTTCTATTGTCATTTAAATGGCGCTCGTTTTAACACATCAAATGAAGTTCAAAAAATTCTGTGTTCCAATCGCTGAAATCAAGTGTTGCGCTGGAGATGATGTTTCCTTACAACATCTGTAATGGGACACTTCTAATCTCTAAGGAGCTTGTCCAAGGGAAGTCATTAGTGCCTGTACTTAGAAAAAAGGACGACTTTTAAAGATCAGCATTAAGACAACATTTCAACGACACGAAGGCAAAATATTTTTATTCATTCTAAAAGACCTTAAGATGTGTTACAAATTTAAATTCATTTAATTCAGATTTGAAGGAAGAAAATAGTTTCGTTGAAGCAGAAAGTGCAGGTCCTTCACGGATGCATGGGACAACACCGGGCAGCCAGGCTGGGGGCAGGCAGGGTGCAGGCAGCCCCACGCTCCCCTTCCCACGGTGCTGCCAGGTCCCATGGGTGCTGTTCTCCAGAGGGAGCCTGCAGGCCAGCTCCTGGGGCAGGGGGCTGGAGGAGCTCGCTTCCACCACAGTGCATGTGCAGGTGCCCCTTGCCACAAGGACAGCGTTGCACGTGCAAGGGTAGGGAGCTGGAACTGGAGTTGGAATTGCAGCACTTGCTGCTTGCAACAACAACTTGCTGTTGGAAGTAACAGGGGACGAAAGAGTTCAGGGATGTATGAAGTCCTGCCCTAAATCTGTGAACAAGGATCCAAAAGCAAAGCCCCCCTCCCTTTGGGTCGCTGCCTGCGCTGCACTGTCCCTGCTCCTGTTAACTCAGCGAGCGGTTCCCTGCGCAAAGCTCTGCATTGCAGTCTGCAAACTTAATTTGAGCAAGTGTTTCCAAGAAATTTCGTAGCAGGAAGGGACATTCCTCCAACTAAAGTGATTACATTGGCAAAGTCTGAAATCAATTAAGTGTTGCTTTGGGTCTTTATTGACCCAATCTGCCGTAAATCCAGGCCATTATGCAGGCAAATGCTGTGCAGTGAGGAGGTGGGAATGGCCCGGCCTGCACAATCTGAGGAGCCATGAGATGAGCTTTAGTAATGGGTGGATGGTTGAACTGGATGATCTTGTAAGCCCTTTCCATCCTTGTGATTCTATGATGATTCCATGATGAATAGCACTGCTCAGATGGGGGCAAAGCTGAGCACTTGAAGAGAAGCCCCATGTCAGCCTCAGGAGATGCGTCCAGCAGTGGAGCACGCGCTGTCCTAGCGCAGAAGGGATTCACAGCGAAGAGAATTCAGCCATGCGACAAGCACAGCATGCCTCCTCCTTGGTCTTCAAAATCTCACAGCTCCTTAAATAATCAGAATTCATCTTAAAATATTGTTTGATATCTCTAAATAGGGGTCACCAATATAAGCTTCCTCAGGGTTTGGCCTGTGGCCTTCGCTGCTCCAGTGATGTGTGAGGCTGGTTGATAACATTGGTGGCAACATTGCTACTGGGAGTCGGTTTATGAGGAACTGAGGCTTCTACAAGAAACAGTGCACTGTATATTCATCTGAAATCCTTCTGAAACATACTCCTGTCTGAAAAGAAAGCCGACAGTTTCTCCAGGAGTTGTTTTCTGCTACTTTTTCGAAGGGAAATGTTGGTAATGGTATTTTTCCTTTTTTCATAGTCATGCTTTCCCCACAAGAGGAATGTACTCTTTCAAAATTAATGCCATGTTCCTGCTAAATACATTTCAGGAAGGCTGTGCACATAAAAACATTCATCTGCACTGATCTATGTCCCTGTACGATAACGATGGAAAGGGAAGAGCTTCCCGAGCACCTGGCAGTGGCTGTGCACCCCACGCGCTGATGGAGCAGTGCCTGCGTTGCTCCCAGCAGCATTGCCCAGTGGAGTCAGGCTGGGGCTGGAAATTGATCCACAGCTTTCCACTGTGGCATTCATGCCATTATGTAGCTTCCTAACTTAATTAATGGCTTGAACTTTGAGTTCTCAGAACCTCATTGATTTGGAGCAAATGCGCTCTATCAGTTTACAGAATACAAATCACACCTGGCAACAGTTTTTATTAGATCTCTGCAGCCTGGAAGCCTACCTCATGCCATGCCAGAAACGGGAGCAGTATGCACTCATCTGAGCTAGGGAGGAGGAACAGAGAAATCCGGCCCACAGAGCTGGAGATTGACCTTTGTTATAGACCCACTGGTCGGACAGCTCCCGATGTCCTGCAGTGAGCAGCTTTGGAGGGACAGCAGCAGAGCTTGCCAGCAGTGGTCCGTGGTGTGACTTCAGTCCCAGATGCTTTGAAAATGATACTTGATATCCAAAACAAACAAAAGAAGGTCATGTTCTGAAAAATACTTCAGAAAATGACATCTGTCTGAGCTGTCTGGAAGCCTGAAATAAAGATGTACAGCCTGCATCTACTCATCTCTGCACATGTATATGGCACTTTGCGGGTCTGGAGATACAGGAGTCCGCCAGTGCTGGCACAGACAGTGGAGCCAGCAGCATTTCTGAGACAGTGATAGAACTGTGGAGTCATTGAGATGGAAGGGGTCGTTGGTGGCCATCTGGTCCCACTCCACACAACAAACAGGGACACCCACAGCTCCACCAGGTGCTCAGACTCCATCCCCTGACCTTGGGTGTCTGCAGGGACGGAGCACCACTGCCTCTCTGGGCACCCTGAGCCAGTGCCTTGCTGCCTTACCGTAAATATCTCTTTCCTTGTATCCAATCTATATCTCCCTTCTTTTTGTCTGAAACCACTTTCCCTTGTCCTGTCACCACAGAGCCTGTCCTATTCCTTCTTCCAACCCCTTTAGATACTGACAGGATGCTCTCAGCTCTCCCTGGATCCTTCTCTTGTCCAGCTGCACAGCCCCAGCTCTCAGCCTGTTCTTGTAACAGAGGCATCCAAATCCCTGGGAGCATTTCTGTAGCCCTCCTCTGGACATACTCCAACAGATCCATGTCTCTCCTGTACTAAGGACTCCACATCTGGACGCAGTACACCAGATGAGGCCTCAAAGACCTCGCACTTGGCTTTGATGACACTCACAAGGTTCTCCTGCGCCCATTGCTTCAGCCTACAGAACAGACAGAGCCTGGTGACACAGCCTGGGCAGCTGGGCTTGCTGCAGCCAGCAGCCAGCAGCAAACCAGGTGGGAGAGCAGCGTGGGGCAGGGCCGTGTGCCCTTGCCCCCGATGCTGGGCTGTGCAGCAGCCGCCTGCCCTTGGGCCAGCCTGGTCCTGAGCCCTACGTGCCAGAGCTGCCAGCTTTCAGGGAGGGAAGGAAAAGTCAATTATACAAGCGAGCATTGGAATAATCAAATTATTTTTTACTTAATTACAGCTATTCTGGAAAACTATCAAATGATTGCCCTACTTTAAAAATCTTTGACAGTACTCTTTTATGAGGAGATTCATGTATATTAATGCCATTAACGGGAATGATCAGTTAGATAAGGACACATTAATTATATCACCGTGAGCGTCAGGCTGACCAAGAGGAGATAACCGTCTCCCAGGGACAGGAATGGGGCCACGTGGGACCTCAGGATCCAGGCAGGTTCACCCTCTGCCTCTGCAGGGCAGGGACACACGAGGTGCCTGAGAGCTGAAGCACTTCAGCTCGATGAAGGAGAACATTTAAAATACAAATCATATGTGCTTCACACGTAAATGTTTTTTGGAAAGATGCCCTAATGGCAGTTAACCACAAGGCATCGCCAGTCTGGATCAGCTTGGAAGAACCAGCACTGAAGCAGAAAATCGTCAGCGGGTTTAGAGACTGGAATTAATGAACCAATGTGCCATGGGGAGCTAGTGATGGGAACAAAAAGTTCCACACAGACACCAAATACAACCAGCAGCATTCATTTCCAATCCTGGGCACCTTGGTGCTGCCTAACCACCCCCCAGGCAGCCACTTCCTGCCTGCTGCTGCTGATGGCAGCCCTGTGCTCTGCATGCTGCTGGTGTGTGCAGCAGGGCTGGGACCCCCGGGCATGCAGTCAGCACTGCTGCCAGGCTGGGCCTGGGGATGGGGCTGCGAAGAGATGGGAGCTCCGTGTTGGGTGCTGGGCACTGTGTGCTGGGTGCTGGGCACTGCGTTCTAGGCTCTGGGTGCAGGGAGCTGGGTGCTGGGTGCATGTCCCAGCACTGTGGATGCTGAGCACAAGGCAGCGCAGCAAGGACAACTTCCCTCAAATCACGCATTAGTCACCATGACTTCGTTATCCACACATGCTCCTGCTCCCGAGTAATTCAATTTGATCTGGCATTTGGGATAGGAAATGGGTTGATGTGCTAGCTTTAGTGCCTGCATGGTGCAGAGATTGGGCTCTGCAGTGTTTCCACTGACTGCTTGCTTTTTTCTATGTGAGCATGGGGAAAAAGTAATGGAATTTGCTGCTGCATTTACTGCCCTGTGTTTTTAAATATAATCTCTTAGACTCCATTTGTGATATTTGGCTGGAACCCAATGGCCCAGGCAATTCTAGGAGCGAACCAGACCTCCAGCCCCTTCCCACAGCATGTGCCTGGGCCACAGCTCCGCCACTTCCCACCACCAACCTGCGGCCCTGCAGCTCCCATCTCCCACCCTCGGCTGCCATCAGCTGCCTTCCTTTCCTCATGCTGGGGTTGTGCCATGTCTGTCAGCCTGTCACCACGCTGACCCCCATGGATCCCACCACAGGGAATCTCCAGAGAATGACAAGAGGTCATTTTGGAGGTGGAAATGCCTCAGGTCCAGCGGTCAGCAACATGCATACGTCCCCTGCAAGGTTTCAGTGGCAGGGCTTCCCTGCATCCCTCTGCTGCTGGAGCTATGGGGGACAGCTGGCCTGAAAGCATCCTCCCCACTGACTTCACTCCATTGCATGCAGGTGATGCATGGGGTGAGTGCAGAGCTGCATGGCCCAAAGAGGGGACGAGTGTTAATGGCAGGAGGACGTGAGCTTCAAGTGCGATGAGGCCAGCACAATGAGCAGTGATAAAATCATGTCCTCGGGAAAACTGCGCTGTGTGGGGAATTATATCACTGCTTCTCTGATAGAAATCTTGGGATACAGAGTGTGCTCCTGGCTCTGGGCTGTTGATGTCTGCAGCATTTGCCCCAGCTGCTGCTGCAGCACTCAGTGGGTTCCCCTGCAGCATCCCTTGCCTCACCCTGAGCCCCACTCCATCCCCCACCCCACTGCCAGCCCCACTCCATCCCCATTGAATCCCATCATGAATGTTTTGTGGGTTTTTTACATAATTTGGAGGATGCTTTCTATGCAGCACAGGAGGACCCCTCACTGGCAGGGGCTCCAGGGCCAGTGCTGGGTGCAGTGCTCGCTGTGTGCTGATGGCTCCGTTAGCATTCTTGTTTCCCTCAGATACCTGAGGCTGATGCTATGGGGTAATTCCTCCCTTATCCTCTAAATCCTTCTGCCTACAACAAGTGGCAGCTGCTGATGAAGTGACAACTCGAGCCAACCGGTGGCAGCTGCAGGTTGTCAGCTGGGGTGACTGAGGGGCTCAGAAAGTTTAATTTCAATTTGAAATTATTTCGTATGGAGAAACCATGAGTGATGGGGTTATAACAGCAGCTGACAAATATGACCGCATCACTTCATGTTTGTTTCCCGTTAACTAACTCAGTCTTTCTCCCTTCTAATGTCACATACACTTTTGGAGTCATGTTTCAGCTAAAATCTTTAAACTTCCTGGGGAAGGAGTACTCCCAATGTTTTGTTTCTGCACAGAAACAAACACGGAGGGTCAGCAGCTGACACTGCTATCTGCAAACTGTAATTCACTGCTTTGATTTAATCTCAGGGAAAATGGGTAAGCGTGATTGCACATGACACCCAGCTTCCCTCCGCTGTCAGGAGCATCCAGAACACGCCTGAGTTACCAGCTGGATAGAAGTGCAGCAGGCTGCTCAGCCTGCCCGGCCATTCTATGGTCCTCAAAGCTCCACAAAGGGCCCTTTTGTGGGGTCCCATCCACAGGTCCAATGCGAGATGCCTTTCAGGGTCTGCTGCTAACGTGGAAATTCAGCTTTTCCATTTATAAGTTTGCTACAGAGCAAAATTTCAGCAGATTTAAGTCTTGCTGGTTCCTGCTCTCTTACTTCCAGCTTCTCTTCTTCACCTGCAGTTTTTAAGGGCTCCTCCCATGTTGCTTTCACTATTTAGAAATCTGAGCTCTGGAGGTTTGGAAATGAGCAGGCTGGGGTTTTCACCATTCTGCTGTTGCTGAGTGCCCATCCCTGTATTTCTCACTGGCAAACATTTAGCTAACGTGACATTAATTATGATCAGAAAATGATAGTGCCTGCAAGTGGTGACACTGTTCCCTCTTCACAACATAGCAAATATCTGTGATTAGATGGCTCTCCTAGTTCGTCACTGAGCAACATTCAGAACAATGTTTGTGCTGAGAGACTCTTTCCTTTCCTCCAGGTAGTGAAAGACAACAGTTCATTGTCACAAGCTGTGTTTTAAAAGATGAGGGTCCACCTCCGGATGAATGTTGCAGACAGGGAGATCTGCTATTAGGAAATAATTGGTGGTAGTTGTGATAGACAATAATCTGCTCCCCAGAGGGTCAGAAATCAGCAAGCTTGGATTTCCTGCAGAGCTGCTCCCACTGCCCACAGGTGGCAAGGCAGTGCCCTGCATGTCTGCGAGCCTGATCTCATCAGTGCTGTGTCATTCAGGGAGGACCCTCCGACCCAAGTGCTGCACTACTGCTTTGGTTTCCAGTCTGTGATGTGAAGTGCACCTTGCTTATAGTAAGATGCTCATTTGTGCCTGACCAAAAGTAGCTGTAATCCTCTGGAGGTTACAATTCTGACCTTGAGCCCAGCTGTCAATGGCTGCACATCTCCACGAGGGTACAGCAGAATTCTGTATGGGTAAACCTGCCTGGGTTCGTGCCCTGTCACCTCCCATTGCTTTTTGGCACAAATACTCCTCAAAGCAGAAAAATCAGAATGTAGTTTTTGTCAGTACAACCAGAGAAGCAGCTCATTAAGAGTCAAACGATATCAGTTTAACATTCCAATTAAAATATATTTTGACACAAGAGCAACTCTGTAGTTTACTCCGGGATGACAAAACACGAATTCGGAACCAATTATGCTTCTCCACCATATTTTGTTTCATCGCAAATTGAGGAAAATCTGATAAAACCCAGCATTTTATTAATGCCTGCATTTGGCATTTCCTCCCACCTTCCCTCTGGAGGTGCCCACACGGCGGTGAGAGGGACCATCACTGCTCGTACAATTTGTTTTGGCTAATTCTGAGCCTGGAGCAGGGCCTGTGTTTGCCCACACTCATGGACCACTCTGTGGCACCGCACGGCCGGGCCGTGGCTGCGGGGCAATGCATGGCATGCAAGGAGCTGCTGGGGAACGCTTCGCCGAGGGAAACGAACAGTTCGCCTTTAAGTCCTCCTTCTGGAGGCTGAACAAATGCAATTGAAGTGATAATCTTTAGAATTTAAATACCACGGAGAAACAGTAACTAAATTATCAAATTAGAAGCAAAGATCAGTTATTCTGCTTCAACCTTTATAGTGAAAATTATTTTCTTGTTTAAAAAAAATCAAAGAGCCATCACAATTTTCCCGGTTTTTTAAAGAAGTAATGAGCAGTAAACTCAGGCAATTATTCACACGCAGTTATTAAACGCCACTGTTAAACAACGCCGTGCTGTGAGGAGACATCAGCTCGTGGAAGGATCGTGGGGCCGCGTCCAGAGCCGGTGAGCTCTCATCCCACCGTGTGACGCCTGAACAATTCCATGTGCAGCATTTCAAGTGAAGGCAGGAATTTCTTGATGTCTGTCTGACTAGGAGTTGAACTGCAATGCTTCTCGCACCATCTCGTGTGCTAATTCAAGAGCAAAGCCCCCCGTGTGCTCCTAAATGATACAAAATTAGATACCGTGTCACACGTTAGACTGGATATATAATGACACTAAAGAATTTATATTGCTTTTGCCAATTCACTCCCTCAGAGTTTTCCGTTTGCTTTACCCACAACAGCAATTACTCCAGCAAGAGCAGCTTTAATGAAATGCCACTCGTGAGCACTGAGAAGTGAGGTCAGGTGTCCAAGGGGAAACTGCCCAGGTCCCACAGAGGGGGAGGAGGAAGGAGGAGCAGGAAATTTGCTGCCATGTGCCATATTGCTCGGTGGTACCGAACAGGTAATCAGAGTGATGACAAAAATCATCACTGCATATATTTCCTATTTAAGATGTTGTTCTTACAATGCGGCACATGTGGTACTGATAGGGAAACAAAACTGCAATCAAATACGATTCAGTACAGAATATCTCAGAATTTACACCTGCATTTTTTTTCCAATACAGATGTGATGTTTGTTCTACTTCTAATTCCAGCTTCTTTGCTATTTCATGTCCACCTCTGCTGGAGAATGCAAACTGCTCTCACTCTGCTCCGGGAACAACAGAAACCTGAGGGATCCACAGAGAGCTCCGCGTCCGAACAGCTCTGATGGGACTTTGCAGTCCATAAGAAGGAGGGGACTGGTTTCGAGGAGTAGGCGGTGGCTATGCAGAATTCATCAAGAAAACAGTGTAAAATATCACCTCAGTCCAGGGAAGGGCTTTTAAAAAGAATGCTGAAAGCTGCAGGTGCGCGTGGTTGCTTGGAGGAGAGGACTGAGAGCTGTGGGTGCATGGAGGGCGGCAGCAGAACCGGGAACCACTGACCCCTTCTTAGTGCAAGCAGAGGGAAGAGAGCAAGAGCCTGAACTGTTGCTTTTGAAAGTCACTATCTGATCTTAAAAAGTACCTGAGCGACCACCGATACCAAAACACAGCAAGAACCTGCATGTCTTCTGCTGGGTACTCTGAGCTCCAATCTGAGGGACTCTGCTGGGAAATCTAAATCTCCTGGTGCAGCTACAGTTCTGGCCATCTCTGTTACCCCCCAGGAAGAGCAGAGTGTTTTCCAGGTCATCCATGGCAAACTGTATCTGCCCACATTACCGCTAGGGTGGTCAGGCAGTGCGGGAGGCTTTGCAGCCAGCTGGGCGATGCCCCGTGCCTGCTGCTGTTGGACAGGATAACGCCTCCATCATGTGCTTTGGCTTTTGGTTAGCCCTGACGTGGTCAGGCATTGCACTCAGTGGTCCTTGCCAGCCCCTTCTGACTGAGCTGCCCTGTCCTGACCTCTGTTCCATCCTATCCTGCTCTGTTTTGTATCAACTGAGGAGTGATTTATATAGCCGAACAACAACAACAAAAAGGTGGTAGCTTGGATCCCAGTGATCACAGCCTGCTTACAGTAACAAACATTATGGAAATGAAGTTCAGACTTCGTAATGTAAACAAATCATTAAAATTCTGAAAACAGTTATGATCCATTAAATAAACACTTCCCAAAGTACTTCTAAAGGTCACTGTGGTGATGCTGTGATTAGAGAAGAAGGCTACACTGCCTCAAACATATCTGAACCAAAGCAACCACAACTGACCATAGGAAAACTGAAGATATTTGCGAGAAAAACAAATGGAATAAACAGAGTTTGCAATTTGCCACCCAATAAGAATGTAATGTAATGTACGAATGTTGTAATAAGAATAATTCCAGCTTTGGAATTCACATATTTTGAGACAGAAATGGGAACCTTTTCAAATGGGAAAGGAGCAGTAAGCACAGCAGTTCCACATCTGGGATTAACCTGGACAGCACAGCCATGCTGCAGGAGGATGGAGGGCTTCTCATTCTGGTCTCAAGTCAGGATCCATGTTAGAAGACACTTCCAAGGTTGCTCGTCAAGAAACCTGACCGTCCCAGTCCACCAAAGCACCTCGAGGATTTGGGTTCCCTGGCAGCCGTGGGTCCGCGGTGCTGGCTGTGCTGCAGCGGTGCTGGGGAATAATGGTGCTGCTGATAAGGGCCTCTGCTCATGGACTGAGGGAGGGTAGTATAAGTAATGCCAGCGAAGTAGTGCACACATAACAGATCCTGTCAGACCAGACTGACATCTTCTTTTAATAAGATTGTGAGCTTGCTTGATAAAGGCAATGGTGTCGGATGTCTGCACAGCATTTGAATTGGTAGCAGATAACATTTTAATTAAGAAACCAGAATCATATAAAGTGCACCTAATAAATATGCAGTTCATTAGCAACTCATTAACTGGTGGCTCTCAACGTGCAGTTGTGTGGTTTCCAAACAAGGCGCTCTCATTGGGTGCTGTGGCTGGGCCAGCCCAACAGCCGCGTCCCTGCTGCCCCTCCTGGCCTTCTGACCTCTGTGTCACACTGTGGGGAAAGGATCTTAGAACTTCAAATACTGGGGGAAACTATTTAGAGAGGACTGCGATCTTTCTTTCCCGGGTGTCATCCTCGCACACACTTTCCATGAGAGCATTCATGGATGGTTCAGTACCGGTGCCATCCCACCCCACATGGAGGGAGTGTCACCTGTGCCTGGAAAGCCACAGGGCTGAGTGCTGCACTCATTGTAGCCCTCTATCTGCCCAGAGGGGTGGGCTAGAAATGAGTGCTGGCTACTGAGGAGTGCAGGCAAAGGGGCACTGAGTTCTGCTCCTTGCTGGAGAAACCCAGCACACAGTGCATAAAGAATGCAGAGGAGGAAGGCGCAAGAAATGACGACGTGGCTAATTTTCCTCTATTTGTTTTGTTGTGTTTTAGGCAGTGACCCATATCATGCAAATATTACACTAACCGTGAAAGATATTGAATGCAGACTGCTCTTACACAGTTATTTTGATATTGTACAATGTGCTTAATAACAGATTCATTTAGAATTTGATTGATGCAAAATCGTTTCATCTTCTTGCTGGATGTTTCCAGATGATGAGTGTGAGCCTGAATCTATTATTATGGCAATCCATTAGACACGCCCCAGCCTTCATTTCTCCATTTCTGAAGGTTTGTCTGTGCAGGCTGCTGTGCACGGTACTGACGTGGATGCTCTGCACCTGAGCAGCCCTGTGGGTTCCCAGAGAAATGCACAAGGAGAGAGGTTTGGTGGCTGTGGAGATGCAGTGCGGCAAACAGACAAGAATTTATGGGATGTCTCCTGAATATTTGTATTATATATATATAATTATATTATAATTACAGTATATGAGACAATGATAAAGAAAAAGTGCTGTCACAATCTGAAGCTATGGAGAGTGGTTATGAGACTGGAATGCTTGTTGCTGGAAAAGGCGTTAAGTTGCTTGCTCTTTTCACAAAGACACGATGTATGGTATCTCACTGCTCTAAGACTGAGCAGTCTGGGCCTGCTGAGGGGTGAGCATCGTTTCCCCCAGCCCCAGCACTCTGCCCAGGCCATGCTGCTGTGCTGCTTGGCACAGGAGCTCAGGGAATACGAGGTCTTTCTGAAACCAGAATCGCCTGAACTGCCGCTCAGCTCTGTGGGCACTGCCCTTCAGGACTGTGGCAGCAATGAAGCTCAGTGTGAAGGTCTGATTTTCAGAGTGACAGCATAAATCATAACCGGAGGCAGTTGCTTAATTAAAGCCATGCAAATAAATGACTGCGGTATTCTGGCAGTTCCAAGACGTCCAGGAGTCATCTGAAGCCAAACGAAGTGGTTTCTTTAACCCTTCGATACCCCTTGGTATATTTTGTGACAGTTTTAGGCATCCCTTAAGCCCTGACCTCTGACACTGAAGAACGCACTGACAGACATCTCATAACAAACCCTTGCACCCGTGTGGGCACAGCTCTTCAGTATGGAGCACAGCAGGAACTGGGCAGATTGTCATGGAAGAAAGGAACAGATGGAGATGCTATATTTAGAAAACAAACAAAAAGGGGTGGGCGAGAAGGTGCTCAAGTGTGAGAGATCTGTGAGATGTCATGCCCAGCAGTCCTTATTCCCAGGTAAACAGAATGGTCACCCCATATCAGCCACCTCCACAGCAGAGATGGTTCAGGGTCGGGTGGTGAACCCTGCACGCTCTGGAGGTGGCAATGACACTGCTGAGAGATGCTGGGGTGGGCAGCACACGTGTGACCTGCTGAAGCCTTCTGACAATTGTGCTGCTTTCCTGCGGTCACCTGCCGGGCTCAGCTGAACACTTTGCAGCCTCTTGACTTCCTGATGTTCAGAAGGCACGCATGGCTGCCTGTCATCGCCCGCTGTCATCACATATTGTCAGCACCAGCCATCGTGTGTCACCACTTGTTGTTACATGTCACTTTCATGTGTCGTTGTCATGTTATCATCGTGTGTTGTTATCAGATCATCACATCATCACGCTTTGCCACATGCCATCAAGTGTCGTCATGTGTCATTGTCATGTGTTGTCATGTGTCATCATCATGTGCTGTTGTCCCATGTCATATTCCACCTTCATGTGTCACAACATGTAAAGTTTCATCATCACGTCACTGCACACTGTCACGTTGCCACATGTCAATGCCATGTGTCACCACACGTGTCCCCATGTATGTCGTCATGGGTTGCCACTTCTCAGGAAACAGCAGAACATGTTAGTGTCTGTTGACTCCCCAAAGCGTTGGAGGAGCAGAGGATCTCCCCAGCATCACGCCATGTGTTCCTCCCCACGCTGTCCATGTGCTGGCACAGGCGGTTTCCCCGCCCGTGCTGCGGGCAGCCCTCTGTCCTGTGCTTCCCATAAGACGGCTCAGGAGAAGTGGCACTGCTATATTTAGCCCTCACTGCCTCTCAGCACCAGCTTCACACATGAAAGCACAGTATGATTTGAAGCAAAGTGTTTTCATTTTAAACAGTTTCAGAATCAGAGTTACCAAAATGTGCTATCACCTGACAGTGGCGGCGGTGGCTCTGAGCCCTTCGCTGAAGCGCTCCTCGTCCCGCAGTGATGCGGTCAGAGCCAGGGGTTCATAGGAGGCTGCCACAGCAGCGAGGGGCAGGGCAGGAAGAAAAGCAGGAGAACAAGGAGTGCTCTGCCTGCGTAGGAGCTGCCATCAGCCATTCAGTGCTGCTGACTACTGCGACTGCTCAGCGCTTTTCTGGTGGGTGACGTTGTGTGACGGAGCTCACTCCTGGGAGCCTGTGCCCCTCAGAGCAGCAGGCGTGTGTCTTTGGTGCTTGTACATCTCTGAACACTTTATAAAGTCATATCCTTGCTGTAAATAGTTGTCATACCTATCTAGTGTCCAAAGGCTCCAGTTTCAAGTGATTTGCACCCTTTTTTCTCCTTACAGTGAGTGAATTCAATGTCAAATTGTGATTCCTGTACAGATTAACTGAACTCCTCCTCAGACCAAATGCCTCACGTGGCTCCAGGCCTGGCCAACACAGCCCTGTTTGTACCCTCATTCAGCACAGCTACTCTTAGTGGTGGATACTCTTCATATCCCCAGGTCTCTGCTGGCAGCAGGCTCCAAGCACTGCCTTAACTCGCCTTCTGCCAGTCCTTCCCAAAGAGCACATCTGGAATCCCTCACGTGAACTGCTCAGTCACAGTAAGAAACACTGCACATCTGTGCTGCCTCAGAGAGGGAGCATTTCTTTTCCAGGTTGGCACACACCTCCTTTTGTTCCATTTGCAAGGGAGGTGAGGTGTGGAGAGAAGGAAAAGGGCTCTGTCAGTGGGTCCTGAGGGCAGCTCTGTGAGACGGGCAGCTGGATTGGCAGAACATGGAACTTCCAGCAACAATTATCCGGTATGCGTCTTATCAGCCACGTACGTTTCCTACTTTCTTACGGCATGTACAGTGAATGGATATACTTCAACAGCTAATGCACAAAAATCAGCATTTTTTTAATATATGAACATGTTGCACTGAAAATGCAGCTGCAGAGACATGTAGCATTTCTGTCTGGCACGACTGCACATGGAGGAAGGACTGCAAAAACTGAACAGTGCGAGCTTTCGCTGTATGAATATAAATGTGATCTTCTCACCCACAGTCCACGCATGGTATGGAAGATGCTGTGGTGTCCAAACGTAACATCCTCAAAAACCCCACAGTTCCTCCTGTATGACCTGGGGAGATGGCCCAGTCAGCAGTGCATGAGGATAGCTTTGCACAGCCCTCCTTCCAGCAGTGTTCTAACAGCTACATTTTGTCACAGACTCCTTTCCCAAAGCATTCCACATATTGGGCTTCAATTCAACCTGCTGCATCTTAAAAGGTCTAATTGGATGAAATTAAGGGTCTGAAAGACAGCCACAAAGTGTGTGACTTCACGTGGACCATCTCCCACGTCCAACTCACAGCTTCATTTGGCTCCTCAATACGTTAACACCAATTTGACCTCAATTAAACTCAATCATTCCTATTACACTTCACCTCTGCATTTGGCTCTTTGTGTTACAATGCACACTGATATATTACAAAGAATAATTCCAATTATTCTCTGTGTGCGTCGATGGATTAGAGATGACACATGGCCCCACGGAGGGTGTTTGGAGGAAGAGGGACAGATATGGGAGTCTGGAAAACTCTCTTCCATAGTTAAGAACCGCTATCTCTGCCAATTCCAGAGCCCGAGCGTGCTGCTCTGACTTCAAATTAGGGAAGCAACTGCTGCACACTCAAATGTGGTCTTAAAGGCAAAGCTGAGACATTCATCCCAGTGGCCCAGCACTGCAGGTCTGGCTGTGCGTGGACAGGAGCACACCTGGCACTGAACCTGGCGGCACAGCAGTGCGAGGGCTCCAGGCACGACTGGAGAGGTGTCTTCACAGTGGTGTTTAACTGTCAATAATGAATGTTTGTAATGAATTCTTTATTAGTTCTTCAGAAATACAGTGGCCCTGGTGCTGCCCTACCTACTGAAGGTACTGACGATATCTTAACAACGTGAGAAAATACAAATGGCTTAAAATAAAGCAAACACAAACAACGCTGCCTCCTTTTTTTTATGTACAGGTGAGTACAGATCCACCGGCAGAATCACCTTGATTTATGCCAGCTGTAGTTCTCACCCACAATATTTAGCAGCTTTTATTACATATTTAATCATCCCTTTGAATAATTCTCTGCCCTTCTCTCCTGGGATGGGTTCCCGGGCAGCCAGCACTGACACTGCTTGCACGAGAATATCAAACGTTTATAGCCATTTTTATATGAGTTGATCTGAAGGTACTTCATGCCCTGGAAAGGATTAGTCACCTGGCTGCTGCAATGGAGTGCATCCTTGGCTCTGCTCTGCAAATGTGATTTACACCAGTGTGACATGTAAATACAGAGCCTAGAGGCCAGCACTCCTGCTGGAGGAGGACCTGGGTCGTCCCCGTGTTGAGGACTGGGCTCTGCCTCAGATCCCACTGTTATGGGATGGATGGGCTCGGCCTGAGACTAAAAGGAGCAACACACTCGCACGTGATTATCCTCATCCTTCCACTGCTGCAGTTTCCTACTTTGGGTTAACTAAGTGAGAAGCTTTATTTTTGGAAGACATAAGCCAACATTTAAGAATGTCGTGCAATTAAAAAGAGAATTATTTCACTGCATTGCAGTGTGTGTGTAAGTACAAACGGAGCTGGCTATTTCCAAGGCTTTAATAGACTTATTTCACGGTCTTTCTGGCTATTGAGGGAACGCAGCCCAATAACCCAAGGCAAACAGGGGAATGTGTTTCTGATAATGGCTTGGTTAGGAAGCTGTGATGCCAGGAAGCAGCCCGGCATATGCTGTTCTTCCAAAAGACACACATCGAGGGATTTCCTCATGTAAAAATAGTCATTAATTCTTGGCTTGTTCTAGCTAGCTCCAGTTTTTCATAGTGTCCCAACACCTCCAGGAGTTTCTAAAGAACTGAAATGCATTTTGCCACCTGGAAATATGTCCTCATACTTGTTAATTTTGGTATACAAGATACGTGTTTACACGCCAGGAATACTGAGGAGAAATTGCTTTCTGCTTTTTTCAGCAGGGACTTCTGAACACAGTGCTCAATGTAGTACCTTCTGAATGATCGTAGCACAGGCACAGGTCTGGTGCTCCTCTGGCTGAAGGCAGAGAGATGGAGCAGCTCCTGGGGGTCAGCACAGCCCACCATCAGCAGCGAGGTGAGGCCACTGCCTCTGAGATCCCTGGGACACACCACCACGAATGGCACAGGCTTCTGTTTTGAAAGTGTTATTCAAATTAAAGCCAGCAATTTGGGGCAGCTGAGCAGGAGTACATAAGACAGCAGTGTTTGTGAATCACAATAAAGCATTCTGTGTGACTGCTGCATTGGGCTGGAGGACACCGCCCCAGCTCCTCCCCAGCTTTGCTGATGTGGGGTGTTCTGCTTCCCATCGCTTCCCCTTGGCCACGGTCCATCTGCCCCTCAGATAAACCCCAGGAGCCACAGAGGCACTGCCCTCACTTCTCCAGGGTGCGGTGCTGACCTCACCGAAGGGCTGGAATCATTCCTAGTAATTCCCAGCCGGACACTGCCCGAGCTGCAGCCCCACGAGGTGCCTGCCCTGCCCTTGCCTTGTGAGGATCCATCTTTGAGGTGAGCTGGGGTGAGGCTGGCAGGGGCTGGGAGCGGCAGTGCTGCAGGCTGCAGGGCAGCTTCAGGAACCCAGAGCAAAGATTTGGAGCTGAACAGACACTGCAGCCATCGCGGTGCTGTCGCGTGACATGTCTTTGCCAGGTTTGTAATAATAAATGTTCTGTATGGAGCTGTACCGTTCTCAGAATGACATAACATTTGGAGCCTGCACTCCATCCTGTGTGCACACGCATTGTGCAGCTCTCGGAGCAAATCAGGCAGCAAAAACCAGTTCAGTCAAGGACCTGTTCTTGTGTTTTAACACCTCTCATTTCCCCCATTCCCATCCTCTCCTCATGTTCTCTCTAATCTTTCTCCCATCTCACACCTTTCACTTTCAGGAAGGGCTAATTTAGCTCAGTAACACTCCTGCAAAGTGAGTGGAAAGGAGAAATGAAAAAGCCAGTCATAAAGATGGAGTTACGCACATTCAATATGTAATGACTGTACTTAAGATGTACTTAAAGACAATGGGCAGCACCTTCATTACCGGGTTATTGCTTTTCACGCAAAGTTGCCCTATTGCCAGGAAATAAATCCCGGAATCTCACTGTGAAATGACTGTGATTTTTTTGCTCACGAATATCACAAAAATACTGTTAAAAAAAAAAAACTATGAAAAATTTTCATCAGAACTGAGAGCAGTAAAAGAGTTCAGCGCTCAGAATTGGCAGCTTTTCATTCTTGGGAATAGCAGGACATGTCCCAGGACCTCACTGAGCAGGGCAGGGAACGTGGCTGGACAGTGCTTGGCGGCCCGGCTGCTTTCATCCCCTCCAATTGGCCGCCCGTCCCCCATTTCAGTTTCCTGTTCGTTCTTATTTTCAACATGTGCTCGACAGAAGTGTTAAAAATGTCATAGAAATAAATTGTCACTGATACATTTTAAATTTACGTTTGCTCTGGGAGAGCTGTTGGCAGGCTCTGAGACTCCGTGCCGCTTGTCGCTCTGCCAGAGTGGATCGGTGATGGCAGGGCAGCGCTGCGCAGCCCCACTCTGCCCCACGCGGGGAGCACCCGTGGGCAGTGGGGCAGGGGTGGGGGTCAGCTCAGAATGGGGACCGTTTTCACTGTGAATGTTGGACATATGGGCGAGAACTGGGGATCTTTGAAGCACAGATTTCAGCTGCATCTCGCCGTAGCACTCGGCACAGCCAAAACGCCGACAAACGGAAAATAGCGCTGCTTCTCACAACCGCAAGGTCACCAGCAATTGACAGTTGGAATCCATTTACATACGCTTGCCTCCTTCCCCGTGAAGGGAACGTCTCGACGTGGAGGTGATTTGTCACGAAGATGTGCTGGTTGCTGCCCCTGGAGGGAAATGAGGCGCGGGCAGCGATGCGCTGGCGGCCGGAGAGGGATGCTCTCATGGGAGAGCACTGCAGCCACGGGAACCTGCGCGGTTCTGCTGCTCTGCGCAGGCAGATGCAGGCTTAGCTGTGAGCAGGAGCTGGGACAGGCTGTGTCCTGCTCAGCCTGGCTCCAACCTGTGCTGCGTGGTGACACCTGGGGTCACCCTCCTGGTGCCAGTCCCCCTCACAGCCGCTCCATCACCGCGGGACTCATCCCTAAGTGGGAGTGGGAGTACCTCCCTCAGTGCAAAAAGGCACAAGAGGACATTTAGGAAGGTGGCTGGAATGAGAACGCTGGAAGTACTCCTGTGTCTGAGCTCACAGAGTGACGTGGGAAATTGCTGCCGCAGTCTCTGTCCGCTTTTTATTGCAAATCATAATGAAATGTAAAAAGAAAGGAAATTAGAAAATGTGAGGGGTAGAATTTGCCTTTCGCTTTGTAGCTCATTCCTGTGAATGTGGTTAGCACCATTTTGCGCGTTACCCAGGGAATGTGAGTGCGCATGTACTTCACCTGGTTATTATTATTTCCAGCAGACACAGCCGTGCCACACTGCAACCTGCCAGTCCCAAACCATCATTATTAGCAGATCAAATCCCAGCCCACGAGGAGCATATTAACACCACAATTTTCTGGCGTAGCTCTAATAATGCTGAGACAGTGCAGTGCACAGAGCAACGCAGTGCTGCTGGTAATGCCCCAGTGAACTGCTTCCCAAGTTGTCTTATGGAATATTCATCGCCGTGCAAATTACACAGCTCTCCGAGTATTAGTACCCACCTTCTCCTTCTGACCTTCTCCAGGCAAGGGGTTTTGTTCAGACTGGATCTCAGGGCCCCCCTGTTGACCACAGACCAGCTGACAAGATTTTGCAATGCACAGTCTGTCTCCAGGATATAACACACCTGAGTTCTAACTGAACGTCTGAGCGCCATGCTCTGGGTCGCCTTGCCTGCATCCCTGTCCCCTCCCCATTTCTGTGCCCATCCCCATCCCTTCTCGACCCCACCCCATCCCATCCCCATCCCGCTCAGTCACAGCATCTCATGGCAGTGGCACGGAGGGGATGGATCCTTCTCCACGCTCTGTGGCTGCCAACCTCTCTCATTTCCAATTCCTTCTCTCCGCAGGGTACTGCGTGAATGCAGATTTCCTCTCCAGCTAGCGAGGCCCACACAGAGCCATGAGACATCCTCGAGCTGTCATACCTTTCTTGTCGGCGCAGATTGGTGTCCTCACAGCTTTCCTACACGCCACCAGACCGTGCACTGTGCCTGTCCGCAAGGCTGAGTGTGGGACCTCAGACACGAGCCACGATGCATTGTGCTGTGTATTTTCTCTGCCTTGAATTTCATCCACTTTAAAGGTCCATTTCCTGCCAGCCCTCCCAGCTGCCTGAGCTTTACTCTGTGGGTGAACAAGCACTGGCAGCAGTGACCGCGGGCTCTGCCCGGGCATGGCAGCACAGCCTGGGGGCTGCCTACCCCTCGTCCTGCTGCTGCCTGCAGAGGGAGCGGTGCTGGCATTGCTGCGTGCTGCTGTCGGGCACGGTTTTAATCTGAGCAAAGGCTGAAACCACTGAATTGCTTTTCATTTGCAGCCCAAATCAAGACCTGAGCCCCTCTCCTTGCAGACAAAGGCCAACTGTCTGTGATCACAGTGTTGTCCAGACTCTGCCGCTTGGTAATTAATAGTCTTTCAGTGGTTTCCTGGTAATTTATGGTAGATTATTTGCACTCTGTCTGCAGCTCAAATCTAATTACTTGCTCTTGTGTCATTTTGCTCAACGCTCACCACCCGAGTGCTGGCAGAAGCAGCAGGAAGGGCTGACTGACCACTGCCCATCACAGGTGCCCATGAGCTCCGTAATTTATCTATGGCCGTCAATATCTCAACCCAGAGCACTTATCTAGTGTGTTCTGGAGTTCACAGATGAATGATGCTTGAAAGATTTTTGTTCTAAATATGCTACATTTGTGTGCGTGTGAGAACAGCTCTGTAAAGTCATGAGAAGCAGAACTGAAGTCATCCCAATCCTGAAGTCTATGAAAAGTTCGATTTTCTCTAAAGAGCTGAGGTCCTCCAATCTGCCACTCCTGGTTTTCATTAAACTGTAACTGAAAAACAATGCCTTGGTGGAAATCAGTCTTTTCCCCTGCTGACCGAATATCTGTTGTTCCCAGTGCTGTGAAATGGCACAATGGTGTGTAAAACTTGGGCAGTTTCATCAGGACGCGTAGTACTTCGGGTATTGTGAGCCACCATGGATGGCCTGACATATCAGCCACCCTTTGGAGTGACAGCTGGAGGATGGATGCTCCCACAGCGGTGTTTCCCCTTCTCGTTCTCACTGGGAGCACTTCCCTTGACTTGCTGAACAAAAATCTACCTTGACATAAAACCTTGCGTGAAAGGAAAGCATTCTGAAACCCAAGAAATACTAAAATAGAAGCACTTTGAATTGTCTGTTGTGTTTCTTCTCCAAGCACAGGGAAACATTTGAATGGCAAATGTTTGAGTTCACCGAGGAATACAAAACCTACATGCTGGAAGGAAGTTCCCTTTCTTCCCCAAACCTGCAGGTAGAATATTTCAGATGTCGCATGCATCCTTTGATGACACATGTTGAAGTCAAGAGGCTTTATACAACAGACATTGTAATTTATTTATACATACATTTTTAAGCATTACATTTCATAGGAACTTTCACATAAATTCTTGGCCAAGACTTAAGTGAAACAAACCAAGGGTCAGCTCTGGAGGTGATGCAGCGGGAGCCCACATGGTGCAGTGCAGTGCTGCAAGTGCTACCAGTCCTTTGTGCCAGGGCTGAGCAGCACTCCCAGGTGATCGCTGAGCTCTGCACTACTTGGGCTGCTCGACATCCCTCCGAGCAGAGCGTAACACCAACGATCTGAACGCTTGTCCAGTCCTTGCCATTATACAAATTATTTTCCAGTATTATCCCAGGCAGAAATACAGTGGCATATAAGGAAACATGGATGCTTTGTAAGAGAGGGTCATGATAGATAAAAATGATAATGGGCACTGTAGTGCCATAATCAAAGTCTAATTGTCTCATTAATTAACAGCAATATTCGGTTCTGTATTGGGTCCTAGAGTGATTATGACTCAAATGCCTACTCAAATGTGTGAATTTATCTTCTGGCTCACGGTTTTCAGCCAGGCAAAGCATTTGGTAGAGGTCAAAAAGTTCAATTGCTGCTTTAAAATGTAGTTGAACTTTAGGCATGAATAATCACCGATCTGCAGCTCAGCTGCACGGGCTCGGACGCCTCTGCGGTGCGGGGGAGTTATCAGCACAGCTCTCAGCCCACCCCAGGAAAGCACTTTGCTCTCCTCCATGCTGAGCTGTGGTGGGAACCCCTCCTCACACAGGGCCTCAATGTGTACATGTCCCACACCCCACGGCAATCGCTGTCACCTCTCTCCTCCTGGAGCCCAACCCGTGCCACTGCTTGGGGTCCCATCATCTGACACCTGGCTCCCACTTGGGGTCCCATCTGACACCTGGCTCCCACTTGCTGGGACCCAGGGCTGCCAAAAATCTTGGCTGCAAGCAGACTGTGGAGGCACTTAAAAGGACCTGGATCACCACTCCACTTCCCCATTGCTTCACCGAAGCTGCACAGACACATTTCAGTGCAAACACCTGCAAGTTTTACCTCCACCCCAATTTTCTGACACTGATCAAGCTAATTTTCAGAAGTTCCCTGACAGATACAAAAAGCTTGTAAAGTGGGGTGTTCTGGGGTAATTAGATCAAGATTCAAGCAATTTGCTATAGGGCCTGAACTCAGATCATCCTTCATGTGTCTCTTTGCTGGATCTGTCTTTAAATTAGATTATAATGAGCTTGGAAGCACTATTAATAATACAGCAAGTCATGGTAGAGCAGGGCTTTACTTCATTGGTACAATGTGCATCAGCACGCTGCTTTTGCTTTTATAAAGTTGGCAACTGCCTCATGTTTCTACCTTTTTTAATCATAAAAATCAAATAAATGAATTTCTAAAAATTAAAAACACCCGAGCTCATTTAAAGTGATGAAACAGGCTTAATACTCCAAGTTTGATTTGTTACTCTGGAGCGGGATGACTCCATTTATGTATCACCAGGGTGCTGTCCTGGGGGGTTCGTTTATTTAAAGACCTCCCTCCACATCTACATTTCTGTGATTAGAGGAGGGAGGAGGGGCAAGGGGAAGAAAACTGCTGTTCTGTGATTTAGTGACTGTCTCATTGCTTTGTTTTAATGCTGGTGAGGAGGATGGAGGTTTTGCCCGGCTGTGTGTTGGGGACAGGAGGGGGCTCACGATGAGGGATCAGCCGTGCTGTGATGTGAGCGCAGGAGAGCTACATGTGTTCTGTATGGAGGCTGGTTTAAAGTTTGATTAATGACCTGGGCTTAGAAGGAAGGAGTTTGCTGGTGAAATTTGCTGATGACACAAAATTGAGAGGAATTGTCAATACAGGGGAGGGTTGAACTACTGTACAGAACAAACAGGATGACCTTAAGCACTGTTGTAACATAATTGGGATTAAACTTCATAACACACAGTGCAGGAATGTGCACTGGGGGTCTGGCTGGCAGCAGAAGGAACAGGGCCTGGGCACGCCAACCATGGTGCTCAGCATCTTCCTCCATACCCCCAGCCCCCCAGGACGGCACTGCCCACTCCCTGCCTGGCCCACACAGCTTCTGGGGCCTCAGGGGGTACGGGGTGGGCCGAGAGGAAGGGCTGCAGACACCAAATCTGCAACATGTGGTGCAACCATCACTAGCAGTGTTGGCCTGACCAGCAGCGTGAGGTAAGGCACGTGTGGTCAGCTGCACACCTGTAACCAATGCTGATTCACATCGCGTTTCTAGTTTTGCCTACTGCTTTCTGTGAATGGAGAAGAAACGTAATTGATGTTGATTCCTCTATTTTCTTATAACTAAAAAATGAAGCAGGGATGAAGTTGTGTTGACTTGCAGCTTCCTGGAGCAGTGGAGAACGTGGTGTCCTTCCTCTGGGTGGTTCCTTCCCACTTCCCCCTCCCTTTAGAGAAGGACCATTTCTCATTGCTTTCCTCCTAATAAAAACGTCAGAAAGAGAAATAGACCATAAACAAAAATGCTCTCTGTTTTACCACTCCGTAAAGAGGAAATAATTCAAAATCAAGTGTTTGCATGTCACGGAAGATGGAGATCACAACATGCTCTGTGTCTGTGCCAGGAATAGGGCAGGGATGATGGGTTTCCCTCGGTGCGTGCCTGCTGGGGCAGAGCAGGCAGAGGTGCTGGAGCCAGGTCAGCAAGGTGGGTCTGAGCGTGGCCCTGCAGCTGAAGAGGGGCAGATGAAGGAGCCCCGGTAGCATTGTGCCTGCAGTCATTCCCAGAGAGGGTCACAAGAAAGGCTCCATCAGCCGTCTGAGCAAGTCCTTATGCTTTGCATATATCACAAGCAGAAACTCACTCCCAAGGATTTCAAGTGACATAAACACCAGCATGAGTGATCTCGCGGTTTCCTTTTTCTCACATACAGGAGTAAATATAGATTCAAGAGAGGGTGAGAGACAGTAAATTAAAATTGGTAAAAGGAAATGTTTCTTCACAAGTTGCGCTGCTCATTGCTTCGAGAAAACGTTGAGAGCATCCAATAGCAAAGAGAAAACGTTGACCCTGGCAGATACAGGGCAGCTCAGGGGCTAGGGCTATCAGCAGACAGGAAAACCTTCCCACACCTTGGACGTGATTCAGGGCCAGCAGAGAGCCCTGTCTGCAGGACAAGCTGTGCAGAGGGCTGTGGGGAGGCACACGGGTCCGACCTGCCTCGCTGGACCACTCAGATGAGGACGTGGCAGTGTCCTTACGCACACCCCGCAGCCTTCAGCCCTGTCCCCACGGTGCTTTTATCTTACCTTTCATCACAGAGCCGGTAAAAAGATAACTCAAGCTTTCACAGTTTGACCTGAATCTGCAAGACTGGCAGAAGCACGCATCTTCTGATCTCCACTCCAAACAATTTGATATGCAGCTCTCAGGGAGTCTAAAAAAAGAATCCTTTCATCTTAGTTTCCTGAGGTCGTTTTTTTTTTATCGTATTCTAAATCCATAGATAAAACTCCAGACGATTTTATTGGATTAAGAGTGACCACAAACAACCCGGAGTGCCTCCCTATGACGTTAATACGCTCATCAATGATATATTTGCTCAGTATTTCTCTCATTACACGGAGATCACCGCACTTAGTCTCATGCAGACTCTCTCTGCATTTCCCCACACACACACGCATGCAGGTATGGTTCTCTGCAGTAACAGAATTGAGCAGAACCATAACTTATGCTTTTGAGCAGGGAACACATCCACTTGCAGCATTGTGTTCTCCCACTGCTTTCCACGGATTTGAAACGTGGCCCAAGCCCTGGCCACCAAGAGGAACAAGAGCCCCAGTGTGCCCACACCACGCTGCCATCGCTGGTGGTGGCCGCAGTGTGTGTGCACTGGGGGACATTTCAGCAATAACTTTACTATTACAAGCTCCTAACTTCAATCTGGTTGCATGAGAAGTCTGTCAGCTGATTTCTGAGAAAGCAACTGCTGTATTTTGCTAAATGAGAATCTAACCCATAGCAGTCCATGTTTCTTGACAAATTTCTGCCTTGTTTGCAGAACTCAGAGGAAGTGCTGTGACACTTTCCCAACACTACCTGACTCCCTGTCTGCCCCACATGGTCCTGAAGGGTCAGTGACCCTCTGCTGAGCCCAACACGCCATGCTCATCTCAGCAGAATAAACTGCATACCTGAGGGGAGGATCTAAAACATGAGAACTAGTATGATAAAAGGAGGAGAAAAGTTCCTAATTCAACTTTGCCAGGCAAGGGGAGGTTTTCATTTTCACTTTAAATAGATTCTGGCTCCAGCTTTTATTTTACTATTAAAAAGGAAGAATAATTGCTGCAGTAACCTCACAGCCTGATGGTACCCTCTGCCTGCTAGAGGAATCAACCCGGCAATTAAACTTGGGGTGGAATAAGGAACTTCTTCTTCCAAGTAAGAGTGTCAATATTTTGTTCGATAGATAGATTATTATTCTACTGCAGGGAATTAAAACTGGGAAGAATGCTTTGGGTTTTAATCAGTGACATTATCTGGCAGGGTATAAAAAGGAGCTTTTAAAAATGCATTATTCCTTCATTGCTTTGGCACGACCCAACTTAATGGCACGTACATCTTCTCAATCATAAAGCATAACACCTTGAAATAAAACTTCCCTTTCTTAGGGCTGGTTTCTGAGCTCCTGCCAACGTGAAAAAGTGTTCTGCAGATGTCTGGGGACAGGAACACCATAACATCCTGGGTTATCAGCAATGTGCGAAGACATTACATGATACAGAAATCTCCAAAGAACCAGAGATCTTCTTCCAGAGAATGTGCAGGTCTGATTCACACCTGTATGCCTCCATGAGGTAACTGCCCTTTCTCCAGGCTGATGGGATGGCTGGCTCTTCTCCCATTGCAAGCATTTGGTGAAAGTCTGGATGCAGCTTCTTGGGGTGGGTGCAAGCACCCACGCTGACTGCAAGGAGTTTCTGGTTCACTTCTTACTCTCTCTAAGGAGGGAAGAATTTATGGTTTGCTCACAGGGACTTCCCTTCCTTGTCACCTGTAGGAGGAAGGACTGTGGGCAGGTATGGGGAAGGAGTTCCTAAGCATGAGATTTTGTTTGCCAGCAGCCCTGAGTGGTGATTGCAAATGCTGACCTACAGATGGGTCTGGGATTGGTCAATTTTTTGTTGTGACTTTCCTGGCTGACTCTGCCAGGTGAATTCATGTTTAATTTGAGCCTCTTGGATCTCCACAGCACTGAAAACCGAAGGAAATTAAAGGATAGTGAATTTTGCGTAATTTCACTGCACTAAGAGTTTCCAATTAGCAAAGCATAAATTGATCCTCTTTACTTTAATATCTTGTTGGGCTTTTTTTTTCCCTGGGTACAGATAACAGCTGCGTTTTAATTTGTTTTAATTCTATTACCATACATAACCATCATGCACTGTGATAAGTATCTCTCCCATACACAAACGCCTTTGAGAACTAACCATCAAGTACTTATTTAACCTCACTGTCAATGGAAATAATAGCATTTACTGTGTGTGTTTATTTTGCCTCATTTCTGTAGCAGATTAACTTTTTTTTACACAAACACGCCGGTGTTCCTTTCCCCATTGACATGCTTCCCAGCAAGGCTCCACTCTGCCCTCATTCCCTTTAGGATTTCGACGTCTCCATTAGCGTCCCACTCCGCTCATGTCACCGGATTTTTATTTTCAGTGTTATTATTAAATATCATTAAAATGTGACAGGAAGTTTTACTGAGCTGAATGGGACCGGATTCCTGCAAGAAGTACAATGTATTTAAATTATTATGTGGGAGAAAATTCTATCTTTCAGAAAAGAAATGCCAAGTTTTTACATAGAAACATGTGTGCCACCTTATACACGCTATAGAATGCTAGAAAGAATAAGAGATTGTTATTCTCGTTTTCCAGCTCCGTGTGACAGATTTTTTCAGAGTTTTGCTGAAAAGTCAGGCAAGTTAAAGCAAAGTATAATAAAGAATCTTCCAACACAAGTGGGTATTTTTTGCCATGGAAAAACAGACACTGCTGCTGATAGGAAGTACAGACTGACGAGGAAATGAAGACCCAGTTCCTCAGGACAGAAGGCATTCCTGCTGCAGTGCTCATGCTGGGCGCATTGGGATGGAGGGGTGGCTGAAGGGGTGGGAGCTGCATTCTGCCAGCCCTCACATCTCAGGGCACAGCAGTGGGGTCCTGCGAGGGCCCCGTGCCCTCTGTGGGCCGTGGCCTTGGGGCACTGCTGTGCCCGGTGTGCCCAGAGGGACTGGGTATCCAGTGCAGCCACGAAGGGCTGACCTGGGGGGGAGGCAATCCTGGCTGTGTCCTCCTGAGCAGGCAGAGAACTGAAGGAGTGCTCCTGGCCCACATCCCCTCCCTCATTTCCCTCGGTGGCTTTTCTCCGCGGAGCAGCTCTGGTGCGGCCTAGCTCCCTGTGCCTGCAGGGAGGAGGGACTCTCCAGAAGAAAGCCTTGCTGTTGTATATTCTCTTTACATCCAGCAAAGTTGATGTCTGCTTACAAGAGATCATCACTGATCTTCGTGATTAATAACTTGCAATCACAGCACTAGCCTTTCCTATCTGCCAAAGGAGCTGATGACAGCAAATTAGTTAATTACCGACCTAATTAAAGTATTAATATCTTCCACGTTGGTAGGGGATGCACTTGTGCTCTGTCTCTGCACTTGCTGCCCGCAGGCCGTGCTCGGTCCACGTGCTGCAGAGGCAGCAGATGGCCCCACTGGCACTGCAGGGGATCAGGCCCTGCTTCCTGCAGCCAGGACTGGTGTGGGGCTGCACATCACCGCACCCCAAGGTCCTGGAACACATTTGGAGCTTCTGGGAAGGAGCGTGTTCCCACAGAGTTGGAATTCGTGGAGTGGGTGGTGAAACAGGAAGTACATCTCCAGGATTTGGGCTCTAAGAGGGGAAAAGTCGTAATAAATCAAAGTAGGTTCTAGTTCTACTCAGAATGACACCTATGAACACTGACATGCAGCTGAGAAAACAGTTTGAATGCAAATACTCAGAGCAGACATTGACTCACACAATGGGAGAACAGAATCTGACTTCTGCACATGGAGACACCGAGCTGCTCCCATCTGGGATCACAGAATCACAGAATTGTAGGGATCGGAAGGGACCTCTAGAGATCATTGGGTCCAACCCCCAAAACTGTTCACATTTTCTTGGTGGTATAACATTTCCTCTGTTTTTTGGGTTGGTTATTTTTTTTGCTGTATTATCACCATGGGAATTTATTCTTTATGGTAAGGGTGAGATACCTTATGGTAAGGGTGATGGAGCTCTGGAACAGGCTGCCCTGAGAGGTGGTGAGATCTCCTTCTATGGAGATGCCCAAGGCCCATCTGGATGCCGACCTGTGTGACCTATTGTAGGGAGTTGCTCTAGGACAGGTTGGACTCCATGATCTCTTGCAGTCCCTTCCAACCCCTGCAGTTTTGTGATTCTACGAAGATGAAGTGTAACACAGTCGAGAATAAAGCACAGCATCCTCACAGGTGCTCAGAGATGAGTTTGGGGACCCTGTGGCACCGTCCCCATGGTTGTGGTTGGGGGTGAGAGGGGGGGGTTGGCAGGCCATGCCCAGCCCTGTGCCCACTGACACCCAGTGGAGGACGTGAGGATGCAGCTATCACTGTGGCAACACTCTCCTCTTCAGTTTCCCTTTTGCTCTCCTTGTCTTCCGGAAGAGGGTTTTTTTTTTTTTTTTTTTCCTCTTTCCATTTAAAATGCAAAAGTTTGAAAAGTTTTTCTGCAAATTACTGAACATGTTCATGCATTCCTGGGTCTTCACCTCTTGTCACAGAAAATAACAAAATGGAAAATATAACCATATGGAGGAGGCAGTAATAACAGGATAAAACACAGCTGACCTCTTATCGTTTTCACTGGAAATTAGCATTTATTTTTTTTCTCATTTGATGCACTGTCATTACAGAGTATGTGTGTGTTTTAGTGTTTTTATTAATAAACATGGTAATTTAGCAGCCAGGTTAATGGCTGTTTTAATGAGAAAGAATATTAATTGGAGTTGCTGGGGGATCTTTGGTGGATCCTTAGCATCTCCCTCACCCCGTCCTCGGAAATCCACAGCATATGCGCCAGGGGCTGGGGGTTTGTCTCAGTGTTGACAGTTAATGCACACAGCTTGTACTATTTTGTTTCATTTTACAGAGCCTTTTGCACAAATACGGATTGGTGCCACCCCAGCCATGGGATTTACAGATTGCTAAATCTTAAAAGGTTTGCATAAACAGGCATCTTGCTATTGATAAGACAGACAATGTGACCATCTGTCTTTCTTCTGCAGCCAAATGAAAATGACACAGAGTATGGGTCTTGTCATGTAGAGACGAGCGCGTTCCCGGCTCCCGTTAGCGCTGACTTCAGCTCTGCCATGCACTGCGTCGCTCCCATTTCTCCGCAGCTCTGTGGGCTGCCCATCCCACCTCGCGTGCCCCGCTCCTACCACGAGCTTTGGCAGCCCACACCACCCCACAGACATCCACCTTCCAAAGGCAAAGAAAGCCGACCCAGCAGATCTGCAGCGCTGCTGGTGCTGAGGAGATGCTGAGCACACGGTAGCAGGTGGGACGTGGCATGGAGATGCAGCGTTGGGCAGCAGGTTTCCTCCAGCTGAACAGGAAATCAGCAGAGCTTTAACCAGTTTGCACCGTGAGCCGATTTATGGTGATCGTGTGATAACAATCTGCAGTTTACACTGTACAGCCGTTCTTACAATATTGCCTTAACGCTGCCGTCAGAACATTACCTGCAATAATGGTGCTTTCAGGCACTCTGTAAATCCTGCATGGCTAATAAAGTGAAGCTGAGGATGCAGCACATAGCAGCTCCCCGCTCGCCTCCTAATTGGTGATGCTGTTTTATGATCCCAGCAGTGCCGTGCTCCGCCTTCAGACCGCTGCTGGCTCTGCTCCACCGCGGCCCCGCCATGCTCGCAGCCCAGCTGCCCTCGGGCACGCTGTCAGCTCCAGCACTGGTATTTCTCTTGCCAAGTCCAAAGTCAATCTTATTTTCCTATTTATAATGGTGATTTAACTTCTCGTTTGCTCCGTTCTGCCAATAGCTTCTAGGCCAAGACTCCTTTGTGCTGAAGATCTGTAGTGTGGCAGCTCGGCAAAGGTGCAACCACTTCGTGGGTGGTTCCATCTTTGGGTAAGTGGAGCACAGGGATTGCTGCACACGCAGCAAAATACATGATAAACAGATTGAGACCTCAATAGTATCTTCCTTCCAACCCCTACAGTTCTGTGTGATTCTGTGATAAATATGTAAGAAAAGAAAAGGAGAAGAGCTTTGAGTCAAAAAGGATCTGCTCAGAAATACAGCGATGTTCCCAGATGGGCAGGCTGAAAGCTCAGCCCTGCCGTGCCGTCCCAGCAGCACCCATGGTGCAAAGCCCACGGGGCAGTGCGGGGCTGCAGCACGCTCCTGCTCACAGCACAACTGCTTCCCCTCCGCCGCAAGGCTGCCGACCTTCACAGCGCTGATGAATAAGGCCTGGAGTTTCTATCCAAGTCTTCCCGACACCCATCTCCAGGGATTAATCAAACAGCAGTACATGCTTCCTTTGACTGATTTTTAAAGTGATAAATGACTTTAATTGCCTAACTGGTTCCAAACGACATAAGACTGAGGGCAATTGTGGTTACTACTGGCTGGAACAATCTAGCTTACTAGAGCTTTTTTTTCATCTTCCTTTTCTTAACTGCTCTATTACCTATTGTGAAGGTAAACACTAAAACATGTTTTAAAAAAGCAGCTTGTGAGCTGGGGGAATAAGGGTGGGGGGAACAACGCACACAGCAACACCTCACATGGGAGTTCCTGTTCCCAGAGCTCTGCAGGTGCCACCAAAGGCAGACTGTGCTCACTTCCCAATGCCAGCAAGCTCTGGGGTGCAGAGAGCTAAGGCACTGCCCAGCGGCTCTGGCAGGCTCCACTTGGTTTAGGACAGGAGTACGGGCTGTGCCCGCTGCCCGCTGCAGCCCCCGCTGCCCCACGTTGCACGGTGAGCCCCAACCCCTGCACAGCAGCGCGAGGAGTGCCCGGCAGCAGCAGCTCATCTGGTTTTACATTGCAGGTCAGCGTTTTCTTTTCCATCTGAGAAGGTTTGTGCTGACTTTTAGCTGTGAATTAAAGCACGGCGAAATGATTTAATCAAGCAGAAAATGGCATGAAATCGTTTTAATTTCTCCAAAGTGAAGAGGATCTATTTCGCTTCAACCTAAAGCAAGCTTTCTCTTTGGCTGCAGAGACAAAAAATTATTATTTGCTCAAAACTCTTTAAAATCTCTTTCTGTTTCCCACCTCTGCTGACGGACTGCCTCCGTAGCACAGTGTCTCCCAGGCAACCCGGCCACCCTGCAGGAGCCACAGAATCACTGAGGTGGAAGAAGCCCTCTCAGAGCCCCATACCAGCCCCGTACCCACCCCACCGACCTCGTCCCTCAGTGCCACATCTCCACCTTGATGTGCCCAATCCAGGGGCTGCACCACAGCCCTGGGCATCATGTTCCTGACCTGAAACAGCTGCTTGAATTATGGAGAGAGAGCTTACTCCTCCCAGGCACATTCTGTCCATCCCTTGGAGGCTGCCCTGTGCTCAGCACGCTGCCCACTCTCCCAGCCACGGTCCCCCCAGCACTGCAGTGAGGGGCAATCTGGGCTCAGAGAGAGTTTGGGTTTCATTGCCACAGGCTCCTACAGGACTTTCACTGATTTCTGCACTGTAATCCAAGAGGACCCCCTTCAGGGCCTGCCTTTCTCTTGCACCATGTTTCCAAAGCAAGCTCGCAATTCCAGCTGAACAGACGTCAAAAGAGAAGCTTCAAGTGAAATGCCCAGAAAATTAGATTAATCAGAGTTGATAAGAATCAAGCCAGACAATTCTGCAGCGTGAATATGACTGAAAATTGTAAGATAACTGATAAAGCATTCCAACGACAATATCTGATTAAAATAAACAAGTTATTATTTTCACAATAATTTGTTTAGCAGTGTCACACTACGCTCTGAGCAAGAGCCGACAAAAGCATCTTTGTGATTGAATCCCTTCTTAAAATCCTATTAACATAATTTGATCTCACTGTTTTTGAGGTGTCCCTGTTCAGGGCATTCATCCCTATGACAACAGAACTGTTTTTAGATGTTTCGATTATTTTGGGATAGAACATCCTTAACGGGAAATGCTTTGTACGATATGCGAAAAACAAACAAAAAACATCAAGAACGATTTCAGAGAAAAATAGCGCTCAGAAAATCCTCTACAAATGCCTTTGGACTGATGAATGTGGGAACAGGCTTCAGGTCTCAGTTACAAAACATAGGAGCCTGAGGTTCCCTTGGAGCGAGGTGGAGTAAAGCATCAGACTCTACCTCCCTGTGCAGGCCATCCCAGTGTCTGAGCACTCTCTGAGAGAAAAAGTTTTTCTTATGTCCAATGTAAACCTCCTCTGGTACAACTTGTGGCCAATTCCTCGGGTCCTGTTTGTTGCCTGGGAGAAGAGGCCAAACCCCTCCTCATCACAGCCTCCCTTCAGGAAGTTGTAGAGTGCAGTGAGGTCCCCCCTGAGCCTCCTCTTCTCCACACTGGACAATCCCAGCTCCTTCATAAGACTTGTGCTCCAGGCCTCTCCCCAGTGTCGTTGCCCTTCTCTGGATATGTTCCAGGGCCTCAATCTCTTTCTTGCAGTGAGGGGCCCAAAACTGAACACAGCCCTCGAGGTGCAGCCTCAGCAGAGCTGAGTACAGGGGGATGATCACCTCCCTGCTCCTGCTGCCACACTATTCCTGATGCAGGCCAGGATGCCGTGGGCCCTCTTGGCCACCTGGGCACACTGTGGGCTCCTGTTCAGCTGAGCATCAACCAACACCCCCAGGTCCCTTTCCTCTTAACAGTCACCCAACCACACATCCCCAAGCTTATAGTGATGCACGGTGTTATTGCAGAAGATGCTCAGCACTTCCAGTTCGTTGTGCTGCACAAAGAAGGCTTCCATGGATGGGTACTTCCTTGCAAATCTGAAATGTGTTGAGTTAGTGCTTCCTTCTTGAGGTGGGGATTTCTAAAGAGGTAGTTCAATTTCTTGTTAAAGATTGATCATGTCAGCTTCTCTTTGCAGAAGTGACAAAAGAAAAGGCAGAAGTGACAAAACGCACTTTGCAGCTCTCCAAGTACAAATCCTAAGTTCCTCAGCTAAAAAAATGTATAACGTGCTATTGAATTAAAGTACAATTTACTATGGAATTCAATTAAACTAAGCTAGACAAAGACTACCTGCATGCTGAACAAGACTCAACAAATCGTTTAATGGCAGCTAATTAGTATTAAGAGAGAATTTGAACTATATTTTTCTGTCTATTTCTGTATGGATCACACTTGAAGAGCACGTCAAGTTAATGTGGGTGTTTCCTGGAGAACCGATCCCCTCCAGACATTGCCACGCTCCTTTCTCCCATAGCTGTGTGCATTCCCATCCATTTGGCAGCTGTGGTGGCTTCGGTTGCTCTCACACAGAGCTGAACTGGGACGTGAGGCAGTGGCACGGTGGCACTGGGGCTGCTCAGACATCAGCCTGGGAGCTCTCCACCTGGGTGTGACCAGGTATCTTCTACCCACATTTATCCAATGGCTCTGCATCACACCCGGGGCCTAAAGCTGCAGATGGGCTGTGCCTTTCTTCTCATGGCCTTTTCCACAAATCAGCTCGCATTAATTACTCTGAGCTATGATGTGGCGCAGTCATTAACTGCCACGTGTAGGTTAGTACCGTGTATTCCAGGCCTGCTCTGTTTCACACCTGATTGCAGAGGGCAGCTTGCCCATCTGCAGGGTGAGAAATGTCAAGCCATACGTTACCATTGGCTTCACATTCAGATCTGGAGGTTGGGTCTGTATGAGTTAAAAGCAAATTATTTTAATTGTTCTTCAAAGAAGAGAAAAGCTGGTGGTAAAAAGCATAAAGTGAACCGTGAAGATGCCTATAAAATGATCACTGAGGTACCAGAAAGTGTTGAGTGAAATTCATGAGAAAAAAGTTCATGTTAATGCAAACCTGAGATTGTAGGGTCAAGCTGGATGTAATGAGGGCCAGCATCTCCACAGCCCCTGTGGGCTGAGGGACAGGGACAGGCAGCCAGGGTCCCACCAGCAGCCATGCCATCCCACCACCATCGCCATGAGCATCCCTAGAGCTGCCGGCTCACAGTGGGCTGGGGGATAATCTGAGTGCATCCCTGTGAATGTTTAAAGACCAGCATTATGTATTCGCTTCTGCTAGATTAAGCTGATTTACAGTGTGCTTTAATGAAGTGTGTTGCTATGGTGAGGCTACTTTCAAGGGCATCTGTTAAAAAAATAATAATAACAGCAGAAGAGTAAAGTGTCCAAATCAGATGAGAATGAGAAACCAAAGCCTGTGGTGTTGCGCCTGCTTTTGGCCAGCTCTGCCTTGGCTGGGCCCAGGTTGGGAGGGCAGAATCATAGAATCATAGAATCATAGGGGTTGGAAGGTACCTCAAGAGATCATCGAGTCCAACCCCTGAAGAAGTCCTTCGCTGCAGCCTGGGGTTTGGGTGACAAGGAGAGGTCAGCTGAGGTGTGTGTGTGTCCAGCAGCACTGAGCCATAGGGAGCACATGGTCCCGGCCAGGACCTGGAGCTGGGAGCAGTGCGGGGTGCTGCAGGTTGAACCGTTTCCTTTATCTTCCTCTCCAAGGCTTCTTAATTAACTTTTCCATTATGTACCTTGATTAGATTACTTCTCTGCCTCTAGGCTACTTTTCCCACTTTATCACCTCCTTAAAATGCAGTTGCATAGCTTTCTAAATCATATAGCATAATAAACATTAGTTTTAACTATTTCTTTCAAGATTTATAACACTTCTTTCACTATACACAATGTGCACAGAGGAAAAACAGCTGTTCGTCCTCCTGCACCGCCACTGCTCTCACCCACTCTGCAGCACAGCTCTTCTTCAGGGGCATTAAGCTGTCAGCATCCAGAAAGGGGTTTAATGAAGCAATGGTGATGGCTGCAGGTAAGCAGAGCATCAGCCCAGTGACATGTGAAGCTGTGGCACGGCTGCCAGCTCAGGAACAGCCGACTTCCTGATGGAGGAGGTGGAAGCTGCCTCGTCCCAGACCCAAATACACCCCTCCTCTCCAGATTTCTTGTTCAGCTTTTTCAAGACAGGAAAAAAATGTTCAGCTCAGGCTGAAAGCAACTGCTGTCGGTGTGGGCAGCGGCACACCCGAGCTGAGCGGAGCAGACAGTTCCTGAGGGCCTTCCTGCACGGCTCCCAAAGGTGCCTGTTGGCCCTTCTGGAGCAGTTACTCCGGCATAAATCACCCAAATGGGGTCAGGTCCGGAGCTCCATGACATTGTTTGGAGGCTGAGAATGTTCTCTGAGTGTTGGAGAGAACAACGGCACTTTAGAAGAGGAGGGAAAATGTGAGTGCAACGCTTAAACGGAGCTGCAAAATCTAACAAGCATTTGAGCAACTGTGCTTTGCAACGTGAGCAGCTGGCTCGCTGGGTGCTGGGTGCTGGGAAGCACAGCTACTGCGCTCCTGGTGCTGCTGGGCCGTCCTGCTCCCTGCCCAGTGTGTGTCTGCTCTTGTTTCAGCAGCCATTAACACAAGTTTTTGGTTCAGTTCTCAAATCTCCAGCAGAACTTTGTTACGTGATCCAAGTAATTAGAAAGGTCGAGGTATTTGCAACACAATAGAGCAAACCTAAAGGTCCTCTCCTTCCTGCCACCGCTGTCAGGGGATGTCACAGCTGTGCCACGGGGAGATGAGACCTCAATGAAGGAGCGAGTGAGGGCCGTGGGTTTGGCTGCAGAAAGGCACCTTCTGCTGCACCCAGAGAAAAAAAAGAGAGAAAGAAGTCCCCAACCCCCTTAATAGTTTCCCTGATGGCTTTAGCTGTGCTGCAGACCTTACTCAGCACTTCATTACAGCCCCGTTGAACCTGTGCAGGGAGCAGCACGCAGTCACCGCTTCGGGGTATTTCTGTTATTAACGCTCACTCCTCTTGCTGTCATTGAGACTTCAGTAATAGTCATATCCTTGACCAACTAATTTGGAAAGGTCAAGCCCAAACTCAGAAACACTCATTAAGATTTTATTGGCTGTATGCTCAGAGCAAAGAGCGGGGCAGAGCCAAGTGCTCCTCCTCAATGCGGGCGCTGCGTGGCCCGGCTCAGCCCACCCCAGTCCTGCAGGTGTGTGTGTGCTCTCCTAGCAACGTATGCAATTTCATCAGGTAAAATTGAAAATCCCACTGATGCATTTGCTACCCTGACAATATAATTTCTCACTGTTTGACCACAAATTCCATTTAACTCATTCTAGTTTTGGGATGACATGTAGCACTCCATAATGAGGGCTATTTCCAAAGGCATGCTGAGCTCTTCTCCCCTTGCCTCACTGCACAGCTCAGAGGAGCTGTTACATATTCCCTCTCATGCTGCCTTCCATAGTGAAACCAGCCTGGAAGATCCGTCCCTACCACTGCTCCTTGTGGTGTGGTGGCCTGGAGCACTGTGCTGTGACCCCAAAGTGCTGTGACCACCTTATGCAGCACAGCAGGGCACCCAGGCACCGCGGGTATTACGCTCACAGGTGATGAATACTTCCAAGTTTGTTGTAAGACATATTATGGACTGGTAGGGATAAATGGATATAGGGATCAGAGAGCTCCGATGAGAAATAACTGAGACTCTGAGGATAAATTAAACACATTATTTGAAATATATTACCCACTCTTAAATAATACATAACATAGTTGGCTGGCGTCGATATGCTGTGCTACAGAAGTCTATCACAGCCCCATTTTTCACTCGGCCCCCACTGGTTCCTCAGCCCCCACCAGCAGCATGGCTTTGCCCCAATGGCTCTGTCCCATCCCCAGCAGTGGCACAGCCACACAGAGCTGGTCCCAGAGGGGCTGGGGGTGGGAAGGGACTGGACCTCATGGCAAAGCAGTGGGGAGGAGGTCAGGAGAGCAAGCACAGAGAGCTCCTCTTGCTTCTCCCTGTTTATCTCTGTCATTTCCAGGGCTGGAGGTCCCCGCTGTGTCTGCACCCCTATGAGTGGTGTCTAGCACTAATGGGCACCTCTGTGTCCTGAACGTGTGAAATACCAAAGGCACATGCTGGGTGAGTGTGAAATGCAGTGTGCCATGAACACACTGTGAACCCAGCAAAGGAATAACGATCCAGAAAAAAAACATGGTAAAACTGAGAAACTAAAACTGCTGCTATTTATTAGGAATAAAAAAATAAGAGCTACTGAATGAAGGCATTCAGGTTCCACATGCATTGAAAAGGGTGCTGCTTTAGAAAACCGGTGTTGGATATCAAGCTGCTGCAATGAAAATCTGCTACAGGTCTTGGAAAATACATCTCAAATTCAGCGAGAGATGTGGGTTTCCTATAAAGCACTATGATTCCTCCACTTAGGGATAATAATCTGCATTGTTCTCTGAAAGCAAGATGTCAGCAGCATAAACCAAATAAGTAATAGGCACTTCTTAGGAGTCATGGGGATAATGGCCCACAAGACAAAATGAGGTGGGTTATTTTTCATCATGAAATACTCTCGAGAGTTAGACAGTCGCCTGGGTTTTCATCCAGACGTTGCAGACCCAAAGGAATTCTGCTTGAGTGTGACAGGGAGCGGGAAAGGTTTCTATCTCATGAAAATTCATTGGAAATTACATTAGTGTTGCTGGGAAGGCAATAGCATCTAGCTAGAGTGGATGCACTGCCTAATTCTTACATTTCCCTATTCTACTGCAGCATTGGTCTATACCATACTAATGGTCCCATCCAAGAGACCATGATACACAGAGAAATGATCATACCACTTGTGTGGCTTTGAATTTATCATAAGCAAAGCAGCAGGTACATATGTGTGCATCCTCTTTGGCAGGAGAAATGAGGACTCGAGTTGTTTTCTCCCAGGAAAATCCCTTAAGAGTTGCAAAGACTGAGGTACTTGCCCCTAAGTAGGATCTTGGAGCCAAGTGGGTCAGAATGGGATGGGTATGGTGTGGCAAGATGAAATACAATGGGAAGGGATAGGATGGGATACAGGTGGATGGGGTGGCATGGCATGGCACTGCGTGGGATGGCATGGGATGGATGTGATGGGGTGGGATGGGATGGGATGGGATGGGATGGGATGGGATGGGATGGGATGGGATGGGATGGGATGGGATGGGATGGGAGGTCAGCCAATACTGTTTGGCTCAGGGCTCCCAGCATCTTCAGGCTGTTAGATTACCACCCTATCTGCTTTGTCCTTCTGGTGTTAGTTTCAACAGAGAATATTTTAATCCATACAGACATGTAAATATTAGCATAAAATGATAGCAGAAGGCCTTGGAAAGCATACAATATCAATAAATTAATATTTGAAAAATAGCTTGCACGTTCTCAACTCTTTTAGTAGAACAAGGATACTCACTTTTAAAATGCACGTAGTGTTGGGTTTGGTGTATATTTAGAACACTGAGGAGGGTGGGAGCCTCTGTGAGCTCTGGAGCCTGCAGAACGCAGTGTTCCTCAGCTGCTCCGCACTAGCTGAATGGCCGTGTGCTCCCTGCGACCTGCCTGCCCCTGTGCCCACCTTGGCACGCATTTCCAGCCCTCCCTTTGGCACACACACCCCGGGCACCCCAGCAGTGTCCCTCCCAGTGGCAGAGGGTGTTCCCATCCAACACTTCAAACGCTCACAGCTCTCACGGGAGAGAAAAGAGAACTCTGCTTGGTGTGCGTGTCCTGGCATGACACCATTCAGGTCAGCATCCTTTCAAGTTGCTCACCCTTCTTTTATCCCATCCCTTCTGGTCCCACTGGCCTTGCAGAGGGGGAAATCTCCCCTTCATTGCAATGGGGAGCCACAGCCCAAGCCCACAGACATGCGTTAAGCTGCAGTTCCTGGATCACGACAGTTGATTCTGAACTGAGATAAAGAATGTAAATAACAATTCTTCTGTCTGTATTTCTCCACAAAAAGCCAATTTGCACCACACCTTGTGCAGCTGCTGCCTGCCCAGGCTCCGGGGCACCCCCACTCACGCTGACCACCAGCAAGAGGTTTGAGGGAGTTCTTGCAGCTGATGGGCAGGCCGTGGTTGTTCAGTCAATAGAGACACCCCTTCGTCCCCCAAGACCATCCGTTTGACACCTGTTTTGCCTACACAGAGCATCTTCCTTTGCTGCTGCTATGAAGAGTGGCTTTATAATTGACTTCTGCAGGACTTGGACCACCCTGCATCTACACGCACGAATAAAAGATCGAAAAGAGAAGTGATGACCTCAATCTATTCTCCAAACTTTCATCATTACTCTCTACAGCCTGAGTCCTCCTCCTTCAAAGCTCTCCCAGAATTTGAAATTCTTAACATGTGTACGCACACACACACACACTCACACACACAGCAGAAAAGGCAAAACCTCAAACGGCACAAATCAACAACTGTGGTGATGTATTATCAAATTAAAGATTAGAAATAGAAATGTTTCTTGTAATGTATAATCCTTGCCTTGATCTGTGCATTCAAAAAAATCAATAAAATAATGCGCAACAACCATGCAAGGCTTCTTTTAATGACTTGTGTCTTAATAAATACCATATTCATTACAAACCTTCATCAAAATATATTATCTACACTTGCCCATGCTACTTTTCCTTGATTAGAAAGCTTCACCTTGCTAAAGCATGAAAAATGGATAAGAATGGAACGGAATACCAAAGGGCTGCAGCTTATTTGTCAGCTGGCAGGTTTGCCCTTTTAAAGCAGATATCAAAGTTTTAAATGTGATCTTATAATAGCAGCAAATTTCTTCTGGAGCCATCTGTGACAGACACAGGGGAGCTGCACAGCGTTTGGACATTCAATATCAGAAACGCGGCGTGCCTTCCTGGCTCAGGGAAGGCAGCAGGAACACCTTGAGCAGGAGCTGAAGCCAAGAGGGAGTCCTTATTGCTTCTCTCCAGATCTGTAGAGATGAGAAGGAAGAAACTGTGGCCCGGTGCTCGGAGCCACCCCAGGCACAATGCGCTGCTGACGGCCCCGCTGTGCCCGCAGCGCTTCTCACTGCAGCCAGCACTGCAAGGATGTGCACCTGTGGGGTTTGAGCGTGGGTTTGTTTGCCTTCAGGTAGCACTCCATGCACTGTGTGGCACAATGAACTCTCTGTTTGCTTACCTGAGAGCCACCTGACTCCGTCCTCTCTCTGTGATCCATGAGCACGGCACCGGGAGACCTAATTTCTTCAAGATATTTACCAGAAGATTTAATAATGATTGAATTGGCTTTATTGAAGAGAGACAGCGTTTTTTATCTTAAACAGTACCTGAGACCCTTCTCCCCAGCTGCTTAAACCAATTGATCTGATAATAAATTCCACAAAATGAGCAAGCAGCCAATATCAAGCTAAGCGAAAAAGCACATTGCCCTCCCGAAATGTTATCTAATTAAGATCAAACGTTATTGCCACCCACCGATCTTTTCTGTCTTCCTAAGTGGGGCCTTTTGCATCCGTTCTCCTGCTCACAGAGCTGCTCTGTTCCTGCCTAGGGGGGCAGACCCCAGGTTTTCTGCTAGGGAAGGAACCCCCCATCCTTGTCATCGTGGTGGTGTGGGTATGGGACAGTCCCTTTGCCATGCTTCTTCATCAGAGCTCAGCTCACAGAGTAGAATTGAAGTGAATATTGCAACAACAGGTTGCAGCTTTCCATTTGCAGGGAGCTAGGTGACATTTCAGAGCAAAATGCAGTTTTGCCTCCAGTTCCCCATAGCAGATTCCCCCTGTGCTGCCTGCCCGTGGTGGAAGGGATGCAGCCCTGCCGGGCCTGGCCAGCATCCTGCGCTGGTCCAGCTCACACTTTTGCTGGGGAGTTTCTGACGAGTGTGAGAAAGTTGCCAAGGAAGTGCAAACCAAGTTCTGTTGTGCTTGTTTTTTAAAGCCAGTGAATGGGATTAGTGCAAGTCACACCCTCCTCTTCCCGTATTTGCATTTGGAGTCCTGATGGCACTTGACTCTGAAATCATTCCAGTAAAGCGGAAAATTAATATTCTAATATGCCTACTTCTCCAGCAACGAGAAATAAATAAAGTGGAAGTAGTAGAGAAGAAAATGTTTTAGTATTAACAATGTATATGAATATTTATTGTAACTTGCCGTCAGACATCTGCCTACCAGGGTGCCTGCTCACGCCCATGTTCTGACAACACGGTGGGATCCGCTGCTGCAATTATTTCCATATCGTATAGAAAAGTGGAAAACAATTAATTTCCCGTTCTCCTGGCTGGCACTTCCCAGCAGGGTTTGTGTGAGTAGCAGCACACTCACACGTCACACTGTGGGGTCAGGAGCACACCAGGGCAGGGGCCGGGACCCCTGAGCTGCAGCCCAGCAGAGCAGGGCAGGGAGGGCTGTGGGGGCACAGGGGGTGCACCCATGGGCTGCAGTCCCCAAGGCACGGCCCTGGGGCAGGCACAGAGTGGGGGACTGCTGGAGGGACAAGGATGATCATGGGGACAGCCACAGGGATGGAAAGGGTGACAAGGCAGCAACAGGGACAGCTCGACTGGCACTGCCATGGGGACAGCAATGGATGTGATGCCCAGAGATACACACAGGGCCCAGGGCATCCAGCAGCGCCATGTTTTCTCCTGGCTGCCTTCATAGAATCAAGGTAACATGGAATTATTCATGTTGCAAAAGCCCTCTGAGATCCCCAAGCCCCCCCCAGGCCTTATCCCACTGCCCACATCCCTCTGTGCCACATCCCCACAGCTCAGGAACACCCCCAGGGACGGTGACTCCCCACCCCTGGGCAGCCTTTGCCAGAACCCGACCCTTTGAACAATAATTTGTTAGTTGAAGACTTAGATTCACCTGGAATACACATGTATTTCAGCACAGAAGTCAGAAGTGCAGAGACGTGTTTATTAATAGTAATGCCTATATTTAGATTTGCATCGGAATTGATGAAGGCATTTGTTTAGGGCCTACTCCCTTCTGTTCCCCCCCTGCTGTGCCTCCCACAGGCCTTAGGGTGGAAGGAGGAAACCTATGCACAACCCTCCGTGCTGCTCTTTTTTGGGAGTACGCAGGCTCCCTTACAAAGCCAAGGCACAACACTCACGCTGTAAGGTGCTTTATAATTAAAATACAACCTAAAAATTACAATCTTACCACGCCGTTAAATAATTATGGCTTATTCACATTTTTTTTCCATATTTTAGTGTCTGCACTTTGTGATGACTGAATATATAGCAGGAGTGAATCACTCATTTCCAAGTATAAAACCCGCACATCGCAAGGCTGAATTATTCATATTATTCTTGTTCAGCCCTACTTCTATTTACAATCTTGATACTGAAAAATACTCTTCAGAGATGAATTTCAGCAATTAAAATGTAAAGGCAGAATGTGACAATGCTCACTGTGAAGTGGTGGCGGGGCGGGAGCGATGCGGCGGTGCCCGGTGTGAGCGGGGGGTGACACAGGGAGCTGTCCCCAGGGGGTCACTGCTTTCCAAAGTGGATTTAGCAGAAGGTTTGGCACTGTCTTCATTTTAATATCTGCTAGGACACCGGAGGGCTGCACGCCATGCCCTGCTCTGCACTGTCGGCAGCTGCCCCTGTCCTAGTGCTCTCCTTGGGGGCTGTTCGCTGCTTTTCCTGCCCATGCAGAGAGGGACCTGTGCAATAAATCCCTGTGCAAATGTGAAACGATGCTAGCAAGCAGGGCGTCTTCTCTATCCGCTGTGTTTGTAAACAGAAAGAAAATGCCTGACACAACAAAGCCATTCCGGATGACATGTGCGTTACAGCGTAGGCACAAATCAGCTGAAAGGGCATAAAACATTTGGAGTCAAAGAGCCGGGGGTGCAGCACAGCCCAAGGAGGGGCCCACAGGCAGCCCTGCTGCACTGGTGGCTGTGTAACCACGCTCTGAGATGCAGGATGGTGCTGGAGTTACCCCAAGGAGTGCCGACCCCCCCTGCATGCAGGACAGTGCTGTCAGCAGGGCCAGGCACTTCCCTGTGGGCAGCCTGTGGCAGAATGAAGCTTGCCACGCTCCTTAGTCACCAGCAGGTCTGCAGCAGCAAAGCGGGGGTTCCACATCGTTTATGCATGCTTTTACCCTCCGCAAATCCCCAGTGAGCACATGAGCGATGTGCTGGACATTATTCATCAGCAGTTTCTGAGACCCTGCTTTTCATTCTGGGGCTGCTCTTCAGCCCTCAGTGTGGGTCAGTGCACGGATGTGAGCAGGGATCCGGGTGCACAGGTACATAACACAGGCGTAGGGTTTGCTCTGCTTCTCTTCCAAAATTCAGCCGACATCACGGTCAACTTCATCAAACTTTCTGGGGACGTCTGTGTATTCTCCACAGGAGTGGATCCAAAGGTGAGTGCAGGTGGGATTTTGGCAGCCGGGAGCCCAAAGCTCGTGGTGTGCCCCAGTGGGACGTGGCACTCGTGTCCATGGGGCTTCTGGTCTCTCCTTTTCCCACCCACAGAGGCTGTCCCTTGACTCCACTGATTGTTAGCAGAGATATTTCCTTCCAGTGCTTTATTACCTCTGTAAGAATGTTAAGAAATACTGAAATCTCTATATTTAAATTGCTCTGGTAAAACACAATACATTAATCATAAATAATTTATACGAATCTGTCCTTTCTTTTAACAAATGGAGACACCGCACCTCTCAGCAGTGTCATAGTAACATCCTTTCCATGCAGTGTTTCTTTGAATTCCCTTATAAAAGAGGGAAAAAAAAAGAGAGAGAGAGAGAGAAGGAAGAGGAGCCGAGCATTTCTCTTCTCCTCGCTCCCCGGTAGGAACAATCCCCAGCAGATTTCCTCAAGCCCAGCTTTTAATTTTGCGTGGCCCTGGCAGGTGAAGCACGGAGCCTGCTGCCGGCGGCTGCAGCTCCTGTCAAAAGCACTGCCATTAGTGGATCTTGTTTTATGCTGCTCAGCTTACAAGAGTAATGACAGCAAATGCACTCCTGCTATCAAGAGCGGAGTTGTATCATACACAGCATTCTACTCCATTTCATGGAAGTGGCTGGGTGTAATTTTAATTCATTTTCTTCCATTATATCTTTTTCCTGGATTGTTTATAATTCGCTGCTCCTCTGTCCCCATCTAACTCCCCACGCAGAGGAGGCTTCGCTGCCTGCACACCAACCCCCAGGACCACACTTGGTCAAACAGCAGAAGAAAGCTATCAACACTAATGATGATTATTTTCACTATCCACACACCCGTTTTCATGGCATATCATGTTAAATCACTTGCATCAGGGTTGGTGATACCGCTTTATTCTGCAGCACTGTGAGGTGGAGGCACCAACAGTACAGCAGCACGGGGCAGGAGACAGTGAGCAGTGGGCAGTGAGCAGTGGGCAGCGGTGCTCCTGACCAAATTGCTTCCCTCTGTCTGGGGCCTGAGGTTGGGGAGCTCCAGGAGGAGGGGAGCACAGCTCAACCAGCTCTTGTTCCACTAAACCACCTGCTGAAATGGGAGGAAGCAATTGTTCAAATTGCACAGAAATGCAGCTGGAGTGGAGTGAGCAGCTCCTCTTGCTGCCTGGGAGATGCTCCCTACCCTGTGAGAAAGGGCTTCTTCATAACCCACACATCCAAAACAATACAACAACACCAAAAAAAATTCTTTTTCCCTCAAACATAATCAAAAGTTTTCTTTTGGCATGGGACATTTTAATGGAGTGAGAATATTTCTGAGAGCCTGGCCTTCCTTCAGAGGAAAAACATCCCCTGTTTGGCAAGCTGTAATTGCAAAGCATCCACTGCCTTTATTCCACAAAACCTTTGGTGACTGCGAGCCCCTGTGGGGAAGGCAGGGATGGAAATCTCCAGCAGAGCAGGGGAAGAGCTGAGGTTTTTGTACTGCAACTTTCAGAGGCACTTTGACAGACCCTAAGCTGCAAAGCCAAACTTTGTTTTCTTTTTCATGCTCCCCACATTAAAAAATGAAAGAATCCCATCTTCAAATCTTGGGAACTCGTGTTCTGGAAGGAGGGGCACACTGATGTGAGGAACAGAGTGCCATCTTACAGTACATTTTAAATAGCTTCTGGAACATAAGCAACCCTAATTAACATTCTCATGGTACTGGAATTATAACAAGAAATGCAATTTAATCTGTAAAACTCTATTTGCCACAATGACAATGAGTATCAGAGGGAGAAGACGTTCAGAGGGAAAGAGGAGAGGGAAGGGTAGAGGGGAGATGTCTCCAGCATCACTCTGTTATGTGGGAGATGAAAATGTTTTGGAGAACGCTGGAGGCAAAGCCTGGCGATGGGGGAACCCCGCCCTGACGTGTTTTGTTCTGTGAGTTGTGTTGATTGAGGCCTCTGCTTTCTCTACTAAAACTGAAACAGAATAATGCTGCGATACAAACGAAACCAATTCTTCAAATCACCTCACCTAAATTAATGAACATCTCTGTATGTGCTTACAGAGAGTTCAAGGCAGAAGGTTTTCTTTATCGTTTTTAAACAGTTTCCAGGGTGCTAAGGATACTCAGAAAGCTTCAGAACTGTGTCTGAGCAGTGATCACCTCTGCACACCTCCATCAGGGCCGGCCCAGGGCAGGGGGTGCCACACAGTGGGCTGCAGTGATCAAAGCAGCAATCAGGGGGAAGCACGAGCAATTGGAGATGATTTTCCAACCCCAAGAGGAAGGAATGATGCTATCCAAAGGTAGTCTCCTTTTTTCCCCCGGAACTGGATTTCAGTTATTTTTTTTGCCATCAGGCTTCTGTGCCCTGGACTTTTCTCACCCGATGCTCAGTCCCCAGAAGAAAAGTCAGGGATTCTTACACAGATTGTGGAACATTTCCTTGATGCCCAGTTGTAAAAGTGCGCCGAAACAAACCAGAGCTTTGAAAGACATGCTAGCAGATGTAGAAAGGCCGACAGCTACTGCGGATCTTTCCTTTGGGAGTTCCAAATGGGGTTGGCACCTGTACCCAATTTTGGGGGCTCCATAAACTGGAAAACCATGTCCCAAAGGTACAAGTACTGAATTTGAGTGCAGTCCCCCAAACCCTGGACACAGGAGAGAAGCAGTTGGCTGCACACAAAGCGGGGCCCGGTGAGCATCCCCGCGCTGCCCGCGCTGCTCGCAGGCCCCGTGCTCACTGCCCCGTCCCCGAGTGCCGGCTCCTGTCAGCCCATCTGATGGAGACCCACGGGCTGAAGTGGCCCAGTGGTTATTTTTAAACTTCATTCTCCACGGAAGGGTTTCTTATTAACGGGAGCACCTGGCCGTGGAGGCATTGCTCACCGTTCGGAAATACAGATTGATGATGATGGCGCCGCTTCCGCAGATGCCGCTGCGATGTTTATTCAGGTGATGTCCTCCATGTACCATGCATCATCTCCTGCTAGAAAACTGCATTACTCTGTAATAGATACTTTGCCTCTGATGTTTTGGTGTGAGATTTTTGCACTGATTACCTCTCAGGGTGGTTTGTTTGAGAGCCGCCTGCATGCGGAGCCGTGCAGAGTGCACATGGGGAGCAGCCCAGGGTCGCTCCTGACAACCATTTTTCAATCCCAGCTAATGAACATTGCTTCAGAGAACAGCAAAGAAACACACACATGGCAGTAAGAATTTCTTCTCCTAAAGAGTGGTCAGGTGCTGGAATGGGCTGCCCAGGGTCTGGGGTGGTCACCATCCCTGGAGGTGTTCAAGATGTGTTCAGAAGTTGTGCTGAGGCCATGGTTTAGTGGGAAATGCCGGTGGTAGGTGGATGGCTGGACTCAGCGAGCTTGGTCTTCCCAACCTCAATGATTCCATGACTGTATGGTGAATGCTGCAGATCAGCAAATAAAATGAATCTCTATATCAGCCCAGCAGTCATTGGTACTGTGTGTCCTTGTGAGGCTCAGGGGCCTGTGTCAGTGGGACCAGCACGGCCTGCACGGTGCCCTGCGGGGACACACACCGCTCAGCTGCCTGCCCACACAGCCCCCTCAGTGCCTTTGTCATCAGGAGGGATTCCTGTCCCCTGCCTTTTTGTTCAGTGACCATTGATTTTTCTTTTTAATTTACAGATATAGGACAGTATTTGTCAATGTAAAGTTAAAACAGCAGCGTGAAATTAAGGACACTTTTAGTTTGGCAAACGACCAGGTACTCACTGCAGGGATGATGAGGGCTTTAAACGTGCCAGTAATCCCCAGTTAATGATCTCATCCCCAGCTCTGGGTTAATCGCCAGGACAAATAGCAGAGCACATCCCTGCACAGCTGTGTGGCTGAAGTAGTGGAGTTACACGCGCAATGAAATGTCTCAGGGACTCCAGAAAGCAGAACTTCCCTCTCGGTCTGTTTTCATTCCATATGTTTCAATGTAGATCAGGCATCTTAGCAGGTTTTTATATTATTTATTGTTTTGTGGGGTGGCAATGAATTCACACAAATTACTTCAAGGAGGTCCCCGTTGGAAAAGCTCTTGCTTGGAAAAGGTTATTTGTAATGACCAAATTCGTCACTGTTTGGAATCTCATAAAGGTCACAATGGAAGGTTTTCACTTGTTTTAAATAAAATTCTGTATTTTAAGAAGAAATGTGCTTAACTTTCATTTCATAGAAATATCAAACCTGTTTGCACTGTAATTTACTTTTTGAGCTCTTGACATTTACCCAGCTGCCTGTCTTTGGAGAACAATCTCTTGATTTGGCTGGGAAGCTCTCGCAAGAAAACTGTCAATTACAAATTAGAGCACGACGCTGTGCAAAGAGCCCGTCTGCACCGAGGCACCCCGCGAGCCTGGGGGGCTTCAGCCCGTGGGGAGCAGCTCGGCCGTGGTGTGCCCCCAGCTGAGGCTGCTGGGCAGAGTTGGTGTTTGCAAAACACGGTAGGTGATGCCTTCCTGCTAATTAAATGTTGCTCAGAGCAACAGAGTGAACGGGACTGTGTGTTAATTTGCGTGGTCATCCTACTCGCCGTGTGGGGAAGGGAGAAAATAGTGTGTGAGGAGCCTGGAAGAGCCCCACATCGCACTTCATCCAGGGAAGAGCAGCTCCTGAAGCCCTCGGTGTTCAGGAAGGACTTAGCAGGGACACGGAGTGCTGCTGCCCAGGGAACCATCAGCCCGTTGCAGCAGCATTTGCTTTCATGGCAGACAGACGGTGCAAGTACTCTACATCTTGCACAGGTCAGTTCAGTCCTCTGAGCCACGGGTGCAGTGCTGGGGATGGTGCCAACGTCCCTGGGCCACCGGAGCAGCAACCGCCGCAGGGCAGCAGCTGCAGCACTGCGCTGCTGCTGGAGGAGGCTGCCTGCCTTCCGCAGCTGAGTTATTTGCACAGCCACCCGAGCCTTTAAGTAATAGCCTTTCCAATTGCATATCAGAGCATTGGGGGTGTACGCATCAGGGCTTAAATCACATTATCGATACAGCCAGGTGCCCAGGGAGCAGAGCTATTCGCGCTGAAGTCGTTGCTGCGTTAGGAGTAGCAGTATTTAAAAGTCTAGCGCTGGATTAAGGAAACAACTGAGTTAATAGGAGGCTTATTTAAACCGTGCAAGCCAGCTGAGAGAACGGGATCATTCCAATTAGTTCCAGAAATACATCTGTGTAATGTTTCCATCAACTAACAAAGGAGAAGATAGAAGCGTTATGTCACAGCCGTGCACGCTGAGTGCCTAAATAACGGTTATTTTCTCAGGATAAGTATTAGAGGGTAACTACGAGCAGCTGCTAATTAACCCCTTCACGTGTCTACACACCCAACTTGCTCCTGCTCCCCCAGGACACCATCAGCCCGCCAGGCCCATGTCCCCCCACCCCGAGGATGCTGTCCCTGCACCATCGCACCACCGAGGAGCAGCGGGCCATCTCTTGGCCGTTTGCCCTCAGCCACGGCGGCTCAGCCCAGCTCAGCCCCTCGGTGAGGAGCAGCATCCTCCTGCAGTGTGAGCGGCCCTGGCCCATGTGCAGCCCATCAGCATTGGGCCCGGTCCTGCGGGGCCGCTCCATCTCCCGTCCCGGCTGCGGGGCTTTGTGCTGGGAGAGGTGTGAGCGTTGGTGCTGCAGCGGAGCACGGCTGCGGGAACGGAGGAAACTTCCTCCGAACATCCCGAGGGTGAGTGCTGTACGTGCTTCTGTCGGTCTGTGTGCCGGATGGACCGCTCTAAGGGCTCAGTGGGGTTCCAAATAATGAGGAATGTTCAAGCTGCCTTTTCCGAGCTTGGAGGAAGCTTTTACCAGCGCGCGTGGATGGGAGGTATATATCATAAAGGATGAACGCTGCTGCTCCTTGTTCGAGGGAAAAACAGGCAGGTGGGGGTCGGTCTGCAGTGAGCTGCGTGGTATGAGCACGGCAGGGCCGCTGTGCTGCCCGAGCGCCTGTGGCACTGGGAGGGCTGCGGAGCGATGCTGTGCTTCCCCTGCTTTAACCCGGCGGTGTTCTGGGGGATGTATTGATCTGAGTTTAGGTGATACATGGGGTGAGGATCACGGAAGTAAGTGCTATGATCTCCGCGCAGTCGTTGCTGTTCACTCGTCATAAAGGATAAATAACCGACGCCAAGTGCTTGTGCTCGGGGTTGATCCGGAATTGTTCTGTTATCCGCAGCTGATGGATCTCAGATCGGAGCGGGACGGGGCCGGTGCTGACACTAAAATACTGCGCGTGGGCAGTTTCTTACTTCTGCCTCGTGGGATGTTTGCCATGAATCCACCAGAGCCCGTGGGGTTGGGGCACAGCTGGGGCTGCCCGGAGCCCGCACCGCCCGCAGCGCTAACGAGGGGGAATAGGCAGAGCGCGTTGGCAATCCTTCTCTTGGCAAAAGCTTTGTGATCTCTGCTCGCCGTCGGATGGGCCTTTCAGTTCTGATGTGCGGTGCTTGGGTCCTTTTTGTAATGGAAACGAACGGGGAGCGGTTTCTGCTCCGCCGGTATTTGCGAGCTCTGCGCGAAGGTATTTTTCTGAGCTGAGTCTAATCCTCCCCACTTGACTTTTTGAAATGCCAGGCGTCTCGGTGATTGAAGACAAAGAAGCAAAAGGTGCCACGAGTGCCTGTAACCACTGCGCAGTGCCGGTGCGGGGCGATGCTCGCGGCTCCGCCCGCCTCACTGCTGAGGATGCTCTGCTGGCATGGCTGGAGCGCGATCCATCTCTCCGCCATGCAAATTGCCCTACTTATCAACCGCGAGGCTCCGCGAATAGAGCTATAAAAATAATAACAAAAATGTCAGGAACTTGTTCTTCAGCAAGCTGGCTGAACAAACGAGCAATCTGTTTTCCACCTGGGAGATACGATCCTCATCTAAAGAGAGATCGCAAAAGCGTTTTGTACGTATATCTAATTAGCTTATTCTCTTCTCCATAATGCTCCCATTTGGGATGGGAGAGATACGCTTTGACAACTCGTTTGCTGTAAGTTAAGTGTGCGTTATCTACCTCCTGCAGATGGTGACAGCGCTGAGGGGGAGCAGCCCTCCCCAGGCCGGGGCTCCGCGGGCAGGGGGCCCTGGTGCGGGCAGGGGGTCCTGGTGCGGGCAGGGGGCTGCGGGGCTCTGCCCGGAGGCTGTGACTGGGATTGCGGCCCTGGAGGCTGACAGCCCGAGTCCCCTCCTGGCAGTGCTGCTCTGCGCTGTGCATCGCTGCGTAGATGGAAGAGGAGGGGCTGAGAACCGTTGGCTGAACTCGTTGGTTTTAGATGTCCGTCCTTAAGCTTTCACTCGTTGACAAATGCACGCTGAGAGATGTTAGAATGCTGCGAAATCCCCTCTGAGAGGGAGAAAACATGGCTAGTCCTGGGTGTAGGTGGGCAGCAAGCTGGTTGTCCATGTGTTTTCTCTCCTTTGTTGCTGGCACCCAGTGGGTTTCTCTTCAGGGCCCACGGGTGCTACCTGCAGTATGGCAGTCAGTGCCAGCTCCTTGTTTGCCACAGCTCTGAGACAAAGCCCATTGGGATGAGAAGCAGCAGCTTTCCTCTCCTGCTGTTGCTCTGCACGTTGTGGTCCCTGCACCCTTGGGTGCCTGAACCTGCTGTAAAGCACAGTCGGTTGGTGGGGGTCACTTCTGGAGTGGGTACGGTACCGCAGGTTGTGAATAGGAAGGACAGCCATTCTTAGCCACAGCTCTAATTGAATGAAGAAAGGATAACGCTGTGAAAGAAAAACTTTGCTCTGGTGGAAGTTCAAGCACAGAACAGCATGAAAGCATTTATCTGCAGCATGTGGCAGCTGCTGATAAACATTTAACTTTAATTTTTTCCCTAGCCTCTATCCTGTCTTTCTGAAGCGCTGCTTTAATGGTAGCTGGGAGGATGGGGCAGGGCACAGCTGTGGCCTGGGAGTCAGCCCAGCACACCTGAGACCCCTTAATATTCACTTCCATGTGAAAGCTGTTTCAGAAAAGGGGAGGCTGCTGTTTTACAGCAAATGTATCCCGTGCTCAACTTGATGCTTACAGGAGCAAAAGCAAGTGCAAGTTAGCTGGGGGGGGGGAAGAGCCCTTTATTTATTTCTGTAGCCATTACACAATGACGTGAGTGGAATGTACCGGGGCACTCCAGGAGCACAGGGAGTGAATCACGGCCGTGGGTCAGTCTGGTCTGTAAGGACAGTTTCAGTTCTAGCGGTGCAGTGGATAGATGTGGGGTTGCCGAGCGTGGTGTGATTCTTTTCCTCTCTAAACTGATTCCAAAATCTCCTCTGTTCATCTTTACCAAACCACACCCAAGAGAAATCTTGGTAAACTACTCCTTAATGACCTGCTTAATCTGACAGCTGTGGGAACAAAGCCAACAAAAAGGACTCCTTGCTGTTTTGAACAATGGGAATCCGATGTTCTGGTTTGAGCTTGATGATGGAAGTAACTCAGGTGTGAACAGCTTGTCTGAGCCAAAGGCCTTCGTGCACCACAGTGTGGTGCATCACAGAGAGCACCTCTGGAAGCTCAGGCAGTGCCCCAGCAGACAGCTCTGCAGTGTGGGCACTGCACAGCCTTCCCAAACCACGGCGTGCCCAACGCTGTCCGGGGTTTCACCCGACACGTTGTATAGGCTGCTTCCTTTAATTTTCCTAGTTAGTGTGAAATACATAGAGGCTGATATCAGTATGACAAAACGAACACAGAGTGATGCTGTGTTTATGGTTCACTCTTACTTTTCAATGACCCAATAGAAAATTCTATTCAGTATCAATGCCTGAGGAGTTCAGCTTCCTTCCCCCTCTCAGCCTCCTTCCCGGTGCGGCCTGCTGGTGAGGGACACAGAGGACAGCCTGTTTTTCTCCAACACAACAGCAGTGAGCTTCAAGGTCGATGTTCTGCATGTAAAGAGTGCTCGGTGCAGGTCACAAAGCAGCTGGGAGCTAATTCCCACCCGTGTCCCAATTCCACGTCCCCCGGTGCTGGGGGAGACCTGCGCTGTGCTGGGAGCTCTGCTCTCCGTTCTGTCTACCCAGCAGTTTTTTCATCCTGTTGTTTTGGAGTGGGAAGTTTGGAACGAATTGCGTGCTAATTATAGCACTGCTTAGCATCTACCTCTTCAGACTGTTGCGCTCAGGAATAAGGCTGTCAAAGTGATGTTAACAAATGAGGATGTCTCGCAGGAAGAGAGCTCTTCCCCGTCCGCATTCTGTAGCAGATCTATATCTTCTGCGGTATTATTTCGGCTAAGAAAATTATTCCTTTAGTTTACCCTAAGGAAGGATATGTAAATGTTTACGGTAGGAGTCTACAACAAAGCATCTGGATGGTGGGCTGGGTGGGTCTGCTGTACTGACACCGCGTCCCTTTAACGAGTGGCTGTGGGAAGGGTGGTGTGAGAACGTTGTGGTAGCACTTGAACGGGTCAAGCTGAGCTCGTGGTCAACTGTGCGTTGTTTTTCTGGGTACACATGGTGGTAATTACAAGGTCAAGGAAGACTCATTTGTTTTTCTTCAGTGTAAGGCTTTTTCCCTTCCATTCAGTTAATTGGTTTTAAATTACACATGAATCTAGTGAAAGAATGAGATATGTGTACAGAAAGGTCCAGATACCTTCAGGCCTTTGTCCGAGCACTCAGGCACTGCTGCGAAGGGCAGAATGAAGGAGGGGCTGCTCGGGGCTGCTGGTGCCCAGTGATGCTCACAGCTCCTGGTTATGGCCAGGGCTGCTGTGATGGGGAATGCCACTCTCCAGGGCGGGTGCTCAGCCCTGGTGAGCTCGGTGCGTGGCTGTGCCTCTTGGAGGCGTCTGGACACAGCGATGTGTACGTGTTGTGTGAGCACAGAACGCAGGACACAAGCTGACTCGATGTGCTCGTGCAGGACGAGATGTCTTTGTGTCACACACCATGAGGAAATCGCTGTGTGAGCTAGTTATGCCCTCGCAAATATTTTCAGCGCTGAATGATGGCACAGAAGGAAAAATGAGCAGCTGCATAAAAGCTCTTGACTGGGAGGCTTGCTATCAGTTCCCACAGAGGCTTTTCCCATTACAAAAACGCAGCAAGGTGGAGCCTCGTAGCTATTAGAGGCAGCAGTGTGGAAGCTGTTTGCTAGTGGTCTCAAAGGCAGATGAGAGAAGCCTGGCTGCTGTAGGCCGGCAGGGCCGGACTCCTCTCTGAACTGTGGTGTGCACTTTGGATAAAGACTTTGTTTCTAGTGGGCTCTGAGCCCATCTGAGGGCTAAAAAGTAATAAAAAATAGGAAGGTGAGGATGTGCTGAGTATGTCTGCTTCCATGCTCCAGGAGTAGAGAGTTAATGTGAAGATGGATAATTGTCAATTGCCAGAAATGGTGACAGTTAATTTTTTCTTACTTTTTTTAAAGGAGAGGGTGAGGGGAGGTATAACCCTTCTGCAAATTGAGTATTTGACCAAGAACGGGTTGGGGCTTCTAAGCTTCCCTGTTTGTTGCTCACTAAGATATAGTAACTGCTGCGAAGGCTTTTATGGCTCAAACCTTAGCTCAGCAAGCTCGTTGTGGGCTTAGTATCAGTTTCCAAGCTGCATGTAGTGACTGAGTGCTGGAGGCAGGACAAGCAGGTACTGTATTAGTGTGGGTGGGAATGAGCCCGAGCTGAAACACCTTCTGGAAGGAGTTCAGAAAGGCTGCCCCTAAAGCGCACAGTTCCCCGTGTGGTGCTGAGGGCACGGAGCCCCGCTCCTCGGGTCTGTGGAGCCCCTTCACCAAGTGACAGCAGGAAGGAGGTTTGGAGCGAAGCTGTGTCGCCTCTTCCTGTGCCAAGATAAATGGAGATGGCTATCAGTTGTACCACATCTGCTGAGAACAGAAACTGATTCGTAATGAGTTCCGTGGAATTATTGCAGCAATTGTTTTTCACTTTGCAAAGCAGTGCTTTCCCTCACTCTGAACTTCAGGCGTAGTCCTCTCGGTGTTTACAGAGACGACGAAGCTGACTCCCACGCCAACACCTTGCAGTTGTCAGAAGGGTGTTAGGAAGAAAACATGCCCTTGATTCAGCGAGTTCTTTGCTGCCAGCTGTGTATGTGGAGCCTGGCTGGGCTTGGGGCTGCTGCTCAGCACCCACCGAGCTGCAGGGAGCTGCATGCCTGTGTCAGAGCAGGGAGCAAGGGCTTGTTCCTTGCCAAGCAAGCCCCTGTGCTCCTGCATTTCCAGACCTGATGCACATTGAGAGTATGCCACGGTCTGTTAAACTCACTGAAATCTCACAGCTTTTTGTTGGGCTGCAGTATTCTTCAAAAGCAGGCTGGAGGGAGCTGATGTGCTGTCTGCTTGTTTCCCAAGAGGTGCTGAAGTGCCTTTTGGATGCCTCCTAAGTACTCTGTGCTCTCACTTCTGCTCAGTACTGATCCCGGCTTGTCCCCGTGCTGCTCAGCTCCCGAGCTTGAAGCTCTAAAGTATTATTCCAACCAGGAATTTGTGCTTGTTGGTAAGCATGCATGGTGCACTTGGGTGCACACAGGCTGAGCATCACTCTCAGTACCTTTGTGTCCAATCCCACTCTGTTTGGAGCTCTGCAGCTGCAGCCCAGAGAACCATGTCTGCAGGAAGGCTCAGAACATAGCTGAGCATCCAGCAAATGATGAAGAACACAAATTAAACCTTAGGAAAACCAGCGTGCTAAAGCTGTTCACCCAGTTCCACAGGCTTTGTTCACAGATGGTTTTATTTAGATCCGTGAGCTAGTGTAAAGTGATGAAAGCAAAACACTTGCTGGATAAATCACAGCACCAGAGCTGGGATTGTGTGAACTCCCCAATTAAACTTGACAACTCCTTAGGTTTAATCCCGCAGATGCAGTATGACAATTCCCGAAGTGCAGAACGAATGTGGTGTGTTGTTTTCAGCTGTTTCCTCGCAGGACTGCCGAGTCAGCATCATGCTTAACTAGTAGAAGGTGGGGGAAATGCAGTTAGCATGTTGACACCATATGTGCAAGTCTCTGTGTGTCACCAGGGTGCGGATTAAAATAGTTTGGGATGTAATGTTTACCGGTGGGTTTTATTCTCCCTCTGTTTTGTAACTGATAAGGGCAGCTTGAAAAAGCCTCACAGTAACCAACAACTTCTCCATTTAACAAATGATCTCAAGGGAAATGTAAAGCCAGGAGGTCAGTTCTTCCCTGCTACTGGACAGCAGTCCTTGCGCTTCAAATACCTCTCTGTTTAGTTCAAGTGTTTAAATTAAACTTCCCAGAAACCCTGGTTTGATTTCTCCCCAGGTATCCAAGGCGTTCTGAGCTGTACAGAGTTGGGCAGTCAGGTTTCTTATATTTGGAGACCTTGTGAAAAGGGAAGTGAGAAATGAATTGTGCCAGAGGGGCTCAGTCTATTTTTATTAGCAGAGTAGGATGTGAATACAAAGACCTGTGAGAACCAGAGAGTCGTTAAGGGTGGAAAAGCCCTCTGAGATCCCATGCCCACTGCCCGTGTCCCTCAGTGCCACATCCCCGCGGCTCTGGGACACCCCAGGGACGGTGACCCCCACCCCTGGGAGCAGTGCAGTGCTGAGCGCTCTCTGGAGCAGAGATGTCCCGCAGCCCCCAGCCTGCCCCTGCCCTGCCACAGTGTGAGGCCGTCACCTCTCATCCCATCGCTGTTCCCTCACCCCAACCTCCTGCCAGGAGCTGCTGGAGCCACGAGGTCAGCCCTGAGCCTCCTCTGCCCCACGTGAACCCCTCAGCTGCTCCCCAAGCACTGCTCCAGACTTCACAGCATTGCTGACCCTCTCTGGATGCACTCTAGAGCCTTGCTGTCTTTCTGGGAAGAGGGGCCTGGAGCTGAGCACAGTACTGAGCTGTGATCCCACTAGTACAGAGGGACAGTCACATCCTGCTCTGCCCGGAGGAGTCCCTCTCATTGCTTTCTGCCCTGGCAGAGCAGGTTCTGTACTGTGTCCCATGTGTCCTCACAGTGTTCCCCCAGCCCCTCCTGCGCTCGGCCCTGGGCAGCTCCGGGCTGCTGAGGTGCCCACTATAGCTGAGTTCAGTGCCTGGGGAGGGGTGTGTGTGTGTGTGTGTGTGTGTGTGTGTGTGTGTGTGTGTGGTGGGATGGGGGCTGCCTGGCTGCTGCTGCCTGCGGCCGAGCTGGGGCTGCAAAGTCATAAGTGATGCTAACATCACGGCATTGCCACTATGGAAAAGAAGCATGCTTCTTGCAATTAAAAGCTCATTAGTTATTGGTAATTGCCAATTACTTCAAATAACAGCAACTGGAGCATTGTTTTCATTGTAGTTAGACACATATGCTGTTTCAGTTAGGATGTGACATTGAGATGAAGATGTCTGGAGTTTTGCTCTATTCCTTTCCTTGTGTTGGCAGCAGTGCAGGGGCAGCAGGCTTTCCCTGTCCAGCAAAATAAGGTTTCTCTGTACCTGATGAATAGTTTGGTGCAAATCATAATGAAAAAGAGGAGAAAATGCAGTCTGCCAGAGCAGGAATTGCTGTGGGACTGACATCCACATGTGGATGCAACTCCAGCCCTGGGGTAAAGGGGGATACCTGCAGGGCACCCTCTGCTGAACATCGTCAGGTGCTGTGCTCAGGTGGCTGACACGTACCCCAGCTGATGCTGAAGGTCCTGCTCATGTTGTTTATGTCTTTCCCTCACTTACTGCACATGCTGGGATGTGGTGTTCATGTCTGAATGGGATCATAGGGCTGGAAAAGCCCTCTAGGATCTCTAGTGCCCATCCTCTATGCCTGCTGACTGTGTCCCTCAGTGCCACATCTCCAAAGCTCTGGAACTTCCTTGTGTACATGCAGTCCCGTGCTGACCTTGCTGTGTGATCCCCATGCCTGCAGCGTGCTGTAGGCCAGGCTGGCACTGCACCAGGGTTTTTCTGTGTCTGTGCTCAGTGATTAACGGCTGTAACCTGCACCTTTAAAATGCAAGAGCAATTAGATAAATCTTTCTATGTACATTTCTTTTCATAGGAATCAATAGACACTGAAGTGCCTCTAAAGCCGTGTTTATCTTGTATTAAATCAGCCCTAACTGTGAAGCCTTTCCCCAGCACCTGTTCCCAGTGCACGCTGTCCTTTGGCAGCAGCTCAGTGTGGGTCTCATGCTCTCCACCCGTGCACCTCTGCTGGGCTCTGTGTGTCACTGATGTCCTGGTGAACGGTGAACCCACAAAATATACGTTCCCATGGGGTTTGTTTGGGGCACTGAGCCTCCAGCTTCTCCCTCCCTGACCACTGAGCTCAGCTGCAACATCTGCCCGTGGTGCTGAGCAAACCATGGGAGGAGGCCAATGGAAAATCAATAGGAGCTTGCAGAGCGGCCGCACCTCTTGTGGCACACAGCGTGTGGTCAGGCTTACTGTGTCGGCACAACTCCATGGCACTCCCTGTGCTGGACGCTGGGATGGGTGGGTGCCTGCCCCCCCGTGGGTGCACCCTGCTCAAACCATACCCAGATCCCTCACAGAAAGTCCCGCTGTGTGCAGGGTGGGTTTCCAGAATTCATTCAGCAGTTTTGCAGAACATGGAATGTGCTTGAACTTCAATGTCAGTATCCACCACTGGAAGTCAGATGAGCTCTGTGAGCAATTAACATCTGCACATGGGGTACATGGGACCAGCGGGGGCACGGCTGCAGCCTGGGGAGTGCGGGCAGTCCCTGGGCCAGGAGCAGTGCCCTGGCTGTGGTGGAAGATGGGAATGCTGGCTCTCATCTCGGTGTTGTCTCCTCCCTGCTGAGCTGCCTGGCCCTGCACATCGCTGCTGCACATTGCAGAGCTCTGTTAGCTGCTCAGGGCCCTTCCAGCGCTCGCCGGGGAGATAGCTGAAATGATGGAGTGCTTCTGGAAATCGCTTGCTTTATGAAACAGTCAGTGTGGATTCCTTTCTTTTCTTTTGAATGCTATTTTACTGTGAACTGGAAATTGCATTTAAATGAGTGTTTAGTCCGTGAGCCATTGAGAAAATCAATACCAAACCTAACAGGATCTCCTTCGTTTTTCATCTGTCTCTCTCTTTGGAGATGGGGCTGGAGCTCGAGAAACAAACACTGCCGGAGCTGTTCCTGAATTGTGCTGGCAGCTCTGCATTGCACGTGGGAACCAGTGGTGCTCAGCTCCTGGGTTGCTCCATGCCAAGGCTCTGGCTTCCTTGGGTGCCCCCCACACCCCTCTCACTGCAGACACTTGAGCCCTTCTTTCACCCCTTGGGTCCTTCCTGGCCCTCCCCAGCCGCTTGCTTCTTTACAACACACTCAGGATGAATTCCCCTGGGCTCCAAAAAGTGCTTCATATCTTTCAGACCTGTTTATTTCCCACATTTGGCACAGGGACTGAACCTCTGTAATTGTGTTATGTATCTGGTCCTGATCCACAGTTCCTTTAGGGCAAGTTAGGTTAAAAAAGCAAAGTGCACGCTGCTCTGATCCTCTCTGGGCCACATTCTGGGGGCAGTGGGTCTGTGTTTCACTTCATCCTTCTCTTCTCGTCCCCTTCCTCAGCAGTGGCTCTGGTGCTGGTACCAATGTGTGCACAGTGCTCATCCCACACACCTCTGTTGCTCAGAGTGAGAATGTTGCTATTTAAATGGAGCGTTCACTTCAGGAGTAAAGAGAATATATAGCTCTGCCTTGCCTTAGCAAGTGATTGACTTCTTCCTGGGACAGCTACAAACAGAAGGGAGCTCTTTGCATTGCTGTGCTTGCTGTTGTGTTGGTTCTGATCGCAGCGGCCGTGGGTCTGTGTGATGGGGCTGAGGGCTTTGAACTCAGCTCCTGCTCCACCACTGGGGGGAAAATGAGATGGGGTTTTGGTGGTGGTGTTTTAAATGGGAAATGCTGTGGTACAGAACACTGCTGTTTGGTTTTGTTTTTTTAGAAACAACTCCTGTGTTTATTTCCCTTCGCATGGTGACTGCTTTGTGCAGAGCTGAGTTCTGGCATCCAGAAACAACGCTGGGACATGGGAGCTTTCACACGATTTTCATTATGTTCTCTTGGCAGTGTACCTGACACGCTTATTGGTGGTTTCTTAAGGTGAATCGTCTTCCGCCGTGTTTAGAACTTGTGTTTGTGTGTGGAGATATTGTTGATAACATCAAACACATTGCTCTACTCTCAGAATATGAATGCACATATCACTCTCATGCTTCCTCAGTACTCTTCTTTGAACAGATGAAGGCACGTGGCGTCCCCTGGACTTGCACGTGCTGACCATCAGGTGCCTGGCTTCCTGACTCCATGACGTGCTTTGCTTCCATGAGAACATAAAGCAGTGGCTCAGCCCAGTGCCTGGGAAGGTCTCACACAGCTGGGATCGGGCACCCACCCCCACAGCAAACCCGCCCTTACCATCCCACCTTCCCTGAAAGGTAACTCCGTGTGCAGGGTGCTTTGAAGCAGCTCTTGCACATTGCTGCTGAGTGGCTTTGATAAATAATTCGTTGTTTTTAGGAAATGGTCTGATTGCTCTGCATTGCCAGCCTTTAAAGGCTGCTTTACACCCTGGTGGAGTGGGCTGTGCATTTCAAGGCTTATTGGTAGCGGGTTAAAACAACAAAGCAGCCAAGAGCTTACATCTGAGAGTGGGTGAGTTCACTCTGTGGTGGGAAAGCTGCGAGACAGCAGTCAGAGCAAGAGGCTGAGGTGTGGCAGTGAGGACATCTCTGCCATCTTCTTCAGGTCCAGTTGCCACGAAGTGTGACAGGATCCTGAGTGACTTGGATGTGACTTTTCAGTACGTAGTTTATGTAATCCAGTTCATGAGTTCAGCGGGGGAACCTCGGAGGCATTGGTTTCTCAGCAGTCTGAGCTCTTTGGAGCTTGTGCTTTGCATTGCTGCGTGCAGTTGTGTACTGGAGGCTGAGTCTGTTCACACTCCTGGAGTATGGCAGAAATCCTACATGTCTGAAATTGGAGTTGATTGGGGAAAAAATAATACAAAAAGAACAACTGCTTATACATCTGCACTTCTCTGTCCCGGATAATAAGCAGGCTCCTGGCAGCAGGGGAGGGATGCATGAAGGCTGTCTATGTGCGCTTTAATGAAGCAGCTCTGCAGCCCCAGAAGCCCCTGGGCTCTCAGCCTCTGATCTGTGCCCCCCAGGCCTGCGCTGGGCTTTGGGTTTCCCCACTCACCAGGGGCTCCCTGCAGCAGCTCAGCCCGGGGTGGTGAAGCTCTCCCCAGGGTTGCCGTGCTCAGCCTGTAGGTTCATCTGCACCTATGGGCCAATGGTGTTATCTTTTTCTAATGTCTTATGTGACAAGATTCAAGTTGTCGGCGTGGAGTAAGCACTGTAATTTTACGGAGTTTCCCTGACTGCACATCACACAGTGCTCTCGGAGTATTTTGGCTAGCAGTTATCACTCAAGGCATATCAGTTCCTCCTGTGCTGTGCAGAATTCCTGTTTCTTCTTCGGATCTGTTGGGGAGAGAGGACTGTGCCTCACTGAGAAGGCACTCCACCGCTTTCTGTGAACTGCTTGAGATCTTCTCTTTTTTTAACCAGTTTTGAGAAACAAGTAATAGTTACTCCTTGGTGGGTACTTATGTTCTGATAGCGAAACACCGCTTTTTGATGTGTTTGCCTCAGATGGGAGTCCTGGACAATGCTCAGCTGACCTTACTGAAGCTGTCTTAAACACTCAGGTTGCTTTCTCACTTCAATAACATGAAAGCTTACAGGTTAATGTCGCTGTGAAAGGGAAACGTTCCGTGTTTTGCTGGAATGATGTGCGAGTCCCAAAGCGGTGTCAGCAGACAACAGCACATCTTTGCAGAACAGAAAGCAGACGTGGGCTCGGGCCATGCAGACCACTTGTCTTAACACTAATGCTGCTCTTAATGGATGTGGGAGGGACCCTGAGAAGAGAGAGGGGAAAACAAACCAAAACCAGGAAGGCATGGCAGTAAATCAGGGAGTAAATAATTCACTCTTCTCAGAAATAGATCTTAAAAATTGCATTTCATCTTTTTTTTTTTCAATAAGAAAGATAAATGCTATTAGTCTTAGGTGCCTGTTACTCAAAATCTAGACTGGGACAGAGCCAATCCCAGACTTGTGCTTGGTGTAAGAGATACTTCTGCTGCTGCCAACAATGAAAACAAATTACAGTCTCAACCAGCTGCAGGAATTTACTGAGGAGTAGAAGTTTTCGTGCTCTGTATGCGTTCTGAGGTTTACTTTAAACAGAAAAGCAAACCAACAGCAAGCCAGCACCGTTTCCTCCTGCCAGCCCTCACTCGACATGAGTCACGCTTGGTTTCCTTCTCCTAATCTTGTATAAAATCGGTCACTTTTTTACCTCTTGGGCCTCCTTGGAGGTTTCAGAGGGCAGCATCTAAACCTTGGAAATGAGTAATAACTGAATGATGCAGACTAGATAACACAGTTACTCCTCTATTTCAATGTCATAAAAGAGCAGGATGTCTTCAAGAAAGACCATTCTGCGTATATTCACATGTATATACACACATTCTGTGTATATTTTGCTGTTTTTATTTTTCTTATCTAATCGAGTCTTTGTTCCATCTTAGTAACTGATGAGGTGGACTGATGGCAGAGGGTAGGAGCTAGGCAACCTTTAGGGCCCCTTCCCATCCATGCCATTCTACAGTTCGTTTTAGGACTCTGCTCTGTTTGGAGTATCGCTGTTCCCATCGCACGCAGCAGATGGAAGCAGACTGGGCTCCTGGGTTTGGGTGTTGCTGTGTGCACCTCAAAGCTGTTGAACAAACAGCAGCATGCTGCTGTACACAGCTGTGAATGGCATTTCCCAGCGTTCATTATGCAGCCTGTCATGTGCAATGTTCTCATGTTTTGTGCCTTTTCCATTTGTGCCTGAGCTATATTCAATAATTTTACAAGTGTCTGCAGTTCTAAACATTATGTTGAGTTTTATATTCAAATATATGTGTTTAGGCATATAAATGTCCTTGTCTTCCATTGCACTCTGCAGAACAGCATCAATTTTCTCTCCTTAGAGGCTTGGTGGCTCGCAGGCTCTAGCTGAAGGCGAGGTCCTTCCACAGGAGCCCATCTCTGGCCCTGCTTCTCTGCTGGAGCTCCCTGCCTGAAGCCCCTGCTTGAATAGTGTCAGTGGTGTCATTGGAGGTGTCAAGGTGCAGCCCCAGCCACAGGGGAGCACGGTCACCCTGCAGGACCCCAACCCCTCCTTCTGAAGTCTGCATTCACTGATGAAGTGCCTCACCTGGGCTTGGTGCCACAGCCTCTCTCTGAGACTCTGTACCCTATGGTCCCCACATCCTTCCTGTTTCCTTCCCCTGTGGCCATTGCTGAGGTTCAGCCCATCCTTCATGAAAGATATTGCGTGCCATCTCCCCTGTGTGTGTGGCTTCTTGAGGGCAGAAGCAAAAGCTGATGGGGTGAGAACTGTGCGTGTGTGTGGGTATGTGTTCTGCCACATGAAGGATGAAGGTTTTCTTTGGGACTCATTGCTTTGGGGAAATAAGTTTGAAGTGCCCTGTGGAGGCTGAGGAGGAATTGAGGACTTGTGTTAATGCTTCTAGGATTAAGAATAGACTAAACGACGCAGTTGGGGCCACAGATGGGGACAGTTTTCCATGTAGCTTGCCCAGAGCCTCAGAAGGAAGCCTGAGATGGACAGTTTCAGTCTTTCATCTCCCTGCTGGTTGTTGCCCTTCCCGAAGAATTTACAGCACAGTTACTCTAACACGTTTGCTACCGAGGACATTTGAGTTCAGAGATTCCTACTTTGTGTTCCGCCCCTCCACTATTGTGCCGCTGCTCTCGGGGCACCTCTGTGTCTGAGCTGCTGCGTGGTACAAGTGGTGTCCTCTGATGGCCTAACTGTGCTTTCCTGCGTGTGTGTGCAGTCAGTATTGGTTTTCCCCCAGCACTTGTGCTATCAAAGCTAAAGGCAGAGCCTGGCAGGTGCTGGGGCCGGTTCTGCTGGGTGCCAGCCTGGGGATGGGGCTCTGTCCTGACTGCACAGAGCTACAGAGGGGGAATGTGTGTGAAGTGGGAGTGTACCACTAAACCATGCCTCTCTTGTGTGCAATAAATGCTCTGGAATCCCTTTCCATATCTGTGTTTAAGAAGAATGTTAAATCTCACTCTCTGTGTATATGTATATATAAATAAAAGCCAGGTTATCCAAGTTCAGAGAACTGTATGGATAATAAATGAAAGCCATGAGGAAAAGGCTCTGTTCTGATCTGCCGAGTCTGGCTACGAGTAGCATGCCTGAAAGGGGGGGGTAGCTAAAAGGGAAAAGTTGTAAGGGAAGCGTAACCACCGTCAGGGCTTCAGATGATCAAGGTTTATTGTGGAATGCTGATGCTGTGTCGCAGCGATCTGTGCCGGTCCTGAAGTAAAACCAAAATATTGGTTGCTTTGCTCTAAGCACATCTAGAAGGCAGGCACTTTGCGGCTGATTAGGAGTTTTTTTTCCCCCCTAAAATATGTATTTTAACTGTGGAGAGGCAGCGTTCATTACTGCGGGTGAAATGCAATCTGCGCGCACTGAATTGCCTCCGGCTGTCAGATCCATTCCTGGGGTACGCGGTGGTTTGGGCAGGCAGCACACAACAGGTCTGCAGGCCAATCTGTTTGTAGCTAATAAAGTATTCACAGAACGCTCCCAGCAAAACCATCTCAACAGAGAAGTCACCTGCCAGTCACCGAGAAGCACCAGGTAAACTCTAAAATGTGATCTCCATAGCAAGGTATTGTAATGCGAGTACAAATAAACTCAGACTGAGCTCATCGAGGAGATCTCTGGGCTGAAAAGTCCATCAGTTGAGAATGTTTTTTGATGAGGTGATGGTTTGGTGTCTGTGGTTTGTAAAGGATTTTAGTTTCAGATGGCCCCAAATCTGAGCTTGGTTAAGGTAAGCATTTAGCTTCATTTCTCCATCCATAGCGTGGGCTTGGTGAGAAACGCTGCTTTTCTGTGAAGAGCTGTAAGATTTTCAGGGAAGTGTTAACAAATACTCCTGTGTTGGAGGGCCCAGCCTTAAATAATGTCTTCTTTCACACCTCCCAAGGACTTCCTTTGAAATCTGTGGCACAATACCAAACAACGGAGACCAATCTTGCTGTAGTGTGTAGTCCCTTCACAAGTGGAAGCCTTCCTCCATTGTTCCAGGCCTATTTTTAGCTGTGTCTTAGCATTGCTCTGCACCAGAAGGACGGCTCTGAGTCCTGGTAGCTTCAGAAAAGCCTCTTCTGTTTTGCTTGCTTGTGACGTCAGCCCAACTAGATCACGTCTGACTATTATCTGTGAGAGTGGCCCCAATAAATAGGAGAGAGATTTCTTAGCTCATAAGGGTTAGAAGATTAAGTGGGAGAAAAGAGAGTGAATGACCTCACTTGATTTGTTCTCCAGCTGCTGCCGATCCGGTTCATTGCTACAGTTTGTGTTGTAATGCCACCGGGCACCACCTGAAGGAAGCCACTGATGACTTCAGTCTGAGTGAGGGTGGGGGTGAATGTCCAGACCGAGCTCTCCAGTGGCAGAGAAGTTCTGTCCTCCAGCAAATTGCATTGACGGGGGCACTGAAATTCAGAATAAATGAAAGCATCTGGAATCACGGATGCTGAAACCCAACTCTTCTTCAGTTCCTCTCCAGCACCTTCTGATATCCTAATCCCTTCCATTTGACTTCTCATTTATTCCAGACCTAAAGCAGAGGTTATTAGGGAGCCCAGCTGCAGAGGTGCCTCTGTGATGTGCTCTTTGAAGAGGAGCTGGGTGCTCCCCTGCAGTGTGAGGCTGAGGATTGCCTCGTGGCTGCCCTGATGGCAGCCCAGCCCTGAGAGCCTGTGCCGGATGTGCTGTGGTACCTGAGTAACCAAAACAGAAGTCAGCAACACAGAGGTTTTCCTCCAGTGTTCATGTTTACGATAAGCAAGATACTCAGAATACCTTTTGGGGCTGAGATAAGGCATCGTTGTTGCCATCGGTTATCCAGCTGCATGAAGGCAGCTGAGAAAAGTACATGTTTCTGTTCATTTTAATAAAAATATATTGAAATACCCGGAGGAGATGTGCCTGTAACCTGAAACACTGCAGGAAGCCATGCAGATAGCTTGTTTTTAAATTTAAATTGATGTGGCTTGAGCACTAGGATGGCTTGGCATTAGCGGCATCTCGAATTATTAATGTTTCTGGTAAATACACAGGCTTTTTTGCTTTTATCCACACAGACACCTAATGCGAAGGCAATCTGTTTCCTAATGCTCTCTTCACCTCATCTGCCAGTACTCTGTTAAGTACCGATAGCATCAGAGCAGGTAATGAACTCTGCTCTGGAGAGATAATGGTGTTTATCACACTGACAAATGCAAGGACCTTATGGATGGGTGCTGGCACTGCTGTGCGGTGGCACAGCCCTCTCGGGGCAGAGCTCCTGGGTTCCTGGCCTGGCACCCAGGCAGACAAGTAGAGGGGCAATGGGATGACGGGCCCATTGGTGTCTTGGGAGAGGTGGAAGAGCAGGACAGCATCAGCACGGAGACAGATGGCAAGTTCCAAATGACAGCAGAAGGTGGAATGAGAGCTGAGAACACGGCTGCCTTGTGCCTCTTCAGAGCGTGTTGGCTCTCGACAGGTCAGCCCGAACCTGTCCGGGTGTTACTGCAGCCCGGGCATCCGTGCGTGGCTGCGTGCGGCCCCGATGCGTTTTGCCACACACACCAGCACATTGTGTCTGAGCTGTCAGCGCACCTCAGTGCCCGAACACAGCTGTGGATGGTGTCACTGGGCAGGGTCCTGCGGCTTTTCATCGTGACCTTCCTTTTCAGATGAACTCAGCCGCTCAAGTGTTGCTAATTGCGATTTGAAGGCATTATTGCTGGTATAAATCTGGCCGTTATGTAGGCAGCATCTTGCCAAGAGATAATTATCTCTGTTCTCTCCCCGTGCCCCAAGCATAGATAAGGAGATCTGCTTGTTGCCTGTCTGAAGGATGGTGTTACTGACGGGAAGCCGATGGTGCAACGCTCCACCTAGCACTGAGCTGTTGGTCAATAAAAGCCAACAAATCAGATTGCAGTTTTATGGGATTAATCTCCAGCAGCTACTGCTAACTGCTCTACCAGATCGAGTTCCAGTTTGATTGTTCCAAGTCTATCGGAGCTGCCGCTGTGGAAAGCAATCTGTTCTGGCCTCGTGCAGCTGGCTCACCTCACCTAACTGCTCATGGTGCTGGGAGTTTCTCTGTTCTTGCCTACGTTGCTCTCCCCTGTCCTGCTGCAGGACTTGTTCTTGCTGCTTGCGCAGTTTCTGCAGTGATGCCCTTTGTGCTCCATGAGGCACTGTGATGTTTGTTTCTCAAAGCGGCTGCCTGGTAGCCAGGCTCACACTGCTGAAAATAATACAATACAGCCCTGATTCTGTGGCAGAGAGGGACACTCAGGGCTCCCGCTCCTGCCTGGCAGAGCTGGCAGTGCAGCATGGGCATAGCTGTGGGAAGCACAGCAAGGTGCAGCCATGGGAAGCCAGAAAACCTGATCTGTTCTCGTTAGGGATTGTTATCGGTGCTCACTGTGCCCAACCTGCCCGCAGCTGCAGGATGCTGTGTGTCCAGAGGTTTGCAAACCTGTTCAGAACTGACTCTCAAACTTCAAAAATGAACGAATAAAAGAATATAATCCTATATCGGTTGCTTTCACTTTACCTATTGAATGTCCCTGAACTGAAAATGCTGTCAATCAAAATGCTGAGATGAACGTAGCATTGGGTTAAATTCCCGTGTCTTCAGTTTCACCTGGCTGACATGTTTCCAGAGTGAGGTGGTTCTCTGCATTGCTGAGAGCTGCTGATTCTTTCCTAACTTCTAAAGAAATAATCAAAGCCATTGGATCAGAATCTTTATTACAAATATTTCTTTGTAAAATGCTGTTCCTGGGTGAGTCCTCCAGCGTAAGGAAGGAATTAACTTGTCACCGAGCTTATTAAAGGATGGATATTTTAAAAATGGATTTTGCCACTTATTCATGTTTGAAATACATATTGATGCCAAAGATCAAAATCTTTCTGAAATCTGAAGAGGAAAAAAATCCTTTTGGAAATTCACCTGTCAAACACTCACGCAGTGCAACGTCTCAAAGGCTGATGGAGTTTGGCTGTTAACTCAGACTGGCTCAGGGAGAGGCAGGAGCTGCCCCCCAGGCTCCGGGGCCTTTGGGCTCCTGTTCTGGACGTGAAGAGCTGTGGGGTTTGGCTGTGGTGCCCTGCGTCTCGATCTTGACACGTAGTGGGATATGCAAAATGATAATGGTGTACTTGTTATGTTTCAGACGGAAACACGAGTGACCTATGCAGGAACAGTGTAACATTTTTCTTGGTGTCAATTCCTAATTAACGAAGGTGAGAAGACAATTATAACAATTTTTTTTTTTCAAGAGGAAGAGGTGGAGGGTTTTGTTGTTTGGAAACGTCTGGCTCAGATTTGTTGCACAAAGAGAAGTAGGATGGCAGGGTGTAAAACTGACAGCAGATAAAGCTGACTGTGTGACAGAAGAACCAGCTCCCAGGTTCGTGATACAGCTTGCTTAATTAGACTGCAGTACGGTATTGTTCAGGACGCAAATAAAAATAAATAAATGAATGTTGGAGCACATTACAGAGCAAAGTGAGACAGAACAAGCTCAGCCTTCATTGACAGCCAGCTGTGTGCATGAGGTGCTGGTGGTCCCTGGTGCGGTGCATGCAACCAATGCAGTGTCACAACATTTTGTACTTGGAGTTATTGCATTTTTCCTACAAATGACAATACAGTTTAGATTATTATTATTATTATTATTATTTAAATCCAACACCTGACTTTGTTGAAATCAATTTCCATGAAGTTGTAAGGCAGCTCTATTGCTTGGACCTGCCTTCCATGTCTGCACTTCCCACTGAATTGCTCTGTGCTGCCTTTGGAAATGGGATTTCGTGTTTCAGTATCTTCACAACGTTGGCTGTTGATAATCACTGGTGACTTTAGTATTTCATAAGTAAACTGCAGTGACTGCATTGTGCTCGGATCACTTCCATAGTCACAAATGGTAGATTTAAACGTCTGCTATCAAATAAGCTTTGGATTTATTCAGCTGGAACGTTAACCAAGTTTCAGCTTTTAACTAGAATAATGAGGAAGGTAAGCAGCCTGGTTTTTCTCTGGCTATAAAAATCACAGCTAGAACCCTTTTCTTTGTTCTCACCGCTTTGATTTGGTATTTACATTCGCTTTTTTTAAGCAGTACAACACCCTAATTTAAGGGCTGACAACTTAATCATACGTGATTGATATGCTTATTTTGGGTGAGTTAGCAGAACATAAACTGGAAAGCTGTTCTTTCTTGTGAGTGGAGGCGGCTCCTGCAGTACAGCAGCGCAGGATGTGGTGCTCCTGCAGAGCTGTCCTCCTGCAGGAGGAGGGATGCAGCCCCACAGAAGGGCTGCAGCTCACGGTTTTGGAAGGTGCTGTATAATGGAGCTTTGCTCAGCTTTGCTGCTATCCATGTTTAATGGAGCGAGGATGTTCTTAGTACTCTGTTGCTTAAAGCCCAACCATCTCTTCTCTAAAGTTAGTGGGAAAAATGTGCGTGATGCTGCTCGGCAGCAGCAGCGTGGATGAAGTAGAGTGGCACAGTTGGGGTGTGCACTTCGCCCTGCAGACGTGTCACTGCTCATCTGTCCCATCTCCTGCGTAGGGTGATATTTGTGACATGGCTTTGTCGTCTTGCAGAGCAGCCAGCATCGGGACACTGAGCACTGCTCCTACTGCTGAGGGAAGGAGCCCGTGAAAAATGAAGGAACTGTCTCAAAATAGTCATGACTTGCTGCTCCACGGCCTTGCAGAAGGCCTGGAACACACTTTGTTACCCTGTATGACCTTCCTTCTGGCTGTCATAAACTGAGGAGTGAAACGTAACTTTCTTGATAAGTTGGGACAGCATTACTGTGTTTCTCACTTGAGCTGTGCACTGGCACGCAGAGCTGGCCCAGCCTGTCACCTCCTCTGGCCTCCACATAATTCACTGTACGGACGTTAATTTCTCCACTGGCATTAATAGCTGTGGGTTTCCTGATGATGTGGTTCCTTCAATTTAAATTTCACAAATAAACATCCCTGTTCTTCTGTGCCGACAATTTAGGAACCACGTGCTGATTATTGTGCTTCTGGTATGTCTTAACTTCTGGGAATTGAGTGTGAATGACACAGCATTGCTTGTGCAGCAGAGGTGTAATTTCCAGCCACTTGACTAATTACTAACAAATGATGAAAATTAGAACATCATTTCCCAGATTTTGCCCCGGGCAAACCCACTTCTCCTACACTTCCAGTGTTTTCATTTCCTGGAGGTGCACTGTTGCTGCAGCAGCTGTGACAGCCACTCGTTCTTCAATGTTTCCACACATGGGGATGAGCTGTAACTGGAATTTCTAGGATTGCAATTAGGCCTTGAAAATAAGTCCTAGATTACTTCCAGCTCTAAGTACTTCACTTATTTTATACATTGTTTAGGTTGGTTCTTCTCTTGCCAATCCATCAGTCCCCAGTGTCAGAACCCTCTTTGCCTGTGGAAGGTGCAGTATCACTGTCTGCATCGTATTACTGCTTACACATTGCCATTGTCTCTGCTTTTTTCTTGTCAAGGTTTAGCTCACCTATGCATTAGAGATCACTCTTTCTGCCGCAAGTTCATCCTCCCATCGTGACTCTTTCCAAAAGCACTCCTTGTGAAAACCACTAATCCTTTCTTCAAGCCAATCAGGTTGAGTGAAGTTTGACTTCTAAATTGAGTTTATGTGCCTATGAAAAAAAGAAAGTTACTGCTGGTTTTGTGTCTGAAGATGTCCATTCCCTAAGCACACGGTGAGAACCCAAAGTACAGAGAGGAGATGTAGTGGTATTGAGGCTGCTGCTACAGCACAGCTTGCTGTGCAATGCTGTGGGTTTCCGTACTTCAAAATAGGTACAAGAAATCTGGAAAGACTTGAGGAAAATCGAGTCTAGAATGATCCCAGGTCTGAAAAACATGTATTTGAAAGCAAATGTGAAGCGCTGGTCATTGCTTCCGAGCAGTTGCATGGGAAAGGTTTCAGATGCCATCAAGATGCTTTAACTGAAAGCATACCCAGGGCTAATAGCAGCAGCAGAGCTGCCCCAGAAAAGCGCTGAATGTTTGACATTTCCAATAGGAGCGACCTACCTAGAAGCATCTTAGATTCTCAGGCATATCCTTTTTGTTTATGTATTTTTAATTAATATTTAATATGTTTTTAGGCAAAGTTTTCCATTCTTTTGCATTTCAGATTGAGTTTTGGTGTCTCAGAAGGCGTAAGCTCATGTTGCAGGTTATTTCTCAAGAGGAACGCTAAGAACTGATCTGACTCCTTGATGTTATGGCATCGCTGGAAACATACCATCATTTAGATCTTCATCTTTGTTTCAGTTGCAATTGAAATCCACATACGAACCATTTCTAAAGGTTTTGTTCATGGTAGACGCACGTGAAAATACAAACTTGCCTGGTGACATGCCTTTCTCTTAAAAACAAAATGACACCACCACGATAAAATATGCTGAAGCTTAACAGGTTTACACTCGATGCAAAACTCTTCATGGTGCTATGGTCAGGCAGAATTATTATGCCGATATTTCAGTTGGAACACAGTGATTTTAAACCTTCTCAGTCACTCAACAGAGACTTTCACTGTTAGGATAACAGTGCCCATCTCGATTACATTTAAAGACCCTCTGCTTGTAACTTGAGATTGGTTGTTTAGGAATCTGCATGGGAGCGCTTTGTTGGCCGGTGCTGCAGTAGTGATCGGGTCATTTGGAGCAACTGAAAATGCTTAAACAACATTGAAAAGCTTTTCCTCACACCGTAGCCTGGCAAACAGATTGCTTTATCTGTATCACCCTCAGTAGTAGACCCCACGTTACATTCGAGTAAAATTTGTTCACAGTATTTCTTCCGAATCGCTCTGCACGAAGCGTATGTTTGCGTGCGTAAGCGTGCACACACAGATGAGTTGTGTGCCAGAAATGAAGAGCGTGTGCGTTGGCAAGATGCACGTTTCTGATGCATGGAGCTTATTCTGTAAGCTGGCCATAGCCAAGCAGATTGTGGTTCATTTCTCGCGGTTCTTTCCATTTATTTGACAGATACCGTATCTTTTTAAAATGCTGCATTGGGGACGGACTGAGCCACACGGCTGCCCCGAGATGGGCCAGATAAATCACGCCTTGTGGTGGGTACTGTGTGGTATTGTGCGGCTTTGTTTGTTCTGCTCTTAAATCTCAGACAAATTCTTTATTGCTCAGAAAGATAATGTGACTGTGAAATTCCATTTCCTTCCTTGGCCATAAGCATAGCCAAAGTCGGGTTCATTTTCGTTGTGTTGTTCATTACAGCGGTGTCATAACTCCACTCACTCTTGAGGCTGAATGGAACAGGTGCATTTTCAGTCAATGGCACTCAGGAAAGTGACCAGCCTTCCTGGTGGTCGGGCTGCATCCACTGCAGCCGCTCCTCAACAGCTCCAAAACCCCCATCATTAGTCAGAAAGGGTGACTGATATGCAAATATTGTTTCCTACAGATTCCAGCAGTGCTGTGATTTGAGCATCAATTATGGAAGTGCTATAAGGCACTTCTTTGTAACAGCTCTTAGAGATTTACAAAGTCACTATCTAGAGATTCCTTTGGTTTTTAATCCTAATACCTGGGGAGAAAACATGCAATCCACACAGACTTCCCATCTGATATTTTATTAATGAGATTAAATGAGTAAGCTAAATTATACATGTTAATCAAACAGAGAACAGAGAGGGCTGATACGGAGTCAGCACATTAATCAGGTTATCAAGTTGGGTTATGTGATACTCTGTGATCAGTGGCCTTTGTATTATCCCTCAGAACAGAGGGGAAGGATCCCTTGCCAAGGGGATAACTGTGGTACTGGGGGAGGGCTTTGTCCTGCCGCCAGCCCCAAATGGGGATTGTATCATCAGCCCGACTGTCCCAACCCTCCCACTCTGCTCGTGCAGCCTGTGTGCCCATCCCGTGAGGTGTGGCAGCCGTTCTCCCAGTCCTGAAATGTCTGCGTGAGTGTGGGAGGTTATTTAGACAAAATGCTCCCTGGTGAGCAGCAGGATCCTAACACAGAAGTACAGTCGGGGCTGTCGAGCGCAGATTCGCGGGTTGTCCGCACTTGTTAAGCTCTGACACGCAGCACATCCCGTCTGCTCCAAGTTGTAAACTCTGGCTGTGATTGCGAGGGATCCCAGTGCAAGCTGCTGTAAAGCACGGATGTCTCACTTAGGAAATGTGATTCAGACCTGATAGTTCCAGCAATGGCTCCTGCGCACATCTCCCATCTGAAAAATACCCAAGGAACGGCCACGCTTTGTTTGTAAGTTTGGAACACATCACATATGTAACAGTGCTCATTTCACAAGACGGCCTCCTGTCAGAAGCAGGGGTACTTAAAACAAGAACAGTTCTGCACTTCTCTAATGCCTCACATGCATTTGTTTGCAAGCACATTGCGCCGCTCACGTAACTGCTTTGAGCTGGGAGGGCTGCAGGCTCCTGCAGCACACGCTCCAGACCTGCCTGCTCTGGGAGCGGGGCTGGGGGGCCCCGGCAGCCCCCGGGGAGCAGCACACGAGGTGCTGCCAGGAGGCTGTGGCTGCCACGAGGCTGTGGCTGTGTGCCCGCCACTTGTCTTCAGCTTCTGTCAAGTGATCTCTGTGCAATGGTCCTCCGTGATCCGAAGGGCTCCAAGCGGTTAAACCACATCCGTGCATTTTTCATCTGCTTTCTGCAGAGCTCTTCTGTACGAAGCTTCTGGTGGGTATTTTCAAACTGCGCTTGGATGTATTAAAAATAGGGAAATGTAGGCTGATTGTGAGTTGACAGTATTATCTATGTATTTGGCATCAATATTAGCGAGCTTCTGTCATCTGGCAATTATTTCCATAGTATACCATATGGCGAAGAAAATGTTTTCATTCACCCACATACGACTGCAGTTGCTGATAACCCCGTGCTGCATGCAGCCCTATCCCGCAGCACTGCTCCAGCCAGCCAGCCCAGGAGCACACGTCCCCTCCAGGTGGAGTGCCTGGGTCTCAGCACAGCACTGCGAGTTCTGGGGATCTCCGTGTCTCCTTGAGCTGATTGCAGGGCCCAGGGCCACTGCTGCTCCTCCTGCTGCCTCTCCAAATGCTAACAAAGAAATCATTCTGCCTTTTCTCTGCGTGTTGAGCGTCCCTGCTCCACTGATGGACATCCGATGGTGTCATGGTTTACAGCTCACGGCCTCAGCGTGCAGCACCTCACACGTGGCATGTGGTGTGGGTCAGTCTGCTCGGACATGAGGAACATGGAGCAGCAGCACCGTGTGTGCAGTGCCTGGCAGGGCTGATCTGAGCTGCTGCTCCACGTGCAGGCATCGCAGGCTCGCTCCTCCTGTGAGACCTCTTCATAATAAGCATTTTCTGACGCTGAGTATGGGCTGAGCTTGTTCTGCAGCCTGCTCTGAGGACTTAAAAACTCAGATAAGATGACTCAAATCTCCAGATATTGGAGTCTGCTCGTTGTGGTGCTGGTGGGGCCGCTCTGTGCAGCTCAGGGGGCAGCACGCCGGCCTCCTTCCTACGTTTGAAGTATGGGAAATAACGTGGAGTACCTTACGGAGCGCTCCTGGACATGGCCACGCTCTGGACTGTGCAGAAAACGGAAAATGCACTTTATGGAAATTTCAGCATTTGCTTTCAACCGTGTCAGCAAGAAACACCCACCTCAGTGCCATGACTCCCGGAATTACCTGCGGGAGAGATACTTATTTAGACTGACATCTCCGTTATTTCGGCACTTGACAAAACCATTAGTTCCATTTCCCACATATAAGGGAGTTAAAAATGAAAGGTATATGTTTGAAAGTATACGAACGTTTTTGATTGGAAACATGGAAGCGGTGTCTGTGTTTTCTGAGGTCGATCCCTTTCCCAGCTCTCCCTGCTCCCACCCCTCGGATGGAGTTCCCAGGGGCCGCATCCTGCCTTCAACCTTCTCCAGGCTGGGAGTGGTGGCCGTGGAACGCAGCTCAAGGAGATCCTCTGCGCGTTGCTGTGCACAAACACCACAGAGGGCTCTTTGGTATCGTTAGCTGACAGATTATTTGGTGCCTTCTGTTGTTCGTTCCCATTTTGGCAACCCGAGACGCTTGTGAAGGACGCTGAGCAGTGGCTGGGTGCTGCTCGGGGGACTCTGCACAGTGGTGCAGTGCTGTTCCTATTGTGTGATGTGTTCGTGTCAGGAGAGAAAGGCAAAAAGCAGAAATATTAGAGAGTGTCACTGGAGAAGGTTTGTACAGCACGCTCAGAGCTTCTCAATTAAAATTTGAGAGCTGGGATGACTTTTGGGAAAGCGTTATTCATTACCTGTCAGTTTGTAACGTTCTTTGGCCATCGTTCCAGAATTCCGAGGCATTTGTGAATGTAGACACAAATCTGGCTGAGAGTACAGAGGAGAGGGGGCAGGGGGATGCTTGTTTCATGCTGCTGTTGGTTGGTGCTGTTCATTCTTCTACGTTGTTTCCCAAAGTTCCCAGGCTGCCTGCCGTCCGCTGGGGAAGCAGGAGCAGGGCGAGCAGCTCCTGTTGACCAAAGACAACCAGCAACTGGGTGGGAATACTGGAATACATCCCAAAATGTATCTCAAAAGGAAATGTACACACGGCAGTGGCCTGTCTGATTGTCACAGAGCTCTGTAAGAACACCACGACTGGGTCTGATGGTGTGCCCGCCCTGCTGACCAGGCACGCCGGGCTCATGGGACGGCTCCAGCCCTTCAGCTCTGCTCCTCTGCCACCAGAAGAGGTGGAGAGGAAGAAAAAGTCCCTGTGACAACTGTCAGCCACCCTCGAGTGTTTGTGCAAAGTGTTAGAGGAACGCTTGCACACAACATACAAGCACAAATCTTCCGAAGGACGCTATCCACTGGCCCAGCAGCACACGCCGAGCAGGCAGAGCCAGGCAGAGCTGGCCTCCCTCATGGGACCGCTTTTCCATCCGTGCCCACATCTGCTCCCAGCTCGCTGCTTTGTGCCATCCTCCAGGGCCTGGGGGCAGGCGGGGATGCTCAGCTGTGGCTGCTGCCACCTCCTGGGCCGCTCTGTTTGCCATCAGTCACCAACCAGCACGAAAGCTGAGGAGCGGGAGCCCAAAAGCAGTGCAGCCATACAAAAGGTAATCGGGGCTACTGTCGACTGAGATTTACGTGGTCTTTTGTGCAGTTAATAGAACAGGAAATGGCTTTCGTCCTTCGGATTGGAAGAGGAGCAAATCATTCGATTGTTCATTAAGGTCGGGCAAAGATGACATGGAGTGACTCCTTGAAGATCACGGAGCTGTCCCTAAAGTCAGGTCTGGTCTGTGGCAGCTGTCCCCACGCCGGGTGACCCAGCAGCACAGCACGTTGCGGCCGGGCCGTGTGAGCTCCGTGTCCCCGCAGCTCTGCCTTCTTTGCATGCATTGCAGAGGGCATCGCACCCGGGAAAGGCCTTTTCCCAAAGTCTGAGGAACATCACTGAGGATCACAAACTCATTCCAAAGCGCTGTCACAAACACTTGGAAAACGAACCCCGAAGCCCTAAGGCTCAGCAATGTCGGGGCAGCCGCGGCGGGACGCTTTGCACGGAGCGGCGTCGCCCTTCGGGTCCCATCTGATGGATCCCAGCTCAGCTCCGCTCGTGACGTTGTTACAGAGCGCTGACACCGCGCCTTGCTCGGGCGAACCCCGGGGGAGCGGGGGCTGCGAGCGGGGACCCGAGGCCGGGCCGGGCCGGGCCGAGCCGAGGCGCGCTCCCGCCGCCGCCAGGACGGTTGCCAGGCAACGGCTGCGTGGCAACGCGCTGCCAGCCCTGGAGCCGCCCGCCGCCGCCGCCGCGGCGCGCAGAGCGCAGAGCGCAGAGCGGGCGCGCTGCCCGCCCGGTAGATGGTGCGGCGGCCGCCCGGGAGCAGCCACGCGCCGCGCTCGGCCGCCGACCGCGGGCAGCCCACGGGCAGCGCTCGGCCGCCGCCGCCGCCGCCGGGCCCAGGGGCAGCGCGGAGATGGTGCCGCTGGTGCGGGGCGCCGGGGGCTCCCACCAGTGGCTGGCGGCCGTGCTGCTCGGCCTCTGCTGCCTGCTGCCCGCCGGGCGGCAAGCCGCGCCGGGAGGGGACTTCCCCGGGGCGGCCGCGGACAGCTTGGTGGTGCGGAAGGGGGACACGGCCGTGCTCAGGTAGGAGCGGGCGGACGGGGGCTGGGAGGGAGGTCGGGGGGGGTTGGGGGGTGCGGGCTGAGGGCCGGGGAGCGCGGGGCCGTCCCGAGCCGCCCCGGAGCCGCCGCAGCGTTCCCCGCCCGCACGGCCGTGCCGCTCCCGGAGCTGCGCCCGATCCGTGCGCGGTTGCGGCCGCTCCTCCGCGCCGCGCCGCGATCGCGTTCCCGCTGGAACTCCGTGCCCGCACTTTTGTCGCTCTCCGCGCGGAGCTGCCCGAGCGTCCCTCGGCCCTCCGCGCTGCGGGGCGGCTTTAACGGCTCCGAACCGCGCGGCGCCGCGGGGCTCCGCGGCCACGGACAGCGCGGGATTGCCGCCGGAGCGGCTCCCGAGAAGCCGCCGCTGTCAGCGCCGTGCACGCGTGCCCCGCTCCTTCCCCGCGAGCACCGCGCGGAGTGCGGCCCCGGGGCCGCGGGCTCAGCCGTGGGCACGCGGGGACGCTGCCCTCGGGAGCACCTTGTTGCTGCGCCGTACGGTGCTGGGCCGGCCGGAATCGGTGCCCATTTGTGGGCCTGCGCTTGTTGGGAACTCAGTGTGTGCGCGGCTGGGTGGGTTACATAAACGGGAGCGGGCTCTGGGGGTTAGAACATCGCGGCTGTTCCTGAGCTCGGCAGCGAGCTGCTGCTGCTGCTGCCAGGCGGAGCGCGGCCGCTGCCCGGCTCCGGAACCAGGCGGGGAGATGGGAGCCAGCACGGCGATGCGTCTGTGGGTTTTCATTCTTCCTGCGCTACGATTAATTTCTTTGGTTTCCTGTGCCTTCTGCGGGCTTGCTCTCGAGTAGGAGTTTGGTTCGTTTGTAGCTCGTAATGCAGCTTGAAAGGGGGAGCGCGAGTCCCCGCAGGGAAGCGCTTTCTGAAGAGCGCACGGAAGAAGCGGGGCCGGGCAGGGCTGTGTGTCTGTGTGGGTGCACATCGCCGCGCTCCTCACCGCACATCTGTAACGTAGATGTGTACGAGGAGCAGTGCTGCTGGCTCCCGGAGCGCTGCACGCTGGTGGAGCTGCTGTGATGAGCAGGCAGAGCGGAGCAGCTCCCAGCCCCGAGCCCAGCTCCTCTCGGCTCCTCCAGGTACAGGTGGGCTCCCCATCGCCGGGCAGCCCGCTCTGCTCCTCCCTGTGCTGCGGGAGCGAGGGCTGCAGGGAGGCACCTCTGAGCCCCACACAATCAGCTGTGCACTGAGAGTTAGTTATCTGCCGACTGTTTTTTAATAATTTATGACAGAATATGGGAGCCCTTCGCGTGGCTGGGACTCGGCGCTTTCCTGGCCGAGGGCTGAGGGCACACGGGGATGGAGAGCTGCTGCTCCTGTGGGTCAGAGCACACGGAGCGTGGCCAGGAGCACTGTGTGGGGCTGAGCGGAGCCTGCCTGCTCCAGCCCCGGTCCCCACGTTCACTTTTCATCATCTTTACCAGAAATGAGGGATGAAACCTCCTTTAAGTGCCGAGGTTTCCGGTAGAAGCCTCCAGGCGCTCAGGTGAGGTAAAGCCAGTGGGATGGATCTGTGATTGATCTGTGCTGTCCCAGCGCTGTTCGGTTCAGTGCCGGTTTGAGTCTGAAGGAATTCTGTCTGCAACGCAGCAGTTTGCTACAACGAGCTGATGTTAGGAGCCACTTGTTTTTTGGGTGTATGAACTGTGTCCTGCACCTTTCTGCATTCATCCCAGGTCGTCTGCTCAGCTTTAGAGAGAGCACACGTGGGGGGAGAAAGTTATCACATATGTGATACGAGAAGAACAGCTCGCTATGCTGTAAGCTGCTGAGAGCACGGGGCCACAGGTTGTGTTCTGGGAGCTGCATTTCTCTGGTAACCCTTCTAAAGACATCCTATGTGGAGGGGGATGGCAGCCCCGGGTGAGCAACGTCCCTGTGCACTGACAGCACCAGCAGTGCTTTGTGGAGAGGAGCTTGGGTGAGGCCCCATCCCTTCTGCACTCTGTAAACAAAACCCGCCTGAAATATCTAAAGACGCAGAGCTGAAAATGATCAAAATGGCTTTCTCGAGCAAGCAGCTTTTATTTCTGAGTTTTGGGTTTTCTTTGCAGCTCACAGACGATTCAAGCAGATATACCTGATGGTCCTTTCACAGTGTGCAGTCACAGAAAATTAAGTTCCAGAGCTTGACACCTTTTAAAAACAAAAGATATGTTACTGCTGTCTGATCACAGAGTGATTTATTAAGTATATGCTCTAGAATACATGAAACGATGCTGATTTTTCCCTGTAAAGGTTTAAGTCCCAACACGCCTTAGTGGGGTGGATGTTCCCAAAGCGGTGGGGGAGGAGCGGGGTGCTGGAGGTGGGCAGAGCCGCCTGCCATCCCACAAGGAGAGGTGTGGAGCCCCACACTCGGGGAGGAGCAGCTCAGCACCAGGATGTGCTGGGGACACCCAGCTGGGAAGTGTCTTCCAGAAGAGAAATTGGGAGCCAAGGGGGGACCAGCAGTGCCAGCAGGTCTGCGGCAATCCTGCCCTCTGCTCAGCACCTGGAGCACAGGGTCGGGTCCTGGGCCTCCAGTGCAAGAGTGACCTGGAGCTGCTGTGGAGAGCCCCAGGGTTGCTGCAGGGCCGGGAGGAGAGGCTGAGAGCTGGGGTTGCTCAGGGATGGCAAGGATCCCACCCACAGCCATCAGTCCCTGCAGGGAGGTGCAAGAGAATGGAGCCAGGCTCTGATCAGCAGAGCCAGAAGCACCGGGCACAGCCTGCAGCCCAGGAGGTTCCCCTGAACGCCAGGCAGTGTGGCTGTGCTGGACATGTGGTCAGAATTTGGCACAGGGACCTGGAGAGGTCGTGGAGTGCCCTCCGTGCGATGTCTGGAAGCTGCTGGGTGTGGTGCTGGGCACCAGCTCCTGGAGCTCCTGCTGGAGCACGGCTTGGGGAAGGTGGGCCCGGGGGCCCATGCCAACCTCAACATTCTGATTCTTTGAATGCTCTGTGTGAGTGTGGTACGTAGGCAGTGCAATGAACTGACAAACACGGGCGTTGTTTCAGTGGGTCCAACAGCAGCAAACAGGAAACAAATGTCCTCACTCTGAGAGCGCAGCCATGGTTTTTGTGGAGAAGAGACCCAGTGAATGAGACACTCAGGGAGCTGCAAAGCTCATCATGCAGCCAACAGACCTTGCAGCCAGCATGTGTGGTGTGGGGAGGCAGGAGCAGTGCTGCTCACGCCTGGCTCCTCCTGTGTCATGGTCTCTCCATTTTCTCTACAACTGGTCTCTTGTTGGTATTACGAACACAGGCGTGTAGCAGCGAGCCCATCTGAAACACGGCCCATCTCTTTCAGTGGCTGCTTCCCAACATCATGTTCTAAACGAGATCCCTTTGGAGTACAAAAGGCAGCTCTCCACGTTAGGTGGTGCCTGAGGTACCTGAAAGCAGATGTCGTTAATATTTGGAGTGGCTTTTGTTTTCTTACATGAGGTTCAGGTCATCTTTGCAGCTTTGTTTTCCTTTATTTTGCTGTTGTTTTTCTCTTGGACGTACAGCACCTCTGCTGAAGAGCGAGTTCTGTGTGCAGGCGATTTTCTGATAAATCAATGCGGAATTATACACAGGCAGAGGTGTGAAGATGCGTATAAAGAAGTCATCAAGGAAAATGAAATAAATTCCAGCAAAGAAAATGAATTCATTTGCCATAAACACCTCGGAAGTCCCTCCCAAGCTTGTGCCCAGATGTGAAGTGTCACAGCGCTTTACAGCACAGGCTTTACAAAACAAGGGCTTTGCAATTTTCTGTCTTGTAAAATAAGCTTCGAGGCGTGCTAATCGCTGTCAAGCTCACTGATTTCTTTATCACCGTCTGACTGGTCCAGGCAGTTGTTAGCAGAACACGTGTCCTGTGTTCCCTGCCCTCCCGCTTGCCCTCTTGATGCGCCTCGTGGCAGTGTTTGACCCGCTCTGAAGTCACTCTGGCATGGGGACGGATTCTGCCTTGGCAGAAGAGAAGGTTGGCAGTGGCAGCAGTATCTCAGCACATGCCTGCAGTTCCTCTGGCTTCCTGAATATCCCGGTTTTCTGCCCTTGTGTCTAAGTGCTGAGCTGGGGGCTTCGTGGCCTTGCTCTTCCGACAGGAGCCGCCCTTTAGAGCAGACAGTCTGTGCAGAAGGAGCCGCAGTGGCCATGGAAAACTGGCAACAAGTCTACAGAGTGTAACCCGTCTGCCATCACCGTACTCCTGGGAGGTGTGCCATCGGAGCTGCGGGTCTGCGGTTGAGTAACAGGAGCATCTGAAGTACATATAGCACATTGAAATACCAAGAGTGCATACATATTTTAACGTTACAGTCCCTCAGAGTCATGTCCACGCACCAGTATTGAATACAGTTGTCTGCATTCGTGTGTAAATGCAGATTTAGGGGGGCGGGTGGAGTGATAAATATGGGAAATTTCCTCTCTCCGTTATGATTTCAGATGGTCCATTTCTGACTTCCATATTCTTTTGGTATTCCTGTGCGTCTCAGGGCCATGAATTATTTGGCTGCGTGAAGCTTTGTTCCATCTCTCTGAAATATAGCTGTGTTATGTGCAGATGCACACCCCCCCAAAAGGAGGCTGTTCTTGGGGACGGCTCTCACGTTCCACAGCCCTTCCCGTTATTAAATGAGCATATGCTGGCATTTGCCTCTTGTCTGCGCAGTTAAAATAAATACATTCAGAGTCAATTAAAATAATTAATTATTTTGAACCGACGTGAGTGTTTCAGATGTTATGCAGAGGAACCAACAAAAGGAGGAACGAGCAAAGAATGAAAAACAGAGCTCGTTTCAAAGAATTTTCGGTGGAGTGAAACACAGACACGTGAACTGCTTCTTTTTGCCATCCTGAATGAGGGCTCATCTGGTCCCACACTGGGTGCTGCAGGCAGGGCTGGGCTGGCTGCAGGCCTTCAGGTTGAGCTGGACATAGTGGGGTTGAGCTTTCAGGTTGCATTGTGTGTAGCTGGGGCGGGCTGGCTGCAGGCTTTCAGGTTGCATTGTGCACGCTGGGGCTGGGCTGGCTGCAGACATGCAGCTAGAGGGAGGTTTATCCAGCAGTGACCAGGAGCAGGGTGGGTTGCTGTGGCTGGGTGCAGTTCTGGACTGTTCTGTATGCTCTTGCAGGTGATGGCAGGCCACCACAGCCAGGCTGCCACCACCTCGCCGCTCAGGAAGGCAGCTGGTGTTCACGCAGGCTGTTCCTGGGGCTGCATCTCCCTGCCTCGTCGCCTGCAAAGATAAGGCTGAAAGAGCAACCTTTGTCTCCCTGTGAGAGCGCCGTTCCTCGTGAGGAACGGGGAATTTCTGTTAAATAACGCTCTGTTAAGGCTCTGTGTGTTGGCAGGGTGGGGGTGGGCTGCAGAGCCCTCTCAGTTCTGGCTGTCTTTCAGCCTTTGAGAAGAGACGATCAGTACAAAATCCACGTCCTTGTGAGAACAGAAAGGTCCCACTTAGAAGCACAGGAAGCAGCTCCACGAATCTGTAAATTTTCCATTTTCCCCAACTCAACCCAGACATCAATTCAAGGTTCGTGCTGACACAGTGTCGTGCTTGTTTCAGCTGTAGGCAGTCAGTCCCTCCTTTGCTCTGGTCAGGCTCATGGTGCTGCTGGGTGGGTGTGCAGGGACGGCCGCGTGGCAGAGGCTGCTCGAGCTGTCTGTGGTTGCTGTGCTCTGGAGCCCGTTCTGCTCCCACCCCAGGAGCTTCCAGGCTATCCTCCATTTTTCACCTTCCTCCTCCACCCAGATCCACGTTGTTTTGCTGAGGTCAGAGCTGTCTGAGCCATCAGCACAGGCTGGGTTCATTAGCGCTCTGCGTGCTCATGTAGATGAAGGTGAGAAGTGGGCCCAATGAAACGTTCAGCCCTCCCAGCAGGGTCTCATGGCTCTCCTTCGGTAATACACACAACTGTTCGGGGCTCAGGAGGTGTCTGCAGCAGCTCTGGCTGTGCATGGTGCAACACTTACAAAGCCAGCAGAGATCTGATGGTGACTTCGTCATGAGTGCGGTCCAGCACAGAGTTCAGCCTGAAACGAAGCTGCCTCAGCTGCTAGCTGGGATTCTGCAGTTCTGGAGCATCTTCATGCTCAGTGTTGCCTCTGTCGTGGCTGACTGTGGATGTATATGCCGGGGTTGAAGTCTTATGTCACGGCGAACAGTCAAAGTTTTAGTTTTTATCCCCACTAAACTCTCTCGGAAACATGAGTGGAACCAGAACATGCTCTGTTTTATAACAGAAAACCCGTCAATCTGTTTTAAAAGATTTTCCCTTGGCAACGGCAGACAATCTGGTGGTCAGACAGCCAAACAGCTATCATTAGTCATGCATAATTAAAACAAAGAGAGTATCCAACTGTTAGCAGTATCAGTTTTGTCTCGAAAAGATCTAATTAGCATACAATGCATGCAGAAATCTCCTGCAATTTTTCTTACGCGAATATCAATGTCGATGGAGGAAGTTCCGTATATTCACGTACTGTAGGCTGCTTCTTTTCTGTGCTTATTTAAAACTACAGGGGTGAGATGTGTGTCTGGTTTAGTACAGCATCTCTGGTACGCCTGTTACATTTACATAATGCGATTCTGTCGGAAGGATGCAGGAGCCTCATTCCCTCTACAAAACATAGGCATACATAATTTACTATCCAGTTGTATGCCTTTGATACTTTGCTGGGCTCACGTTGGAATTGTTTTTAAACCGAATATGATTTCCCCTCATCAATCAGTGCTTGAGGACAGAGCCACCTGATTCCCATCGGGCGCAGACATGGCTGTGGGTTTGTTCTTGATGTGAAGAAGTGCTACAGACCCCGGGGCCGTTAGCAGCCGGGGAAGGGCTGTGGTCTCCATCCCGGACCAGAGCTCACATTGGTGGCTGCAGGCTGTGACACATCCTGCCCAGGGGGCTGTGCAGAGCTGGCAGCTGCTGGATGCCCGCAGGTGGGTTGGCAATGGGAGCTGGTGGGAAGCAGCCCCAGCCACACGTTATAACAGCAGATGAGGAGGAAAGCAGCGCTCCGACACGACGCTGCCATTTCTCACTAATTGGAGATGGTACCGTCCATAAACCGCAGGTCTAGAGGCACGCTGAGGCTTTGCTGCTAGCTACAGGCTCGGTGTACTTAATTAAGCATGAGTGACACTAGGCAGTTCTCTCCAAGGAAAAAACAACTGAAGAAGGGAGAGAGAAGTTTCAAACAAAGTTCTGGTTGATTTAATGTGAATAAGGTGTGTGTGGCTGCGCTTAGAGAAGCAGAGCAGCAGCATCCCCACGGGCTGCAGGACGTGCCCTGCCCTCCCCTGCCCTGCTGGCATCAGTGCTGTCAGCCATGCATCTCTGCTGCATCGTGCAACAGCTTCTCCCTTCATCCACCTGCTAGCTACACGCACACAGGAAAGCCCTTACTTTTCTTCAGATGGATTTCTGACTAAGATAATAGATACATGTGTAGGCTCACATCAGAGTTTTCCACAGAGGTAGCATTGGGTTTCTGTGTTGGAGCTGTTAATTTCATGTAGCTGTTGATAGTTTCTCTGGTGGTTTTCTCCCTCTGGGCTGTGGCAGGGGTGTGTGGGTGCCATGTGCATGCAGGACAGTGTGACCTCGTGTGAAAACCTCCACAACTTTCCTAGCACGTTTGAATGACCAGCTGCAGTGCTGAGATGTGTGTGGACAAGCTTCTGCCTCTGCTCCGCTAGTTCAGGGTTTTAATAACAGTGGTGGCAGTCTGCAGGGACAACACATCAGAGCATTCTGTTATCCTGGAGCAGAAGGCTTCCCTGGAAGGCACAGGAGGTGTGCCCGCTCCCCACTGTGCCCGTGTGCTCCATCAGTGGGGAGCAGGGTTTGGGGAAACAGTGTGGGATGGGGGAGGAGGCAGCTCTGCACACAGTGTGTGCTGGCACTGCGTGGCTCTGATGCTGCTCACTAAAGATGTTCAGCTTGACACAGGAGCTCTGCGTGTAACCTCAGCTTTTGATAAACTGGTGTCACTTAATTTTAGAACGGAGCTGCGAATGCGCGATGGGAAAATGAAAATGTTAAATATCAGAGTCAGTGTTTTAAGTAAGTGGTGCACCACAGCTTGGAACAAACACATCTTGATGTCGTGTGACACAGTTCAGTATAAAGTGCATTTTATTGCTGATGAAATTCAGCACCAGATGAGACCGTCCGCATGGCACAGCAGCACACGAGGGGTTGTGTACATGCCGCCCTGGCTGTGTGCAATGAGGGCTGTACTGAGAGGCACCCTCAAACCTCGCTCCCCGCAGCCCCTTCCCAGCAGAGGGCTGCAACAGCCACAGTGCCTCCACAGCTGCTGCTTTCACAGCCCCGGGCTGCGAGCACTGCATCCTTATGGGGACACCTGACCCTGTGCCCTCCGGTGCTTCCCAGCACCTGGAATGGGTCCTGCGGCTGATGTCCAAATGCTGTATGGCATCAAGGCTCAGCAAGGTGTGATTTTCTCCACGTTGGCTGAGTGGAGGTCAGGAGTTCTTTGTGACACCGGAGGAGAAGAACCCCCTCTGTCACCCACGGGTGCGACGGAGGTCAGCAGAGCTTTGGGTGCCTCAGGTGAAGCACTGAAGGATGCTCATTCTCCATAGCAGCTTATTTTAGAATTGCAGTGAGGTTACCCCAGGGTGTGACTGCCTGACATCTGTAGGAGCTGGCGGTGGTGCAGTGAAACCCCCAAAATAACGTGATTTCCTGAGCTGAGGCAATAAGGAAAGGATGGATGTCTGGGCAAAACAAAGTGGATAAATAAAAGTGCTGTCTTCTGTCTTTGTTTACTGTATCTCAGTATTGGAAAGGCTGAGGTCTTCTGCAAGATAAATGAGTTCAGCCTTATTTAAAGCGTGGTTTAAAATTGGTAACTCTGTCAGGTCTGAAAGCAATTATTTTGGTGATTCTGTTCCTAACCGTGATAGAGTAGCAGCTTTTAATGAGGGATTTGGATCAGATGAACTAAATTAGTTAAAAAGGAGCACAGCTGTATACGAAGGTCTCAGAAAGGTCTTACATTATTAAATTGACTTATTTTAGAATCTGTGCTTATGAAGGATTGAGTTATGCACTAAAGTGCATAGCTAAGCTGGGATGAAAAATGCCACTCTGTTGACAGTTAAAATTACAAGGTTTTTGCAGATGTGGTGCTGTTTGCAGAACAGAACACCACATTATAAGGTAGCATTAAGACGCCGATGTGTACGGCATTCATTCTGATTTTGTTGTGTAAACTTGAGATGGTCACATAATATTTAAAAAATTGGAAGTGCTGAAAAGCAGCTACGTGCTCATTTTGATGTGTCATGTCATAATTATCTTGGATATCATGCGTTCATAGCAATTAAATTGGTAAGCTGACAACATTGCACGCTCTTCGTATTTGTCGCGTTTACAGACACGTGGAGGAGTGTCTCGCTGCCCAGCTCTTACTTTGGGTCATCTCATCGTGAGTGGAACAGCTCCTAACACACTTTGTTAGGGTTGGACTCACCAGGGCACTTCTCACTCCCGCTCCAGCAGTGTCATGCTGTTGAAATTCTCATCCGAGGGAGTTATTAAGTACATCTGAAATGAGACATTAGAAATGTTGCTGCAATGCTAATACGGACAGTCACAAAATAATTGATTGGCGATGAGGTGTTTCAGGCATGGAGGGTCTCCCATCTGACTATTCTCGTTGTGTGATGTGTAACGAGATTTGGGGTGCTGTGGGGAGCAATGGGAAGATGCCATTCCAGTCCTCCAAATCCTTTGAGTGTGGCTCATGGCTGTGAGTGAGTGCTGCCCCGTGGGCCTCTGCTGCGTCTCCTTTCCTGTTCAAGTCAATGTAGTTGGAATTTTTAGCGAGAAATGCTAGGATGCAGAGTTACTCAATGCCTTGAGAATTGCAGCTCTCAGCATCCAAAATAGCTTCAAAAAGTCCTTCAGAAGATGTTGGTGTGTAGAGCTGCACCGTGCCCCATTAGCTCCGAACATCCTCGAGGGCTGCTTCTGGAGGGAGAGCGAGCGTGAGCTGAACTATGGATTCACCATTTCAGCTGTGAAATTGTCAGCATCCTGTTCCAACAGCCACCCATGGTGTCCCTCAGCCCTGCACTGTGTCACTGGGCATGCAGGCCAGCCCCAGGCTGAGGAAAGCAAATGATCCCCTGCATGATCCCACGGTGAGGGGTGGGGGAGGGCTGGGAGCACGGCCCGGTCCCGTTCTGGGACCGGGCCGCAGGTGCGGTCAGTTGCAGGAGCCCGGCTGCTGAGCAGATCTGTTATGAAAGTGGCCTAATTATGATGAGCAATTTTCCCCCCGGCTGGAACAATTGGACTAGAAAATTGTACTAGACTTTTCATTCTGCGACTATTAAACAGCAGAGGAAGAGAGAGGGAGATATATTTTTGTCACAGTTACATTGTTGTTGTTGTTGTTGTTTTTTAGGGTAGAATTTAATTTGCAATAGATTTAATTAGGGAGTTTGTCTGTGAGTTGTACCCCTCACGCTGCGTGTCCGGCAGCAGGAGCTGAGGAGGGACGAGCGAGGATGCTCTGCCCTTCCAAGCACAGCCAGCCCGTGGTCCGTCCGCACCAATCTGCCCCTGGGCGATGGTTTGGAATGGATCCTGGTGCCTTCTGAGATACTCATCAAGTGCACTAGTTTTGTTTAATTATTTCGAGTTAATCTGCGTTCTTTGATAAATACCAAGACTGAAGGGGTAATATAAATAATGAATACCTCAGTTTGCTTGGTATTTCTGACTGTAGGCGCGGCGGAGTGGTTTTGCTGCCTGGCATTTATTTCCCCCCTCTAGCCACGGCCTCCTGTCCCCAGCAGCAGTTCACCTTTCCCTCCCACCATCTATTTTACCATTCATGTTAGCTGCAGCGGAGCTCTTCATGCCCAGAGAACACATTATTCTGTTTATGAAAATAGTAATAACCCAGAGCGCTGCACATATATCTGGGACTTAATTCAAATAACTCTCGAAGCATCGCCCTTCCCATGGATTATGCTGATTCCTGCTTTTTATTTATTTATTAGTATTAGCTAGGTAAAGCGAGCAGCGAAGGAGAAGATTTTATAGAGCAAAATTTACTTCTAAATCACTCCTAGAATTACTGTCCTGGAAGGAGCACTTGTTAATATTTTAGACACATGTGAGCACATTTTCTTTGTACAAGATTAACCACGTGAAGGATCACGGGGAATCTCGTTCTGCAGATCGCAGAGGGAAGTGCTCACAGTAAGGCCAGAGAATATTTTTGGGATGCAGTGCTTCTCCCACAGCATCCTTATAACAAAGCTGAGGAAGTGTGGAATAGATGAGTGGATGGTGAGGTGCTTTGGGAACTGGCAGAGCTCAGAGGACTGTGATCGATGGCACAGAGTCCAGTTGGAGGCCTGGACTTAGCAGTGTTCCTCAGGGGTGGATGCTGGGTCTGGTCCTGTAAAACATCCCATCAATGGCCTTGATGAGGGGATAGAGTCCACTCTCAGCACTGATGATAGGAAGCTGGGAGGAGTGGCTGACACACCAGCAGGCTGTGCTGCCATTCAGCAAGATCTGGACAGGATGGAGAGTTGGGCAGAAAGGACCCAGTTGAGGTTTAACAAGAGCAAGTGTAGTGTCTTGCACCTAGGGAGGAATAACCATGTGCAGCAGTACAGGTTGGGATGAGCTGCTGGAGAGGAGCCCTGAGGGGAGGGACCTGGGGGTCCTGGTGGGTGACAGTCAGCCATGAGCACTGTGCCCTGGTGGAAGGACAATGGGATCCTGGGGTGCATTGCGAAGAGCGTGGCCAGCAGGTCGAGGGAGGGGATCCTCCCCCTCTGCTCTGCCCTGGTGAGGCCTCACCTGGAGCACTGTGTGCAGTTCTGGGTTCCCTGGTACAAGAAAGACAGGGATCTGCTGGAAAGAGTGCAGCAGAGGGCACAGAGATGATAAAGGCCGTGGAGCAGCTCCTGCATGAGGAAAGGCTGAGAGAGCTGGATCTGAACAGAGAGAAGAAGACTCAGAGGGGATCTGATCCATGTTTATCAATATCTAAGGAGCAGGAGGTGAAGGGATGAGGCCGGACTCTTCCCAGCAGTGTGTGGTGATAGGATGAGGGGAAATGTCCACAAACTGAAGCATGGGAAGTTGTGCACCACTGTGCGTGGGGACTTCTTCCCAGTGCAGTGATGGAGCACTGGAGCTGCACACAGAGGTGGTGGGGTCTCCTTCTGTGCAGACGTCCCAGCCCCGCCTGGACGCCGAGCTGTGCAGCCCGGGCTGGGAGCTGCTCTCAGGGGGTGGACTCGGTGAGCTCTGGAGGTCCCTTCCAACCCGTACACTTCTGTGGCTCTGTGAGTACACGGAGCAGAAGCAGCCACCAAACAGATGCAGGTGTGAGGCTGCTGCTGCTCGGTGAATGCGGCCGTGACTGGAAGTGCTGTGCTGCAGTGTGGGCTGTAGCAAACAGTGGAGTCCTGAGACGGAACGAAATGCGTCGTCATAGCACAAAGCGATGCTGCTCTGTGTAGTGGCAAACGATGTGTGATGTTTACGGTTCATCAGAGTTTATGTTACTTGGTAAACAATTTCTGTACAGACGTTTGCTGTCTTTGGAGAGGACTTGACGTGTTATTCATGAGCTCAAAGCAGGGAAATGACAATATCCAAAGCACATCTGCCAGCAAGAAGTTTGTGCACAGAAGATCAGTACAAATATATTCACAGCAGAATAAAGGGCTCTTTTGGGGGAACGTTAATTTGACTACATATGTGTGCTGTTTAATAATGTACTTCTATAGCTCTGTGCTGCCACATTCAAAGAGTGCTCTGTCCTGTGTTCTCTGGAGAAGAGTTGGTGATCTTCAGCTGAAACGGCAGTGGGAGATGTCTGGGCAGGTTGTTAAAGATGCCAACCCCATTGCAAAGCCACAGTGCCTTGGGTTTCCATTAGGGTAACTGGTTGATGATAACGAGGATGCCTCAATTAACAAACAGGGACCTTGAGCAGTGCTGAGGTGTCGTTGGGACCATCCTCGGTGGGGATGCCTCCATTGGCAGGGGGCAGCCCTCAGAAGGTGGCAGGGCCAGGAGGGAGCTTTGTCCGTGGGGTTGGGGCTATGCTGAAGAACTAGATCTGCTAGCAATCGTCTTTAGCAGAAGCTATATTGCAAACTTCCTGACTGCATGTTTCCTACAAGAAAGGGACCAGAAAAGATAAAACATGTACGTGTGTGCTTTACACAGCTCTTGGAGAGGACTCCATTCTCAACAAGGAGGGATTTCAGCTGCACAGAGTGCTTCAGAGTTGGTCCTCAGCGCTGCGCGAGATCACAAGCAAGCTTTGTGTCAAACACTTGATGCTGAGTTGTTCTGGGCTTTTTCTCTTCTGACTTAGTATGGTTCAGACCAATTCTGTTGAAGACTTCAGAATTCCTGAAGCACTGACGTGCCAGGTCCGGCTCACGCTGTGTCGGTGCAGTGCCAGTGGAGCAGTGCCAAAGATTGTGTGCTGGGCACCAAGAGTCCAGGAGGTGTCATAGTGTCATAGCTTCTTTGAGGCTAAATGAGAACACAATTTAATGAAGTTTTGTTAAGTCATGGTTGCCTCTTCAGGAGCGTGGCACTTGTTGCAGTGAGTTTGTTGTGGAAGTTGGCCTCAGTGGTTTGTTTTCCGAGGCAGTGGAGGTGGCAGCATCCTGAGTTAGCGTGCTCTGCAGAGACAGGGCTGGGCAGGAGCTTTTCTGAGTTCCTTTTAGACTCATCTCATTAGCTTCTTCTGGAGCAAGGCCTGTTCAGCAACTGGAGTACCTCAGGTTTGGTGTAAGAATGGACGCACTGGTCGGGGGTGCCTTCCCCTGTTCCAAATGGGTGTTTTCTTGCGTACATCTGCGTATTTTTCCAAAGTAAAGATTGTATTAGACTTCAGATGTATTCTGATCACTGCCTAGAGTGCTGTTATCATCGTTAGTGTCTCCTCACAAGAACAAATAACAAGTGTTTGTTATAAATTATACCTTCGCTGTATCAAAAGCTATGCGGAAGTATCAGTTTGCATTACGGCTCTGGATTTATGGGCAGTGCCAACTTATTCTTTATTTCTTTCCCTAGACCCATACTGCAGTTGTTTTGATGATTCCATTCACTATGCTTATTAATTTTAAAAGCCTTTCTTAAATTATCTTTTAATAATACCTTGAAAGGAATGTGAGCCACGCGGGATCCTGCAGCCTGTTTTCCGGAGCACTTTTGGCAATGAGCAGCCAGGGTGGCTGAGTCACTTCTGAAGCTGAGAGTGGTTCCCTGGGTGGGGTGTGTGGGGCCGGGCAGCCGGGATGGCTGGGGACGTGGCTGCTCCGTGTCCTCCTCCATCCAGCTCCTGCTGCATCCGTTCCACTCCCAGCATCTTCCCTTATGTGAACGCGTACCCAAACACCCGTGGGGCCGTTCATTTTACCAAGCAGCTGCAAGTTCTCGTGCTGTTCTTCAAGGCAGAGATGCCTTCAGATTGCTCGGTGTACCTGGATATGCCAAGTGTGGATCATCTGTGCGCAGTAATTTTCTGTCAGAAATAGCACAAAATGGCAACACACTGTACGGTCTGGAAATGTGATATTCGGTTTGCATTCACTCTGATGTGTTACAAGGGGTATTTCATCAGGGTGGGTTCACCTGTGATCACTGATGGAGATTAACTGTAATCTGCTGTGTTAGCTGCTTTAATAAAGGGGGAAACAAATTATTCCAGAGAGCAGTCTGAGTCCTGGAAACAGGAATATGGATGTCTTGGGATGCATGGAATCATCTACATCCTTAAATTAACCTGTAACCGAGGGAAGGCTGTTAATTCATGGCTTCTGAGATTGGCTGTGTAAACACACTGAACCAATGGTAAACCTGTTCAAATCCTCTGGAGACGGTCGTATCCCCCCACGCCATGTTCTGCAGGCTGGGATGGCAGAGCTCCGAGTGCTGCCCGGGCAGAGCTCAGCGTTTCCCACAGGAGCACTATCCTGTGCTGCCTGCTCGGCCCCGCAGCCTTCACTTACAGCTCTGCTGCCACGGCTGCAATTACAGAGGGCAAAACAATCCAGCCCATGCTGTAACTTACCAATCCAAATGCATGAATTTATGTATGTCTGGCTGAAGTTAGGCTCTGCTTTGAGTGCCAGGAGTTGAAGATCGTGCCATATCTCACCGCAAAGCTGATTCTCCCGATGTATGTAATAACGTTTCGCATCTGATCTCAAAGCAGTGATTACTGCAGCGTTTCAACAGTCTTTTGTTGTGTAAAGAAATGTAAGCATGTAGGCACTTTTCCCGCACTTGATGAAGCAAGCACTATCTCTGTTAGATGACTGGAGCAGATGTAGGTGAGCCCAGCAGTTCAGCTCTGTGAGTCCTTAACCCCAGCACAGGCTGAGGATGCCGGCGCTCAGCCGGGCAGTGCTGGGCAGGCCGGCTGCTGGAGCCCTGCACTGACAGGTTGGGGTCCTTCCATTGCCGTACACCATCCGAAGCACTCAGTGAAGGATGGGATAGATGGAAGTCATTAACAAAGGCAGTGTATTCTTTGTATTCTTTTATGAGGAAAGAGCCGTTCCAAGTGTGTGGCGGTTCCTGCGGGTTGGCATGGCCGGCCGCACACTGTAAGCACTGCCTGTTGCTCTTTGCTTCAGCACTAGAAAAATCATTGGTTTTGTCTTAAAAAAAAAAAAAAAAAAGTAGGTCAAGTTGCAGTATCAGTAGGGCTGTGTTAAGTGGATTAAAGTCACCTGGAAAAACCATCAGTGTGGGATCAATACTGAGTCTGTCGGGAAAGGGCGCTCCCATTGCCGCCTGTGGAGTCTGCCTGGCAAATGAAAGCGTTCGGTGCTTTTTCTCCCCCACGGTTCTTTATTCACGCACCCTCTGTTTCCACACCCACAAATCCTTTCTATAAATAAGCAGTTCAGTTTATCTTTAATCGCTGGTTGTATCGTTACGCCGGGGCAGGCGGTGCTTTTTGAGCTGGTTCCAGAAGCAATGTCTTGGCACAGGTGGGTGCTGTGTGATGCACTGTGCCCCATGGACATGGATGCGTGTCTAAATGCTGCAAGTAAAGCAAAAAATGCCAGGAGCAGTCACTGCTGCTCTGTTTTTGTGTTCTTCTGGGCTCTTTCTTTGGTAGACTTCCACTTTGTCACTGGCCTGGATAATGAATGCCGGGAGAGCCGTTAGCCGAGCAGGCTAATTGGAGGGGACTGCATTGGTGGCAATTAGGGAAGAACAGTGAAGCAGATCAATATCCTCAGAGAGCTAGCTTGCTGTCCTCTGGGGATACGCTGCAGCAGGGCTGCTGTGTCACAGAGATTTGGGTATGGCCCATTGCTGGCTCTGATTTATTGCTATAGCTTACACAAGTTGGCTATGGATTTGTGTTCTGTACAACGCAATGCATTCGGTGCTCAGGTACCACATTCTGACTGATCAACTTCCAGCAGCTTCAGCATGCTGCAGTGGTTGTAGGTGCATGCTGTATTGCTTTCCTCTGTAAGAATGTAGCACGTGTATACATGCTACGTGCCGTGTGCTGTTACAGTTGTTAGGAAGGTGGTTACATCTTGGCTTGGAGGATGTGCATCGTGATGCTATGGGGCAGCACCTGCCTGGTCCTGAGGGCACTGCACAGCTCTTCCTGGCATTACCAAGGGTTAATGAAGATATCCCATAATCCTGAGGACCCAATTTACTAGCTGTCACCATTAATGTAATCTCTATAGAAGTAAAACTGTGGGTTTGACATTAATGTGGACGTAGAGAGAACCCATTTCAGGTGAGCGTAGCAGTTCAGTCTGCGAGGTACCTGTGGCTGTCACAGGTGAAAATAGTTGCTAATGAAGTGTGTATTAGTCCCGGGCAGGGAAAGAACTCCGAGTCTCTTATTTTGTTGAATAATTCATTAGCTACCACTCCTCACCCATTGGCTGTCATAGGTAAATCCCAGACTGGAGCTGTTAATTAAAGCTGTAAGATGAAGGGAAGCTACTAACAAGATGCTAGATGAGTACTCCAACAATACAGAGGTAGTTTTAAGCGTGTGCAGTTTTGTCATTGGTTTTCAAACCAGGGTAAGGGAATGCTGACAAATTTACCCTCGTTGTGAGAACTAATTAGCAGCTGTGGCTGCAGATGAGCACTGCAGTGAAGTGCCCTGCAGAGCAGCCCCACGGCTCTGCCATCTCCAGGCTGGGTGGCTTCTCCAGGAGGGAAAAGCAGTGAATCAGGTGGGCTGGAGCTCGGGATGCTCCTGCCTGCTCCGAAGGGAACGGCTCCAAGAGCAGAGCACACAGCACTCACGGGATCGTGTAGTGGCAGCGGGTGCTGAGGTTATGGACAACGGCTCTGTAGTTGGTAAAGCAAACACAACTTTAAAGTGCTTCAGCTTTCCAACCACAGCAAACCCTCTGCTCTGGAAAAACAAAGAGATGTAAACTACCATATAACCACGCTTGGATCATAGACACTACAAAGGAAATCTTTTGATGAATTCTCTGTGATTCAGTGTGTTCTCGGATTCCTGAAGGGATTCGAGCTAATTCTGTTTGCAGCTCCCGATTGAGTGTTCGTGTGCCGTGTGCACCATCCCAAACAATTAGAGCTGATGAACAAACACTGTAGTGCGGCACTCAGCCATCATGCAGAGCAGCTGGCCGACTGTCAGGCCCCTCCAGTAGCTGATGAAACCGCGAGTTTGGGGAAGTTGAGCACATAATGTTTCACCATTTTCTTTGGGAGACCAGCAAATGCAGAACAAGCAGCAAGGCGATGCTAGGCAGGCTTCCATCTGAGGCTCTCTGCTCATTGCTGTCCTGACTGATGTACAGGTTGGCCCAGGAGAGCTCTGTGTCTGCGAGCAGCACTTGGTGATGTGTGGGCAGACGCTTGCTGAAGGTCTGACCGAGCAGTGTGCTTTCCAGGAGGATATAATTTCTGATTGCACCCATTGAGCAGGTGACTGAGCACTGACTGAAAGCCATCTGACCAAAGCCACGCTTTGATGCATTTCCTGGCGGTGTTCAAGTAGGGTCTATTTTTATGTAGCACAAGGAGCAGGCTGGCTTCAGGCCATGTGCACGCTCTCAGATTCCAGCTGCAGGTTGCTGAGGTGCAGCAGCACTGCAGCTGCCCCACAAACACGGTGGTATCAGTCCTCTGCATCAGAAGAATCAGGAACAGAAAGTACCCTTTTTAAGATGTTTTCTGGTTTTGAGTTTCAAATCATCATTTTATGGGATGTTTAATAGGAAAAGAAAAGAAAGTTAATGGTGTACCTTTATGCCTGTCAAGAACCTTAGGCAATTATGAGGAGCAGTTTTCATTATGAAATGGCCTCAGAGGTGAAGGGAGCCCGATACCCTGCGGTCTGTATAGACACTTACCTGTGCAATGTCCTGCCATCAGGCTGAATGCAAAACCCTGATCACGCAGCAGTTTTCATGCCCAAGGAGCAGCTAAGCAAACCTCTTTGTCCCCATGACCAAATTCCTTTGCAGTGGAGTCATGTTGTGGAAATGTTTGAATCATGGAACAGATGCAGATGGCTCTGTTTATGGGTGTTTATGGCCTTTGTGGATCTCCTAAGAGGTGCAGGCATGTTTTCTGTCACTTTGACCTGATGAGTTTTCTCTCTTTGATGAATAGGTTGATGAAGTCCCAGAGTGTGTTCCAGCACCGAGGGGATGTGGCACTGAGAGACATGGGTGGGGTCATGGTGGGCTGGGGGTGGACTGGGACCTCAGAGGTCTTCTCCAAGCAGAATGATTCTGTGGTTCTGTGGATGTAGGGGATCACTGTACGTCAAGCTTTGTTCCAATTCCTCCGGATCACTTTTCCAAAAGCAACAAAGGCACATCAGCTCACGCTTGCCCTGCAGCCCTGCTTTCCACGGAAGCCGTGTCTCACCTACTGAGCCCCACTGTTCACATCTCATTGCACCATTTTATTTTTCAATGGGGAAAGTTGAAACAAGTGCTGAGTGCAGTGGATGCGGCGTGCTGTGCTGCCACAAAGCGAGCTGAGCCATGCAGGCAGCTCTCGATGTGAGCTCGTGCCCATGGAGCTCACACTGCTCTCGTTGGCATGGTGCAAGCGGTTATTTGTGCGCGATGAGAACACGGTACTGTTGTGCCTTCATGATCAAGTACATTGAATTGTAAATGAAAAGCGTGTAGATGCGATTTAAAATGCAAGCAGCTCTCAGAAATCAATACCAGCTATATAAAATCATTTCCAAGTGATAATAAGAATTAATCCTACAGAGAAATATTCATGGCAGTCACGATACGCTGATTTCTGCCAGTCGCAGCCTGATTGCTTTACAGTTATGCTTGTGGTGCTCTTGGTAAGCCCACAACTGGAAGATGGCAGTCCCATTTTTGCTGAGCACCCCTGTGAAATGGATTTAAGACGATACAACACAGGGCAAAGCTTACACCTCCTCCGGGCCAGGTTCCCTCTGCCAGTGGAGCACCGTCCAACAGCAGCACATGGTGATGGATGAGGCTGTGGGGGAGAGGGACAGCAGGGGGACATCCAGAGGAGCTTTCCAGCCCGTGCTGTTGATCTCCTGATTCATGTCCTGCTCTCCAGAGCAAGCTGTCTGCAGCAGTTGTGCATCCAGGCCCTGTGCTTTGTACAAGTCTAAACACACCGTTGTTGTTCAGATCTGTGTATTCAGAGTTTGGCTTGATGGATTGCATTATGAGTAGTGGATCCATGAGTCTCGTGCTGGGTTTTGTTATAATTCTGTACAGTTTGGAGAGGACCAAATGCTTGGGTTTCTATAGTATGAACATTTATATCGCCACATCTGCTCCATTAATTCCTTTTCTTCTTGGGCCGTTCCTTCTCGCCTTGTTTCATGTTGGCTTCAGAGATTTGAGCTCTCTGTGGAAGCTCCTCTCCACCTGAGGATCCATTACTGCCCACAAATGGGCAGAGGTTTCGATTTCAAGACTACATTTAAAGCACAGAATAGATTTTAAACATCATCCTTCATCCGTAGCAACCAAAGGGTGTTTGGAAAAGGAAATAAATAAATGCAGAAAGCTTGGAAGAGTGTGAAAATTTGCAGATGTTTTCACAGAAGAGCTTCTTTTCATAAGATAACACATAATTAAATTTGCACAGCAACCCAAAGTGTTTTCCAAAGCGAAGCTTCATTGCAGAACAGATGCCTGCTCCAGTTCCTCCACAGAATCCAACCTCTCGTGAACATTTGTATCGCATCCATTTTCACCACATCCCTCTGAGTCCCTGTAGCTTACATCGTCCCCATCCAGACCTGTGCTGACACGTTTCTGTGCGTTGTTCCTCTGCTGGGGGATTTGGTGCTTTTCTCAAGGTGGTTGCATGCCTCCCAAAGGCTGTGGTGCTCTGATGAGCCCTCCGTGCTCTGTTTGCCAGCAATCCCCTCTTTGGGGCACTGCATCCAGGCCTGGCAGGGCAGGGGCTGTGTGACACCAACACACAGCGGTGTGGAGCTTCCACGGGCCGCTGCTGCAGGAGATGAAGTTGGTATCTTCTCCTTCTCTTTCTTCCATTCTTCTTCTTAATATGAGGATTTTTATTTTGTTGATTCATAGGTTATCTAAATATGAATAGGTTCACATCAATCAGCTCTGCCAGTACTGCAAAATGAATATAAATATTGTGTTCGGTACTTTGCGAGAAGAATGAATATGTGTCTGAAATGTAAATGCATGTTCTGCAGCCTATTCTCATGAATCCTTGAAGCCTAACTCTTTAGGGTTGTTTTTTATTGCTTTAAACATTTATCAATTATTTTGCTCTGGGGTTCTAAATTGGTTTGCTGGAATTTGTTATCTCTGGCTGTATGTTAATTTCTGGAGGACGACAACAATCAAGTCTTATACGAAGTACAAAAGTTAGAAATGAGAAATCTTCACTCGTTCCCTGGGAAGGTTTGAAACGTGTATGATCTGTTCACCCTTCCTATTGCTCAGTGACCATCACGCCTGGAGCACTGGGGGAGGTGGTGGTGATCCCGTCCCAGTGCTAGCAGGGCAAGGGAGGTGAGCGCAGGAGGTGTTGGGATGGAGGAGAGCATTCTCAGCCATCCAGATGTGCACAGAACGTGCGTGCTGCTTTGTAGTGGCTGCCATTGCTATTAATTAGAGGTATCAAAGCTGTCATTAACAGCATCCCGCAATTCCTATTTGTGGGAACAGAAAAAGATAACTGCTTGAACTTGAAAACCTCCCCCTACAAACTGGGACCCTAGCTGTTAGCTCCAGGAGATGGGGAATGGGCAGGTCCTGGCTCCAGCCGGGCGCTGCTTCCCCTGGTGCTGCTGCCCGCTGGGGGGGTCCTGCACGGCCCCATTCGGTGCTGCAGCATCTCCACAACGCCCGTGTTTAATCCTTCCCATTAGGACTAATGGCAAACAGTGTGCATAAGAAACCATTAGCAGAAATCGCGGCAGTTGCTCCTCACATCTGAGATGATTGAAGCCGGTATTCTTGACAAATAAGGCAGCTGACCTGTTATTAATAGAGATGATTAGTGTTAGTAATTAGAAGCAGATACAAAACATAATACATCCTCCACGTCCCCCGGCTTAATTTCCCTTCCCTCATTTGCAAACCTTTCTCCCTTGTTGAGTTTGTTCTGAGGATTCAAACAAAAATATTTTACCGCTTTTTGAACTGAAAAAGAATTTCCGAACCTTAACCATAAAAGTTGCTGGAGACACACGGGCTTCTTTACGGCGTGGGAAATGCACTTCATTGCTGCACCTCTGTCATTTAACAGTTCCTGGAGGTGTTCAAGGAGCGTTGAGACGCTGTGTTCAGGGACATGGTTAAGTGAGGGCTGTTGGTGGTACATGGATGCTTCCAACGTCAGTGATCCTGTGACTCCCAGCAGATTCCCTGAGCTTTCTCCGGGCTGTGCTAGAAGGACCGTGGCAGCAGGGTGGGCAGCCCTCACTAGCAGTGCAAATAGGACAGCGAGAGCAGGGAGAAGAAGCGTTTGGATAAGCACAGTGACGGCAGCAGGGAGAGGTACTGAGGTCGCTGAGCGCTGCACAGTGGCTGGCTTTAGTTTTGGGTAGGAGAGCAGATCTCTGAGTGTCCTCTTGAATTATTTTTGGTCATTTTTCACTCGTTCTCTGCATTAATAGGAGAACTATGTCTGCTGAGCACCCAGCGTGGTGAGGTTGGTCCGTACAGCTCAGCACACAGCTCCCAGGCATCGCTGCTCACACTGTCCTTCCTGTGAGCCCGCCCCACGGAGCAGTGGCTGGAGCTTGTATTTCAGAGCCTGAAGCATGAAGGCAGATGGCTGTTCCTGTCTGTAAGGATCGTCTGAGCAAACAGCTTCCATTCGTTTTGATGGGGATTTAATCTTGCTGAGGAGCCACTTCCTAAATTTGGCTTTCATCTTCAGGCACTTTAGGTGTGTTTAACCTTGCTACCATTGGAATCCACGAGCGTTTTTAAACCTTATCTTCTGAGTTTCAGTCCACAGGTTGTGGCTGATATGAAGGGTCCTTTGTCATGTTCACAAGCCTGAGAAGCAGCACAGTGTTTCTGTTGCCTGCTAATTTCTGTAACATGTATGTGAAAGCGAGAAATCCTTGCTCAGCTTCAATGTGACTTCATGGAGGCAGAGTTTCATTTGGAGATATTGTCATGTTGTTCTGAGGGAATATAACACTGAACTGGTTTGCCATGGGCTGGCAATCAAATTATTTCTCTAATGATCTGGGCAGAATTGTGCTCTTCCTCCTGTTCTTCCAAAGCCACATGTGATGAGGGAAACACTCCGTGCAGTTGGGGTTTTCACACCTGGCATTACTCGTGGCAGCTAGGAGCTGGGTTTGCTGATTGAGGCATGCACCTGAGCCTCCCCTTGCACTCTCAATGAGAACAGCACTCTGTTGGCTGTGATGTTATAGCCAAGCACAGACTTACAGTCCTAAAAGTGCCCTTCGTCGTGGCCTGCCCTGCACAGGCCCATCAGAACTTGTCTTTGTGTCCTCTGTGGCTGTGCCAGGCCAGCTGTGCATCCTGCAGCACACCTGGGCCCTGGTGCTGTGCTGCTGCAGAGGGGCTGGCAGCCAGCACAGTGTGGGTTCTCACCTGCAGGGCGGGTTCTCAAGGCTGCGTCCCGAGTGCCACATCTTCAGGCAGTCCTGGACCCATTCTTACACTTAATTGTGACATTTGTCAAGGAAGAGTGGGATGTGGTGGGACAGCCCCCAGGGTCCTGCTCCTGGGGAATGTGCAGTGTCTGGGTACCTGCAGGAGGGTCAGGAGGGCAGGAGCCACCAAGGTGGGTTTTTCTTTCATTGGTTAAAGAAGTCACAAGGCTGCAAAAATAAAATACATGGGTCTGTCTTCATTTCCACTGCAGTCAGTGCAATTGCAGCAGTTTAAAAGGGTGAATACTGCTCACACAAAGCACAAAAGCGTGTATTATATGTTACTGCAGGGCAGAGCATCCTTTTTCTGGGCAGAAATCTCGATAGCTTTCACCAATTCCATCCGCTTCTGAACTTGACGGAGGAAGATCCAGCAGTACAGACCTCCGTGTGCGGTGCGGCGGGTCCAGGTGTCTCCCTGCTGAACGAAGGCTTCTTCTGGCTGCGGGAAATGAATACTCTTTCTCCTTCCTCCATCTTAGCTCTCTGCCTTCTGAGACTTTTGTCCTTTCCCATGGCAAAGTGTTTGCAGCGAGTCTGAATTTGTCTGTCGAAGCACGCTGTGAGCCAGCAGCAGCGCTGCTCCTTCCCGCTAGCTGGAAGAGGAGTGTGCTCACAGAAATACTCCATTAAGAGCGAGCTTTAACAACACTGTGTGTTCAGAGGATCTTCATCCATCTGAGCCTCTCAGCTCAGAGCCCACTGCTAGCCGTTGTCAGCAGGGCATCACTGAGTGCTGCATGGGGCTGGAGATGGGGACAGGGATGGGGATGACAGGCAGAACAGCAGCAGGACATGGGGCAGCTAGGTTTGGTGGGAGGGAACGTGCCAGTGCAGTGTGCATAGCCCCGTGGGTGCTGAAGGCTCCAAAAGCAACATCCGAGGAGCTGCAGCCACAGCTCCTCCTTCTAGCAGCACCATTAATAGATCCTGCACAGCCTGCCGGGTCGTTAGCATCGCGTGGATCGGTTTTCCTTTTCCGATTGCCAGTCTTATTCTCCTACCTCCTACTTTGATCCAGGTTTTCACTTATGGCCTAATCATTATGAAGAGAAGACAACAAAAATGCCTGGTGTTATCTTCTTTCTCTCAGTGCGAGCTCTCATTCGCTTTGAAGTATGTTCTCAAAACCAACAGATTTGTAATCGGGCATCTTTGGTTCCTGCAAGACTTTTAAAGAAGCTCTGTCAGCAGTTTTTGCGCTAGCTCCTGTTGGGCTGCACAGGGGCAGTGGGATGGGGAGCAGGGGTTGTGTGTGCCTCATCACTGCGGGTTCACTCCGAGCAGAGCTGCGCTGTGCTCTGTGATCCCATGGGCAGCAGCACATGAGGCAGAGCGAGCCCACTGGGACAGGTCACCGCTGTCAGGAGGCTCCATGGGACGGCACATGCTCAGCCAGGATCCTCTTCATCTATCTGTAATTATTCCTCTAGAAGTAAAAGAAGGAAATCAGGGTAAAAAATAACAACTGTGCACGATGCAGCTGGGATGGAACAGCACACTGGAACGAGAGGGACGTGGGGTTGTGGCAGCGGAGTTGCAGGAGGGCATGGGGATGCCTGCAGCACCTCCGTATGGGACAGGCTGAGAACTGGGGGTGTGCAGACTGGGGGAGGCTGCGGGGAGACCTCACTGCAGCCTTCAGTGCCTGAGGGGAGCTGATAACCAGGAGAATGGCTTTGTACATGGGCAGAATGACAGGACAAGGGAACGGCTTTCAGCTAAAGGAGAAGGGAGATTTGGGTCACATGGGCAATGGGGCCCGGCACTGCTGCCCAGAGCTGGGGGTACCCCATCCCTGGAGGTGCCCGAGGCCGTGAGTGAGTCCTGGGCAGCTGGAGCTGGGGGTGGGGGGCTGAGAGGCCCTGGCTCCCATTTAACTCAACCATTCTGTGATGCTTAAGGACCCTTCCAACCAAACTGTTCCATGGTTCTACGATTCTGTGAAAGCAACAGCCACAGAGCTTGGTGTTCCTTGGGGTGAAAGCATGTTGCTTTTCAGCTGCTTCTTCGTGTTAATTCAGATAGCTTTCATCGAGAAGTTCACTTATTTTATTCCTACACCATTATAAAATGGAACAATGGTGCTAGCTAAATAGCACTAGGAAGAAATAAGGTGTGGGGAATTGGCTGCGATTGCACAGTGGTGGAAGAAAACTGTATTTTATTGGAAAAATAATAAGTATGGATTGGTTCTGCTGCATGGAGCAGGCTAGCCTTATTAAAGCAATCTAACTACATATATAAAGAAAGGGCAAATATTTGTTGAAAAGCTGCAAAGAGGAACTGGGTTTGTATTGTCCATCACTGGCAAAATGCAATTTTTATGCCTAATGCTAATTCTCCTTCTGTGCCTGAGCAGTGACTCAGTGTTCCTGGGAGCTGCACTGCCCCAGGCACTCTGCTCAGAGAACCACCAGGCTGCATTCACCAGCACTGCACTGGGGGTGAGCAAAATCGGGGGCAGTGCTCAGCAGAGCCAAGAGCTTTCTGTGAGCAGGGAAGTTTGGGGTCTCTTTTTCCAGCACTGCTTTTGCCTGCTCAGTGCCAGTGCTGCCCCGTGCAGCTCCCACCTTCAGCCCCTGCACTCCTCCCCACCCCAGCACCAGCCCCCATGGGATATCCATCCGTGCCCTTCTCTCTGCCCCCTCCCCGTAAAACACAAGTTCTACAAGTTGGCGTAGTTGCCAGATGTTAATTACTGAAAATAAAATAGAGCTGCCTTTGGATTATTGGCTCAGCCACTAATTGCTAATTGAGTTGTTGTTGAAACAATGTCCTTTAAATAAGTGCTGGTTTGGCCGCATTCAATGAATGATTGTCCTCTCCTGAAAGGTGTTATTAATCTCCCATCACCATTTAAATGCCCGGCTTTGCAGTGAGGCATCCCAATATTCCAGGGATTATTCACATTGCTAGGTCTTGGAGCAGGATTTTGGCTGTGGATACCTGAGGCCTGTGTGTCAGCACCAAATTGCAGCGGTTCTGGCTGCATATCCTCCTGTATCCTTCACAGATCCGTGGCCACGTGCTCTCCAGGTTATGCTGGAGAGAAATGGAGAGCACGGTCCAAACGTCAGCGCTGGGAGCACTGCACTTTGAGAATCTCTGTTAGCAGAAGTGTGACAGTGAGTTCTCCCATTGATTGGGCACGTACTGCAGTAAATGAGGAAATCCTTCTTGGCACTGGGGGTGTGTGCAGAGTGAATCAGATTATTGGACGTAAGGACCGGATCCATCGGGTATTGATGATGGAGTTAAGATACTGAGCATCTGCAAGTGAGAGCGCAGCCGCTGGTGAGCCCAGTACCCGCAGGCTTAGCATGCCATCCAGGCCTCCTCTGAATCCTCTCTAAATCGTGTCCAGTGCTTAGATTTGTCTCAATATGCTGCCTTTTGCCCTTGTGTGAGGAACGCAGACATTCTGTGCCCTTGTTGCACTGTTTGTGCAGTTCTCGTCTATGAGGAAGGTGCGTCACCTGCTCCGCAGGTGTGCTGTCCCTCCTGGCACAGGGAGCGAGCTGAGCACTGCTCAGCACTCAGATGGCTTCCAGATGCCCGCCAGAGTTCTCCTGTAGGACTAAAGCACAATGTACGGGCTTTGAAGTATTGTATTTAACGCCATAAAAAGAAATTCTGAGCTGGGAAATTGGTGATGATCAAGCAGCTCTCTCAAAGGAGGCCTGAAATTTTCCTAATGGTCTCAGAAAATTCTGTCCTTTTAATCCAGCTCCCTTTCTTTGCGGTTGCTTTTAAACATGGCTACTGCAAAGGTTTTTCTATTCCAATCACTTAAAGCCCCATCTCTAACGGAGAGAGCTCAGCCAGGATCCTTTTTTCATTATGCATTCCTTTAAAAAATAATAAATTGCTTTTTCTTCCCAAGTCAACGTGTGTCAGTTACAAATTCCCGGTGCCTCTCTGGGTTGAAAGGCTCGTTCGTCGTGACAGGTGTCAGACCTCCGGTGATGCAAATTAATATTAAAGAATAATAAATGAATGGCAGAGGAGATCTTCAAAATCATCTTGCCTAGGACGCTCAACCGTGGGCCTTTAATGCATGTAGAATATGAATTGCGACTAGGCAAACTAAGGGGGGATTTGGGGCAGTGGTGTGTGAGGAGCAGGAGGTCCAGCGGGCAGGAAACATCCCGGGCATGGTACCCACTAGGTCACTGCAAGGACCAGAATCACCATCACTGCTGCTCAGCTCTCATTTATCACTCTTAGTTCTGTTACTCCTCATTCCATTACTCCTCTCTATGGAAACTGCTCTGGGGGTGTGACCCCCAGCGGTCCCTTCTGGCCCATCTGCTCTGATGGTGCTTCTGTGTAGCTCAGGGCTGCGTTATTTTACAGATGTATGTCTCAAAATACTGCTGTTAGAAAAGACACCATCAAGCAGAGACGTCCAGCATCTTGAGGGTGTTTCAGGCTCCCAGGTCATCGCTGGTGCTGTTTCTGGTGCTTAGCGAAGGCGTTGGCTCATCCTTGCAGGCGTTGCTGGGTTCATTGTGCTGATTTAGCCCCTTTTTATTGGGCGCTGGCATTTTATGGTCCCGTTCACCTACTTGCAGTGAATTCTTAATTATTCCCTCTGCGTCACTGGGAAAATCTGTCACTGTGTGGGCACTGGAGGTAGAGATGTGCTTCTGCTGGAGCATCCCTGCTCCGTGCTGTGGGGTAGCAGAGGTCACTCTGAGTGCCGGTGCAGCTGCAGCGCAGTGCTCCCAGGGCCGTGCCCCATCCCTCACCTGCACAGGGCTGCAGGCACAGGCAGGGTGAAGCTTGGCACCTGGCACAGAGCCCCAGAGATGTGCAGTCAGTGTGCCTGCAGGTCTGCATTTAACTCACAGTGTGTGGGCGCAGGGGGAACGGTCCGGCACGGCTGGCGGCAGCTCCCAGCCGGGTTTCTGGACACCACTTGTACACAGTGCTGCTCTGAGCATTCTGTTTTGCTTTTCCTTATATATTTTTAATGGCAGAACTTCTGAATTGCTGCTGGTCAATAACCCCGTTACATCGTTGGCCATTTTTTGTATGTGATACAATGAATTAATCATGGAGGGAAAAAAAATCTTTCGAAATACAGTTTCTATACGTGCTTCTCAAATGTATCTGTTAAGTGAGATGAAATGAGATGAAGTAAAGTCAAATATAAAATGAAATGAAACAAAATCTCCTGAAGGGACTACTTTTGTTTCACAGGAGTTCTGTGTAAATGTGTATATAGCTAATCCCAGATGTTTGAAAAACAAGAAAAGAAGGAAAAATGGCTCCTGCTCACCACAGACCTAATTCTACTTTATGTGCAATATCAGCTTTACTTTATCTCACAACAGTTTGATGAAATAGCAATTAATGGTAGGAATGCAGATTCTGTAGCAAGACCTTGGCCGTAGTGGCTGGGCTGTTCTGTTGTGGCAGCAGTGAGGGCTGTGCTGGTGCAGGAGGTTTGGACGTTAGGGGAAATCTCTGCTCTGAGGAGTGGTCGGGTGGGGGTCAGTGTCCCTGGGGGCTGATATTTAATAAGCTTGAGGTCTGGGTGGGGAGAGCTGGGAGATGGAATGTACCCCCAGCTGGGGCAGGAGCACGTCCCTGGAGTGTCTGCATGGCATCCTTGCCCCCAGCTGGGCAGGAGCAGGTCCTGCCGCTCGCTTTGTGGTGCTCTGTGAGCTCTGCATCATGCCTGGTGTCCATCCCCTTTCTGTCACTGACATTCTTACAGGTGTGACGGTCTCATCCGTGCTTGTGAATGCAGAGTAGGCAATTACTGCACAGAATGCAACTGCACGCACATTTTTTGCATGGGTAGCTCCAAAACTTCTGCCTCAGGTGCTAAATGCTGATCTTTTTCCACACGTGCCACTCAATCATTTATTTCAGTGCACTTTTTTCACATGTGGGTCTATGTATGCCTTGACACGAGCAAAAAATCACATCCCTTGAAAATCCAGCGCCGCCTTGTACAATAATTGCGGTTTCCCATAGGAGAAGAACAGTTACTTTTGTTTTTATTTTTGATCCCAGCTTTGCTTTGTAACAGGAATAAGCTCCTTTTAGAATATTTGCAATAAAAACCTTTGAGATTGATTAAATGCCTCGGGGTCCTCCCGGTCATTAATCAAAGCTGGCAGCCCCTTATTGCTTTGAACGGCGCGAGGCAGGAGTGATAATCCTTTAAATATAATAAGTCCCTCCAATGTAATGAAGCAGAAATACTGGCACGGCGATGTAAAAGTTAAGTCTTTTAGTAATGGCAGAGTAATAATATATTACTCATAACGGATGCACCGCTTCTGAGTTTCTGACAAGGACAGGTGCTTTGTCATTTATGTGCAAATAGTTCTTACTCAGAAACTATTTACCATGTACTTCTAGTTAGTAAAGCCAGCGAAGAGGGAGAAAGAGAATGAACTGGGGAAGGGAGAGAGGAAAAGCCACTCAGCCACAGCTCTGAGTGATGACTGAGGTGGATGCAGATCTTCCTGAGACAGTTTCCCTCACCGGTTTTGGAGAGCAGCACTGCGCACACACAGGCACTGCAGATCTCTGAGGACAGCTCACCCTCCCATTCACTTCATTTCAGAGGTACAGTCCCACCTGACTGGAGCTATGCTTCCCCCACAGCACAGCAGTGCTCCCTGCTGCCTGCTCTGCACCACTGCCCTGAGTGCAAGCTAAAAGAGACGAGCAGGGAGATGCAGGGATCCATTTTACTTCAGCTAAAAAGTGCACAGCTAATTGCTCGCAGTGATGAGCAGTGCCAGCACAACGTGGCTGCCAGGGAGATCTGCTGCTCTGCAGGCAGCCCTGCTGGCCGGACACTTGTCACCAGGTGTCTGTCCTTTGATGGCCAGGCTGCTCACAGCACAGAGTGCCCGGTGTGAGCACACTTCTTGAAGAGCTGTGTTAGCCTTCCTCCAAGGCATGTCCTTCCATCCCTGCTGCAGCACAGCCCTCCTGCAGAGCCTGCAGTGCTGCCTCCCCATGCCACGGGAGGGAAGGGGCTGTGCCCAGGGATGTGTCCCTGTGCCCAGGGATGTTTGTTATTTTGGAACATCATAAAAATGGACGGTTCCAAGTCCAGAAAATGGAACCAAACGCGTAGAATTATTTGTCTCAGAAGTGGAACTCAGTGCCTGGGATGGGCACTGGTCGCCATATCTCCTGGTTTTATTTCACAGCTCCAGACTAAGCTTTTCTTTCTTGTAAATGTATTATTTAGCCTTGTTGCTGGAGCCGTCCTCTCACATTATTTATCATATATAGTGTCTATGATTATATTTCAGCTTCACATTATTACTGGCAGATATGTCTGTTTGCTGTCACCTCCCTTTATTACACTTTGTACCAGGCAATTCATTTTTCCTGATCGAGTCGTGGTGTCAGGCGTTCAGGTCCCATGATTTATTACTGGGCTTCAATACTTTTTGTCTCGAGTCTCCAGCTGTTCTCCAGCTGCTGTTTGAGCACACGCCTTTTGGAGGGTTTAACCGCGCTGTTAAAGCCTCTAATGTAACCCATGTCCATAATCCAGTGAGATGATGCTATGTGCTGTAAACATTGCTGGTAATCTTTTTGCTCCGCTTTCTTTGTTTGGAACATTTATACACCCTGAAGCAAATTACTGGGAGTTCCTGCTCTGCTTAGTCGAAGCATCAAAGAAAACTGTAATTTTAATTCAGGTGGTTCAGAGGACAAAAAAAGTAGCGACTCAATACTACTGCATTATTAATGCACACCATACACATATGTATACTGTAAGCAGTGAGCTCATCTGCCATGGCAGCTTGTGGCAGCTACTTGTGTAGCACCAGAGCCTATAGCTGCTCAACAGCACTCGTGTAAAGACACGTTATTTGTTATAAGCACTATCAGATGTGTTTATTTAAGCAGTGGTGCTGAATTTGGGATCTGCTCGAGGGCTGCAGCCTTCTCCCTTCTCTCTCCCAGAGGTGGCCCAGCTGCCAGACCCCTGTGCAGGGCAGTCTGTGGCCATGCAGTGCCAGCACCTCCTGTGCTGAGATCTGCAGACCTCTGGGTGCAGTGAGAAGGGATTTCTGCATGGTCATCTATTTGTTTCCATAGCTTTTGTTTATAACAAGAATGCTAGTTGTTTTTAACTGAGCAGTTTTTAGGGAGCAGGAGCGATGCTTTCCAGCAGGCCTGCACAGGGAGGTGGTGGTGGAGCCGCCGTCCCTGGCAGTGTTAAGAGGTGCCTGGATGAGGAGCTATGAGATGTGGTTTAGCAGCTTGTGGCAGCAATGGGAACGGGTGGACGGTCAGACTGCATGATGTTGTAGCACAGGAAAACCAAAGGAAGGTGCATCTCCCCATCTGCCTTCCAAACCATAGATAATCTCATGTTTGCAAAGAAGAAATTCATTACATTGAACGTCTTAAATTAGTGGGTGGGCCAGACTGTAGCCTGGTGCTAATTAACGACTTGGTGCTGTGATGCGTAACACCAGCTCTGGATATTGCCCAATATTTCATGTTCAGTTTTCTTCTTTACCTCAGAGTATAAGGAGATACGTTCTGTGGAAACAGTTTTGTTTTACCAGATTGGAATTGACTTGTGTATTAAACTTAGAAGAGGAATCTTGCTCGTGTTTTAATTACACAAAGGCAGAACGTCTGCGGCCCTGTCACATTGTGTTCTCCGAAGTGGTTCATCTGCACCCCATGGCACTGAGCGGGGAGTGATGGAGCGGGGATTATCCGCAGCCCTGCACACACAGTCCTTCCTTTGCTGAGCGGCTCTACAGAACCTTTTTGTGAACGAGCATAAAGTTTTGTGACGGGCCCAGGACTGAAATCCACAGCTCCTCTGCCATGTGCTTACACCGCAATGTTCTGTGTGTGCCTGCGAAGGCGCTCCGTCACAAACCCGGTCCTGAGGGACCGCTAACTATAGATGAAGGCTGCTGTGGATCCCCAGCTCTGGGATTTCCTATTTGCTGGTGCTCTGAGAGCATTGTATTAGAAGCTAGAATGGCTTGTGGAGTGCCGTGGTTCTGTGTTGGCTGAAAGCAAATGAAGTCAACGTGTCATGATGAATGTGCACGGAAATGTAAGAGCATCTTCTTTCCCATGGAATGTGTCCTCCAAGCACGGAGGAATCTGATGCTTAATTACGACTTCCATACTGCAGTGAAGCGATCTGTAAGTGCGTCCCAGCAATACCCCTTGCAGCAGCTTGTGGTCGCCTCAGAAAGCATTTTGAAACACTTCTCTGGGAGCACATGACAACTTCAGGATGTGATCAAAGTGTGCCTGTGTTCATAGTGACCATCCAGTTCCCCTGGTTTGAGTGAGATTACATAAAATCCAAGTAATGAAAACGTTCTGTACGTCCCCATGCTAGGAATGGTTGGGTTAAGGTGGCGGTGTCTGCAGAGATCCAGGGCTGCAGATCATGAGCTGCTCCTGGAAGATGGCACATCCCTGAGGGGCGGCATGTCCCTGGGGGTGCCACATTCCTGGGCAGGGTGTTGGGCACCACTCTGCTCTGGTTTCACAGCACTAGTATGTCCTGAAAAGCCTTCCAAGCACTGCATGGCACTTCTTTTAAAGGATACCATACTGAATTTGCAAGGAGAACTGTATGAAATGTAGGTAAGGTGTCATCTATGGGGTAACTCTGCAGAACTTGTGTTGGTTTGCTAAGCTGTGGGGTTCACATAAGCCACATGAGGAGACAAACTGCAGTCCACCAAGCTCACTGTCCATAGCCAAGTAATTCTGTTTCCTTTCAGAATTCAGTTCTGCATTTTGAAACCTGCCGGGAAGGGGATGCCCTGGGTGCTGAGCTGCCTGGAGGCAAGGGAGGGGGCTGCATGCTCCCCACACCAAAAAGCACAGCACCAACTGATATTCATACTTATAATGGCTATTAATTGCCCAGTTTATAGTCCAATTTGCAAATCTCAGTGGAACGGCCAGCTTAATCGATCAGGTTATAACTGCTCTGTGCTGAGGAAGATTAAAAAGGTAGAAAAAGATTAAATAGGGGAGAAGAGACTGAACTGAGCAGAAGGACAGGTCTGTGGTGCTGCAGCATTTGTGGCTGTGGTGATGTGCAGCAGTGGGGCTGATGCTCAGAGGGATGGCAGGATCTTGCCTCAAGGCCTCCAGACCGAGCTTCTGCACGGAACTCCTTCCCTGTGAGAAGGGGACAGTCAGATCTGTACACTAAAATAACCAGATACAAGTAGCTGGGGCGGAACAGTGCCTCTCCCCTTGCCTCTGAATAGTCAAAAATTAGGACATGATGTGCTCTTACTAAAGCGCTGTTCAAATGCACGCGATTCAGTTTCAGTAAGCTGAAATTTGGGGAACTTCACCTGGCACTCGCCCTTCATCACACAGCCCATGTGTGACTGCACTGGGTGAGAGCTGGCTGACCTCTGTTAATGCGGACAAGGACCTGGAGGGCCACAGGGAATGGGGGGCCAGCAGGATGAGAGCTGTACTGTCCCACCACTGTGCAAGTAAGGCTGCTGCTCCTGAGCTCAGTGTACCGACTGATTTCTGGGCTCTGTACCCGAGAGCTGTGCTGCCTTCCTACATCACGCTGCTGCTTTCTTCAGGCTGAGATACTTCCGCACGCTGGCAGAAACAAGCTATTAGGTTTATCATCAGCTTTTTGCCATAATTTTAAAAGTGACACATCTAATAGTAGGAGATGTAAGTCTTTTGGAAGTGCTATTTAATTCCAACCACTCTGTTGTGACTCCTGCACGCTGCACAGATGGTTATCCTCTGCTGTGCCACATCAGAGCAGGGCTTTCTGCAGCCTGCCCACCTGGAGCACCAGGGCAGCCCCTGGGGCAAAGCACAGCTGCTTCAAGAGCCTCATCACGTTTAGCCACTGAGGTCTAAGGTGAGAAAACCTCAGTGCCTGTAGGGCTTTCTGTGGTTATTGTGGCTTCTGACCCCAAATGGCTTTTCTCCTTACCTTGTAAGGTTGTATTTCAAGGAAAGCTACAAGCCTTGTTTCTGGCAGGTCTGTTATGCGTGGTGCCAGCCCCACAGTGAGCACCCTCCAGGGCACCCAGCACCATCAGGTCCTCAGCAGCAGGCTGATGGAGACCTGTGGTGACTGCAGGGATGTCTGATGTGCAGTGCCTGCGCTGCAGTCAGCTCTGATGGAGCACACTGTGGTCTACCGTGATGTCCTCAGCTGTTCTCATGTGGAATGAGGTGAAATAACCCAATAGGGAGAGCAGCGTGTAGGATACAATGACAAAATTGTACATCAGCGTGTAGAGGAGTTAAGAGAAATAACATGGTGTGCACTTTCAAATTGGTTCTGACATCTCCCTTTGGAGCGTTTCTAACCAGCTCTGTGTTTGTTGCCCAGCTCATCCCCCCCTGAGGCCACAGCAGGCCGCATGCCTCCCTCGGGGAAGCAGGAGGGGCAAAGCCACGTACCCAGCTTCCACTGAGCTCCCAAAAGATGTGATTCGGGGCAGGACACAGTACCACACTGCAGTATTTGCATTTCAGTATTCATAGAAGGACTTGGAGAACTTGTTTCCTGTTGTGAACTATGAAATATCCCTGCAGTTGGATAATAATAACATACAACTGCTGAAATATCCCTGCAGTGCCTCCTTAGGTTTTACTGTGGAAATTGCAGTTAAAAACAACAACAAAAAGCCCAGAATGAATCAGCCAGCAAAGACCCTCCTGTGAGGCCAACTCGGAATGCTTCCCATTTTCCTTTGCTTAGCAGAAGAATGGATAAATGTGATATTGCACATGAAGAGATGGATTCCTGGAAGTCCTGTGTGCTTGGTGGCTGTGGGGTGGGCTGGCAGCTTCGGGCAGGCAGTGCTCACAGGAGATCTTCCTTCTGCCCCTCGCTTCTGGCAGCAAAACTCAGCTTAACATGAGAGAATGGGAATGTTGTGAGGAGAAGTATTGCTTGCTGGATAGCTCATAGATACAACAATTTTGGAAGGTAAAGCACCTTAAATCCCTCCCACCTTGCAGTTTGTATAGTTAACAGAACAAGCAGTTCAAATAGTATGGTAGTTGAGATGTATAACAAGAAAGATTATCACTGTGGAAAGGAATAATTGAAAATAGATGGGATGCTCACCTGTGTTCCAGGCTAACAGTGGAAAAACTCCAAAGGGAACAATCTCCGGCAAGAGATCCTTCCCCAGTGGTGGTCAGCCCCTAAATGTAGTCTGGGAGAGGTGGAGCCAGGCTCCATCCCTTCGGGTCACACAGTGCATCGCCTTCACCTGTGCTCCCGTGGCTGGCTCAGTGCTCACCTCAGCTGATCCATCAGTGGTTCAGGCCGTGATCCAACAGTTCCCATACACAATTCTTTTTCAGTAAATATTTTCCTCTCAATTTGTTAATTTCTCTGGGTGCATTATATGTGTTTAAGCCGCACTAATTTAAAGACACAGCTTTTGTGTTAGTGACCCTTTCACAGCGTAGCTCCATGTCTCACGGTGAACATAGCAGTCCCTGCTGCTGTACAGCTCCGTGCCCCCTGTGCCTTCAGCACAGTAAATCCATCACGATTGCTGCTCAGGTTTTGGGTTCCACACTGCACCGTGCAGATGAATCCGTCTGTGCTGAGATATGTGGTGTTGTTTCCAGCTCCTGGGCTCGGCTGTGGGTCTGCAGCCTCCTGTGGGATGCAGCAGAGCTGTGCTGAGACCATAAGTTCAGGAGCTCCTCAGAAGCAATTCAAGTGGGGCGACACGAGGTGCGGTTTTCTCACGGATTGTACCAATTGCGAAGAAAGTGGGATGGAGCAATGAAAGCCAACAATGGCAAAGTCGGAGAAGTTTATTGTATCTGTTGCTTCCATAGCAGTCAAAGCTTTGCTTATGTGAAAGCATGAATAGCCTGCCCTGACGGGGATGAGGTGGCTATACAAATGTAGAATGCATTTGATTATGGCAAAATTCGTTAGCTCTGCATCTTCAGTGTCCCTGCACATGTGCAGAGGTGGTACAGAATTCATTTAAAATCCAGCAGAAAGGCAACTGTGCTCCAGGGGAAGGCAGGAGGGACTTTCAAAGGCTGGGGAAGGCAGCGAGAGAGGCTGAGTGTGGGGCAGACTCCTTTGGGCCAGCCCTTCCAGCACCTGCCACCCTCCTGCCACCTGATCAGCCACTCTGTCCCAGCCGTGCGTTCGTGGCTGTTTTTGGAGGGGATATTAATAAAACACCTCTGTGTGGGTCACGGTGACCGCCGGTATTTGCTGCAGAAGGGAAGATTCCTGCGAAAATGTGAGAAATGTCTTCAACGTGCCATATCCCAAAGGTTTTTGAGGAGAAAAATCCCATTTTTATGATGGTTTAATTGTTCACAAACTGGCTGTTTGTGAAAAGGTAATTCAGCATCAGGAATGACTAATGGGAGCGAATTGCTGTGCTGAGCACAGAGCAGTTATTTTCCATGGTTACACAGGGAGATGCAGAAAGGTGTAATTATTCTGAGAGGTGCTGCAGACCCTGTTTACTTTTCATTCTTATCGTCTTTCAAATGTGCTTTTTCTATCTTCATACAAACAAAGAACAATTAAGCGTATTTATCCAATTTTGGTGACTGTGCATGGGATGAAAGGCCTGCTCAGGGCTGTGCGGGCAGCTGGGCTGTGCCGTGCCATGCTGGGGGGCAAAGCAGGTGACAGGATGGGTGAAATCTGGGAGGGCACGGCCGCGGTGGTGGGGGTTAGGGTTAGGGGCTGTTTGGCTGAGACCGCCATAAGGAGGGAATGCATCTCGGCACATCTGAACACTGATAGAAACGTGGTGCAGCAAATGGGTCCCTAATTGCTGCAGTCATTCTGACCTCCAGCATGGGTCTGGGTACGAGTTCAGGAACCCTTCTGGTGCCCAGCTCTTCTACACTGAGGCTTTGTGCATCCTCCTGGGAAGAGTGGCACTGCTGTTCCTCACAGCTCCAGCTCGGGGCAAAGCAGCAGCTCAGTGTTCCTGCCCTCACCTGCCTCCCTGCCCCCCCCTTCTCCTGTTCTGCCCATCCCTGAGTGCACAGCCGGGGCACCACATGGCTCTGATCCATCTTGCTAAACGTGCAGAAATAAAGGGATGGTTTAGGTTTGATCAGTCTCACTAAATATACAGAAACCAAAGCATGCTCTTTATTTCTGAAAGAATTCTTTTTCATGCCATAGGAGCAGGTTAGCGGTAACACTTCAAAGGAGTGCTCTCTTGGGTGCCCCTTCTCACTCGCACTGAGCCTGTGGCAGTCAGCAGAACGGAGGGAAGGAGGAGGAATTTGTCACAAAAACACAAGCTCTTCGTTACTGACTTTTCTGCAGCCGGCAGGAAGGTGATGGCCAACGCTGTCGTTCCTTTGCTGTTTCACAGGCACCAAGGCCATTCCTGTTAGAGAATGTTTTCAGACAGAATTAAGTAAAATAATGGAATGGTTTGTGACTTTTGCTTCTCTTTCGTCTTTTAGAGGTTTTGTTTTAATATTTAACGCTATTTTAATATTTAATACTACTAGAGTTTTTACACAAGCTTGTTATTCCGGGCCCTTGGGTGTGATGCTAGGGAGCTGCCCGGCTATCGGATTATTAAAACACTTGATGAATGGTTCTCTGGCTAGTCAATAGCATGCCTGGTCGGGAACAAAGCAAGCCAGACACAATTGGATGTCTGCTCTTCGCAGAGTTCCTCCGACAGCCGCCCTCACCATGGTGCTGCAGTGACCGAGTGGGCAGCTATTGTACACAGAGAGCATCAGCGGTGCCGTGTTCTGGCTCGTCAAAGAACAGCAGCAAAACACGCTTCCAGTTACTGCCTGCCTGACAGATTGTTCTCCCAAAGGTTTTCTGAGCTTCCTGAGCAAACTCAGACCTGCGTGTTGTTTTATCGTTTGTTTATTCCTTTAAATTAATTCATTAATAGCTACCCGCCCCCACCAGCAGCCAGATTTGAGTGACAAGACTGAACGAACTGTTAGCAGTGATTGCTCTGTGACTCTGGGTGTGCACTGAAGCCACGAGAAGTGGTTCTTTGGAACCGAACTGTGCTCAGCCGAGGAGAAGCTGCAGTTGTTCCATGGTGGTAAAGTTACAGATAAAAGCAACTGCATATTCAAGCAATGCAGTTCATGTTCTTCTCAGCTTTGTCTGAGCAGTGGTTTATGTCGGGTTATCTCCACACGGATGGGTTTGGTTTGGGGCTTTGTGGACTTAGTGGGGATTTTTGCAGTTATCACCCCTACTGCCCGCTTTCCTTCTTGCTGGTGTTTTGTGAACTTGTGCAGCATTCACTGAAAAAGAAAATTTGTCACATAAAAACAAGAAATGAAACTCAACACAGTTTATGCGAAGGATGCACGCCTTGCACAGATCCTCGCACATGTTTGTTTCGGGGCTGTATTTAGGTCACTGAAACGCTGAATATTTTTTCAACCATGTGTTTGAAAGACAACACATGTTGGCATCCATATTCTCTGCTCTTCTACCACCAATACCATAAGGCAGGAGAAGTTCTGACTCTCCTTGAGCAGCATTAGCAGTAGCAGATGGCACAGGGTGCTCTTCTCACCCAGCGCTCCGGGCTGCCCCTGGCTCTTTTCCACGGAGGAGCTCCATGAGCTGCTGCTGTAGCTGTTCCACCAACTTTGTGCAGGCTTATCGCAGCATTCCATCATAACACACCTCACCCATGGAGTGAAGTTTTCATGCCAGATGTATGTGCATAACTACTTGCAGAAGTTGAGTTTGGTCAAGCACACCTTATTTCTGTGATAGAACACAGCACTGGGAGGAACACGATATCAAACTCTTCAGACCCATTGCAGAGTACAGCAGATGAGTTTTTCTCCCATGCTGGACCATATTTATTTTTTTGTAGCCATTCTGGTCTTATTACTTTTATTCTTGTTAATAGCTTGTCTTTTGCTAATGGAATTCATTGCTCATGGTTGTGTTGGGCCTTATGCTGCCCCACATCTAGCTCTAGGAGAGCCCTGATCCACATGTCTATCACTTACTATGAGAAACCCCAGGGCTCAGCTCCAGCTGGTGTTTTCAGCCCCAGCTCGTTCTGCAGTTTAAGAATATATTCTTTACGAGTCCTTCCAATTTTGTTGGAATTCCTCTTGCTTTCTGTGTCTCTCTGGCTTTAATTTTGGCAATTCTTTGTGACAATGGCAGTTGTTAACGATTCTCCTTCAGGCACAGGAGAAGAGGAGGCTCAGGGGGGACCTCACTGCACTCAACAACTTCCTGAAGGGAGGCTGTGATGAGGAGGGGCTTGGCCTCTTCTCCCATGCAACAAACAGGACCTGAGGAAATGGCCACAAGTTGTACCAGAGGAGGTTTAGATTGGACATAAGGAATACTTTTTCTCTCAGAGAGTGCTCAGGCACTGGGATGGCCTGCACAGGGAGGTGGTGGAGCTGCTGTCCCTGGCAGTGTTCAAGAGGTGTCTGAATGAGGAGCTACAAGATGTGGTTTAGCAGCCTGTGGTAGCAATGGGAACGGGTGAATAGTTGGGCAGGGTGATCTTGTAGGTCCTATCCAACCCCGTGATTCTATGATTCTAGGTCAAGGCTGACAGCAGCTGCTCCCCATAGCTTCCATCAGCCATTGCAGATCCTCTTCACCTCTCTTCTCCCAGCTATAGCGTGGCTTTCCCACTTCTCTTGTAAAAAGCTGTTCTTAAATCACCCTTCTAGTCAATTAAATTCATTAATTAAAGAAAGATAAAGATCAGTGAGTAAAGACCGAACTAATATATGCTTAATGCATTGTTATATCATGCTTTGTCAAACATACTGGTAATTGCTCATTTAATTTATTCATTTCAGCATTACTGATCTAAGTGTCTTTCTGGACTTTCTGGAGTCAGCTGTCATTTTTTCATGTCTGCTGGCTGCATATCAAAATGTCAGTTTATTATGCACAATACATTATCTATGACTTCAGTTTCCTTAAAACCTCTAATTGATATGACAGTTTTCACAAAAATTTAGTCGTAATCTGAGAATTATTTCAATTCCGATATGAAAAGGCAGCTCTGTTTGCCTGGAGGTTTTATTTATATGTCACCTTTGCATAATTGCAATGTCACGGGGACTGTTCCTCTCTCAGCCACTTCACTTTTCAAAGCATTGTTGGAGATAGTCACAACTCCTGTGTATGAGGTCAAGTTGTGCAGTCCTTCACACAACTTCTCCTGGCACGTCATATCAAGTCAGTTGCTTCTTCTGCTTGTTATCTGTGTGCAGGGAAACATGAATCAACATACTGCAAAATAACCCGGCACTCTCCAGCAGCTCCTGCTGCCTCCAGAGAAGCCACTAAACCTTAGCAGATGTTTGGCTGCGGAGGGGAGGAATGGGAAGTTGCAGAAACGAGTGGAATCCGTCTGAACCCTGCGAGTAAAGTGAACTGTGCTGGCAACTGGTGAATAAAAATGATTTGAAAAATGTAATTAAAATATAAAACTGGGGGAAATGTTTGCCTTGTGCTCTGTGAAGGTATCCTGCTGAGCACAGTTAGCTCAGATGCCAAATCAGATCCCATCTTGGAAAGATATCTAACAACAGCCTCATTCGCAACTAAAACTATTCATAAAATGTTAAAACAATCAATTCTTTCAGGAGAGAAAACAAAAAGGGTGAAATATTTGATAAAATATCGATTCCTTGAAGGTCCTGAGACAAATCAATCATGGGAGAGCAGTGAGTGCAGTCCTCCAAACTGCCCTGACAGTGCCCTGATGCTTCATTCCTGTAGCTGGGGTTTCGTGTGAGTGTGTCCCAGCTCCTGGCAAGGCTGCAATGGGGAAAGGTGGTCAGCACAGCACGAGAGAAGAGAGCACCCTGTGGAGAATATGGCAGTCCAAAAGATCCTCGTATCTCATCTTCATTTCTATTAATCTGTTGTTTCTTCTGTAGTTTATATGGTCTATGTCTACAGATTAACATTTTTATCTTGAGACTGACTTTAGCCTATATATTTATCTGACTTTCTTATATAACTGCATGGAACTGTGAGGCAACCTTCAAAATAAATGATATTTGGTCGTAGGCTAAATATTTAGATATCTGGAACCAATGAGCTATTTACACGCTGGAGTTTTTTCAGTAGCACATGTTAATGGTTTATTTGGTCTTCTGAACAAGGCTGGTGGCTGCTGCCACAGCACGCAGTGCAGACAGGTCCTGCGAATTCCACAGCCAGTTCTGATCCACCTCCCACAGCTCTGCGTGGTTCATTTGATAATGGAAAGGATGGACACAGTACCTCTAGGGCTTTGTTCTCTTGCTGGGTGGCTCTGAGGGTAACTCCAGCACTCTGTGAACCTCCATTTTGAGGGTATTTTCCTTCTCTACCAGCGACCCATCAGCCAATGCATCATTGTTCAATTGCTGCTTTTAAGAATAGATATTAAACTCCCCCTGGAAGGATAAGAACATTCAGAAATCATCTCAGAAACGTGCCTGCTTTGTTTTCTCACCTGCAAACACAATATGTGTGTTGTTTTTGCTCTAATTCTCACTTCACTCCTGCTAAGGAACAATTGAAGTATGACAGCTCTGTGTTTTCATGGCTTCTTGTGAAGCCCCACAGCGGGTGCTCAGCCTTGCAGGAGCACTGCAGCTGGCAGCCGGGCTGCAGGAGCTGTGTGCATCCTCTGTGCAGTTCTGAGGGTGAGCAGGATCGGTCCCAGTTCGCATCCACGCAGTGCTGTTGGTGCCAGTGAATGGAACACAGAAGCACTGCTCTGACAGCCCTGGTCTGGCTTTTATCTGCAGCCAAGCCATGTGCCCTTCTGTTCCCATCCCTTACAGCAGAGAAATGTCACGTCTGCAGTCTGGACACAGCCCCAGGAGGGGATGCCTTCAGGCAGAGCAGCGGTGTTGCTGCAGAGGTGTGGCAAGGCCTGGCCCATCAGTATGGCGCTCAGCAGCCTGAGCTGCTCTGCTAACCTGCCCCAATTGTCGGTAATTACCGCTCTTCTGATTCATTTACTGATATTGGATTTATAAGACAGTTTGTCTATGGTCCCCATAATGAATTGTAAAGGGATGCCAATGCCTTTTGAAAAAGATGTGAGGTTACTAATTATATTTAGCCAGTGGATTGAAATTGCTAAAGCGTGTGTTTGGGAGCATTTTGGCAAGTTGCTTATTTGTGAGTAGCAAGAAATGTGTATTCCTGGATTACATTTTTTTTGAATTACTCCATTACAAAGAGAAGCTGTTATAGGATGAAGTTGTAGTTAGGTTGGAAAGAAATGAACATGACAGTCGCATTGCAAGCACAGCGATTGGTATAGATTAGAGGAAATGAAAAATGATAGGATGCAGAGTAGCAATTCAACTTGGACAGTTTTTATAATAAAAAACCAGCTCATCTCATATTGAAAGTCTCTGGTAAAATTTTGATAGGTTCCTGACAAGGAACAGAAGGATGCAGTGGACGTGGATGAGCGCAGCCGTGCCCTGAGGGCTGCGTGCAGGGCCTGCACCCCGCGCTGCGCCGGCGGTCCCGCAGCAAGCAGAGCTCTGGGAGCAGTGCCCTGGGGGAGGATGTGTTGGACAGGGCTCAGCCTGCAGAGCTGCACACAGACAGCTGCTCCTGGGGCTGCTTTCGTTCTCCCTGAAATCAGTGCTGGGACCACGAGTGGCCGTGGGAGGGCAGGGGTGGGTGACATCCTGCCCCGCTGGTCTGGGTGAGTGAGCCCAGGGCTGAAAGCGCTGCCCTCATTTCTTGTATCTGTACTGGAGGAGAACAGTGCAACATAGATGCAACAATGTACGTCCCCGAGTTGTAACTTGATTTCCATGGGTGATTTCTGAGGTGTGTCTGGGTGAGGCCATCCAGTGCTGATCAAACAGAACCTGATAGAATTTTGGTGATGTGTACAGAGTACGGGCAGTAAATCCATCTTACTGCTCACACAGAGCAGTTCTCCTGCAGGCCATGGGCCTCAGCCATCAGCACCACAGGGCTGAGCAGCTTGCACCTCTTTGAACCTGACTGTGTGCTGTGCTTTGTTCATAAACAGAGTGACTGTGGAATGCATTTGCTGAGTTATCCTCATAGTGACGTCCTGATTAAATCATAATGGGGAAGAGAAGGGTTAATCCAAAGGTACGAAATCACATACGCTTTGTGTGCAGTTAGGTAATCACCTTACAGGTGTCAGATGCTGCACAAAGTGTTTGCTCCCAGTGACTTCTAAACGAACTGCTGTTCAGGGCTCAGCACAGCTCTTCCTCTTGGAGCTCAGCCCCACAGCCCTGTGCTCACCTTGCCAGGTTCCTGCCAGCCTGCAGGCTCCCAGGGCTGGACCAGGAGCTCATTTTTTTCTACCTTTAAAATGAATCTAAATCCCTTTCTTTGATCTCTGTACTGCCTTTAGTATAGGTCTGACGGTTCAAAAATATCTGAAATTATTTTTGTTTATACAAAGGCACGAGAATTTCAGGTTGTTTTGTTCTTCTACAGCTCCTTCAGGAATGTCATTCTCCCCTTTGAGTGGCAGGCTGAATGGCACATGCACGAACAGAGGAAACTGTCTTCGAAGGTGAAGGTCACACTGGAAACATAAGCTCACCATGAACTTGCTTGAGGCTTTCCAAAAGAAAATGGCTGATTTAATTTTGTGCTGCAAATGGGAAACATGCAAAGGGATTGTGGGAAGGAGTGCTGGAAAGCAGAACTGAGGGTGCTGGCTGAGACATGGAGGTGATGGCAGCGGGGCGCGGCGGGACCTGTGGGTGTCCTGTGGGTGATGGGGACATAGTGCTCAGAGCTGCACTCACTGACGTGGCTGTTCCCATCAGCAGGGTGAGCCCCAAACCCTGCCAACGTCTGCGTGCAGTGCATTAGCAGCCATGTAAATGGAAGCTGATTGCTTTTGTTCACTTTCAGTGCCAGAACATGCTTAGTCTTGGCCCAAGCACGGGGCCATTATGCTAATAACGCACATTAGAAACTAATTTAAAGCATAAATATTGTATTATTGACCACAGGATTGCGCTCAAGCCTGCATGTGATGATCTCTTCAACTTGCAGAGGGACCGGTGTATGGAGGCTGTTTGCTCTGGGCTGCACAAACGTTGGCTTTCTGTGTTCTGGGGACTGCAGGACACCATCAGCCCACGTGTGGCTGTGCTAAGAGCTGGCTCACGTCTCAGTGCCTGCACGCCAGCACTCCTCATACTGCACAACTCCTTCATTTGGGATAATATTTTGGTTAGATTAGAGAATAATAAATTAGCCTTCATACTTGATCTCAGGAGTGAGGGTCAGCCAATTAGTGCACAGACTGTCAGTGTGATCCTCCCAGAAACACTGTGCTGGTAGTTCCAATCAAGAGAGCTCTGAAGACCCATCCCTGATGCACCGTATTTATTACATTTCTTTTTGTGGCTAATAATCATTGTTATTTATCACAGCTAGTTACTTGTACCATGTAGGGCTGTGCAGGCATTCTCTCATTACTTCCACTGGGCAGCACTGCCCGTGTCTGCAGCTGAGCCAAGCATCTCCCATTCCTGCTGTGGTGGAGCTCCCAACAGTTTCTCTCAGAGATTTCTTGAAATGTGTGTTCAATGTTTGGTGTTACTTGGCTGCATCTCAATACCATTCCAACTTTTCTTTACCCTCTGAAACTTGTGCTGACAGCATGGGAAGGCTTGCTGGGGTTTTAGGTTTCTCTTCACTCAACTGCCAGCCAACATCATGCTCAGCTGAGAGCAGAAGGTGAAACCCAACTCCCACACAGCAGAGGGGCAGGAGAGCACTGTGATGCTCAGAGCACCTCTGTCCCCATCCTGCCGCAATGTCCTGGCTTTCTGGGGAGGAAAGAAAGGCTGAATATGAAATACAGCCACTGCAAAAGAAATTTCGGTTTCTCAAGTTCTACAAAACAAGCATCAAGCTGTAATTACAAAGTTATTGGAGACCCCTGTGAGGCTCCAATGCGGTTTAATGAATGCAGCTCTCCATGTGGCAGAAAGGCAGGAATCGTAGCAGCATTTCAGAGGCTGCAGAATTCTGGGTTCTGCCCCTTCCAAGCACTGGGTGGAATTGCTTCTGTCCTGCTCCTTGGAGGAGCTGACACCCCCAGAGCTGGGCCCTGGATGGGGCCTTGTGCTGCTTGCTATTGCTGCTGTGGCACAAGGAAGGAGGTTCTGGAGCCTGATGCATAGCAGTGCTGCTAAAGACAGGAGCTCAGGGCTTCTGCTTGCCCACATGTTAATGTAAGTGGAAGATGGGCTGTGGAAGCCAAGAATTAAAAACAACTGTTGATGAGTGTTGTTAGCAATCAGTGTGCGTTGTTCTTCTGTCACACCTCCTCCTTCCGCAGACTTGCAGGGACATGTGGGACCATTGGGACAGCAGACAGGAAAGCTGTGAGGGCTGCACAGCCCCGCACTGCCTCTACCGCTCACCTCAAGTGCCCCAGGGGAGGAAATCCTGAAGGGATGATGCTTAAGGCAGTAAGGATTTGTGCCTTGTGTGGGCACACAGGTGGATCTTAAAACACGGAACCATAAAATCATAGAACCATTTAGGCTGGAAAAGCCCTCTGAGGTCCCCACCACCCCATCCCACCACCCACGTCCTTCAGTGCCACATCTGCACGGCTGTGGGACAGCCCCAGGGATGTGATGCTCCTGGCTCAATAGTGTAACTGTGAAACGGTGCAACAGCTTCTGATGAAAATGCTGGGTCTGTGCCATCAGAAAAAGCTTTCCAGTCATTACGAGATACAAAATAGTCATTACTATTTTTTTTCTTTGCAAAAAATCTTAATTTTAATCTTCTCTAGGAAGTGCACCAAGTGAATATTCTTTGCGCACAGTGCTTGTCTATTTGGCTGCACTTTTGTGCCAGCGCAGTATTTGCTGAACGTTTTCGAAGTGCTGGCTGTGGTTGTTCTGGCACTGTGTTAATCTCTTCAGCAAATCACTTTATTTTGTTCTCAATAAAGGACTCAGCTCTGGGCCTTGCAGGCTTTGCAGCAAAAAAACTATCTGAGATGTGTATGCCCTGTGTATGAGAACTGTAGGATCACGGCCTGAACCACTGATGGATCACCTGAGCACTGAGTCAGCTGTGGCAGCACAGGTGAAGGAATGCACCTGTGTGATTGGAAGGGGTGGAGCCCGGCTCCACCTCTCCCAGACCCCATTTAAGGGCTGACCACCAGTGGGGAAGGGTCTCTTTTTGGAGGTTGTTCCTTTGGAGTTTCCTACTGTAAGCATAGGACACAGGTGAGCATTTCTCTTCAGTTTGGTTGTCTCTTTTCCATCTCTCCGTCTTTCCATTTACCATATCTATAAAATATCTTGGCTAGCAATGCAATTTTGAATTATTCGTATTGTTAACTTTGCTCTTTACACCCTAGAAGCAGTTTTTGTTTTACTTCATGAGGTTGCATATGTTTATGTGTATAGCCAATCTGACTGTTTAGAAAATCTGAGGTGAAACATTAGGAGAACCACAACCTTGAACTGATCAGTATGAAGTTGTTTCTTTGGAAATTGCTGATGCATTTTGAAGAGCAATGGGCATCTTCTTGTACTGTCTGGAAGAGTGTGTGGCAGTTCTGCCCTGCAGTTCTGTGGTGACAAACCTGAGCAGTGCCCACAGGTCACCAACAGAGTGAAGCCCATCTGCTGTGATGTGTTTGCATGGGTGTGGGTGTGCCATGCAGTGCCTTGCTTGGCTCACACCTCAGTTTTTTGGCTTAGCAAATCTCTCAGAGTTGTATCCTGCTGCTGGAATTTATAAGTTAAGATACAAAGGTTTGATATGCAGTATGTTTAAATTGAAAATACACAGCTGACAGCCACTGGAAGTGTAACCTTTCTTCTTCTGTGCTGTTCCCTTTCACCTTTTGTTTTGAGATGTACCCGCTCAGAATGGTTTGCATTCAGCTCTCCTCCCTTGCTGTAGCAGAGTTGGTAACCTGGGCTGATTCTTGCTGTCATTTTGCTCCTGTTTAGATTCTAAATTACAAGAAAAACACTTCTCCATTCAGTATGATGTTTTAAATCTTGCAAAATAACCCTAGCCACAATGTTTTGGTCACTGAAAGCACATTAGCACAGTACAAGTTAGCAGTGTGCTCAGCCTGCGTTAGCGGGATGCAGTGAGGGCTGCAAGTTCTGCTCATCCCCAGGCAGGAGCAGCTTCCTAAGTGCACCGTTTCTGGTAGCTCCTGTCATCACCTGCACATAAGTAATTCATCTGTGGGTCCATGGGGCCTCAGTGGAGGTTTTCTCTGTGCCTCCATAGCACCTCGTGCCCATTGTGCTGTTGAGTGTGATGGCTGCAACCTTGGCTCTGTGTTTAACAGGCTTTGATGGGCTTCTCTTCCATTAATTTGTCTAATTGCTTTTCGAATCCATTTGTGTATTTGGCTTCCCTAGCATCCCATGGTAATGAGTTCCACAGTTTAATTGTATGCAGCGTGAAAAATACCTTCTTTTGTGTGCTTTGCACCTACTGTCTAATTCTTTTCTGACAACCCTTTGTTCCTAAATCCACGGGACAACAAATGGCTGTTCGCTGCTCCTCACTTCTGCTGCCACACATGCTTTCCTGCGCAACTTCTTCAGGCCAGAGAGTGCTGCATTTCCCCTGAGCAGATCACTTGCAGGCAGTTCACAGTCTGTGCAGGTGCTGCATGCAGAGCCCCAGAACTGCTGGCTTGGGGCTGTGCTCAGCCCAGCTCCTGTCCTTGGTAGTTGGCTCTGACGTGGCACACGTGTGTGTCTCAGCTCTCCTGCAAGCAAAGAGTTAATGGCATTAATTCCTATTGACAGCTGTAAACAAAAGGTTTATTAAATCCAGTCCAATGGCCGGCCCACCCCCACCATGCCCACTAAGCTCTGTGCCACATCTCCATGTTTTCCTACTTACAGGCTTAGGATTTTCCTGCTTACAATATAGGAGATGCTTTCCTTGCCCTGTTCCTGCAGAGGGACAGAGTGTCCTTCTGCATCGCTCTTAATCTCTATTTTAATCCATGGCTACAGCGTGATCCTAATGAGATCAGAGACTTGAGATGGTTTTGTGCTACATTATTTAACATACAAGACAACTTCTGTAACCATGGTTTCTGTGGGTGCCTTTTTCACCAGAGCAGGAGCTGTTTCAATGGGGATAAATACATTTGTCAGGACATTCTGATGAAGCCTGAATCAGATTTTGCTTATATTGGTGCAAACCAGCCAGTCTCTATGAAGAAAACCCACAGTGTCTGTACCCCGGTGCAGTCAGATCCATGATGAGGGCATGGGCACAGCAACCCCACACTTCGTGCTCCTGCCCTGGGCTGCTCCTTGTCTTGGAGTCCATGCTCTGCATCTGCCCTCTGCTGCTTAACAGACCTGCCAGGTTCACATTTAGTGCAGGCTTTTGCAACTGGGAACCATATTTCTGCAACCTCTTCTGAGCAATCCAGAATTGTTTTGTTTTGCTTCTTCCATTCTAAGTTTAAGATCAAGCCACACCAATGTGGTATTTCACATGGGGTTTAGCTGTTTGCATGCAGTCTGTATGGCACAACAAAATGTCTGATTTCAGAGTCATCTGCAGTATGTGAATGTTCAGATAGGGAAAGAAATACTGGTGAACATGGTGACACTGAAAGCAAAAGCAACTATGCACCCACCAACTGCTCTGTGTGCTGCAGCTGGGGAACCAACACGGGTGGGAGGATTGTGTGTTGCCCCTTTGGGTTTATATGGGTAGGATTGGCACCTTTGGAAGCTTTTAAAACTTTCCATGACTCAAACTTCTTCTGGAATTGTTGTGGGTCTCCAGCAGTTGCTCCTAAATCCTCCCAAGGACCCTGGAGATTTCAGGGCTGCTGTTGGCCTGCGGCTCTCTGCGTGAGGTTCTTTTCTTTGTAGTTCAGCATCATTTAAGAAAAGCAACAGATCCTGGAACAGTTACAGGCAGACATCTTCTGAAGATGAAAATGTGTGACAGAGACTGATGGTCTGCGTGCCTGACAGCTTTTTATTCCTAAAGCATATATCAGAAGAAAAGAGCACGGGAGGCCTGGCTGCTGTGTCAGGTGCTGCACTGTTTGCTAACAGGTTTTCCATCCCAGTCCTGTCAGCCCAGCACTAGGGCTCATTCCTATGCTCACCTCCCACATGCAGCCTGTGGCCCTCCGTTGCTTTTCTCCCACCCTCCCTGGCTCTGCCCTGCCCCTCTCCCCTCTCCTTGTCTCATGCCGCTGCCATCTCTGGGTTGGCTGTGCAGTCTTAATTGTAACAGACCCTGGAATGTGCCTTGAAGTCTCCATTGCAGGCTCTCTGTATGCTGTAGTGGCTCCTTCTGAAGTCACCTTCCCTCAGTTGCACACAGGTACTCTTTTGGGTCATCACTCCATATCGGCCCATTCTCATGACAGATTGAGTAAAACCTGACATATACATTTTAGATAGCAAATAGTCAGAGTGCTTTTATCAGTGTGATCTTACCTTAGCTTTGTAGTCCATCCAAATATACATAACTTCATCTGTTACTGTGACATTCTTATCTCTACTCATGAAAAGAAAGAAGAAAAAACGTGGATAACCTGGGGAAAAAGTTAGGACAAAGATATTATGAATAATAAGGTGGAGGACTTAAGGTGTTCAACTTCAGCAAAACAAACCCAGCGCTGTAGAGCAGTGGATGGTGCTGAGCCATGTGGGAGCTTATGGGTGGTGGGTTCTGGCTGCTGGGAGGGCGGTGTGTGTATGGGGGGAGGGTGGCGGCTGTGCTGCTGGAGCTGGGCTCAGTTTCCCAATCTTATGGCAGTGTTTGTGCTGCCACCTGAGCTCTGTTCTATCAGCACCTGAGGAAGAGCTTACATGTGCTAAAATCAGAGAAGATGTTCAAGTAGACTGAAGCCAGAACCATTTCTCCCCAGTGATCAGAACCAATTACCAAGTTAGTTGTATATACTGCTGTATACAAAAAAAAAAAAAAGCTAAAGTACCTCTAAAATCTCTCTCAGTTCCAGTCCGTGCATTATATCAATTCATTAAAAAACCTTTTAGTTAATTTGCTTTATCCTTAAAGGCTTATTTCTTCACAATTTTAATTGAATTTCGCTTTGTGTATGGCACTCATTAATATATTCCTTTAAAAGCATTTATGGTGTGTTGTCCATCTCTGCTTTACGATGAGCGATGTCGCTGTGCTTTGTACTTTGGTAAGCAGCTGCAGAGGCCCCAAATCCCCACCCCATCACGGCATCCCCCTTTCCTCCTGCTGGTCCCTGCTGTGCTGTGTGATCCCAACCTCGGGTCCCGCAGCAGGGCAGGCTTGTGTCTTCTCCAGGTCAGGAACTTATTTGGAGCATTGCTTCCAGAATGCCCTTTTTGCTGAGGCCGTGCTGGGCGTTCGGTGGCCAGGAGGAGCCTGCAGTGTTGGTGTGGCTGTGCGTGTGGTCAGGTCCTTAGCGGTGTCCTGCTGCCATTTTTAAAAGCTGATGTGTGAAGAGCAAACAGAGCGCTGAGCAGAGCTCCTGTGCACTGAGAGCTGAGATCTTTCAGCAGCAGCAGCAAGGCCAATGGGCAGATGCTGGGGCATGGGCACAGCCCTGCAGGCGGCCACACGACTTCTGCTGGCTGCTGCATGGGGACAGGGAAAGGATGTGTGATGTCCTGGCAGTACAGTGACCAGCAGCAGCCATTTGTGGGTATAGGAAACACGTGGCTGGGCAGAAACACTCTTGTTCATTCAGAATTCCAAGCTGAGAGAAAGAAAACCAAAACGCAGTTTGGTGTGACTGAGAGGGGTGTGACGTCTCTGTGTGCATTCCCTGGGGTGTTACACTGATGTGCAAAGGCTGTTTGAGGTCCTCGGAGATCAGTGGAGCTTCAGAGCCACAGTCACAGGTGGGACAGCACCCAGCACCTCTGCTGCACAGCTCCTGCGCTGGGCCCTGTGCTGCTGGGTACTTGGGATAACAATTACAGCAGCAGTCCCTGCGTTTCCTGCAGCCTGGCCTTGCCCTGCGCTGCCTGTGAGCATCGTGTGCAGGAGGAACTGTTGCAGAGCAGTGCTGTTTGAGAGCAGCCTCACTGCATTGTCACTTCTGATTACACGTGCACATAAACAAGCACCGGTGCTGCGTTGGACACATGTACTGCCTTAGGTTGCAGTGCTGAAAGCCTAAGGAAATAATTTAATTCCAACAGTGGCATCAATTTGATCAGTGCTCTAAATGGACATTCAATTTAGTGTCTTTTCTGACATGGAATAATTATGCCAGCGATTAGAGAAGAGATGCTAGCACATGTCTGCACCACGGGACAGCCTGGGGCACAGAGTGGGGTGCTGCTGTCCCCCATCCATGCCACCCCCATCTCCTCCCATGAGCATCCCCTCATTGCTGCTGGGCCAAAGTCAGTGCTGGGTCACGAGGGGCTTTGATTGGTACTGATGTCAGAAAGTTCTTCCATTCTGAAGGAGTGAGAATGCTATTGCACCCTTAGCGTTCTTGGGTCCTGCAATAAGGTGTTTAGTAGCAAATAAGCAGTGGCAGCAGCCACGATGTAAGTTGTTTTGTTGTGCAACTGCAGCTTTATTGTCCTGCCTCTGTGTGCTCTCTGTTCTCACAGCTGCTAAACATGGAGTTCTTCTTGACCTTGGCCTTCCTGCTTAATGATGGATGTATAATCCTAGGCAAGTTTTGTTAGCTAGCCTTTTCCTTCCTTTCTGTAGTTCAGTACTTGGAAATTAGGGCTCTATTTTTGCAGGAAGGAGTTCATTAAACCATAAAATAGAGATCAGAAGCCTGGCTGTCCGAATTCCACGCATCTCTGTGGCCATTGTCTCTGTCTTTATAGCTGTGTGGGTACAGCAGTGTCTGTGGGAGGATGCAGGTTTCGGTTCAGAGGAGCTGAGGTTGTGTCCTTGTTGAAAGTAAAAAGTTGTGACGGAGATAACGTTTGGTTGCTTTGCTGTGCTTTGGGTCAGTGTTGAGCCAGGCTGGCTGGAGAAGTGCAGGAGTTCCATGGGAGCAGCCAGGGGCTGTCTTTGCAGTTTGGTGGTTTGGAAAGCTGTTTGCCTTTCCATAGCCTGATTTTCCTTCCTAAAGAACTGGGGCTCTTCCAAGATCTGCAAACAGCAATATAATTTTTATTACTGTGCCTAACGTTCATCTGATCTGAATATTAAAGTGGAGTGAAGGGTATTTGCTGAAACGTGATTACAGCAGGAAGGCAGCGGCTGCTCCCAGCCATGCCCAGTGTCAGGACAGCACCTCGCCCCAACCTCCTGCCGGGAGCTGTTGGAGCCATGAGGTCAGCCCTGAGCCTCCTCTGCCCCATGCGAACCCCACAGCTCCCTCAGCTGCTGCCCCAGGGCTGTGCTCCAGACCCCTCGCAGGTCTGGCTGCTCCAGAGCTTTGCTGTCTTCCTGGTAGAATGCAGCAGAGCAGGGTGGAGTAGATTTAATACAGCTCTCAAGTGCCAAATGGCTGCAGCAGCTCCATGAGCAGCCCCACTCGTGGTCCGGCTGCCCCAGTTAACAGGCAGACCAATTAACATGGGCAGTATGCTGGTGTGCAGAGATCTGGACTCGCCGCTCAGGTATCAGAGTGCCCTGCTCTGTTAAAGCAGCGAGGTCGATGTGGTCAGAGTTTGTGCTAACAGTGACAGCTCTGCAGTTGTCACACTGAAGCAGTGTGTGTGTGTTCCCCCTTCGCACAGCAGCAGCACTGTGCCGTGGCCCAGTGGGCCCAGTTGTGCCATTCCCAGTAACTCAGGGAGTGCTGCCTGGAAACCTGCTCGTTAGGAACTCAGTGCGGAGAACATCTCACCCGCCTTGCTAATAAAACATAGCAGTGAATATGTGCTTTAACCTCGGGTGTGTATTTTACAGCTTAAAATCTTTAATAGCTGCGTGGCACTGCTTGCTGAGAGGTGTTGATGCTGCAGCACTCTGGTCAGAGGGATTCACTCCTAAGACTGAGCAAAGAAATACGAGCGCGGCAGTGGAGAGAATTCACTTCCATTGACAGTTTTATTTGGAGTGAAACTGATCACTGCCATTTAACATGGTGTACAGGTGCTTAAAGCCCCAGCGCTGAGGGACGCATTGCTCAGCTCTCGGTGTGGCAGTGAGTGCTGTGCCTGCAGGAGGAGCCATCCCGGCTCTGCTTTAGATTGCTGTTATTTTTCCTTCTGGATTTTGTTTTGTTTTTTTGCCTTTGTCAAACCCCCACTTTTATAAAGCTTTTCTCCAGACTTTTTGTGTTATTTTCTCCTCCGGTGCATTAAGATGCAATTATGTACTTTGCCTAATTGCTAGTTACTTAATGTCAAAATGCATAATGTGTCTGAAATGTCCTCGGTTTTTCTCTGACAAAATCATCCGTAGCTCAGGAAGAGGAGGTTATGTCTTGCTGAGGATTTACCCGAAAAGCTGTTTCCTTCCCAATGAAACACAGCTCACATTTTTGGGCACAGTGCTGTGGTTACGAGCGTCCCGGACCATCACCTGCTCCTATCACACATTCAGAGCTCTTGAGGGACTTTATGTGTAGGATTTATTTACTGAGAATTATAAATTCCTATTTGGTTTGGCACGTCTTTATGGGCTGATAGAGCTGGAATCGTTTAGCAGCTAATGCGAGTGGACAGAGGCAAGTGCCAGGCAGCATTAGGGAAATGGAGATCTGCTCTGCTCGCAGCTGAACGTACCCTTCCGCAGACACTGAATGCGTTTGCATATTTTATTTGGAATCTGTGTGTGGTAGGGGGAAAGCAGTTAAAATTAATAAACGGCATAATTAATGGTGGAAGTAATAACGGCACACCTGGTTGCCTGTTGCAAATGCGTCGTCGTCTACAGACGAGCTGTGTGCAGCTCTCCCTGGAAGGCTGCGGTGTTTTGTGTAGGGGCTGTTAAGGAGCTCCACAGGAACAGAGAAGCTCCAGACAGGAACTAGTTAAAACAGTCACAAAACCAGAAACATCTTGCCCACCTCTGCAGCCCTGCTGCCCCCCATGCCCCCTCCCCGTGCTGCAGCTCTCTGCCTTCCCACTCTGCCATTTGGTTCCCTCTCCTTCCCATACCTTCCATACTGTCCCCATCCCTTCCCATTGAACACGCTCCAGCACTCTCTGTTCTGACCAGGCATGTGCAGGCAGTAGAGCACATTTCGCTGCGCTGTGTTTTGTCAACTTGAAGCACAAAAATATTGATGTTTACAGAGCTCGTTGTAAGAATCGATACTGCATGAGGCAGAGCAGCTCTGTGTTGTAAAGCCAGCGCTGCCAGGCTGAAGGGGTGTTGCCAAAGTGGGGGCAAGCAAGCCCCAGGCTGCCCCATCCCCATGCATGCAGGAGGAAGCAGGGAAGGGAATGAGCCTGCAGGTGATGCTGATGGCTGCTGCCTCTTTTCCTGGGAGCATGAGGTCCACCACTGCTGGCTGGGAGCTGAGGCACCCATGGGTTGCCCAGTGGTGTCCGGGCCAAGCTGCTGCAACTAGGCACCTTAAGGACATACAGCCCTGAGACTGAGCTCGTTCCACGTAATTATCAAGGATGAAATAGTTTCAGAATGAATCTTTTGGGGATCTTTCTTGCATCTTGACAGCATTTTTAAAGCAATTTCTAATTTAAGGACTATGCTCTCAAAAACATTCTTCATATGTGCCGGGGGAAAAAGCCAGCCATAAAGAAATCTGTGAGCTGATACCGATGCAAATTCCTCATGAATTTCACAGCTTTGTGAATCTCTGAGCTCTTAAACGCCTTTGGAAACTCTTCATCCTGGTTTTATTTGGCAAATTACAGTCAGTATTTTGTGAGTTTGTTTCTGTTTGCCATCCGCAGACATGATGGCACCCAAGTTCTTTCCTTTGGAATCTGAAAATGGTTTCACTTCTTTTCCTTGAAAATATTTTGATGCTTTTGGTAGAATACAAGGTTTGGTCTTTAAGCCAAAGTTTGGTCAAAGTAATAAATACGTATACATGTTTCTTCCACTGGAAGTGGCTTCTTGTGTATCAATAACAAGTTATTTGCTTTTGCTTTTGTTTTTACTTGTGTTTGCTGGGGGAAGTGAATTTAGGTTTTATTTCTACAAGTCAGTAAAGCTTGGGAGGGCAGCTGCAGCCTGGCATGGAGGCATGCTGTGGGAGCAGGGCTGGATGGGGACGGTCCTGGGCTGCCCCGGCTCAGCGCACTGTGGTTGCACAGAGCCCCTTTTGGGTTCCCAGCTGCAGCCCCAGGGACACAGCAGGGTCCCACTGAGGTTAGGACTCCATCTCTGGCTCCAGTGATGCCTTTTTTTGCTCATTTATTTTAAGCAAGGGCTTCATGACAGAAGCTAAGAATTCACACGCACAGTGATTCATTCATTTTTTCTATCCATATGGGAAAAGGTTAACTGTTGATGAGATGTGCTTTTTTTTTTTTTTTTTTTTTTTTTTTTTTTTTTTGGTTCAGTCACATCCCTGAATTTAGAAGGGAAGGAAGAGCCTGGCCTCTGAGCTAACCATTAATAATTGCCAGCATCTCACATCTCAGTATATGTAAAATTCAGCTGTGATAATTTGCTAAGTAAGTCCATATTTCTCCACTTGAAGCAGCCTTAGGGAAGCTATAACTAAGACATCATTTTTTTTCCTAATTTCTCTCAGAAGTCTATATTCGGGGATAGGTACTTCTTGCTCATTCAAGGCACTTTACAGAAATTGGATGGAAGTGCTCTAGCCACACTTTTCAGTCTACGTTATGAAAATATGATTTATATAAAACCCTTCCCTTAGGAATCAAGTCTTGAAGTAAGAGAAATGTTCCTTGTGGGCTGGATGCTGCTAACACAGGAGTGCAGGGGACACGAGCACTGCCCTCTGCCCCAAAGCGGCTCTTGGCTATGCAGGGTTATGGGAGGATCCTTGGCAGGCTCCTGTGCAGCACTGCAGAGCATGTAATTTGGGTAATAATTATGGATTCTGAATGTCACAAAAGAAAGTAGTTAAAATGTAGATAGTGGTTAAGCACTACAAAATACTGCTGTTAGGAGGAACTTTTTCACTCAGGGTGGTGATGCACTGGAACAGGTTGCTCAGAGAGGCTGTGGGTGCCCCATCCCTTGAGGCACTGAAGGCCAGGCTGGATGTGGCTCTGGGCAGCCTGCTCTAGTGCTTGGTGACCCTGCCCACGGCAGGGGGTTAAACTGATGATCTTTGAGGTCCTTTCCAACCCAGGCTGTCCTATGATTCTATCATATGGAAGTTTGGAAATGATTTCTCTGGTTTGTTTAAATTTTCTCCTATTTGGATCTGTTTTTTTGTGTTCTACTCTACTCTAGAATACTCCATTCCATTCATGCTTTTTTGTTTGTTTTGTTTCTTTTTCTGATAAATGGCTGTAGTGGATATGATGGAGATAACACCTTACAAGTGTTAGAAGCTATTCCCACCACTTTCTGTCACTGGTCAATCACTGCTGTTGATGAAGGGTTACTGGGATTTTTGTACTCACTGGGAATAATCATTACAAGTTTATAGAGTTGCAGTTCCAAAGCAGTAAGGAGTATGTGCTGGATATCACAGAACCACAGAACTGTGGGGGTTGGAAGGGACCTCCAGAGCTCACCGAGTCCAACCCCTGAGAGCAGCTCCCAGCCTGGGCTGCACAGCTCGGCGTCCAGGCGGGGCTGGGACGGCTGCAAAGAAGGAGACCCCACTGCCTCTGTGTGCAGCTCCAGTGCTCTGTCACATTCATATATATGAGAGAGCACAATGTGGTCACCTGTGGCAAAATGAATTTGAGAAGTTGTGGTTTGTTTTCTTTATTTTCCCTCTTTGTTGATCTTTGAGTCGTAACAGAGAATAAAGCAACAGAGGTGTGTCTCTGAGCTAACGTGGCTTTGCCCATGGTCATGCTATGCCCTGATGTGTCCTGATGTCCTCCTTGGACATCATGCAGGAATCCAGGAGCATAGCATGAGAGTGGAAGGGCATCTGAACAACCAGATCTTCTTTCTCAAAAGATGCTTGCTCATTTCTGCCTTGTTTTTGCTGTTGGTGGGGCTGCTCCAGGCAGACTCCCACAGCAAGGAGAGCTTGCTTGTCCATGCAGGACTCTATTTGCACTGCCTCTGGTTCTCTGACCCCAGCACCTGTGGGGGCAGGGACAGGGAGCTGCCCAGTGTGAGTAGCCAATGGGGCAGGGAGCTGTGTGGGAACTGCATGGCAAGCCAACGTGGGGGCCTGGGAGGGGAGAATCCATCCCTCCCTTTGGCTCCAATCCATCCCTCCTTTGGCTTTTAATCTGTGAGGCAGGCAGGCAAGACTGCCATCTCAGTGGGAATGGTGACAGGAGGAAATAAAGTTTTGTGACATTTTAGGTAAGGAAGTTTGACATTTGTACAGTTTTATGCAGAGAAAAAATTTTGATGTGCCAGTGGTATTTGAGAAATTGTTGAATTGCCTTTTTAATTATTTGTCAAGGGCACCTAGAGTCTTGGAAATGTATTATTTTATGTTTTATAGGTTGGAATCTAAATAAATAAATGTTGTTGAGAGTTCAAATGACTGTGTGCACAGTGTGCAACAGCAGTTAAAATGCTTTGGTGCATTAAAAGTATGGAATGTATTACAGCAGCACGTTGAACAATGGCACAGCTCATCTGGAGCCACGCAGCCAATTTTGTTCACCTACCCTAAGCTATAATTAAGATTGACAAGGTTATCCAGAGCAGGAGCATAAATATTACAGGAATTTTTATATGTTGACATGTGAGTGAAGTACTGTAAAAATTAAATTTCTGGACAACAAGTGCAAACACAACTACGACAAGGTTACTGCCAAAACCTTGGGATGCCGGTGAGGGAGCACTGGTGTGGGCTCCGGGGCTGATTCCTGCCCTGTGGGGGCTTTAACTGTGGTTTTCATATGTGTAGAACAGTTTTAGGTTAAAAACATCCATTTGATGAGTGTTACTGTTGTGTGTAGCTTGGTTGGTCGCTGCCTCACTGCCCACAGAGCAGTGGTATGGCTACACATGCACTGTGTGGGGCTCAGCACATGGGTGTGGGCATGCTTGGGTTTTAGCTCCCCACATAAGTGAAGCTTCTCTCTCCACCTGTCTCCAACTTTACTGCTGCTTTGCTTTTTCTGACCGTAGCCAGCATCACACACAACGTATTTCATTCCTCTTCCCCTGGGGCTAACCACCTACATCCTATTTTAAGATGTATTTTCAGCTCGCTCTAGCAATTAACATGCAGTATTGGAATAAGTCTGGCCAGCAAAATTATTGGGTCATTCCACTGAAATGCCCATTATAGATAAACATGCAATCAGGCATCTGTGGCCGTGCACAGAGTCAGCCCTCCATTATCCCCCCGTACATGGATAGCCATAAACACGCTTCTATACACACAAACAGAATTTGTATTAAAAAATACTGGAATTAATTAAGCCTCACTCTTCCCTTGGTGTAAACACAGAGCTTTCACTGCAGTTAATTGGAGCTGAGTATGTGTAACAGTTGAAAGCTAGGTCATTATTTTTTTACAATGGTCTGCAAATATGTAATTTATGTGCAATTATGTAGGTAAGTTCTCTGTATCCTACCAAGAAAAACAAGAAACAAACACTAAGCACGCTTACTTTTAAAACCCGTGAGGTTCCCCTGCTCCCTCGGTGGGTGATGCTGTCCCTTGCAGCCATTAGCGGTGGTCGCTGCCATCAGACCCATCTCTTTGATTGCTGTGGTGTATCTGAGCTCACTGTCGCTGTGTCCATCAGTGTGGCAGGATGCAGCTCAGCTCTGTGCCCACCAGCTCCTGCAGCACTGCGGACAGCTCCTGCTCACCCCGCTCCTCTGGGAGCTCAGCAAATGTGATGATTGGGTCAATATTTTGAGTTTCACATCTAGAGCATCTCCTGCTCCTTCGTGTATTTCCTTTGGAAGTGCTCCCCGTGGTGGGGCCAGGCTCCTGGGGCAGTGATCCTGCTGATGGGCTGTTTGGAGAAGTCGAGCAAGCTCGGCTACTTGCAGATGGTGATCTCTTTGGGTTAGTTGGGTTTTATGTAACATGTATTACCTCAACAAAGAGCAGAACATATTGTAGACACGTGTACCTCACAGCAGTGGAAGGAATAATGATGTCAGTATCTGAAAAATGTCAACTGTCATTAAAATGTATATAGTTAATTGAAAACAAGTAGCATGTATAGCAGTAAGGGATGGGTTTGGTCCATTTCTTGATATTTTCTGTTCCTTTTTGGTAAACAAACAAAAAAACTTGGGATGTGGCTGCTGTGGCCCTAGTGCCACAGGGCAGGAAGGTACCTTGGGGTCTCCTGCAGTGGGTGCAGGTGCTGGCAACCCAGAGCAGGCAGCGGCCTGGCTTTGGTTTGTCCCATGCCCGGCCCCGAGACAGCCCCAGCTCTACATTTCCCCACTCAGTTCTGCTCATGCATTCTTAATAGGCCAGCAAATTCCTGTTAATTACCTTTCCTGTGTTATAGATCAGACTAAATTATTGATGTTTGCCTAATTGTGAAGAAGAAGCTATACTTTAAGCATTTTATAGTGAGGATGTGATTGTGCAAAAAAGAGGTTAATGCCTCTGTGTGTTCTTCAGAAAATGTTTTCCTTTGTTATTCCGGAGTTGCAGATACTGTTTATGAGAGACAAGCTGATTAATCTCAGATGTTTGTGGCTCTTGAAGATTAATAACCTCATTCTGAGCTGCGCTATTTATGGCGCAAGGGTATGTTTTTAAAAACACTGAGGAGGCGTTGATCCAACATCCTGCAGCCATCCCAGCTCCCCACGCTGGGCTGACTGTATTCCTCCTGTTGCTGCAGCCCTTTCTCGTTCCCCTGCAGCTGTTCCTGTTGCAGCCCGCAGCAGTGCTGCTAGCACTGCACGCAGCGGTGATACTGCCTGTGGGGATCGGCCTTTCTTTCTTGCTTCCTTCATGAGTTGCTATAGTAAGGTCTTTGACCCTAATTCTCATATGAAGATACGTTTGGGAGGTTGCTTTTATTGGGGTGAACTCTCCGGGCCGTTCAGCACTCGCTGGGGCCGAGCAGCCGAGGGCTCCCCTGGAGGAGCTGTGCTGTGGGGTGGTGTTAGAGCTCCGACTTGGTGTGCACCCGAGGGCAGCACCGCTCGTTGCTCTGTGGCTCTCTGGGCATCTTCGTGATATCCGAGAGTGGCGGCTGCATTAATAACACAGCAGATAAAGGAAGCCCAGGAATCTAAAAATGGCACGGAGTGGGCGGGCAGCTGGAGCCGTTCTGGCAAGCAGCATTCACTGTGTTTGTCTGGGCAGGAGCTGGGAAGGTGGATTAGCAATCAGAGGCAATGTAGCTGTTTTTAATGAAGTCAGACTTCACAAATGTCATGGTGAGGTCCCACATGGACTTTCAATTATTTCTGCCCAGAACACAGTCAGGTCTGGGGTTTGTTTGGGTGTTGTTGTTTTTTCTCTCTTTCCCAGCAGTCTGAATTCAGTTCAGTTCCTTCCAGATATACTTAATCAAAAGCCACATGGCTGTTCTTCATGCTGAAAGGCTCCCAGGCTCTGCGGGGCCATCACCTGCTGTCATTCCACAGTCCCACTCTGCTCAGGGTGTGAGGGGCTCTGCCTGCTCTGCCAATGGCACTTGGGGGGCTCAGGGAGCTAAAGGTTGGAACATATTTCATCCGTTAATTTAGATAAACATTGATAAATACATGTCTGTGCATGTGTGGGGTGAATTTTAAACAAGATGGAGCTGCTGCATAGCTCCTTCCAGTGAAGTGTTCCCATTTCTACTCTGGATGCTCAAAGACCAAGGGAAAGAGAACAGAAGTGGTTTGGGTGGCTGGGCAGCCACTGCTCAGTTGTCATTTGATATGTGCACAGATGTATATAATGATATAGTTACATACACTGTGTGGTGCAGAACCCAATCCCTTGGAGTGGAGAAGGGCAACCATTTTGCTGCCAGGTCTGGTTGGTCACTGGGTGATTTTCAGTGCCACCTGTGCTAGTGGGACAGGGACGTGCCCAGCGTGTTGATAGTGCTTTTGGTTCAAATTCTTCAACTGTTTGTAAAGCAAATGCATACGGAGCTGTTCTCTGGACAGCACTGATGTTACGAGTCAAAGCTGTGCAGTAAGGCAGTGTTTAGTGTCAAAACACAAAGATTTGCTTGCAGCTGTTCTAAGGAAATAGGAATTTTAATGTACCGGGTATGCTTTGCAGCGTGTTACCTCACCTGTTAATACTCTCTACATTTTAACATACCACATATAGAGTTTATCAATAATTGATTCATTTTTTTGAGAAGTCTATTTGTTGCATGACACAGGAAATGTGTAATCGTTAGCTTTCAAACAACGCGGTTCTGCCATGCCACCTTTTTTACAAGTAAAATATCTGCTAACATATTTTGAGCGTGAGTAAGACGGCTGGATATTTTTTCAAAGGGAAAATAGAAAGTGAAAAGAAAAAAGGAATTCCCATTAGTTATTACTTAAAAGCCTGTTTATAGGTAATGTGCTAAAGGAAACTACACGAGAATGTTTCATTCCTACACAAAGGTTATGCAAATGTTGTCAGGTTGCATCAAACTTTGCCTCGGAGCACTCGTGCAGCTACAGTTGTCTCTGAACAGATTCAGATGACACAAAGGATCTCTCAGGACTTACACAAATATTTGCGTGTAGGTAGTTACTGCATCCCTGGATGGCTTTGGGGAGAGTTTGTTCATCGTTGTGTGCTGTAGTCAATTATTTATTTCTCCAGAAAAGAAGACTTGTTTGAGAAAGGCCTTTTTCAGCATCCCAAAATAGTGTATTTAATTTCTGTGACCTTCCATGACTCGCAGGGTCGCTGCCTAACCCGAGCTGTCACACAATGGGCATCGGCCCAAGGGCCTGACTCTGTGCAGGGTCATCAGACACTGCATACATCTGTGCTTAGTGCATGGGTTCCCTTCTGAGCTCTGCAGAAGCTATATTGAGAACTGGTCGCAGCCAGTGGTGGTGCTGTGGTTCTGGGAAGGCTGTCATAGGTTGGGGTGAGGTCTCGTTCATGCTGAGGTCAACCAGGAGCATAGGAAGAAGGCTGCCATGTTTGCAGTCCATTGCTTTACCATGACCACACCATGGCTGCAGCACGGCCACTAAGTTAAAGGCGGGAGGACTGTTTCAGATTACCCGTGTTTTTCTTCCACGAAGATAGAAGGCTAAGCACTGGGTGAAGATAGGATTCGTTCAGATTTATTATCTTCCAGCGATTTCAAAGCTTTTTTTTTGCTGTAACTTGCCTTTCTAAAAGCGAACACTTTTCTGAATCTTGTCCATTATCTTGCACGGCAAAAGATTTGTTTAAATTTTAAATGTGAGTGATAGGGAAGACTTGGATCTGGGATATATCTTGTAAGAGATGAAAATTCAAACATATCGGAGCCTACAGAGTGGTTGGGGTTTGCTGGGTGTGGGGCAACCTATAGCTGTGCTTCCTCACTGACATCCACATGTGAGCCTCGCCAGCCTCATCTCCCTCCTCTGAGCACAGAGGTCATCCTCTCCTCCTGAGAGCTCCATTCCAGTGCAGGGTTGCAGCACAATTGTATTTTTGTGATTTTTATTTATTATTAAGATTCCAAACAGCAGTATATCAGCAAACTGAATGTTCCGAGAGGGGAGTGCAGGCAGAGCTGTGTGTCGGCTCTGGTAGCAGTCGCGTGAATTGAGTTATTTGGTTATTAGTTTGGGTGGAAAATTCCATTTCATGGAAGCCTCTGAGATTTTAGTTTTCAGCTTCCTTTTGAGGAGGGATGAAAAGAGCTTCTGATATTTCCACAGAAGTGGAATGGCCTCTTCTGCTCGCCGCCCTTCCCCAGCATGGCAGGCGCTGTCTGTGAGTGCTGTTTCCCCACGTGGGTCAGTTCTGGAGTCAGTGCTGTGCTGTGGACGCTCATCTTTCACACAGGGCACACAAACCACATGTGTGCCCAGGGATGTGGGTGCTGGCTTTGCTCTGTTGTGCTGTGAGCGGCTCTGCAGTGTCGGTGACAGCGGTGGGGCTGTGTGTGCACGCTGTGCTGGATACTTGTTTCCTGACTTCCGTCTCTGCTATAAAAAGATTTGCAATACCCCAATAATAAATGCATTCATCACCACATCTTCTGTAATCACTGCAGTTCCTGAGCCGCTATTTGGCACTCATTAGCTGAAACTCCCATTCACCTATAATTTATGAGAAGCATACAATTATGTGTTATCACTACTTCAAGTGATTACTACACTGTATGTTTTTAAGATAATGGCACGGAGCACTCCGAGATGAATTGCACCTCTCCAGGTAGCTTTGCTTCTGTCATTAACTCTATTATTTCACTTAAACTGACCTGGAGAGACCCGTCCTGCAGGGCTGCTGGGAGGAGCCCTAGGCCAGCGCTGATCCAATGGGGGATGTGGCATTATCTCCTGTCTTGTGTGTCCTATTTATCTGTGCTGTTGATGTTATTATAAGGAAATGCTAAAATCCAGCAATCCAAGCAAAGTTGGGCAGAAAGGAACTGGATGAGGTTTAACAAGAGCAAGCGTAGTGTCTTGCACTGAGAGAAATAACCACGTGCACTGGTGCAGGCTGGGGATGAGCTGCTGTTAGGAAGCTGTGTGGTTGTGTTATCCTTTTTTTTTAGCAGCATGTTCCAGTTGGGTGAAATGCCCCAATGGCTGAGAGCACAGCCTTGGTGGCACTGCTGCCATCCTGAGATCACCCTTCATGTCCTGCAGTCCGAAGGGATTTCATTTAAATGGCTAATTAAGAATTAATTAAAGGATTAATTAATAATTAACTAACCGCCCCTTTGTCCTGAGATCACCCTGCGCTGCAGATAGAGATGAGCACAGAATTAGAACAGCGTCTGCTTAAATTAATGCAGATGTTGTGACCCGGGTTTGGGGAAGTACTTTGGAAGTAGGATTCAAATGCTCCTCATAGAGTGGCGAGGTGCTGGCACAGGCTGCCCGCAGAGCTGTGCTGCCCCATCCCTGCAGGAGTTCAGGGCTGGGTGGCATGGAGCCCTGGGCAGCACCTGCTGGTCCCTGTGGTCCCTTCCAACCACAGCCATCCTGTGGCTCTGTGATTGTGTGGTGACACAGGGATGTGGCACCATGTGGTGTTGTGGTGGTGACATGGTGATGTGGTGACCTGGTAGGGTGGGTCAGACCTGAGCAGCATGGGGAACTGAAACAGTGCTCGTTCATCTGCAGCGCCTTGAAGTGAAGTGCTGCAAAGTTCATAACCATTTGCTGGGAGCTGCTGGCAGCAGAGGGGAGAAGCTGAAATCTCTCCTCTGTCCATTAGCTCTGCTTTGCTTTATTCCTGGCTCACCTGGTGCTGTTCAGACACACAGCACACACATCTGCCATGGATCCTGTTTGCTGCGAGGCAGCAGAGGGTGAGTGAGCTGCAAACACAGCCCAGCCCAGTGCTGCCGGCCTGGTTATGTAGAAAACGCTTTTAGGGGATGCTCCGATGGGAGGGGATGGGATCCCGGTTGCTGGCGCTGGGTCTGCTCTGCCGCTGTGTGATGGGGACCCGGGGTGGGATCCCGAGCTGAGCCCCAGCCCTGCACAGTACCCGCCTGGCAGACCCTGAGCATCTGTGTGCATCTCTGTCCATCCTCGGCACAGCAGGCTCCCTCTGCAGGCTGCGCCCACATCTGCACATTTCCTAAAGGCAGAATGTTGAATTTTTTGTTTGTTTGTTTTTAGGGGGGAGGAAAAATTAGTCTTGCTAGGATTTAAAGGTCTCTTCCAACTCTCAGGATTCTGTGGCTCTGTGACTAAAACGCTGTTGGTATTTGTTGTTAATCTCCTGTATGAACAGGGGAGGGGCCTGGGGGCAGCAGGGGGAGCTGGCTGGGTCTGAACTGCAAAGCTGTGGGAGACATGGGGGGTCTGGTCACAACTGGGCTGGGAAAAGAGTGCCTGTAATCACAGAATTGTAGAATATCCCAAACTGGAATGGACCCATAGGCTTCCCTGAGCCTGACTCAGTCCACCTGAGCTGCATGTTTGGAGCGTAGTTCATCAAGCAGGTGTTGAGATGCTCCTCGGAGCGGTCCATGGAGAGCACAGAGCAGCTGCTCAGCACCCCATGAGCAGGGGCTCTGCAGAAGCTCTGGGCACATCTCTGCTGCTATTCCCAGGTCTGCAGCTCAGCTACACCAACCTCACCTTCAGCTGTTCCTCTTGCTCTGAGCCCTGACCCACTCCTCTTCTCTGTGCTGCTCAGCTCAAAGCCAATCTTCTTTTAAAGCAGAAGAATTTTGGCAGTGCTGTTTTTGGCCAAGTTTTTCTTTGAATCCAAAGTGTCTGTAGCTCAATCCTAAATCGATTTCACAGGAGATGCATCAGTCAGCACATCCCCACCCTGTGCCCCCTGCCCTGCCATGGGGCAGCTCACCCACTGCAGTGTGCTGCTGGGGGGGTTAGCTCTGCTCCTTCAGCACCCACAGCTCAGCCTACACCCAACTGTGAGCACCCAACAATGAGGGCTCTTTGGGCCAAGCTCCTGTGGCTCTTTGGGGAACAAGTAGGATCCCAGTGCTTCTGGCAATTGGCATAGGAGCGTTCACAGCAGTCACAGCAGGGCTGCTGCTTTCAGTGTACACCAAGATGGGCCCCGATGTGACCCTGAGAGTGCCTCACTGCTGGGGGCTGCACTTCGTGAAGGAGCATCTCATCGGTGCTCCTCAGCAGTGTCCCGGCATGGGTCCTCCTACCGCCCTCTGCACCCCATGGCATGGGGCAGAGGGGTTGTGGGGACACTCGTGGCAAGGGGTGATGTGGTGACGTGCTGATGTGGTGACATTTGAAAGGGCTGCATGGGTTGAATTCAGCTCCAGATGTATGAGCCAGTATTTAATGCACTTATCCCTGCAGCTTTGCAATTCAGGTCAAGTCGGTAATTGCACGAGATCTGAGGATAATGGTAGCTTTCGGTCTTAATTTAATGAAGATTGTTTTGTAATTTTTAAGTACTGACAAGTGCTATCCAGATGCAGCCCTCAGAGCGTGTATCTGAGGCTGCTGGAGACAGGCTGGTGTCCAGCACTCCGGGATGGGGGTTTGTGTGTGGGGCTGCCGGGCTGGGGCCGTGCACAGCCCCAGTGGAGCACTGGGACGAGCTGTGTGCATGGAGATGAATGGCTCTGGGCTGTAATTGCTGGGAAGCAGCAGCTCCAGAGATGAGGAAGGGGGAGGCATCACAACAGAGCATGACAAACCACGAGCAGTCAGGGCGAGACCGTGCTTTTCCGTACTTACAAATTACAGAAGATCGGCCCCATTAATAATGATTAGAAAAATACTAAAGTAGTAAAATACTTTCATCCATGTGACAGCTAGCATTAAAATCTAGTTCTGAGTAGAGAACTCCTGATTACAATCATCAGTTAAAAAATGAGTAGGTTTTATCCAATCGTCTAAGTATAAAAATAGGAGAAATGTCTTCTGAGTGCAGCCATAAATTAATCAATCCTCCAAGCAACGCGACTGCGAAAAGAGCACAACTCTCCTTTGCTGAGGGGTGCTGGTATTTTCTTTGGTAGTGCTGCAGCGCTTGTGTTACCATTCAGAAATAAATGGTGCTGGGAACAGGTTGAGAAATGGCATGGCAGAGTGTGGGGGCAAAGAGAAGCGAGGGGAGGGTGCACGCTGCGGGGTGTGGAGGGGCACTGAGGGCCGTGGGGCACAGTGCTGGGGGGGCTGGGGAGCTCGGGGAGCTCCTTGGATTCTGTGTTTCATACAGCAGTTGTATGCAGCACTTTCTGTTAATTAGTACTGCACAGAAGAAAGTTGGTGTTTGTGGGTGTTTGTGTCAATAAGTGACACCTGCTCCCTGGGGGAGCACAGGCACCAATGGGCGATGCTCCTTTGCTGTTTCAGAAGGATGTCGGGATTCACCTTGAACCAAACTGGAATCCCACTGCCGTCTTCATCAGCACCACAACCATCCGTGGCTGCAGCCCTTCCCCTTCAGGCCAGGGCATGCTGCTGCAGCAGCTGGGGGCTGTTCCCAGAGCTGGGGGCTGCCCTCTGTGCGGGGTGATGCATTCTGGCTCATTTATGGATGTTCATGCACCTACAAGGGAGCTGCAGGAGCACTGGTGCGTGCAGCTGCTGTGGAAATGCACTGCAGAGGTTCTGGGGAGCACTCGAGCTCCCCAGCTTCCCCAGCCTCCTGCTCCCACAGTCCGTTTGGCAGAGGGCATCTCCTGGCACTGTGTGAGCACGTTGGGATCCCACACATCCCCTGCTAGGATTCGCTGCCTTCTGCAGAGCCCTCTGCCCTCAAAAGGACACGTTCACTCTGCCATCCCCGCTCGGGTGCCCTACACCTCACACGCGGCCCCGCTCTGAACTACCTGCCTGTTCAGATCCCATGATGAGGCCATTAATTGAATGATTGAATGGTTATTTTCATGATCATTTGTGAAGGATTTCAGCCTGATGCTTTCAGCTTCTTATTTCTAATGCGAATGTCACTTTTCCCGTTAAACAATGCCGCCATATGCGTAAGCTGCTAAATCACCATTTTCTCCTACCTAACAGTTTCCATAGTTGCACTATTTCAATGTTTTATCAAAGAGATTTACCGCATTATCTCCTTCTGTTGGATTTCCTTCATGTGAAAAACCTCTTTATCAAATAAAAATGTCCCATTAGTCTATTGCACTTTGAATTACGTTCCTTAAACTTTTAAAGTCATTTTAAAGCCTTAAGTTCCATTGTGCTCCCAGTGGTTAGCCTAAAATTTGCCTGATTCACTTTCCTCATTTCCTTAAATACGGATAATACAGTTATTATTTTCCAGCCACAAAGTACCACTTTCTCTTCTTTTCCTCCATCAACCCCCTCCCCCCGTGCTGGATTGCAGCTCCTCGCTCTCACACCATTCCAGCTTTCTCTGCTGATTTCTCCCTGCGCTGTTCTGCTGTTTCTGTACATTTGATGTCTTCTGCCTGGAAATCAGGGAGTAGTGCTCATCTCGGTTCTGAGCCTTGCCCTCACTCCCAACCCGAGCTGTGGCTGTTCTCTTTTGCTCAGGTCTCATCTCCTCTCTCCTGTCCTCTTCTTATCTCCTCTCTCCTGTCCTCTTCTTAAGGCCAGCATTCCCTTGTCTATGGCCAGGAGCTGTGCTTGTGTTCTTCTTCCCGTGTGAAGCACGTCTGTACATCACACAGCTCTCCTGTGCTGGTGTTGACTCGTTTTCATCCCATCATTGTGTTTTCTTTCTCACCTGCTGCTCCTTTGGGACTCCTGTGCTGCTCACAGAAGTCGTACTTCTGGCTGAAGGTCAGGAGCACATCCCAGGTTGAGAAGGCTTTTGTTGGTCCCTTGTTGCTGCCGAGTGGAACATAGGTTGTGTACCAGCATCTCAGGCTGGGAATGAGGAGAAATTTCTTCTCCCAAAGATCAATCATCGTTGGTGCTGCCAGCCCAGGGGTGGGGGTCGCTGTCCATGGGGGTGTTTCATAGCCGTGGGGATGTGGCTCTGAGGGATGTGAGCAGTGGGATGGGGGTGGGCTTGGAGGTCTGAGAGGGCTTCTCCAACCTCAGTAATTGTGCTATTCTATGGCAGTGGCACTGTCCAAGCAGTGGCAAAGCAACAGCCACTACATGTACAGGGATGAGGAGTGGTCGTTGGTGCCCTTCCTTCCCCTGCTCTCCCACCTGTCCCCAGTGTCCCAGCTTCACACCACACTCTGTCCTCCCACGGCTCACAGCAGGGCACCTCAGCCCCACACCCAGGGGATGGTGTGAGCTTCCCTTCTGGCCTCGTTGGGCTCAGTTGTGTTGGAGCTGGGTGCTGGAACGTGCCACCACAATTCTTCAGAGGCTCCTTCCCTCACAAAGCCCTTGCATTGGTCAGTGGCATTCAGGGGCATCTCTGAAAGAGCATTTCTCCTCATGCCGGCATGCAGGTGAGCAACGTGAGATGATAAGCTATTTTGGAGAAAATTACAAACATTTTCTAATGTGGAGCACAAAGTATTGACAACAGCAGCGCACCGCAGTGCCTGATTGCCTTGGTGGAAGGTTATGCTGCAGTTACACCCTGCTGCTGGGGTGGTGGTTTCTCTTGGTTGCATATCTGCAGAAAAGATTTTCAATTAACACTGACCTTTAATACTCCTACTGGCTTTAGATTCTGGAGATGGTGGTGCAGACTGCAGATGAGATTTCCCAGCACACCTTGTTCTCTGTTTTCCAGCTGACTGCTTTCGGGCAGCCGGTGGTACCTGTGCCTGTGTTCAGACCCTGGTGTGTGAGGCAGGAGTGCTGCCTCACTCCTCAGGCTGATGGATTTTCAGTCCATATGGAGGAATATTCTTGGAGTATAGTTTAGAAAGAGAGAAATCTGTCTGGGGTGCATCTGCATGCACCTTGTTGTAGGTGCTGGTATCGCTGCCCCTGGTCAGTGGGACTCCTGTGGCATCGGTGGTAACTGCTCTCATAGAATGGTTTGGGTTGGAAGGAACCAAGATGATTTAGTTCCAACCCTCTGCTATAGGCAGGGACACCTCCTCCTAGCCCAGGTTGCTCACAGCCCCATCCAACCTGACCTTGAATGCTTTTAGTGAGGGGGCATCCACAGCCTCTCTGGGCAGCCTGTTCCAGCGTCTCACCATCCCCACAGTGAAGGATATCTTCCTGATATCTAGTCTCAGTCGACTCTCTTCCATTTGAAAACCATTTCCCCTTGTCCTGTCGCTACCTGCCCTTATAACAAGTTCCTCCCCAGCTTTTCTGTAGACCACAGTCACTGTACAATGCCTTACTTGAGCTTCTGTACACAAATCACACCTATTTGCGTCAGTACTGTGCCACTCATGATTTAAATGTATTTCACAAACTGTGTTTTGTTGTTACGGGCTCTTGGTTTTACAGCAGTTTGTGAATTAACCAATGCCCCATACACTTTGAGGTTCAAGTCTAAGACGGTGCAGCTGTTTTCAATCTAAAAATCAACAGCAGGTTAATGGTATTCAGAAAGTCTGAACTTTTTACATTTAACGGTTTCCCTTTCCCCCTAGGTGTTACTTGGAAGATGGAGCTTCCAAAGGTGCCTGGCTGAACCGCTCCAGTATTATTTTTGCTGGCAGTGACAAGTGGTCGGTGGACCCTAGAGTTTCCATCGCGACAGCAAACAAGAGAGAGTACAGCCTGCAGATACAGGATGTGGATGTGACAGATGACGGTCCCTACACCTGTTCTGTGCAAACCCAGCACACTCCCAGAACAATGCAGGTGCACCTAACTGTGCAAGGTATGTCTTCGAGCTAATTGCAAATGGTTGTTGGGGATATACTACAAAAATATATGTGTAGGTGGGAAAAGACAGCTGAGCACACGTCGATGCTTTGTTGGTTTGATACATGCAGTCAGACTGGTGTTTTTTTTTTCCAGAATATATTTTGTCAGTTTAATTCTTTGACCTATTTAAATCCACCTCCCTTCACCAATCACACAAAACCAGAATATCTGTTGACCATTGGCTCCAGGCTCCTGCACATAGCACAGAGGGGCTCCAGCTTGCTGAAATCAGGTTTAAAGCCTCATTTGCACTACTGTAGTCCAACAATCAGTCATACGTTGCCCATCATTCCTTCCCTCCACTCTACACCTCTTCTGTCAGCTTTGTTGGCTGCTAAACCTGCATGGGGAGGGGCAGTGGGGCCCTGCCGTGCCCTCAATGCTCTGCTGCCAGTGCAACGGGGTTCAATTGCTATAGGAAAACAGCACAATTCAGTAACCAACACCAAACCAAAGAAGTACAGACCAACGGAGGCTGATTTTGCTGTAACAGTCCGTAGCTTTTGTCTCGTCCAGACCACATCTTCCTCATGGAAGTACTGCCTGTCGTTAATTAGAAAAGTCCATTTATTTCCATGGGATGGTTTTCTGTTTCGAGCGCTGCCAGCTTTACGCGTGGAGGTGATATTGATTGTGTTGTTCCAGGGCAAGCAATCCTTCGTTCTGATTGTCTGCGTGATAGTTAATGCCCTCACACGAGGGGCTAAAAAAAATAGTTGGAAATTAATTGCATTTATAAAACATATAAACAGGAGCTTAAAATTAATTAGGCTAACTACGGGAATACAGAGAAATAATAACTCAATAGTTAAAATATGCATAATTATTAAGCGATTGCATTTATATCTTCAGAAATGCAAAGTATAACCTAAGGCTTTAATTTATTACTCTTTGGTGTAATCATCATTAACATTTTCTTTTGCATTTTTATGAGTGATAAAGCAATGAATATAAAACGGAAGAATTGGAATGGCAGTCCCTATTAATCCACACTGAGCTCCCTACAAATGATGACTACGAATTGCTGCTCTGACTAATTGTTCTTACCCGCCGGACCTCTGGAGCCTCGTGGTCTGTACATCAGCTGTGCTTTGTTGGCTCTGAGGGCATTTGTTGCATGAAAAATATCAGTGCCACCGGAATGCCGTCACTGTGTCGTCCCCACAGCATTCCCCAGAGGTCCCTGCACACACAGAGCTGTGTGAGCACTGCTCCTGGGGACCAGGGCATGGACACACCGCTGTGCTGGGAGGCTGAGGGGAGGAAGCAGTGACAGCAGCAGTATAAAGGCTGTAAAAGCAAAGAGAGCAGCACAAACAAGGAAGTGTTACAAAAGAAGGAAAATGAGTGCTCATCCAACTCTGAAGGTCTAGGCTCACAGGGAAGGAACTCTGCAAAGGAGGGATTGCCAACAAGAGAACCTTCGTCAGTGGCAGTCAGCCCTTATCTGGGGTCTGAGAGGGGTGCAGCCTGGCTGCAGCCCTTCTGGTCATGCAGGTGAATCACCTTCACCTGTGCTCCCAGGGCAGACCAGATCCCTCCTTCAGGTGCTCATTCACTGGTTCAGCCTGTGGCTCAGCAGTTCCCATATGATCGGTTATTATTTCAGTTGCACATATACTGCATTTCTCCGTGATTATTTCAGTTTTCCGCAATGATTTTGGCATTTCTTTCCATCATAGCTCCTATTTTGAGGTACATATTACCACCAGTGTGACCAGTTACCAGCTGCACAGGGGAGGGTTTTGCTGTGTAGCTCGGTGGGTGGGACACGAGCCGGCCATCATCGCACACCCCACGTGGGTGGGATCCCACTGTGGGTCAGCACAGGCTGAGCGTGGGGCTGCCCAGCTCTGCCCTTCCACTCGTGCTGCTCTAAGCCTGCATCTCACTGCTGTGTGCCGGGCTCAGGAGGCACGGGTGGAGGATTTATGTGTCCTGGGAGATGGAGGCGGAGCTGCCTGAAAGTAACAGGCTGTGAAGGGAACATCAAGCAGCTAATTGCTGCGTGCTTTCCTGCAGCGTGGGGTTCGTGGGGATGACATCATAACATTTTATGGAGGCGGTTTTATGTTTCCTTTTAATATTGTTCATGAGTTTGTATTGAAAGATTAGAAGCAAATTCTGCTATTGGGGAAAAATAAATGAAGGGAAAAGCAGATCTTTAGCCAAAGTGGAATGATTCCATCAAAAGGGCCGGGTTCCCATCTGCGCTGTGAGTGAGTGATCGGCAGCAGCTCGGGCACAGCACATGAAATACAGTGAGCAAAGGAGAATGTTAAAGTGACAGCACAGCCCTTTATCACTGCCCTGCCCCACAGGCTGTGTTCCATGGAATAAAGTTGAGAGAAGACCTTCTCTTCTCCTGCTGAAAACAGCAGAAGCAGAGGAGCCAGGGGTGGAGGCAGGGGGTTTTAAATTGAATGGACATTGACCTAAGTCTGATCATAAGCTCTCAAATAGGTTAAAGTAGGCTATGAAATTGTTTACTGTGAAACCCCCCCTTTAAAAGCTGTGCTCATCCAACTCAGACTCTTTTTCTCTTAGATCTTTACACGCACAGATCCAGGAGGTCTCATTTTGAATATCTCAGCTCTGCTTGTTGGGCTGACAATTTCCAATCCTATTTATCCAAGTGCTTCAGAGAATACATTCATTTTAGTGGGCTGAGGGTGCCTTGATTTCCATGAGTAAAACACAGAAAGGCAAAGAGGCCCAAGCCACAAGACGGCTGTAGCCTGGCTAGATGTGGGCTTGGCTCCTGTTTTCTTGTTGGCCCCCATGTTCAACAAGTTCATCACTCCTCCATTACTTCCCTTCTGATTTAATCTCTTTTCTCCATCATGACAAGAGTATCCCCAAGTGCAGCTTTGGCTGTGTTACCTCAAATGCTGTGCACGTGCAGATTAAACCACAGTTTTTGTGCACAAAATACTGTGTCCAGGGATGTGCTCAATGGCTGTGTGGAAGCAGCTGCTGCCCCGTGCCCACCCAATGGGACAGCTGAGCTGAGCTGGCCACCAGCAGCGCCTGACAGGGAAATCCACCTCCCCAGCCCCTGCTCTGGGCTCTAACGAGACTCCAAGCAGAGCTGAGGTCACCACTACTTGACTGTGGATGAAGTATTTTGTACCAAGGAAATGAAGTGAGATAATTGATGAAAAAAGAAAAATCCTAACATGTCTCTTAGCCTCCATGCACATTGGTGAAAGAAAACCCAAACGAAAGGGAGGAAGATAATCCAGTTCGCTTCATTTTAGTGACCTTGTTAAGTAGCAGTGAGAATTATGAGGTAATTAATTAATAAGTTTAGAAGGTAGGAATTTGTAATCAGTATAATCTACATCAGAGCCAGGTGCTTGATCTGCAGAGCCGTGTTCTGCAGATAACTTAACTCTCAGCTGTTTGCCAAAGTAAAGTCAAAAAACAAAATACCTCTCACCATTCTGTATTGCTCATCATTTTCCCAGGAAAAGGTTGCTGTCATTTCTAGCTCGACATAGAATCACCAAGGTTGGAAAAGACCTACAAGGTCCCACTGCCCACCTGTCACCAGAAGATCTCTCTCATGTGTTCTCTCATGCATTCCATCTGAGTTCAAATCCCCTCCTCCCAGCCGTGTTTCCCTTGCATACTGCAGAACGTTACAACGTGCTTCCCATTGTCCTCAGGGTTAATTTTGCCCGTGCATTGAGCCGACCTCTGAGATGGCACAGCCACCAGGGAGGGCTCCTGGGGACGTGGGGTGAGCTGGAGCCGGGCGCTGCTCCGGGCACATGATGCATGCCGTGGGTACCATCGTGCTGGAGCTCAGCCCCACACTCCCATTCTCAGTGGTTCCAATAGTGTGGCACCCTGGGCCGGGTCCTGCGCACACGCCGTGTTCCCACTGTGCAGATAACTCAGCTGTCTGCCTAAGTGTAATTTACAGATCCAGCCGGAAACCACAACCTATATTTTAGATTTAAGCGCATGTAATATTTCCAAAGTAATACTCAAGGCCCTTTTTCTGCTTAATAAACCTCTTTAATGTCCCCTAAATATTAATGTATTGATTTAGTCTTTGCAGTGTTTGCAAAGTCTAATTTGTTTCTTCAGTCGGGCCAAGAGGGACTTGCGTTTGGAGTTAACGAGATAAATCTTACCCAAATTTATTTAAAGTGGGACAAAATAAATATGCAAAAGACTTCTAAACTCACATAGCAACCAGCTCAAACTGACAACCCGTTACTCTTTGAAATTGCCAGCACTCGAGTGGGATGTCAGCTCTCAGTGTAAGATTAACTTGTGAGTGCCAGTCGCTGTCTGCAGCTCGTCCCTGCCCGGCACACAGAGGAAAGGGCCGAGGGAGTGGGATGGGAGAGGTGGCCCTGCACAGCGCTGAGGTCTCAGGTCCCCTCACGGGGCCAATGGCACCGGGCAGTGCAGGATGCTCCCCCAGGGCTTGTCCTTCCCGTCCATCCTTTGGATTCCTCCCACATTCAGAGCCGCGGGTGCTCGCTCTCTGTAAGATGTCTGTGTATGGCTTTTCCCCCCTTTCAAAGCCTTAAATCACGGAAAGTGTTTGCACTAGCAGGTGATCTCATTTACCGGGATGTAAGTCTGGAATATTTCATCTGAAATAGAGCAGGGCTCTGCCGGTCTGCAGCTCGTAATTCCACGTGCTGGAGCTGCTTTATGGTCACGGCTGCAGCTGAATTTCCATTATGAGCCTGAAATTTCCATCTTCTGAAATCTGCAAGCAAAGGGTAATCAACACAAAATAATCATTTGCTCTCTGGTCCAAAGTGTATTAGTTCTGATACATCTGAATTAAGCTGAATGAGCTTTTTTGTGACCTGTGAGAGTCCAATGGAAGAGCCCGAGGTGACTTTGAGCAGCTCCCTGCACTGTGCAGCAGTGCCAGGAGTGGATTGGAAGGGGGAAAATGAGGGAGGAATGAAGGAAGGATGAGGAAAGAATTAAGCCTTTCTTGTGCTGCCCAAAGCTCCGGCCCAGCGAACTCCCACCCCACGTTCGTGAGATAAGAAATGCAGCCAGCTGGCAGAGCTGTGTGGCACTCCACTTCTCAAAAGAATGATGAACCCCTTTGAAAGAAAGATTAAAAAAAAAAAGGTTTTTGGAAAGAAAGCAAATTCAGAAGGAGAATTTATCAAAGCACACTGGTGGCGGTGGCAGCTCTGCACAGTGGGTGTCCTCTGGGGCTTATCAGCATTACAGCAAAGACTGGGCAGATCCACGGCTTTGCATAAGAACATCTGAAGTGGATGATGAGAATAAAAACTGCCCAGAAAGCCTTGTTGTGACTGAATGGCAGGGTACCCTGGTGGCATGAGACCCACAAAGGCTGTCCAGTTAAACCTGGCCCCACACCGCAGCGCCGGAACCACAGAGCTGGCTCTGAACACTCCCAAGGTTTTGGTTCCCTCTCAGTACGTGTGTCTGACGGCCATTCCCTCTGCTCTGCCATCCCCTGTCCCATCGCAGCCCCCACCACTGCTGCTAATTATTTTGTTATTCATTGCCATCGCTGCAGCTCCGCAAGCAGTTCAGGTAGTCTGTGCCCTGAGTAAACAGTGTAATATTTTATTGAGCTCTCTGCTGCCTGTCACTGTGATCACTGTGATTACTGTGATTTATCTGATTCTTTTTTTTTTCATCACATTTCCTGTTATTTCTGCTTCTGTAATTTTAGACTGTCGCGTGATAGGAGAAAACAAGGTGTCCCGAGCTGTAAAGTTAATTTTTTTCCTGGGAGCGTTGTTAACAAAGACAGGAAGTTGAATAGATGTGGAAATTATCCCACCCTATGGAGATTACAGCTGGAATCTTTCGGTTCTGTCTTGGAAAAAGGGTTTCACCTAAATGCGTAGTGAAGTGCAGCCTGGGAGCTGCCCAAGCGCTTCTTTTCCTCAGGTGAGGTGGGAGTTCTGCCCATTGGAGCCCACTCTGTTTGAGCAAAGCTGATGTCCTTGTGGTCTGCTGGAGTATTTCCTAAAGCTGCATAAGTTATCCATAGTGGAAATGTGCTTCCTCCAGTGACCTGACCATGAATAGAAGCCCATCTGTGGGAAAGGGTGGAAAGATCTCATAAGGAAGAGCAGATAAAGAGCAGAATATACGGAGCATAAGAACTTCAGCCACTGGAGATTGTGTCAAAGCCACTGAGTGTTGGGGCTAAGAGAAGGAGCCTCTGCCTTGGACGCAGCCATGGGTGACACTGGAAAACCCTCACCTGCTGTCTGGAATTCACAGGGCCCTCAAACTGTACACAGCCCCAAAATATAAAATAAAGATGGCAGGCTTTTCCTGTTAAGTACAGAGGTGTTTTGATCGTAGTTGCAAAAAAATCAGTCTTGAAAAAAAAAAAATGTGTATTCAGCATCCTCACTGTGGTATGGCTCATATCCAGGCTGCCTGGACCACGGGGGAAATTCCCATTCATAACAAAGCTCGTTAAGGTTAAGGAAATTGCCAGCCCTCCTGAGCAGCACCCAGAGGACTTCCCCTTCCGTGGGTTGTGTGTGTGTTGGTACGTCTCCCACCGAGTCACAGCAAGCACTACGGGTGTTGTGTGATGATCCACTGAGGCAGAAAATAGAATAAGGAATGAGCTCTTCAGTTCCCTCCTCTGTGTGTGTGCAGGTGTGATTCTTCCCCCTAAGCATACTTGGTGTACTTCTCTGCGTGCTTTTGTGAGCTCAGAACTGAAGGGGAAGGAAAATTCTGTGCTGGGAGTCTGTTGGATTCATGGCCATGAGAGAATTACTGGGAATGAACAAGCATGGGGAGGGATTTGTAACAGCACATCCTCCTGATACGGCGCTTTCCTCTTTGTATCCTCTGCAGCTTAGTTTTGCTTTTGTAGCTTAAGCGAGGGAAAGAGGATGATGACGATAGCTGATGTGCTCAAGCAGCAAAATCCACCACTTGGAAGGAGCAGAATCAAATGCGTGTCTTTAAAAAGAGCTCGCAGTGCTGGTTTAGGAAGCATTCTGGGAACAGCTGAAAGCAGAGTCACAGGTTCCCGCTTTAATATGGAATAGTGAATGCGAAAGAAAGCTCTCAGGGACATAGCTTGAATGTTTCCTGCTTGGAAAATCTCCATTTGAAAAAGTTTGTCTTTCATTGTGTGGCTTTCATAAAGATGTAAAGAAAACTTGGCAGCTTTCATGTGTCAGAGCGCCGTGGGCCGGCAGAAGCAGAGGTTGCGTGACCTGAGATGCAGCACATCTCAGCCTTCGGGCAACAAAGGAGCCCTCAGGTGCAGAGCCACCGCCGGCAGGCCCTGTTCCTAACGACCTGCTGTAATCAAGTCGCTGCACGGCTCATCTGGAAAGTGCCCGCGTGTGGTGTATGAAGCCATAATTATACGGTCATTAACGTGCTGCAGCAAACGCTTCAGCAGTTCCTGAGAGCGTGCTCTACTTTGGGGTCTCTTAACAGAAAGTTTTTAGTGTGCAGAGGGGACGGTCCCCTCGCTGCCCGCTGGATGCTTTGCTGATGTGGGTACGCTGCAGAGAAGAGTGTGAAGGTACAGGGCAGAAGGAGGATCTTCTGAAATAGACCCCAATTCGGGGTCAGGTACCAGGTGCATTTCCATCTTACATCCATTGGGCAGTGACAGTGACACGGTGGAGATGGGGAAGGTGCCAACAGGATGAGGAGGGGAAGGGTGGGGGGTAACCACGGCTCCATCCGGAGCTGAAGAAGTTGTGTGCTACTCTCCTTCTGTGACATTTAGTTTCATCCCATACACCCGACAGCTGTTATGAACGTGACACACATACTGTGCCCTGCAGTCGTGGTTCACATCTCCATCCTTCAGCACGTGGTAAAATGTTTAATTTTTAAAGGGCTGATATTCACATTGAGGCTTCCATCAGATAATGCCTGAGGATTGTATCTGCCTTTATCCTGCGTGACTAAGTGGTGTGTTCCCTTCAAAGAACGAGTGCTACGGCACTAACTGCTCATTTATGGGAACAAATCCTTCATGGAAATGTTCTGAAGAGTTTCCTTAAAGAAACCGTGTAATGGGAACGGCATGACTGAAATTACCGGGGCTGTACTTCTCGTACGTTATAATTTATGATGGAGTAACAATGATAATGAACGGTATGAGATGCGTTACGGCATCTTCGTTACACAGGCTCTGTAGCAAAATGAAATCTGCGTAACTTTGATTCTTAACACAGTCCCATAACGTGACCCTGCCTTCTGTCCTGCTCCTTCAGTGCCTTCACCTGTTCAGACCAAGGCTCCGGGGCTTTGCAGACAGAATAACTTCACCCCACAGGGAAATGCTGACCCCTGTGCTCCAGGAGGTGCGCCTACGGAATCTGTTCACTTCCTGCACAGCTTTGGCATACGTGTGATATTTTGAACGCTGGTGCCTTTGGGTTGAGATGTTAGTTTAAAAGGAAAAAGGAGAAAACAGAACCTCAGAGGAGAGATGTGGACTTGAATTTGAGCACCCAGATCGGAGTGGATTACAAAGCACTTCAGGAATTGGATACAACTGGTACAGTGATAATCCCGTGCTTTTGTGCACATCTCTAGGGGTGTCCCAGAGCTGTGGAGATGTGCCACTGGGGAACATGGGCAGTGGGATGGGAGTGGGCTGGGGCTGGGCTGGGGAGCTCAGAAGGCTTTTGCAGCTTGAATGATTGAGTGGTACCAACATAACCGGAGAGAAAGCTGTCTTCTTCCTCACTGTGATGTATGGGGATGATGATGAGCTGGCACAGAACATGATGGAAACACAGGTGACATTTTGTCCCTACTGCAGGTCAGGGAGCGCCTGGTTGGCAGTTCCTGCCCTCCCCTCTTCTTCTATGGACTGGGATGGTGGGAAACCTGTGTGCACTGCTGGCATCCCCAGGGTCTTGTGGGGACCATCACTGTGCACCGCGTGTTTCTGATATTTACGTCTTTTGCTCTAGCTGTGCTCTCACAGTATTTTCTAAATGATAAAATAAATAAATAAATAAATAAATCCCAAGGAAAAAAATCCCTAATTCACAATTCTGTAAAGCGATAATCATGGCTGCTCTGCAACTGCAGTCATACAGCCACAAAGGCCTCAACTGGAGATGTGTTTGTACTCTGGGTGTCTTTAATCTATTTCCAGCATGGAGAAATTCGTTAATCAGAGTCCCAAACCTAATATGTTACAGGATGTTCTTAATAACCTCCGCTGCCGAGCAGTGGAAAGAATAAAATCAACACAGAGCAAATCCCCATCTCATCCCAGTAGAAGTGCCCACCGACGGCACCGTGCTGCCACGTGGCTCCCGCGCCAGAGCAGCTGGAAGAGTCTCAGTGAGGAATGTCATTAATTAATACTGAAAGTGATGGTGGCAACTCCAGCCCTGGAACGCCCAACTGAGCAGTGCTCCATTGCGTGTGAGCATCTCTGTGCACACGGGCGGGCAGTGGGGGCTGGGAGCAGTGCCTGCTCCACACTGCTCCAAGTGCTGGCATGCAGTGTTGGTACCGGGGCAGTCCATTTCTATACTGGACAAACTGCTGCAATATTTTCACCATTGACCCTTTTCAGACCGAACTGTGTTTCTCTTTTTGGTGTACCTATTTCCAATCGTGATACGCCATTGAAACCACACTATCCTCCAGTTATGGATGTGCTACTACATGTCTGAGTTCACTACACCGGAAAGGATCTTCAGGAATAACCTCGTGTCTAACCTTCTTTTAACGAGTTGGGCCCTGACCGATGGCCCCACATCCATGCTCTGTGGTCACAGTGCCAGGCGGTGTGGGGAGCAGGGGCTGAGGGCAGCAAGGAGCCCCTCCTGGCGTCAGAATGGAAAGGAAATCAGGCATCATTTACCCGTGAGATCATTAAATGCATCACTTACTTATCAGCCGGTCAGGTACACGGAAAGGATCCCTGATTTCTCAGAGTACTTTTGTATCAGTGTGTGCTAATTTAGCTTAAACAATGCAGCTAAAATGGAGCGTTGTTTGTGGCTCAGACCTTTTACTTGGATCGCAATCAGTCACCAGCTGGGAAACCTCCAGTCTCAGCCACGGGTTATTGCTTTTTTTCTCTTTTTGCTGCTTTTCACACATCCGCGTGAAGCAGCGGCACAAGGTCAGAGCAGCGGGCGGGGGCTGAGCCGTACCCACCCTCACAGGAGGAGTTCCCCAATTGATCCCTTTTCTCTCCACACTCTGATGGAACCGATTTTGCACGAGTGGGGCAGCACAGAGCCCCCACCTGCATGGCCCTGGGCACACGGTGGGACAGGGATGATTCCAGGAACTGCAGAAACGCGGTTTTCTCTTTTCCCACCATTTTGGTTTTCCGCACTGCTTCCAACCAATCTACCCCACGTCTGCAACGGTACACGGAGCTGCCGGGACCCAGCACTAGGCCGTGTGGAAGTCCCCCTGCTCAACCTGCAGCCCCACGGGTGACCCAGTGCCCCAGCAACCCGTGCTCTGCAGCATCCTTCTGCCAGGGGAGAGAGATGCAGGGCTGCAAAAGAAAAATAAAAGGGTCGCGGGATTTTCGCTGCGGTCAGGATTTTCTGATTTGAACCTACATTTTTGCAAATCAATTAACAGGAATAGCTACTTTATTTTCTACATTTCTTCTGCTTTACAAAGCATCAAACTGCTGATAACAAATCCATCTCGGGGCAAAGAATATAGCTTTTCTATTTCTGTATTTTCTCAGTGATAAATTGAGTACAGTAATGAAAAAATGTAGGAGAGTGATGAAAGGGCTGCAGAGAGAACAAGCGCCGTCCTTTCCCTTCTCTCCACATTTACCGAGTGAACAATATGAGTCACCAAAAATAGGGAAAATCTATGGCATCAGAAATTGAAGAATGATTATCTGCAGAGAGCCTGCTTCTTCATTGATGGAAAAACGGTTGCATGGCAAAATAACTGCAGGTAAGAGATGAAGATCCTTCGATTTACCTGGAAAAAAAGAAAGCTGTCACGCTCGGCGCTCAGAGCGCTCTCAGCACTGGAACCGATGAAGGCCGTCAGCAGGTCCCAAGGTGATGATGGGGCCGTCCCCTCCCCGCTGCCCTTGGGGCTGGGGGCAGGATGCTGGGGGCATTGGCTGCAGGAGCATCCTTGGTCAGCTCATGGTCCCATTCGGGGCCTGTGTGGGTGTACAGGTGCTGTTGGTGGGTGTCTTTTGGAGGCCTTTCACTCTCCAGGTTAGAAGGACACAGGCAGACATGAAGCTTTAAAAAGCTGTGAGAAGTCCTACGATTGTGATGTTTTCCTCACACCTTTGCACTGACCTGCACTGAAAATTCATGATGGATTGAGAAATAGCCGTCCTTCTCTCCTGCCCACCCGTAGTCGGTTCCATCAGAGCCGGAGCCCATACTGCGCCCACACCCATGGCAAAGCGAGCTCAGTAACAGGAGGGGGGGGACCTGTGTGCAGCCCTCCTCAATCAGCCACTGCTGGGATCTAATCACGTCAGTGCCCACAGAAAGGATATTCTTCCTCTTCCCAGTTGGCGACTGATTGCTCTGTAAGCAAAGGTGTGCGCCACGCGAGAGCAGGCTGCCTGCTCCTCATAGTGTTCGGTCTGCAGATTGATACTCTGCGTTAATTGTACTCCTACAGTCGTGTGCTGGGAGGGCTCTGCTTGCTGCCGGCTCAGGGCTCAGCCCGTGTTTGTGCTGTCCTGCGCTCCTCCTCCCCATGGCCGGAGAACAGCCTCGTGCCTTCGTTCAGGGCAGCATCTGCATTTCAGTGTTCGACTGTGGCAAAACGGAGCAGAGCACAGCGATGTTTCTTGAGTGGCAGTTCCACTGCATTCTGGAAAGAAAACAAACTCGTGGGAAAGTGGAGCTTTGTTTTACATGTTGATGTAAAGCTGTAAAAAGCACAGTTACCTTTACGTGTGGTAGACAGTGTGGCACAATATGTTCAATCACAGGAATGGTGTGGGAGGGGAGGGCTTTGTTGTTGAAATACGGCATTTTAGGGATGGCATCTGGGGGTGTTTAGAGGACGGGACAGATTTTGTTGGCAGGACTGAGGATGGAAACATTGCATGTGTTTACTAGAGAGGGAGAGGATTTGGGCAGATACAGTTACAGACATTGGCACAATTAAGGGCACGTTAGGGCAGCAAAATGGCTTTGCTTCTTGAGATATTCCAAACAGCATGATCCATGGAGACTCAGCTGCCATGACCTGCTTTCACTTCTGCCTTTGCTTTCACTTTTGCTTTCGTGTGCTATGGTGCTTTGTCATTCTGTCCCACATCACTCTGTCCTTCTCTCTTAAGAAAGGGAAAGAGTGGGAAATGGTGGCTTTCATCTTCATGCAAGTGCCTGGGCTCCAGCTTTTGGAAGGCAGAGCTGTTTGTCAGTGAGGGGTGTTCCAGATGCTGCTGATCTGAAGCCTGCGAAGTGAACAGTCGTATAGATTCTCAATTAGAGGCAAATGGAGTTCATCACTGGTTTTAATAACCCTCATAAGCACATTTTAATTTTTCTTTATATTTGTCATACAAAGGAATTATTGTGTCCAAGCCATAAAACAATAATCTATTTCTTATGTCATGTTGGTGATTTCTAGATACTACACAAGATAATGAAATCAATATGCATATTAGGAAAGCAAAGCAATAAATCACTCTGACTGCAGTGAGAAATCAGTTCTCCCCTCGTGTTTTACAGCATCTCCATCAGCGAGCTCTGCGTGGGTCACCCCGGGGTGTGCTCCCTGCAGGGTGAGCACAGTGCTGGAGCTGTGCATGGAGAGCACTGTGCAGCACAGCCATCCCATGCCCCAGCTGTGCCATGCTGCCCCACACTGTGCCATGCTGAGCCATGCTGGGCCATACTGAGCCATGCTGGGCCAAATAGGTGACAGGACAAGGGGAAATGGCCTCAAGTTGTGCCCAGGGAGGTTTAGGTTGGATATAGGAAGCACTTCTTTACAGAAAGGATCATTAAGCACTGGAACAGACTCTCCAGGGAGGTGGTGGAGTCACCACCCTCTGGCTGTGGTGCTCGGGGACGTGATGTAGCAGTAGGTTGACAGAGATAGGACAGTATGGTTGGGTTGCAGTTGGACTCAATGATCTTGAAGGTCTTTTCCAACCTGAGTGATTATAGGATTCTGTACTGCACCATGTTATGCCATGTTGTGCCATGCCGTGCCATGCTGTGCTGTGCCATGCTGTGCCATGCAGTGGCACAGTGCTGCCGCTGTCCCCGTGGCCGCCCCATGCTCTGTGCCTCAGATGAGCTGGGTGGCAACACACTGCACTGTGGTGAACTGGCTTCCATGAATTGTACTTCAGCAGCACCAGGGTGGAATAAACTTTGTGCTGTGTTCCCCCTCTGCCCTGTGTTTGCCTCTCAATTAATCCGAATTAAACAGAGCAATGGAACCAATTGCTTTCTGAGCGGGAAACGAAGCCTCGCTAACACGGAGCCTTTTTTCTGGGCTATTTAGCACGGCTTAAGATTTCATCAGCAAAACCAGAAAGAATCGTTTAATCCTTCTCACTTGTTACAGAGAGCACAGAAGTGCTTGTGTGCGCTTCGGGCCCTCAGGAGATGTCCACGTGCTGCCGTGTCTTTGGTGCAGGATGTGGCTGCAGCGTGACACCAGGGTGGCAAGGCAGATGTGCTCATTGTAGAGAACCTCTGAAGCTCCCAGTTGGGTCTTAAGCTGCAGGGAGGTGTTCATCCCCTGCTCTGCCACCGACTGCTTGGGCCCTTTGCCACCACCGGGTGCTGATGGCTGGAGCTGGATGCCCACACTGCTGCAGTGTGTGCAGGGAGCTCAGCACAGCAGATGCCAGGAGGTGAAGGTGCCCATAGATCAGTGCTAAAAGGCGTTATGGGGCACACGCATGCAAAATGAGCGTGTTGTTTGGGTCTGCATTGTGATTATGCATAATACATTCCACAGATTTTAGTGATCTGAATGTAATGGTCCCTAAGAGCCAGAGAACAGCAGAAAACTGCAGCATGCCACATAGCACAGGGCGTTGTTTGTCACCGAGGGGCCAGAAGCACTTCCTAGAGAAGCCAATTCCTACCATGGGAAAGGCATTATTTCCAGAAAATATGAAAGTGGAATCTATAGCTTTTCACGGCACCAGGTCATAGTGTAATTTCTGTAATTCTGTAGAGGTTCGTTGTATAGCAGGGCTACACTGCCGTGTTTATTTGTCTGTTGTTTTAGTTGTGCATTGCTGGCGTTCGTTTGTTTTCTAATTCTATTTTGGAAATGAGTAAATTGTGCAACCCATTTCATTGCTGTAAGACTTTCAAACATCTTCTATGAGATTTTATTTAATTTCCCCATTATGGAGCCCAGACTAAAGCAGAACCCAAGCAATTAGAAAATAAACAAAGCATGTAAGTGAGAGAAAACCACTTAATCTGCACTCCGTGAGCCTGGAGAACTCTTCATCCTGTGCTGTGTCACAGATGAAATCTCTTAAAATTCTCACTCTGTGCTGCTCCGCTGCTGAGCCCCTGCATTGGTGCTGAGCCCCTGCATTGGTGCTGTGTCCCTGCATTGGTGCTGAGCCCCTGCATTGGTGCTGAGCCCCTGCATTGGTGCTGAGCCCCTGCAATTCTTGGTGCTGCTGTGCCCCTGCATTGGTGCTGCTGCCCTCCTGCAGCTCTGCTCACAGGCAGCACTTCTGTGCTCCAGGAGAGCATTGCAGACTGTGGCACGGGACAACCCGGAATGCAATGAGTGCTGGTTTTGCACGCTGTGCCTCTGCTGGTCGTCTGCCCACAGCCATCGGTGTTTGCACAGATGGAGTGGTCAGCGAATTAATTCCAGCCCAGGAGAAGTGGCTGCTGAGCTGCTGAGAGCAGCATCTTCCCTCCCCCTGCCGTGTTATTGCTTAATTATGAAATTATAACCAGCAAAAATGATCACTACAGACAGAGAGGTGGGGTGTGCAGCCCAGCGTCTGGCTGAAGGACTTTGGGGCACTGGGGATTGTGGATGAAAAGGCCATAATTGCTCCATCGTCACCGAAAGGTCGCTCTTTATTGGAAGGAAAGCACACAGCACTCAGCTAAAGCAATGTAAGCTGTGCCAGCGGCACCTGGGACAGAAAGGTTCCAGTGACAACTCGTCCCAACTCCGGCTTCTTTGCTTATAATCATCTTCTCATAGTTCTTATGAATCCTGTTGGATGTTCCAGCAGAGAGCAGTACGGCGGCACACGCTGCAGCAGGCAGGCTGGGTGCATGGGCACTCCAGCTCCGGGTTATTTGCTTGATGACTCTAAACTGTGATGTCATCCCCTGCCATGTTCAAAAAGCAGCAGCATCTCCAGGAGCAGTTCAGTCCGACAGTCATTCCCATGACAGCAGTAAGCTTTATTACGTGGCATCGTTTATGTGTGCTTGAATGTAACTGAGAATAGAATTCCAGTCCTTGAAGATGAGAAATGAGGCACAGTGAAGTACAGGCTCGATGTTAGTCCCCTGCACACTAATGGCTCACATAACTGTGGGCTCTGGCGGAATGATGAGCTCAAACACACTCCTAGGCCATGGCCAAGAGGGGCCAATGAGCCCACCTCTGCCTGCTGCTGCTCGAGGCACCTCATGTGCCTGCATGGTGTGTGGGGGGCAGAGGGGTCTGCTCAGGAGGGAGGAACGCGCTGATGTGCAATGGGAGCAGCAGGAACCTCAGGGCACCTTGGTCATTCCTAAACAATTTAGAAACTTGTAAATAATTTAAGAATAACCATTCAGTACTTGGGTCATTTCTAGTCACATGTAAGTGATGATTCTAACAGCAGAGGAGAGCACAAGAAGACACCCACATCCAGCAAAGCCATCTGCATCTTCCCAGACCTGCTGTTCCCAACCTGTGCTGCTTGGGGCCAGAGCTGGAGAGTGGTGGGGATGGCAGGGATGATAGGGATGGCAGGGACAATAGCCTGGATGGTGAGGATGGTGGGGATGGTAGAGATGGTAGAGGTCACGGAGGTGATAGAGTGATAGGGATGGCAGGGATGATGGAGCTGGTAGGGTTGATATAGGGGTGGTGAGGATGATGGAGATGGCAGGGATGGCAGAGACAATAGCCCAGACGATGGGGATGGAAGGAATGGTAGCTAGGATGAGAACAGCAGCACTGGGAAAGAGGAATTAGAGCTGAGATAACACAGTGTGCTTCTGCACGCAGCATTGCTAAGGTCCTCAATAGACTGTTACGCTGTGTTCCACTGTTCACGCGTCAGGATGATTCAGACAGTCCTCAAAAGAGAGAAACAAATATTATCTATCAAGCCTAACGAAAATTAAGCTCGTGGTGCTTAAATCATCTGCAGAGGAAAATGAAGAGGTGATTTATCATGTTTTATGGGTCCTTAGTCATAGAAAAGATACTTGATAGTAAAGGGAATGTTCAGTCTTGCAGACAAAAACATAATAAGATCTGATTTCTGAAAGCTGAATTTAGTGAAATGCAATTTTGAAGGAAGATGCTATTTCCCAGCAGCGAGGGCTATTTAATTGCTGGAAGCGCTTCCCGGCGCGGCAGCGTGAGCATCACCTGGAACAGCCAGGATAAGCACAGAGAGTTCTGCAGCTCATCCATCAGGACAGCTCCTGGGGAGCTGCTGGTGCCTGGGCATGGCTGAGCTGAGGCTGACAGCCCCGAGCTGCCCCGCTGGCCAGGTGCTCCCAGCCCCGGCACACGCGTGCTCTGTACTGTGGATTGCACGTCAAGTCACTGGGGGAGGATCTTGCAATTGTTGGCCATTAGAACACGTGGTTTTATCAAAATTAAAGTACTTAACACAACAGTGTAGAGTTGGGGTTTTGGTCGAAGGGGCAAAGTTTACAACAAAGAACTCAGCACTGGCAAAGAACTCACCCAGGCAATGCGGCAGCGATCCGTGTGAGCACAGCTGGAAGGCAGCGGGCGAGAAGAGGAACTCAGAGCATCACCGGAGGGCAGGGGCAGAGCAGGACAGTGCTGGGGTTAGGCAGTGGAGCAAAGAGCAGACCGTGCTGGTCTTTGTCTCGGAAAAGAGATGCTCATCGGTGTGAGCTGAATGAAGTCCTGTTGTTTCAATGCGAGTCTCCTGCCTATGGCAGTGCTGTCAGCGTGCTCTCTTTGGAAATGTGTCTTTTTGGAAATCTGATTACGAGTGCTGATGTGAGCCAGCTCTTCTGCTGCTATGCACGAGCCTCGTGGTTATGCTGCAGGACCAGCAAGCACGCCCGCTGAAATTCACATTGCCGTACTTTGGTTTTTACCCATCACGCTCAGGGCAGTGTGCTGAGCAGAGCAGAGGGTTCATGCGTCTGTTTCTGGTGATGGATGAGGGGAAGAGGCCTCTCTGATCCACACCTGGCCCCGGCACAGGCTGAGCAGCAGGGCACTATGTGTCTGTGGAGCACCTGGGTGCCACGGCAGCAGGGCATGCTGCAGCCAGGCCCCCGCCGTGTGCTGCCAATTACAGCAATTAGTTACCTGGGTACGTAGCACCGTGGAGCAGCTATACAAAATCCATTGATAGCACTGCATAGTGCTGCCAAAGCAGGAGCTCATCTCTATTTTTCCACCATCAATGCTGTAGAACCGGGAATAAGAAACTGTTGGACATCTTAGGCTGCAGTATTTATTGTGTCTGGAAGATATTCCCACAGTTCTAGATAGACACCACAACAACCACTTGCACACATCTACCTGTGAGAAGGGCTGTGCTGAGGTATTCGATTCCTTCACTTAACTTCCCACAAGTATGTTTGTTCTGAAGGAATAAGAACACGGCTCAGGCTTAGGAGGATATTTCTAAAATACTGTAGCCTGGATACAGCCCCAGCATTTGCTGCACTGCTCATGATATTCTTGTCTCCAAAGCATTTCTGCATCTCAGCCGGGATGAGTGCTTAGGGCAGCTCGGCAGCTGAGGAGCAGATCCACCCCTCCTGCTCTGAGCTCTGCACTCAGAGCTGCTCAGTGCATGGGCTGTGGCTCCCCCAGCCCTGCAGCACCAGGCTCTGCAGAGTGGGTTTGGGCAGCAGTTCCTTGCAGGGAGCCACTGAGAGCTCTGATCAATGAGCTGTGCCTGTGTGGAAGTAACTCCTGTGTGTAGTTCAGCTGCTGCAAACCCTATGTGAGGACTGTGTGCTTTCCCAGGGCACCAAGTGGATAGGAGGAGGGAAGTGCTGCCTCTATGAGCGAGGCTGACAAGCTCAGGCAGCTTCTGCTGTTCCAGTGTGCAGACCTGCTCCAACTTCAAAGGATGGCAGCATCGACCTTCACTCCCTCGGGAAGTGGGCAAGGCCTTTCCCAGACCTTTGATCTCCCTGTGGACAGCGTTTCTTTGCTAATTAACAATACGCTGCACAGTCTGTTAATTTTCTTTGCTCACAAATGCGTGGCCATGGGCAAGCACAGAGAATTTCCACCTTCTTTGAAGTTTTCTGACCCCAGCTCATTGTGATGCAGTGACTTCGATGGACCTGTGAAAGGGCTGGAGAACATCTGCAGGTGGAGATCCCAAAGCACACAGGACATGGACACATAAAAACATAGAGCCATGGAATTACTGAGGTTGAGAAAGCCCTCCAGCATCCCCACCCCCATGCCCACTGCCCATGTCCCTCAGTGCCACATCCCCACAGCTCAGGAGCACTTAGCTCTTCCCTCATTTCTTGTTATTTACCTTGCGGAGTACTCTGGTATACTACAGAGTGTGTGTATATATATATATATATATATATATATATGTATTTACTTGCAGTTTTGAAATTCCAAATCTCTGCCTTTATTGCAGGAATCCCAAGACCTCTTCCTGCCATAAGGGCAGACTCCTTACAGCTCCCTGCTTCGTTTGCTCTGCGTGGGACTCTGCCTGGTGCCCACGTGGACAAACAGTGGGGTTTAGGGAAATCTTTCCTTATCAAATACTGCAGACCTGAAAGAAACACAAAGCAGCAGAAACAAATGTGTTTGTTTTGGTCTCCTCCTTGAGCAGATATGACTCCCTGCGTACATGTGGATGTAAATGTAATAAGCATCATTATTTTTTAAAGTACAAGCAATATTTAATTTCATTCTCTTTTCAAGCTGTCATGAGCAAACTCAGCCTTCTCCCAAACGGGAGCATCCGTTTGTCAGCAGCACTTTACTGGGATCTCATAGCAATCCCTGCTCTGCACAAAGCAGAGGAAGCTGCTGCTTTCCTATTTGCAGTATTTCAAGCCCTCAGGCTGTGCTGCAGATGTGCTTGAGATGGCTGTGGTCACACCTTCTCAAGGCTGGCGTTGTTTCCTCGTGCTCTGTGACCTCCCAGCAGGTTTGCATGGTTCTGTGGCCATGGTGATGCACAGGCTCAGCCCGCTCGGCCTCTGCTCTGACAACAGCACTGACTCAGTGTCCCTGACTCGATGACGTTCCCTTACAACCTCTCCTGGTTTCTTTTCAGTTTCTCCGAAGATATTTCGTATCTCGAGTGACATCGTTGTGAACGAAGGCAGCAATGTTACTCTGGTGTGTCTGGCCACCGGGAAACCAGAGCCCTCCATTTCCTGGAGACACATCTCTCCATCGGGTAAGTGCCGGAGCTGTCGCTGGGAGCTTCCACTTCCAACCCCACGGGAGCAGCTCTGCTGTGCTGGTTGTCATGGAGGGGCTCTGTAAGAGGGGCCCCGTGCTCTCTGACAGCCATGTGCTGCAGGGCAGGACTCTGTGGGCTGCTGCTTTCCGTGGGCTCTCACCGTCTGGCAGCGGTTTTCTTTCTGAAGCGAGAGCCGGGGAAAAAAAAATAACTTTTGACCTTTAAGACAATGACAATGAGTTCTGCTGGAAGTATCCATTGGGGGACAAGGGAAAAATCAGTTGCAGCAAAAAATGGATTTTAACTAAATGTCAAATAAAATTTTATTGGAAACTGCAGTGATACTTCAGAGTAATAGCATAAAGCATTAGATTTTTTACAGAAAGGAGCCACTGAAATTGTCCTATAGAGGAAAAGAGCAGAAGAGGAGAATTAGTCCTCCCAGACTGAGGAGCAGGACCCCCTCACCTTGAGTCCAGGCAGAAATGGTGCCTGGGGCCCACAGAGGGTGCACTGCATTAATGCCTTGACCCAGGGACAGGGGAGGAAGCCGTGACCTGTAGGCTGGGCTGGGCAGAGAGCTGAGGACGCCACATTTCCGTACGGGCTCACATGATGCCTGCAGCACATTACCTTTATCCACACGTGAGCTTCATCTGCACTTTGTAATTTCTATCAGTTTCCCCCCTGTGATTCCTAGTGGCACTGATGAGGATGACACGCAAGCATCGCATCTAGAACACAACGCTAAATTATATTAAAGAATTGTACTTATAATATTCAGAAACTGTTTGTCAGAGCTGCTGCTGGGAGATAAGGAAGGGAAAACTCGGCATACAAACGAGTCGGTGTTGGCTGGTGCCAAAACATTATCGCGGTCTGCATCGGCGCAGCCCTTATCGGGTGAGGTCGGATCCCATTTTTTTTTGAATGAGAGACAAAATGAACCTTTCAGAGGAACAGAAATAAACCGCGTTTAGAGGTGATTTTTAACTTAGTACATAAATTATTGGCCTGTAATCTTTACGGTGCGTGTTTAACTTGCAGTCATTATGGAAATGCATTCATTATATAAATATTCATTATGCAAAGCCATTATGTAAATCCACCAAATCTCCGCGTTCCGCCGGCGCCGTGAGGAGCGCGGCACCACGGTTTGCCATCGGAAAATCTCGTATTGTTGAAATGTCATCGGAATAAATCGCAGGTATTACTTATTTTGTTCTGACATTTAGGAGCAAAGTGCAGCATCAATAGTTTAAGAACGAAGGCAGAATTTTAAAGAATTAAGGTCTGCCAGAAACATAATTCTAGCTCTTAACAGTTGTTTGCGCGGCGTGCTGGTGCATTTCCATTTGGGAAAGGCAGAGTTGCAAACACAGCCACCAGCACTGACAGCAAATGCCATTCGAGGTGGTACTGCTCCACCGCTACATAGCATCTCTGAGCACCTCATCCAGATGGGTTTTTAAACACACCCAGAGATGGTGACCCCACCGCCTCCCTGCGGAGCCCATTCCAGTGCTTAACGACCCTTTCTGTAAAGAAGTGCTTCCTATATCCAACCTAAATCTCCCCTGGTGCAACCTGAGGCCATTTCCCCTCGTGCTGTCACTGCCACCAGTGAGCAGAGCCCAACCCCGCTCTCACTGCAGTCACCTTTCAGGTATTTGAAGAGAGCAATGAGGTCTCCCCTCAGCCTCCTCTTTCCCAGACCAACCAGCCCCAGCTCCTTCAGTCTCTCCTCAAAGGGCATGTTCTCCAAGCCCTTCCCCAGCCTTGCTGCCCTTCTTTGCACCTGCTCCAGCACCTCCGTGTCCTTTCTGTACTGAAGTGAACACAGCACTTGAGGTGGGGCCTCATCAGTGTCGAGTACAGGGGGAGGATTTCTTCCCTAGTCCTGCCAAAGCCCAAAGTTTGTCCAAATGCAAAGCAGGTGACATGCTTTAGAGAAGCAGAGCCGATCCCAGCTCTCAGCTGGTGTTGGGCTGCTGTGTGCAGGGCCTTAGGCACATCAGCACTGTGCATACAGCGAGCAGCATCCATAACTGCAGTGAGCTGCAGTGTGTAATTAAGTTCTTCTCCTCATCAATGTAGGTGTTACATTGCTTGGTTGGCTCTCCTTTGTCCAAGTGTGGTGGCCAACAGCACCAGTTCACACTGCACTCCCAGTGGGAGAGCAGGCACCACTCAGGTGCCCTTAGGGACATGTTTGCTGGGCGTGGTGCTGATGGGTTGATGGTTGGACTTGTTCTTGGGGGTCTTTTCCAGCCTTTATGATTCTGTGATTATATGATCCCTGGGGACTTCCAGTTTCACCCTTGCCGGACCTTCCCTACTGTCGTGCCCTTTTCTCACAGCTTTCTCACCATTGCTTCCAGGCCAGTTTCCATTCTTTTCCTGAAATATGAGGACCAATAGTTCATACACATACACATGTTTGGGGGTTCAAGTTTCCAAATCATTAATTATCTGAATTAAGACAGGTTTTCCCACGCTGAGTGACAGGCCAATCCCTGGCACCAGGCTACTCTGTTCGTTCAGTCTCATTCCTGGAGAGAGGCGGCACTGAAATGTTTCCCAAAACCAGCCGACCAACCAAAGGGACGACTGGTTAGCACACACAGAGTAACAAATCCTGTTCACAGATATTGAGGAGATGTGCAGTTTCCTAGAAATTACCCTGATATTTGGTTTGGATGTGCTCACGTCTGCCTCCTTCTGCTCCACGCACACATTTCGCTTGCCCTTGGGCTGTGTGCGTGAGTGTGATAGGACTGAGCAGAACCCGACGCCAGCCCTGCTGTTCCTGGACAGCCCCAAAGCTGCAAAGATGTATGGCATTAATGTATCATCATAGCTCTGTCGTTCTGACGAGGTATTGGTGTAATACATCTTCGGCACGCTCGTATGATAGGGCTGTCTGGGAAGAAGGGGTCTGAGAACTGGTTCAATTCAATTACAGGACAAAAGGCAGCAGCAGCCCTGAGCCAGTGTGGTTCCTGGGGACCGCCACACAGGGCTGAGATTTGAAGGGGGTGAAAAAAAGCAAAAAGGCTTTTTTAAAACTTCTACCTAAATCCTAAGAAACAAACAGGAGCTTGATAAGAGCTCAGCTAATGTCAAATATTTTGTTCCATTTGCACTTCTGCTAGAGAAACACTATTTTTCAGATGTTATCCACATATCTGCACGTGACAGAAATAAGAAGTGTTTTGTTGATGTGTGAGTGCTCTGAGCCGGGATTTGCAGGCTGATAATGCCTAACTGACATGAATTACTATCAGATTTCCAGGGCTTTGTGAGCGTACACAGTGCGAACTTGTCTTTCTAAATGTTCCTTCTACTGATTCAAAACGGTTTTAAAACTAAAGGCTTGAGAAGAAGGGCTTCTGGCTTGCGTCTTGTGCCCTGCTGAGCCCTGAGAGGCAGGCAGGTAGTGCTGCTGGTGGGGGTTCTCTCACTCCCACCACCATTTTCCAGGGATGTGTTCAGAATGTGCACGGTAGCATTTCTAGTGGACAAGGAGCTGCTCGTAGTCCTGCAGGGTGGCATGAGCTCCTGCCCCACTGGAGGCGTGGGGCTGCAGGTGGCCCTGGCACACACTGCTGGCAGATGGATGGCCGCAGCACACCAGAGGCACAGCTCCTTCCCTCCAGGTGTCCAAGCAGCAGAATGCAAAATAATTCAGCGCTCTAATCTGATAAGCAACGACAGTGATGTGCCTCCCTTATGCCATCATCACTCATCTCACCAGCAACAGCTTCATTACACTGAGCTCCTTGTTCAGGTGAAGCATTACCGGGCTGAGCCAAAGCATCTGCTCCTCGCAGCTGGGTGGGAGGGCTGGGGGAGCAGCCAGCAGCCCCCAGACTTGCTGGGGGTGGTGGGCTGAGGCCAGGCAGGATGGGGCCAGGGCCCCGTGATTGCACGTGGTACAGGCTGTGGGGACAGGAGCAGGCTCTTGGCTCTCTGCTATGGATGCACTGCACAAATGCAGCTCTGCTTTGGAAGCAGGGCAGGAGCTGGAGCCAGAAGGAATGCCTTCAGTGCCAGCATGTTGTGCTGACAAAGGCAGTGCCAACTGGGGCTCAGTGCCTCTGGGCTGTGAGGGTGTTCATTTGCTGACTTCTGGCTGAGTTTATGGTTCAGACCCTTTCTTCTTCAGCCCTGACTTGATCTCTCCGTGCGCTACCCTGGGAAGCTTGGCTCAGCTCTCAGTGATGCAGTGCTTTGTGCAGCCCCTCACTCTGCGTGTTTGTGGAACAGCACAGCCCATGCCATGGTGTCTGTGGGACAGGGAAGCAACTCGAAGCAGCCACTTGGTCACTGGGAGCCAGGATTCCTGTGCCTTCCTGTGGGGGCTGGAGCCCTGGCAGACCCAGCTGCTGTGACAGCATCCCCTGAACCTCATTCTTCAGCCAAACTGGAGCCCCTGGCACCACGTCACCCCCAAGGGCTCCTCCTCTGCTCCAAACATGTTGAGTGGGCCTGAAGCAGCTGTGCTCTGTCCTCTGCCCATCACGGTGTGGATGTATTTGGGACAGCATCCCACAGGGAGCCCCTGCTCTAAGAGAGATCCGTCTGCGCTGCAGCCACGTGGGGATTGAGCGTCCTGTGATTAATGTTTCATACGGATTTAATGGCCCGGCTGGCGATTCTGAAGCAGAGTGTTCCGTTGTGAAGGCATCGCGTGCCGTTCAGGCAGCGGCTCCTTCATTTTCAACTTGCTCCTGGCAGCGTCCCAAAGACTCAAGAGGAAATGGCGTGGAGTTCAACACAGAGTAAATGAGGGGATTAATGAGCAGTTTAAAGACAGCAACGCAAATATTAGCGCTTCATATAAATGGTCTGCTGCAATTCTTTCCTTTGCCTTTGGATACAGGAAAAGTAACGGTTCTCAAAACCACACCTCTCCCACACAGAATATGGCGTCTTCTGATGTCAGGCTGTGGGCCTTCTGGCCTTTCTTTTCCTTAATGATCCTCTTAACATCATTGCTGGGGGACACGCGGAGCATTAGGATCCAATTAAGTGACATCCTGTACACGATCTGTTGTGCGGGGTCGAGTGACATTACACCGGCTGCGATTAGTGCATTTCTGAGGAAGAATTCTTAGGAAAATGGCATTATTATCGGGACCGTTCCTGAACTTTGAGCATCCCTTCAGGAACAATTAAAGATATTCCTCGAAATCCTTCAGTCGTCTCAAAATCCTTAAGCAGACTGAAAAACCCCTCTCGTTAGAATGCGGTTGTCAGGAGATGGTGAATAATTGGCTCTTTGTGAAGGAGCTGAGGACTGAGAGTAACACTACGGTCTCAGGGAGATAGAGAGGGGAAAAGGAAGACCAGACAAAAGCATCGCATGGAAATAAGAACGACTTCTTGACAATTTCATAACAAGAGGAATGCATTTCTCACTTCTCAATAAAAGTAGATGAGCTCATTAATAACTCATAAAATGCTGTAACAATTCGAGTTTTAAAACAGCCTTCGTTTATTCCCTCAGATATTAGTTCATTTTTATTTGAGAAACACTGCATTTGTGAGTGAGCGATTTATGAATCATTAAAGGTATTTCAGTGAGACCAAGTCTTTAGTATTCATAATCAAACCAAGTGAGTGCAGATTTCCCTCTCTCCCCTTCCTTTGGTGAAGCATCCTTCACGACAGCGGTGGGAGATGCTCATCTTGGAGCAGAGCATGCCAGTGCTGGGACGTGCACAAATTTTTGGAGAAAGGATCCATAACATCCAAAAGACGCCTCCCTTTTCTATTCAACGTTTCAAATCCTCTTTCTTTTATTTTCCTTCTGTTTACGGTTGCTTTTTCTTCCCTGCCCCACTTTGTTGGTGGGTGGTGGTGCCCAGCTGGGTGTAGGCCACAGGAGGAGCAGAGCTTGGGCACACTCGTGATGCTCAGGAGGGGACAGCAGGTGATCTCCAGCTCCAATAGAACCGTAGAACCATTAAGGCTGGAAAAGACCTCAGAGATCACCACATCCAACCACAGACCCCTCACCACCATGCCCGTTGAATCCCTTCCCTCAACCACACCTTCACGTTTCTTGAGCCTGCAGCGTTTCCATTTATTTCCCAGACTCATCTTTTCTGGCAATATTTATGAATAAATCCCACTTCAAACATATCAAGAATTATTTTAAAATGCACACACTTTATAAAAACCAGGAATATCTTTTGAGGGATAAGAAGAAATATGAAAAAGACAGTCATTAATGATTCATTTATCCTCAGCAATGCCTCCAGTTTCAATAAACTACAGACAGAAAATGAATATGAAATGGGAGGGATACGCAGATGCTCCTGAGTCAAATAGCTCTCTCCAAACAGCCAGTGGGGTACCTACGTACTGCCTGCAGAGCATCGTTCTGAGAGCAGCAGGCAGGAGGCTTCCTGCAGAGCATCATTCCTTGCCATGGGCTGGGCTGCCCTCCTTGCCCAGCGAGGATGAGGTCATGCCACCCCGGCCCTGCTCATGCTCAGCTACAGTTCCCTGGATAAGAGGATCTCTTCCAACCCCCTCCTGCCCAAGGGAGCTTCCCGTGCTGCTGTGCACGCTAGCCTTCCCTCCGGCTGTGTGGGATCATGGACCAGTGGGAAACCTGGCACTGCTGGCAAGCTGCACTTACTCTGCAGAAGTACTCGTTCTTGGAGAGATCAAAAGAGATCAAAGAGTACACATGAATCCGTAAATATCCTGGTGATACAGTGTGCAGACATCTAAGAATGCTACTATCTCATATATATATATATACTATCAGTGGGTGTGTTTTCTCCCAAAATAGCTTCTCCGTGAGCGCTGAAGTGGAGCTGGCTCTCCTGTATGCTGGTACTCAGCTGCTCAAGCAGGAAAGTCAGCATGTATTCTGGGTGCGCTCCCTGGCATGAAGTCTGCAAGGGAAGACATTCAAAATGGCTCCAAGTAGTGTAACTTAATAACCTGATGTGTCTCAGACGTGTGGTGCAGCGTGGCAGCGTTCTGTGCACACAGAAATGGACGTAACTTTAAGAACGTGGACAAGGAAATGTGGCTATGTCTGCTGCAGGAGCAGCCCCTGCTCTGCTCAGACAGGGAAGCTCTGAGGAAACAGCAGAAAATCACAGACTCACAGAATCACAGAATCACGAGGTTGGAAATGACCTAAAGATCATCCAGTCCGACCCATTCCCATTGCTACCACAAACTGCTGAACCACATCTCAGAGCTCCTCATCCACACTGCCAAGGACAGGGACTGCACCACCTCCCTGTGCAGCACACCCCAGTGCCTGAGCACTCTGAAAGGTCTGAGTGTGGTTGAGGGTGCAGTTGGATGAGGGCCCGAGCCGTCCTGTGACACACAGCAGCTCCCAAGAACTGTGAGCAGCTCCTGGCACTCCGTGCCTGCATATTGCACGTGCAGATGTGACCTTGTTTGTCTCCACCTCAGAAACTTTCTGCTTTGTCAGCCACTGCTCACATCTTTTCTTTTATCAGCGCCTTTCTCAACAAACTGCTTTTCTTGTTTCATCCCTTCAGCGGGGAGATCTCCCTCAGCCCTCAATTTATCTGCCACTTTCAGGCATTTTTTTCTTTACATTTTGTCTGCTTTTTCTTTACAAATGCGGAGCATGGCATTGCTAAGGCTGAATGGCCTTACACTGATGATGTTTAAATGGTGCCTAATGTGGGAGGCCCATTCTCCTAGCAGACAGCAAGCTGTTCAGCTAACCCACAGCCCTAGGAGAAGAGCACATTCTACATGATTAGAGCATTTGATGTCATTTCAAACCCTGAATGCACGGCGAGTAGTAGGAGCAGCTTCAGATGGTTTTCCTGGGTGAATCCAATTGTTTAGGCTGTTCTCAGCATCCCATGACAGCTCCTCTCCGGGAGAGAAGAAAGGTGCCTCTGTGATCCTGACTGCACTCCCAGCCTATGAGACCATGCAGGCTGTGGGTACTCACAGCACAGCTGATGATATCCTGGGGTTAAATACCCCAGCAAAGGTGGACATTGAGCAAACAGATGGCGAAACAGCCTTGGCTCAGATGAAGTCCTCAGAGTTCTTCAGAGCTGCCCTGGACTTGTACCCAATTTTTCCTCAGACTGACTTAGGTTTAGCACCGGGAGAGGAAGACACAACCTTCGTGAAACCCATCCATCCACGCCTTGGAAAAGCTGTCCATATGGCAAGGTGTGTGCACGCTGCACCTGACGCCACAGACCATATGTGAGACACGGATCTCGTGGTGCTCTCTCCCAGGAGCTGTGTGTGCTGCTTTATCAGGCACTGTGTCACCAGGCAGCAGCAGGAACTGGACATTCCAGCTCAGCTTCACAGGAGCTGAGCCCACTCCTAAACCCAGCGTACCCCCAGCAGATCATTCCGTGTCATTACGCAGTGCAGCATGTGCAGTTCTGAGGTGACTGCAAACCTGCTGGCAGTCTGAAGGACACAAAGCCCTCACTGCCCCGTGCCCAAAATGCCACGCACAGAGTTGGTCCCAGACTCCTTCCAGCAGCAACCTCCCCTCTTGGGCTTCGGGGCGGACAGGGTTTCCCTCCCAAACTCTTCAGTCTCTCTTTCTTTCTCTTTCCCATCTCTCTGGGAGACATCACAGGAGCAGTCTGGAAGCAGAGCTGTCTCCTGAAGCTCTTTCTCAACACCAATGTCTTCAGATGCAGTGCATTCTCTGTGCTGCCCGTGAATATCCATCCATTTCTGAGCAGGATGTAACGTCAATCTGCCTCCATACACTTACATATATACCTTCCACATAACCATTTAATCTCTTCCACATAGCTTTGGGAAAACTCTGGGAATAAAACAAGCTGAGGAAGATGAAATGCTGTGGAAAACAGTGTCTGTGTATTCCCCAGGAAAAAATATTTGTCTCTAGAATTTGCTAAAAGCTTTCTCTTGTATTCTGGATACAAAATTTCCAGGGGAAGGAGACTTTAAAAGTGATTACATTTTAACATTTTCAATTGTGCATGAGTGAATCGCATTAAACTGAGCTGACGGTATGATACAATGCAGACAGGGTTCTGCATAGGATGGATGTAACATGGGGTGGGGACCCGTGCTGGGGGACACATGGCACGTCCCCTCCCAGGGAGCACTCAGCACTGCCCGGGGTGGGGTCACCGTCCCTGGGGCTGCTCAGAGCCCTGGGGATGTGGCACTGAGGGCCGTGGGCTGTGGGATGGGCTGGGGGAGCTTGGAGGGCTTCTCAGCCTCACCTAATTTCATTCTCTGATTATTTCATTTCAGCAAAACCATTTGAGAGCGGACAGTACCTGGACATCTATGGCATTACAAGAGACCAGGCCGGGGAGTATGAATGCAGCGCAGAAAATGACGTCTCAGTTCCAGACGTGAAAAAAGTAAAAGTCACAGTAAACTGTAAGTCACATTGGTTTCTAATCACTAAATCCAATGGAGGAGAGGGGCACTGCTGGGAAGAAAAATGTCACGCAGAGAACTGCTGCTTGTGATGAAAACGTAGATGTGTTTTTTGGTGGAGAAGTGGCACAAGGGCTGCGGTGTCTGAGGGGTGAGTGGGTCTGACCAGAGCTCAGTAGGAGAGGACCAGGTTTGAACATGAGTGTGATGCTGGCTGCAGGTGGGACAGTGTGTGGCCCAGGCTGGGCTCTGCTGCAGGCTTTGGGCTTCGTGGTAATTCACTGAGTCATTTGTGTGACTGCAGCACTGAAACGTTTCGGGTTTAACTCGTCGTGTTGTGCAACAGGACAGGGAGATGAGAAATGATATGACATTCTGTGTGGGTGTGTGATGGAGCTCAGCCCCACAGGCACGAGCAGCTCCTGGCACAGAGGAGCACAGCACTGCTGGCACAGGGAGCCGTGCTCTGCCACCCTCCAGCACCAGGGCACTGCTCTGGGTGCCAGCGTGGCCTCCTGTGGGGATGCAGCCCACGGTTCTGCCCTCCTCGGGTGTCTGCAGAAGTGAGATGCTTTCTGATTTGAGATGGAATTTGATTTGACACTTGGTACGGCATGAAATGTTCAAAACGGTGTTCTTATCCCTTCCAAAAAAATGTGAGAAATGGAAAGAAAATGGGAATAATTACACTAATCCACTCTAGCTGTGAATTTTCTTAGGTTAAGTGCAATTATGCAGCTTGTGATTTGCAGCAGTTCCTACTCTGAAAATTGCCATGGCATAGTTACCGATGCTCGAGGCCCTGGATTTGTGTCCCCCCCGCATCCCATGGGCTGAATCCATCCATTCTCTCTAAAACCCGTGGGCTGAAAACCACAGTGCTGGTGGAACGAGTGCCCCTGGGCTGTGTGCAGTTTGTTGTTACTGGAAAACTGTCACTAAGAGGCATTGTGCAGATACACGTGCACAGGTTGTGCAGTTTGGTCGGGCTCTGGCAAAGACTGCCCAGGGGTGGGGGTCAGCGTCCCTGGGGGTGTCCCAGAGCTGTGGGGATGTGGCACTGAGGGATGTGGGCAGTGGGATGGAGGGGTGGGCTGGGGTGGCTTGGGGGTCTTGGATCTCTTTCTAACCTGAATGGTTCTGTGATTGTATAAATGTGAGTGGGTGCTGTGGGGTGACACCCTTCACACAAGCCTCACCCCAGAATGTGCTGTGTGGTTTAACAAGTGCCTGGTGGTTGAGGTCCAGGAGGGGCAGTGAGCTCTGCTTGGGTTTATCAAAACAAAAATTGCCTCTGAGGAACTTCATGCCACGGGAGCCTTGGGAAGGGTAAAACTCACTGTCTGGGGAGCTCTCAAAGTGGTCATGAAAATGGAGATGATAGCCCTGCTTTGCATGTCTTCTTTAAGAAAGAAAAGTAAAGGAAAGAGGAGGTGGTAAAAATCATGAAATCAACCATTTTCCTTCACCTTCTGAGCCAACACCAAGGCTTGCACCAGTCCTTGTTTACATAAAGCGTCACATCCATCAGTCTAACCCAGAGCTGTACTTTAACATGACCAGAACTTATGTACCTTTAGGCTCGTGCCCTGTCAAGCTGCAGTCACTTCTGGCATCAGTTCCCCAGATTCCCAGGGAGAGCTGGGGCTTGTCGTTGTGTTTGGGAGGATCAGTTTTGTGGCACTGCTGGGAGTGCCTCACCATCCCCTCTGCCCCGTGGGCAGTGGGACCTCACCATGCCCCGAGCCCCGTGACCAGGAGCATGGCAGCCGAGCTGCAGGGGTCGGGATTTGTCCTCCCTTAACACCAAGCCAGGGGGCTGTGATGACGGAGGTGTGTGGGTCTCGGTGCCAGACACAAGCAGGGCAGCTCGGGGCTGACAGCAGGGCACTTCCATTCGTGGCAGGGGGAGGATGTCAGGAAGTGTCCTTGGCTGTACCGTGGGTGCACCTGGCACTGGGTTTCCGTGCCAGAATCGGGCAAACTGCTACGTGTGCACTGGGGACACGCAGAGTAGTTTTTTTCTTAGTTTCTTGCAACTATGGAAGAAAATGTCCAAAAAAAAAAAACCTGAAGCGACGCAAAACTCAGATCTGTGTACAGCACGGAACTGTTTGTGTGTGTGGAAGATTGGTCGTAGTCAGCAAAGTGCTCGTGCACTTCAGTGTGCTGAGTGCACTGTCCTCACGCTGAGCTCCTGCAGGGCACGGCTGTGGGTGCGAGCTCTGTTCTGCCCCTCACTGCTGCGGGCAGTGCTCACCTCTCCACTGTCATTTTCAACTCATAGTCACCCTACAGAGTGCTCTCAGCACCAGGCCCCCTCCTGGCCAACCACACGTGGAAAAATAACTGCTCTGCTGTCCACCTGGCAGCGTACACACTGCGGCCCTGAGCAGCTCTGCTTTGGGACCCTGGCTTTTTCCTTTGTGCCGTTTTGTACTGCATAATCCACATTTTGCACAGAACTGACATGTGTCCCCGTGGTTCCCCTTTTTGAAGCAGTGCCCCTAGAGTCGGAGGTGTGCTTGTGTCTGCATTCTGAGGAGGAGAACCATTAGTGAGGTCGTAACATAAGGTGGTGGGAGGGGATCCTGGGAGGGGAGAACTATTCCGCATCATGTTAAAATTGCACTTGAAAGCAAACCTTATTAGCATCTTCTACTATGGTTTATAAAGCGAATGCTGCTGGTAGGTGCTGCTGGATAGATAGGTGCTGCTGGAGAGGTGCTGACCTCAAACCCCAGTGAGCAAAGCGGTGCCTGGCTGAGCAGGGTGCCATGCCCCCACGTTGTCACTGCAGCTCCGCTCACTCTCCGGTTTATGGTGACACACTTAGAAAGATTAAACGTGACAGTCTCCAGAAGCACTGTGGCCGTGCTGAGATGATGAAGAATGAGATGCGTGCATCACGAAGCCCGCATTTATTTTAATTTAGATACAATTTTCAATTACCCAAATAAATAGTAAACGTGCGCTTTTGAAGTGGAGCTGAATTGCAGCGCTCCTTCTTTCCAGGCGCCGCATAGCTGGGTCTCAAACAGCTCTGCTAAAGCTGGATCTTACGGGCTGTACTGAATTAAGTTCCGCTGCCTTTGGAGAGGAAAGAAAAGCCATTCATCTCAAATTAAGAGGCACTGATTTAATTTCAGCCTTGATGAACCCCATCATGCAGCAGATTGAAGGCCAGGTGCGCTGGGGCTTGCTGGGGAGGTGCAAATTGCACTCACAGTGCTGAGGATGCTCTGAATTCAGCAGGCAGCAATAGGAAGGTAACCCAAACTGCTCCTGGTACGCACCGCTCCCTGCTTGCAAAACCATTTCCTTGTAAAAGATCTGTTCAATCTTGAAATAATGGAGAAAAGAAAACGGATATGAGCAGATGACCAGATAACCTGTACCATGCCACACTGTGCCCCTGCCTCAGTGTCATGGTGGGATGCTGCCTGGCTCCCCTGCATGGTGTCCCCATTGGGCTGCTTAGTGCCAACCTGTCTGCTGTGCTTCCCCTGCCGGTTATCCCAGAGCACTGAGTGTGTTCCAGCTGCAGCCTGAGCTGATGGCCCGGCACGCCCTGCTGACAGATCTGCTGGCAGTCACTCCTCATCTTGGCATCTTCCAGGTGCTTTCACATCTTTGATTACCTGAAAGGCATTTTTATGAGGAGCAGGGACAAATGGTCTGGTTTATAATTCCATGGCACCTGCCTGTGGTTCAGGAATGCTGTAGTTTTGCATTCACCCAGCCCTTGGTGGCACTCAAGTCTGGTGGCTGCTGTCCAGCCCTGAGTCCAGCGAGCAGTGCAGGGCTGAGAGCTCAGCGTGCAGTGAGGGATGGAAGCTCAGTGTGCAGTGTGATCTGGGAGCTTAGCGTGCAGTGAGAGCTGGGAGCTCAGCATGCAGTGTGAGCTGGGAGCTCAGTGTGCAGTGTGATCTGGGAGCTCAGCGTGCATGAAGCACTGCTACAGGTGGCTGTGCACAGATCTGCGCCGCTCCTCTCCTGCTCCTTTCCTTCCTGCTGCAATAGTTTGATAAGACATTTTATGTTGTGTTTTTAGTGTTGTTTTATTTTAATTTTCTCATAGAGGAACGTGTGAGCTTCTTGTATGAATTTTAAGTGCTGTGTTTGTTTTTGCTTGGCCAGGTTAGGGTTTTGCAGAACAGCTTAACTCATTAGCATTTCTTAGAAGTCTGCCTTACTGTTGCTATGACACTTGCATAATATTATGCACAGTGCTCTGATTTTACTTTGAAATCAGACATACTGTACAAGCCACTCTAACCTAATTGCATCCATAACCTGAGACTTACCAGGAAATGATGGGACTCAAGCATGCACTGGGGCTCCCAGTGCCCGAACATGGGGTGCAAATTGGTGCTCCCAGAGTGTGCCTTGCTGCTGGCTGAAGGAAAACATTTCCTGGGCAAGATTCCTTATGTACAGTCAGCAAAGAGAGTTGCCTTCCATCAAGGTGAATACACTATTAAATAAAAAGGCAGTGGTCCCTTCCAACCCGTGCCATTCTGCGTCAGCTCCTCAAGCAGAATCACACCCGGATTGGATGAATACATCTGCTCTCATTGGGTTGTGGCACAGAAGGACCTTGCCTTGTGATGGCTGATGCTGTCTCTAAGGTCACATCACAGTGCTCTTCGATGAGGTCCTGCAGCATTGAGCAGTTTGCAGCCCCAATTCCCACTGACCATTCTGAGAGGCCATGCCTTGGAAGATTTAACTCCACAATACTGTTTTGAAGTATCTAAATTACACTTCAAAAGTTAAAAGCACTCCGGAGTGCGGTTTAATTGACTTCCTATGAAACACGTTCCTCTGAATTCTCTGGTTACCTTTCAAAAATGGGATTTTGGCTTCCAAGTCACACTGGGGACTCGTCTAACTCTGGCTGCTGGTGAATATTTGATTCTGCTCACAGATCCGTGGAGCAGGCACTGCTCTGTGCACACGCTCTGGGTGCCAGCATGGCTGTGGCCGTGAGTTGTAGGTCAGTCTGTGGGCACAGCAGGGAACATGGCCGGGCATGAGCTGTGTCCATAGCATGGCTTCAGGCTGCCTCATTTGTCACAAATCTCCTGGTTTCTTTGGGATGAAGGCTGAGAGTGTCATTCTGCTTTCATCTTGCCCCACCAGTGGAGCTGGGGGCACATGGCGTCCTCCCTCTGCTCCATGTTTCTGCTCTGGAAAGCTGTGCTGAACGCACTGGGGGAACCGTGTGAGTGCTGGAACGGGGCTGCCCCACAGCGTGCTGCCATGGGTCAGGGGCTGGCAGGGCCCGTGGGCAGCAGTGCAGCTGTGGGCCTTCCTGTGCATCCTGCCATTGTTAAACGTTAACCTAATCCTGAAGATCAGATTCTCTGCGCTGCCCAGATGGTCCGGGAGGGTAGCTGCACTGCTTATATCAGAGCTACTATTGTAAAAGGAAAGATGTAGGAAGATGAGTAGCGGAAGGATGGAGAAGGCACCTTCCCTGCAGCACTTCATGCACAGCTGAGGACAGAGGGGTCATGGTGTGATTACTGCTGTACCTGCAGGCCAGCTCTGTGGGGATGGGCAGTCACCTGTCCCAGCTAAAGCTGAGGCAGCAGCCGATGCAAAAACACATTGAAGTTGGTAGTAGAGCTTCCCTTCAGGTCCAGCCCCCAGAAGAGGAGCTGCCTGCAAACTATTTCACATGCAACCTGTCAATACAAATAGTACTTTTGGCCTTTGTAGAATCTTTGTAGAACGTTGTGCTGTTCTTTAAATGGAATTGTTGATGGTGTACAGTGTGATCAGAGCTCTCTAACTTCTGTGGCTTTGTTGGGTCTTTGGTCCGCATTAGGGCTGAACTCTGAGTTATTTAAGTTGCAAACTCTCCTTATCACTGAGCTCACATGGATATGACGTACTATTTCTTAGTGACACCTAATGAGCAGCAGCTTATGCCAGTTCTGATCAATAAAACTGTCCATGTATTTAAATTCATCTCAATTAGAGTCGGGAGGAGAATAGAGCTGAAGAAAATGGTTTTGTCCTCATTGGCGGGGAAAGAAGCATCTTCTAAAAGTAATGTTTGTCACTTTTTGTCCTTCAGGTATTTTTATTAGCATTTCAGAAGTCAGATTAAAACAATACAGTTCAGGCTGCTGACTCGAGAGCAATTTGGCTTTGGAATTAACATTGATTTCTTTCTGTGCTGCAGCAGCTTACTGTTGGGCTCTGCAAAGTGCTGCGTGGCCGCTGCTTCTTCTGGACAGTGCTGCTCATACTGAAGCGTGACAGAACTGATTATAACGCTCCTCCTCGCTGATGGCATGCCATTGCTGCAGCTCATAGCAAGGGGCCCTGGCAACGTGCAATGGGGCCCTGTGTTTGGAGGACATGGAGTGTTAGCACTTGGCGTGGCCTTCATTCTGAGTCGGGCTCCTCCCTGCAGCCCTTGGTGTGTTTGGCTGTGCAGGGGAAGGGGAGAGATGCCCGGTGTGACAGCAGCACCAGCACTGTGTGTGTCCAGCACCTCTTTGCAAGTCTTGTTTCCATTGGTGCCAATGCTGGGGACTGCCACCAAAGCCCATCTGACTGTAATCTCTGCTCCCCGTCCCCAGGAGATGGAATAAAAACAGCTGCACTCCTTTGCACGTATCTGTGCTCTGCCAGTAGTTGCAGGCCCACATCTTGTGTCGTTGTGGTGTGCCAATAAATGCTGTGCAGCATGTTTATGCATCTCTGGGAAACCTTGCCACACCCGTGGCAAGCTCTCCCTTCATGCATGAAAAGCATCACCAGCAGGATGCTGCCAGGGCACAGTGCAAAGGCTTCAGGCCACTGCTGGGGGAAGCTCATGGCAGGAGAACGAGTGGCCAAAAGCAAAAGAAGAGTTTGCTTTTAAATAACTGTTCGATAGTAATGGTTTTGGTAGCTATTGCGCTATCATTTCAAAGACAGAGTAGTAACAGAAAGGTTGTGGGCTCCTCTGTGCATCTTCTTCACACCTCTGCTGGAGGTGGCAGCAGCAGCAGTGACACCAAGGGCAGTGACAGCAGTGGCAGCAGCAGCAGTGACAGCAGTGACAGCAGTGACAGCAGTGGCAGCAGCAGCTCTGCTCGGGGCTGTTGCTCCAGGCCTGCTTGGTCCCAAGGGCTCTGCGTGTGGCTCACTGTCATCCCCAGAGATGTGACGGTCCCCCACCCGCAGGCAGGAGGGGCTCCTGGCAGCCGGCGGGATGCGGAGTGAGGGAGGGTTGGCGGTGGTGGAGGAGCCCTCTGGGCAGTCGTGCTGCTTGGAGTGAACGCTTGCTCCCAGCTCTGTGCCACCGCGCGCTCCTCAGCCTGCAGGTGATCCCACTCCAAACACTAGCTGAAATACAGTTCATGAAAATTAAAGTATTAATAGAAGATGACTCATCTGTAAAGAGCTTATGCATTTCAAGAAGCAATTTAAAGTATACAGCAGGCTCTGTAATACTCCAGACTAGAGCCAAAATTAATGGAGAGCTCTTCAGCTCCCAGGAGTGTTCACTTGCCCAGATTGCTCTTCAGCAAAAACAATTACTTAAAATATTTCTTGTAATAGTCTGCACATTGCGCAGCAGTATTTCTCCTGGTGGCCGCAGCACTCCTTGCTGTGCTCCTTGCTGTGGGAGTGGGGCAGGATCAGGTGTATGCGGTGATGCCAACCAGTCCGTGCAGGGAGAGCCAAGCCAGATCTCCCAGTCCCTCCATTGCTGGTTTATCCTTTCGCACAGCCATGGCTGCCCTGAGCTGGTTGTGCAGCAGAGATCTGTTTGGCACAAGCGGTGTTTGAGGCATCCGGTCCTGGTGAGGCTGTAAGGATGCTGATACAACCTGCTCATCCCCAGCCAGGTCTCTAAATTAGGTTTTAATAACTTCTGCCATTGGGCTGGCGTTAGAAAGCGTGGTGGCACGGGCACACGGAGGCACTAGGTCTCAGCTGGGGAAGCCTTGAGAAGCAATATTTCTGTTTTTATGACTTAAAGCAGTGAAGGAAAAGTGCCAGTGTCGTTTGTTAAAATTCATAAAGCTTTTGCCTGTTTCTTTTCTTGTTTTCTACCCCTCCTCAAATAAACAGGACCAATGTTGAGGCTGACTTGGGTTCTGGAGCAGCAGAGCTGGCACCAACGCTTGCAATGAAGCTCTGACAGCCAGCAGCCAGGCTGTGCCCAGGACCCGAGGATGGGGTACTGTTATGGGCTGAGCTGTGCCATCATTTCCAGGCTGAAAGACCAAGAGTTCAGCTCCGAATGCACTGTCTCCAGTGTATTTTGAACAAAAGTGGATTAATATCAAACTCATCATTCAGGTGCTCTCTGCTTCTGCACCTGGTACCGCTAATGGCAAAAGAGCATCTCGGGAATTATCTTTCAGTGCAGCAATTGAATGTGCAAGTGGAAAATCCCACTGCTCCAGACCTCGGGGGAAAGAGGTCACGTCTGCAGCCCAGCGTTCACTTGAGATATGTTTGCTGTTAAGAAGCATGCAGACATTCGTTAACAATGAGCAATTCTAACAAAGCCACCAGATGTCCATTAGGAACTGGTGGGCACAGACCCCTGCCCAGGCCCTGTGTGTGTGTGCCTGTCACCCATCCACAGCCTGCCCTGCTTTGGGATGCTTACAGGCTGCAGGGTGGGGGGAAACCTTTCTGTAAACTTCACTTCTTTTTAATACAGAGCAATAGCTCCCGGACCCTTTATGGCTCTCCCTCATTCTTCATGAGATACATATGTATATCAGCTCTAGCACACTGTCAGCGAACAGTGGTTTTCAATCAAAAAGACTGTCAGTAAAGCTGATTCACTAACAAGAAAGCTGTCAAGCTGTGACAGCTGCTGTCTTTGCAACCCCAAACAATCTGTTCAGTGCTAACTCTGACTTATGCTTCCATTTATTATACAGTAGTAATGAGTACTGTCCTTAGAAATATCATTTTGGAGAGTACACCTAGCTGCTTTGTTATGTATGTAGAATACATCAAATCAGATCCGAGCTGCACAAGTTTTTGACAAAAAAGTGCTCCTTGTCATCTGAATCTTTTTTTTTTTTTCCCTCAATTCTAAATCCTGTTTCAGTATTTACGTCACTTTTGTAGTTAAGCATCAGCCTGAAAATTGTATTACTATTAGAATCTGAGACAAATATGATTCCTCTTTTTCCCGTCATGTTGGAAAGTGGCACATAACCCTGGACCTACAGAATGGGGTAACAGAAGGAGCTGTTGTGATGCTCAACAGCTCTGGCGTTGGGGGATCGCAGCTCCCAACCCGCAGGGAGAACCGATGCCAGTGCTGCTGTCCACGTGCAGTGCTGACATGCGAATGCTTGCTAATGCTTTCTTTTGTTTTGTTTTTAATTAAATAAAAGCATGTTGACACTCTCCAGCTACCTCTTCCAGCAATAACTTCTAGCTTTGCAAACCTGGATCTCTCTTGCTTCGGTTTCAGTTACCGCTGCTTGTCCTGCCCATCACGGAGAGAGGGAAGAGCCGTTACCATTGCAGTGTTGTGATGCAGTGCCTCCCTGCTAAGTCACCCGAGCTTTGCTGATTCCAGCTCCCTCTGCCCTCGTGCCCCGGTCCCTCAGCTCAGCTCCCGCTGGTGCTGCCGTGCTGGCTGTGTGCACGCCGTGTGATTCCCACCGCCCGCCTGCCTCTGCTTTGGGCTTCCGGAGCATGCAGGCTTTGGGCAGCTTCCCACCCACACCGCGTGCTCTGGTTTTGTTCCAAACGCTCTTTCCTTGAAAACCTCCCAGCCAGCTTTAATTCACTTTCTCCTCAGCTGTGCTGCCAAGAGACCTACTTAGCAATTCCTGGAATTTGATGAAGTCCATTGCTTTCATCTCCCTTAGAGGGAGAGAAGCGACACAGTGAGAGCACTCGTGTTTGTTCTCGTCCGGGCTCAAGGCCAATCCCTCCTTCTGGGCTGGCACACAGTGCCCATCACTGCCCCGCTCCCCGCAGCACCGCAGCACGCTGAGGATCACTGCCCACGGGCACGGGGTGCAGGCAGGGCAGCAGCACTGCTCACAGCCGTGTGCAGCAGGTGCAGAGCGGGGGTCCTCTGCAGGTCGGCCCCTTCAGGGGCAGCGCTCTCGCTGTGCCCATCGATACGGTTCCACCTGCACCATGCGTCGTGCCTGGGGGCAAACAAGTTCGTTCTGTTGTCTCAGGTGAATGCGGACCCTCCAGTGGTCTTTGTTGATGGGAAAGTGTCGGTGACAATGTTTCCCCCAAATTACAGCAGTAAGAGTGGCAGTACGGAGCAGCACGGCTCTGTTGCCATTGTGCTGTTTGCCTTTGTTTGTTTCTGTTGAAGACTGCAAAATTCCCTTTCAGCGCTGATCTTGCCGGGCCTCACCCAAAACCCTGCTGGAGTCAACATGAGGATTCTGACACAGTTTAATTTGAATGAAGCCTCAATGGAAGGTGAAACCCTCTGTGGTGTACCAAGCAGTGAGCACACGGCCCCACTTATGTTTGCTGCATCTGCTCCCTCCCAGAGGCAAGCAGCCCTACATGGACGTGGGGTTTGCTCCATGGCACCAGGAGAGCTATGTGCATGGGTGGGATGTGCCTGGGACTCAGCCCTGCTCCTGGTGCTGGGGAACACAAGGGTCTGGTGAGGGAGCAGCGAGACGAAGGCTGATGTGCAGGAAGCGGAGCGGCCGCGCCTGCTGCTTGTGCTGAGCTCTGCAGCACTTATTGGCTTTGTTGGGTCTTGGAGGTAGGGTTGTTCCTTGTCGTTCCTGTCACTCAAGCACCTGTAAAACACATCATTAAGCATTTCTTTCAGCTGCCAATGATTCACTCTGCCTTATTTTGTGTGGTTTCTTTTCCCCTGTGAAACAATTACTTCTGGAATTTAAGCTTTCCTCTTAACTTAGCACGCTGGGAGGTTTTATATTTAGGAAGCACAAGCGGCACCACAGCCCGTGGTTGTGGTGATCTGCCATAATACAATCCATCAGGCAGAGCAGCAGGAGATGCACAGCCCGGGGAGCCCTGGGGCACCCGCACCGTGTGGGATGGGGCTGTGGGATGCTCAGGATCTACTCCTTCCCCACAGCCAACTCAAGGTGCTCCCATGGCCCTTCCATCCATCTGTGTTCAGAGCACAGTGATCCTGAACGGGAAACAGAGAAGCACAAAAGGAACGTTGGGCCACATCTAGGATCACAGGGGCTGTGCTGAACTCTTAATGCAGCATGTAGCACTTACGTAGACACCACTGAATTCAATAGATTCTGATAACTCATCAAGAAGAGATGGAAAACATAAGGTTTTCAGTTGTTTGGCAAAGCAATCGCTGCAGTGTTTGCTTGAAATGCTGCCCCAGGCCATAAATGTTTCTGCCAGGAGGAGAGCTTTATTAAACCAGCAAGTTGGGAACAGGAGGGCTGATGTGGGGGAGTTAGAGAAGTCTCTGGGCTCCTGGAAGAGCACCTTCGTTACTGACAGGATGAGTAATATCGCTTCGCTTGGGAAGATCTGTTGCTTTATTGGGAAGATGCAATCCATGTCCACAAAGTAAATGCATCAGTAGTGCTCGTGCCTGGCTTTCTGCAAACTGAAGGAGATCCTAGGAAACCTCTTCTCTTACCTGAAGGCTCTCTCTTAACACGCCGGAGAGCAATTTTGCTAATAAAAGAACGCGATAAGATGCCAAATTAAAGGCTGATGGAAATAAATAAAAGACTTTTTTTTGACATTTACAATTAATGCCACAAAAATGTTAGTTTAATCAGACAATGTGGTTAATCACAAAGGTGAAATTGAAAGTTGCCAGCCCTGAATGCTAGTGTAAAAGTTAATAAATTCAGCTCTTAATCATTATGCACATGCTAGTTATAATAATTTACTGCCCATACCAAATCTTTATAAGCATTGTAATTAAATATAAAATGCACATTAGAATTATAATGAGTAATTAGGGCAACATAACTAATATGCATAAAAGTCCCGAAGCTCATTAAAATGTTAAAAGATGAAACCTGTTGTAGCGGAGGGTTCTGCACATCCACTGCGCCCGTCTGAGTGCCGCCGCGTTCCACGCATTGTTGTTGCTGTTCTTTCAGACATTTAAAAGCAAAGGGAAAACATTTGGGTAGGAAACCAGGCTCTGCAGAGCATTGCATCGTTTCTGGATGGAGCATGGGTTGCTCCATCATGAGATCACCCTGATCTCTGCCCTGCTTGGCACAGTCCCCCATCGCCCGTCCCGGTGTGGGTGTGCCGTGCTGGGGGCTGCTGGGCACCGTGGGGTGGTGGGCACAGCTGCATTCCTCACCTGCATACACACCTCACAGCAACATCTGGAAAACTGCTTGGCAAAAAGGACCAACAGGTTTTTCCTCATAAGCTCTGTGTTTGGGTTTTTATAGCGTTTTACAATGCGCATAAATTGTTGTTTTAAAAACAGAAAATGTAAGTGAAATTCCGGGGGGAAAGCGATTGTTGTTCAGCCCTGGCTTTGATAATCTCCTTCCCGAGGAATTCGCTGTCTTCTGCTTTCAGCTGGCGGTTTCCTTTCGCTGGCAACTGGGAGAGTCAGCTACGGCTTTTTGCCTTTATTTATATCTGCAGTTCTGAGCTTTAAATGTTTATTCCCGTTTTGCTGTGTTCACTGTTTAAGAAGACAGAATGTATTTACCCGCACTGGTGTAATGGTGGGACAGCCCTGTGTGGCTGTGGCTGGGTCCTGGCTGGGGGTATGTGTGTCATTCTGGTTCCCAAAGCAGCCCCAGCACCCTGAGCCCGGTGCTGGTGGCAGTCCTGCCCTTGGGGCCATGCCTGACCCTGTTGTGCTTTGTATTGAGTAACGGAGCGCAATGGGATTGCACAGACAGATCGTTCCATGTGGGATTAATATTCTTCGTGTCTCAGTTGTGTTTTTGCACCAGATACACAGGTCTGTGTCAGAGTCTGCTGTGTGGGGTAATTTTTGCGCTGCCAGAAGAAAACGTGGTTGAATGTGAATCAAGCTGGAGAACACGTGCCAGGCTGAGTAATGCAGAGCGCACTGGAGAGAAGCGGGCCGTCTTCGTATTTGTATGCAAATGTCTATTTTACAATTTTTTTTTCCAGTTGCTCCCACAATTCAGGAACTTAAGTCCAGCGGAGTGATGCTCGGAGGGAACGGCCTCATCCGGTGCGAAGGCGCGGGCGTTCCTGCCCCGGTCTTTGAGTGGTACAGAGGAGAGAGGAAGTAAGTACCCTGCCTGCCCTGCGGCCGTCAGCACTCCGGGGGAGTCACGGAGCTCTCTGCCACTCGTTGTTTCTGTGCTCGGAGATGAGGCATAATAGGACTGTCCGCAGCTGGGCTGCGATGGCGATAATTGCCATAATGAGCCTAGGGTTTAAAGATGCTTCAGTAATTACAGCCTTTGAAGTATAGCAACCAGAAAATGTCCGCTGGAAAAGTCTAATAGGAAGAGGTTTTTTTTAAAGAGCATGTGTGGGGTTTTTTAAGCCATCTGCATAGGTTTCCTACCGCAGGTTTGGGGGTGGCTCATGGATGGGCCTTGCAGCCCTGGCACAGCAGCAACACCTCACTGCAGGAGGGGCTGGGAGCGCTCGGCCCGAGCTGGCATCCTCAGTGCGTGCCCCAGTGCTCACAGACAGCTTCACTTGCACGTCAGTAGTGCTAGGTAATGATCACAGACATCTTTGTAGGATTGGTTTCCACTAGGAGATTGTGCTTTACTCTCTCACCACATCAAAGATCCCTATTCTGAGAACTTTAAACACTGGTGCAGGAGAGTGTGGCTGCTGCCCTGGCAGGAGCTGTCCAGGTACATCTTTTGGAATGTCCTGGCTTCGGAGTGCTGGGTTTCTCATCAGCTCTAAGATCCCATTACATGTGGGAGCTGACATGAGAATAGTAATGACCATATTTCATGGGGAACCATCTGTCAGCTCACTTCTCACTGGCCAGCTGCTCCCCTTAGGATGCTGCTCTCCTTCCTGACTTCCCACAGCAGTCGCAACCATTGCACCCTGACCATAGATCAAAGCATTCTTGAAAACAGCGTAACCACCCTTTACTACATACAGCAGCACAGGTTTCCCCTCTGTTGGAGGAATTCATCTATATCCTATTTCCAAAGGAGCATGTCATATTGTACATATGCTGGGGAGGAGTTGTAGCAGAAAAAGCTGTTGGAGCGCAGATTTTAATATAGACCACGGCACTCTGGATTCAATTAGCCATTTCCAGCGTGATTATCACCTCTCTATTTATAAAAGTCACCAATTCCCTTCTTCTTGAGAGCATTCAGTGTCACAGGAGCAGCGGGGAAGGATAAGCAGTGCATTTCAGGACATGGAAGTTGTGCCTTCTGTTTTCCATTTCAGTTGCTGTATCACCTGGGGCTTGCTATAATCAGCAAGACAAGCACTGTCCTTTTGTGTCTCACTGCTCAAATATTCCGTTAAATCGAATGGTACATCATTGTTTGTCCAGGAGCTGTTAGCAGACTTGCTAAACACACGTGACCGCAGAGGGACTGGGAACCCCCAGGACAGGGGGCTGCACACGCATTGTTCGTTCCTACTCCCGGGCTCATCTCATCGTAGAAAGTCAATAAAACTAAAATCAAGACCGGCCGCAGCCTGCATCCAGCTCCACCCACAAGGTGTTTGCAGGACTGATCCAGGCTTGCAGCAGTCACTGCTCGTTAACTCTTGGTGAGCTCCTGCCATGCCTGCAGGAAGCTGCGCTGCTTTGGGAGCGCTGAGCTCGGGGCTGAGCACTGCTCAGGTCCTGTTGGTTGGAGAAGGCAGGAGGGGAACTCAGAGCACTGCTTGCCACCCCGTGGGCCATGCAGACCCCACAACCCCAGAGAGCCCACATGGGGTGGTTCAGTCTTGAGAAAAGGAGGCTCCGAGGAGACCTTATGGGTCTCTACAGCTCCTGGCAGGAGGTTGGGGTGAGGGGGGGTCGGCCTCTGCTCCCAGGGAACAGCGATGGGATGAAAGGTGATGTCATTATTCGGTGCCAGGGCAGGGGCAGGATGGTTATTGAGAGAAAGCTCTTCTCCAAAGAGTGGCCACAGGACTGCTGGTGGTGGCACCCAGGAGGGGAGCTGGGGAAGGAGCCAGCACAGGGATGCTCTTGAGGGCTTCAAATCCTGAGCAGGAGCCAAAGCTCTCAAATGCATCACATGAAAAAGGGACTGGAAGTTTGGGTGAAAAGTTAGTAAAAGCTTCTTAAAATTACAATAGCATTTGGCTTCTAAAGCTGCAGAGGGATTCCCTGTGGAGGGGAGGAGGTTTTGCTGTGCTGACTCCGGTATCGGAAACTCACAACTGCTCGAGTATGCTATGTTGTGGGGCTGTGAAGGATTGCATCTCAGAAATTAAACAGCCACGGGGAAAAAGCCCAAAAGTCACTCATCTAAAAATATTAATTCTCTTATACTTGGTAAAGCAAACAAGACCTACATCTGAAATAACAGAACTCATTATCATGGCTAAATTTATTACAGTAGTGTGAAGTTATTCAAATATGAAACCAAAGGTGGGTACCCCCGAGGCTGGCACTGACTCATGGTGTTCTCTCCATGCATAGGCATAGTCTCCAAAATAAAAAGGAGATTTCATTCCCATGTACGGCTCGTGGTACAGAGCAGTGAAGTAAGGAAATGTGTAGGGTGGCTGCACATGAGTGAAAATGCTTCGGTCCAAAGTGGAGCTCCACACACATAGCAAATGCTGCATGCAGGCAGTGAGCTGGGCACAGCTGCAGCTGTTGACTCAGAAGTAAAAGCATCAGGATCCTGCATCAGCAAAATCAAATTCTTACAATAGCAAGCAGAGACCCTGCAGGTGCTGAGTCCATGGTGACCAAAGCTGACCACAGGCTCTGGCCATTGTGTCACTCTGCTCTGAGTCCCCAAGCATGGTTATGGCCCCGTGCCATGGGAAACACGAGGAACTTACCATGAGCCATCAGCTACAGCTGGTACTTCACTAGCATGGGTACTGTTCCCACCTGACAAGATGTGGTTTGCATACAACAACATTGAAATTGATCATCTTCCTCCGTCTGATGCGGCCTGGGAGCAGCGCTGAAACCTGCACAGCCCGTATGGGACGTGGCCATGGAAAGCTCAGCTCAGGGAGGTGGATCCCAGCGAACACAGCTGTGTTTGGGCTTTGCATTTTGTCACCTGAGCTCTGTTCACGTTGCTGTGATGGATGCAGTGCTGCTGTAGCGCATCCTTCCTAATTGCAACCGCAGTTTGTTGCTATAGATGTCTGTAAAATAAATTGCGGCCACCATCCTAATTAGTCTCTTTCGTAGCTGTGTAATCCCAACCTGCTGTCAGCTAGAGGTGCACAGGGTCGCGAGCAATCACCAGATTCTGAACAACACCCTCTGAATGATTTACTGTAATAGTCAGAATGGGCGTAGTGTCCTTAGGGCAGCGCTCCATGTCCCTGCTCCGTCCTGCCCGCACGCAGCCTGCCCTGCCCTGGCACAGCAGTGGGGCCGTGCAGGCAGGCAGTGGGGGTCCTGCTCCTGCTTCCAGCCCAGCCATAGGGCAGACTGCCCCAGCACCTGCAGTGCTGCCAGCGGCCTCCCAACGCAGCCCTGGTGATAAGCTCTCTCGGCAGGATCTGCAAACTGATGACTGTGCTACCAGCTCTATCTGTTAGAAAAACGAAATCAAAAAGGCTATTGCTTATGGTATATAAGTTATAGACTTTTTTTTTTCTTACCTTCTAGACTGATCAGTGGTCAACAAGGAATTACTATTAAAAACTATAGTACGAGATCACTTCTTACTGTTACCAATGTGACAGAAGAGCACTTTGGCAACTATACCTGTGTTGCTGCCAACAAGCTTGGGACGACCAATGCCAGCCTGCCTCTCAACCGTAAGTAACGTGGATGTGTGACAAGTGTTCGTGCCCGTTCGTTTCCTCACGCCTGGGTTCAAAAGCAGAAAGATGTCAGCGTGCTTTTTCTTCTCCTTGCTTTTTTCGCAAGGCGCACAATCGCCATTTCATTCCTCAGCAGCGGGAAATAGCGTGCCTGCTTGTTTCTTCTGCGCTGCTGAAGGGTTTCTGTTTTGGAAGTGATGCTGCATTTCGGGGGCAGCAACAAATTATGGATGTCCAAAAAGATGCACAAGGGCTCAGCCCGCTCTGCAGCACGGACATGGGTAGCGTGGCAAAACCTTTCGGCAGTGCTGCCCGGCCAAGGCACCGCTGGGAGCACCACTCACAGCTCCGTGGGTGAGCTCCTCAAGCTGCAGCCTGGCAGCACGAGCACTGGGCAGTGGGGAGAGCCCAGGGGACGTGCCGTGAAGTCCTGTGATGGAGATGGTAAACACTGAGATAGGCGAAGAGGAGTGCTGAGATACTCTAAGATGAAGCTTACATAAAATGGGTCTCGACTGTCCTACTTGAAAGATATTTTTAACCGTGACTTCATAGTATTTCACATTTTTTGACTCTCTAGCCATCTGTTAGTGGCATCCAAAGACGTTCATAGCTGAACTTCTGTGATAATCTGTCCTGTTTTCATAGCGATAATACTGAAAGACATGCATGAAGATATTCCGTAGTGGAAATTGGAGTGCAGATTCTCGTCTCCTTCAATCCTGGGGTTATTACCTTCTAACTGCAAAGCTGTGTTCTTGCTATGCTTCCCCTGTGTAGGTGTTATTGAGATATTTGAACCCACCACCAAAGAAGTGAAATACGCAGAAGGTAGCGCGGGGTCTTTCCTTCAGTTCCATTTCATAGCTGAGCAGTCATTAACAAAGTGAACACAATGCACAAAGTGAACACAATCCTTTAAACAGAAAATGCAAGAAGTGAAAGCAGAGGAATGTTATAGCAGAAGGAAGTGGTATTTGGTGCGTCTGCAGATCGGAGAACGTAAAACCAAGGTTTGGTTTAATTTTGAACAAAGCAGTTCTGCTGCCAGGATTCTCTCAGCAGTCTTTGCTGGGGGGATAAGTACCACGTGTCCACTGTTACAATGCACTCTGAGTGCAGAGGTTGAAAACCTCAGGGAAGTGCCAAGAACATTGTTAGAAACAATAACAGCAGGTATTCTCCACTGTGAAAAATGTGGCATGTGTGACGCGGAACAGCGTGAGAGGAAGTGCTGAAATCTGGGTCTGATTCTGACCCAGCAGTGAGGTATGGGGGAGACGCTGACCCCGAGGTGTGTCTGAAAGGCTGAGATGAAGGGACCCGTTTTGTACTGCGAGCTGTTTGATTCTATTTAACACAAGGAGTGGTTTCCAGAGGGGGGTCTAGATTTCAGTTGGGAATGAAGACCATTTGACTTGGGAGTGGGCGTTTTTCCTTCTTCAGAGTTTGCATTAATATCATCTGAAAAGAGTCCCTCCTTTTATATATATATAAAAGAGAAAAAATAATCTCCCAGGGTAGCAACCTATTAAACATGGATTCCCTGACTCTCCAGAGGGGATTTTCTCTTTTGCAACACTACTTGCATTTTATTTTATTAGCAGCTGTAAAATGGACAAACTGAGCTGTGTGGGAGAAACACAGTGCAGAAGTGGCTCCAATAAAGTAGTGAATGGCAGTTTGGTAGTTACTCATGTCCAAGTCCTTCCTGTCATCTCAGTGCATGGGGTTTTGACACTAATCCTGTCCTGTGGCTGAGCATACAGGTGTGGGATCCCCCAGCAGCGTGTGATGAGTGAGCGTTGGACAGTCCCATCCTGCCATCTATGGGCCTAATTCATCAGATGCGTAGTGCTGCCCATCTTGGCTCTTCCCAGAATACTGGGTGCTTAAGAAGAATGTAGTCTTTTCCTGTAAGTAAGGCATGGAGGTGCTGATGCACAAAATCCAATTTCTGCAGAAAATGCTTTATGGTATGGACTTGGGTAAGAGGTTTCATTTACCAATGGAAAAATGGAGTAATAATTAAGCAGATCTTGCTTTTAAATTGGTGCAATTTTAATTCAAGACAAAAGGCAATTTCCTACAAATAAATTTGCAAGGCCAACGTGAGATGAGTGAACCTCATTAACCCCTGGCAGTGAGGTGGGCTCGCTCAGCCATCACTCTGAGGAACATCCAGAGATGAAGTGGTCACTGCTGCTGCCAGAGCAGCAATGTCCCCAGGGGAATGAGCCCTGTCCCCACACAGCCCCTCCATATCCCAGCACATGGGGCTGGGGCTGGACTGCTGGTCTTCCCTCTATCAAAGCCGAGTCGTGGTGGGAAGTTGTCTCCTCCTCCTGAGCAGTTGTTGCATTACAGCAGGACATGGGGTGGATGCTGATGTCCTGCGTTTTCAATCTGAATGTAGATTTAATCTATACATTTGTAGAAACTGTAAATCTGCTTAGAAAGAGGCTGTTCACAGGGGCATAAAATCCCCAACATCGTGTGATCTCTGTGTCTCTGCAAGATAAGACATCCACAGAAGTCTGGGTTCATGCAAGCCATCACCTCACAGAAGATGAAAATCATCGTTGTGTCTCAAGCAGATAGGTATCTGTTTATTCTCAGGTAAAGGCATTATTCTGTTGGTATTCTAAAAGCGCATCTCTTAGGCACTCCTGAGTGTTTTTTATGAGTGCTATAAACTGCTCACCTGGGAAGGGATACCTTCTTAAGAAAGCTTGGAATAGAGGAGAAGCAGCCGTGCCCATCACCAGCGGCTGCCCTAGGAATGACTGCCCTTCAGTGGCCACCTTTGTGCCCCGCTGGTGCTGCTGGGGTTTGTGCCCAGAGGATGTGGCTCATTCAGAAATCAGATGTATCATCAGCAGTTGTTCTAAAATGTAAATAGCCGTGGAGGGCTGCAGCAAAGGTCAGCAGTGACGTTAGGAAGGGGAAGGAGAGCACAGCAAGGCGTGTGAGGGATGCGGCAGTATGTTCTGTGCTAATGTAATTGCTGCAGCTAAACAGAAGTACCTTATTGCATAAGCATCCAACTGTGAGCTTACTGGTAGTGCAGCATGGTTATGATCTTGTCTCAAAGAGTTTGCACGCCAGGAAGCACCAGACCGTGCCTCCATTTACATGTGTTTGTTATGTTGTATGCTGGTTCCTACATAAAGATTCCTAATCAAGCTGCTGCGCCAATATCTTAATTGAGTTTCATGTCTGAAGTGCGAAGAAATTAATAATCTTGCAAAATTCTAACTTAACTCCTTGTAAACAGCACATTGCATGTAACCATGCACGCGTTCCTCAGGGTAGTTGGTGTAGCACTGGGTATGTCTACTGCAGCACTGGAGATCCAGAGGCACTGGGGGTGTCTGCGGAGCAGTATGCTGGTTTTGCTATGCCACATCTCCTAAAAAAATTAATATTGAGACAGACAACCATCTTCCCTGGTAATTTCCTGGCAGCCTGACTTGTGGCTCTGCAAACCTGCCCTCTCCTGCTGCACCAAGCCATAGCAATGCGGGGCAGTGGGGATTTGGGGATTCAGGGGTCGTCACAGTCATTTCACAGAGAGCACGGCCACTGCACAATGCCTTTTCCACTGCTGGCAGCTGTGGGACCTGCTTCCCACTGCCCATAGGGGCCCTCCCCCATCACAGCCTGTGGCCCGGCTTCTTTCCTTTGTTTGCAACTCTTCCTTCATATTCACACAAAGCATTTTCTGAGTGCAGATGAAGCCTATTTCCATTTGTCCTCTCCTTCCCACAGTGGGAAGAAAGAAGTGCCCTCAGGACCAAGAAGTGAAATTGGGTCAGAGTGAAGTGAAGGGCTGTGTTGGGTCAAAGCATCTGTCTTCAGTGCACAAAAACCTCTCCTGGAGTGAGGAAGGGAATGTGTGGGTTAGTGCATGTGCCCACACAAAGGAGTCTGCTAAGTTTTAGCTCTATGGCTTTGGCTGGCCTTCCAAATTTGACATTTCAGAAAGAAATCTGCTCTCCAGGGAAATTCCCTTTGCCTCCACAGTTTCAGCTTTTTCCAATTACCTAAGAAACATTTTACTATTTTACCTCTCAAACAGAGGTAAATTGGTGTTGTTCTGCGTTGTCTCAGCCAGGCGAGTGACACACGCACAAAATGATGGAGATTTATCCATGTAACTTTAGAATGTAAGTGAAAATTCCTGCACTCATTAGAAGCTGGTTCAAAGGCTACTGCAGTAAGTCAGAAGACATTCCTTGGTTTAATAAGGTGTGGCTCAAGCCCAAAGTCTCCTGTAGAAGTCAGAGTGCAGAGGGCTGGTGCCATACACTGAAGTTTTTGTTGGAGGTGTCTGGTTCTGCCCCCACAGTGCAGTCTGAACCCCAACCACTCACCCAGCTCATGCTGAACACACAGCTCCTGCTTCCCAGGAGTGCTGATGGACAGGGAGCAGATGGGAAATACATTTGGAGGCAACAAAGTGACACAGAATGGAGTAGCTGAGCCATTGTGCTTTTTTGTAGTCTCTGTAAGGGGCGTCCAGGTCCACACCCATGGGGTCTTACTTTATATCCCTTATAAAGTCAAGTCAGACCTTTTCCTGGTGTGTTGTCCTGTTGGAAACTCATGTCTGTGATGCACCTCCTCTTTTATAGACCAAAGGAGATTTTGTTTCTATGTGCTCTGTCTTGAGTGGTGAGGCTTCTGATTGAAGTCCTTGCTTTGCTCTCCACATCCAAGCTGGGCAAAGAAGCCTGCCTGCTATAGGAGAGGTGACCCACCAAGGACAGAGCCCGAGATGGCCACCCAGCTCCTGACCAGTGTTTGTGAACTCAGGGAGTTGGAGCAGTGGGGTTATGAGTCTGGGGTCAGTTCCTTGGGAGCGTCACTCAAAGATGAGGGTGCTCATGCAGGACACATTAATGGAGTGATTGCATTCCCGATGGAAAACAACTATCTGAAAACTTCCAACCATCTCCAGTGTGATTCACAGGCAAGGTAAAAACCTCTTTTCTCTCCCCTTTCTCACACAGGGTAAAGAGCAGATGTGCAGTGCAGTTGAACAGCACATAAGTAAAACTGAGTGCTTCCTTTACATCACAGATATTCCCAAGGAAATGGTGTCACACAGCAGTGCTGAGACAGGGAGCCCAGCAGAGTGAAAAACGCAGCACCTTAGAGTTTATATACACACACGGAATAAGATAAATGGCCAAATCTTTCATTTATTCTGTTAGATGCTGAGCATGAGATCCCTCCATAAGGATGCCAACTGCTGCTCCAGGTAGCAATTACCAAGAGTTGAGGAGAAATGTTCCCAGTATCCATTCTCCAGGTTGAGCTTTATTCTGAACAATATGACAGTAAGTGATGGAGATGGCACGAGGTGGGAATAACCGCTCTGAGAAAGACCTGTAGCATATGTTTCTCCTTGACTTAAAGGCCTAAGAACATGTTTGTGTCTGAGGGGGAACAATTCATGTTAATCTTCATTATGGCTCCTTACAGCAGTTGCCTTTTGTGTTAGTTTTTGTTAAGTTTGTGTTCGTACTCTAAAATTGTGTATTTGTAACCATATGTTTTAGATACGCATTTCTACTGAAATATGATAATTTGGAGAGGCTGAAGCGTGTCTATGAGCATGTCTAGCAGCACATCTAAACTTTCCTTCTAAGTATCAGCTAATTATGGTGATTAAAGCATTCATAGTCATCTATGGAAGTCCCCTGCAGCGTGCCCCGATCAGAGTGAGGAGCACAGGAGGTCAGAGCTCTTTCTGAACCGGTGTTTCTTTTCGTGATACAGAAGGGGTAGAAAATCTTGAAGTAAATTAACATATGAGACAAACTGAAAAATCCAAAGTGGAACATGCGTAACAAATGGGGTGAAAATCAGAAGTGTTATAAATACTGACATAAATACATTTTGTGACTCAATCTGCTATGCAGGCTGCAGGCTTGGTCTCAGAATGGTGGGGGAGGTTTGTAAAGCGCTGGTAGGAGACAAAGGATGAAAAATTCACTGAATCACAGAACTGTGGGGGTTGGAAGGGATCACCAAGTCCAACCCCCTGCCCAAGCAGCTCCCAGCCCAGGTTGCACAGCTCGGCATCCAGGCGGGTCTTGGGTTCCCATGTCAGGAGCCTGGAGATAAGTTCTTCTTCATCAAAATACACTGCTAAATGGAAAACCCATTTTTGCAGCATGTTGCTGAGGCCAGAAATATGCGACTTTGAAAAAGAATGGGCTGCTGGTCAAGAACATCGAGAATTTTTGTGAAAATCATAGAATGGATTTTAAACTGCAGGCGCCAGCATTGCGTGCTTGCAGCTCTTTGGGTGAAGGCCCAAATCCCTCTCGTAGTACCTGATGAGAGCTTCTTTCTTCATTTTTGTTACTTGTTATGAACAGTGACACAGACAGCCTTTGTCTGACAGGCGATGATTTGCCAACTAAATTCTGGGTTATTTAACAGCAGCAGTTGCTTGAAACCAGTGTTTATCTGAAAAGAAATTGTTTGCATCTATCATGCTATGTGTTCTCTAATAAGATTACTAAAAATAATAGGCACAGATAATCTCCATCGCATTTCTTTACATTTCCCTGAAAGCTGCTACGAAGTCCCAGGCATCCTAACACCTTGTGGAATGAAGAAAATCAGAAGGAAATATCTTTCTTTTCACACCATGAGCAACAGCTGACCTCTGTGGTCGGCCCCCTGTGAAACGAAATGGCGAGGAGCCTCAATATGCCTCTAAAACAGAGAGCTCCAGTAGTGCTGAGTTTACGCGTTGGGCTTTGGATTGGTGTTTGAACAAGAAGTTGAGTGTAACAGTTTGCTCTTGCCGGGGACTTTCCAAAGCTCAGGCTATGGCTTCAGCACCGCTTGCACAGGTATTGCTGGCACCATTGGAAATACCTGGTGAAAAAGAGCTGTGATGAATTTTTCCCTGAGCATTTCCACAATGGCAGGGCTGACATCATTTCTCCATCTGCGGGGAGGACTTCGCAGCAGTGATCTGCACGCTGCTCTGCAGTATGGGACTCCCTCTGTTGTAGTCCTATAGAGTGACTGTATGTCATGGTTGGAAGGGACCTCCAGAGCTCACCGAGTCCAACCCCCTGCCAAGCAGCTCCCAGCCCAGGCTGCACAGCTCGGCGTCCAGGCGGGGCTGGGACGTCTGCACAGAAGGAGACCCCACCACCTCTGTGTGCAGCTCCAGTGCTCTGTCACTTCTGCTCGGAGCTCAGCTTGTGCAGGGCTTTGGAAGCAGGACTTGGCTGTGCTGCTGCATGTGACAGTGGAGCACAGGGAAATTGCCCTTGTATAAATATTTGAGCAATAGCGGCTGAGCAGAGTGAACCTGGGAGTGCATTGCCTCGGCATGTAAATCAATGCAATAAAGCACTGTGAGACGGCCATTAGGCCAAGGGATGAGGCCAGTCCAGAAATGAATGGATGCGATCTTGTCGCTAATAAATCCCGGCTGAGCTGGGTTCTGCGACACGCCACTGCAGCAAGCAGCAGGGCAGGCAGCTGAAATTATTTCTACACAGGAGCTTAGTGAGTTTGTCAGAGGGATTTGCCTTTGGTGCTAAAGAAATGAACCCAAAGCCTCAGGTCTGCTGCACAGCAAACAAAGGCCCCATTGCAGGGCAGCTCCCTGCCAGTGCTGTGTGCAGGGGCACCCACGCTCCTCCCACCCCAATGGCACACAGGTGGCTGTTCTGCATGCCAGCAGGACAGCTTGTCCCAGTGAGCAGCAGGGCACCGGCTGTCCTGGTCCTACCTGCTTTCCAGCACACATCTGTGCCAAGTGCAGAACTTCTCTGTGACTCACTGGTAACCACAATAACCCACGTTGATGTCCACCATTGCACTCCTCTCCCTTTCTTGGAGGCTGACACCGAACACCGCATAGCACTATGGGGCTCTGTTTTCCTTGGAGAAGTTTAAAGCCACATCGTGTAATGTGCTCCTTCTCCAACTCTGGCTGGAGAAGTGCAACCATAACTCCGGCTTAATTAAGTTTCTTTTAGCAGAAATTACAGATGGTTGTGAATTTCATCATGGCACTGGCACACTCCACCATGTAATTTATAGAGATTTGTAATGATTCATTTGATAGGCATTGTCTGTGGATTTCGGTTCATCGGGGATCAGTAGAACTCTAATTACATAGTAATTATTAAATAACTTATTCGCAAATTGCTGTGCCAGTGAGAGTAGATAGCGGAGCAGCCGAGCAGCACCGAGCTGCAATCAGGGTGGCCTCTGAGCCCAGTGCGAGAGACTATTGCAGTGCCAATACAGCACTAGGTGGGGAGGGCCGTCTGTGCCCCTGCTCCTGAGGCAGAGCACAGCTCCCAGTTCCCAGAGACAGCTTTCCCTCAGGAGGACATGTTGTGATGAGGTGCCATACCCCACTGAGCCCTCCATCCACGAGAACAAACCTCCTGTCCCGAGCAGGCTTTATTCAATTCCACATCTCCTGCTTCTGCTTATTCCCACGGACCTGGCAGTGCCATTTCGTTAGGGGTGCTATCAGCAGCAGCACGCTGCCGTGAATGCAGGCAGAGGGTAGCTCCGTGGCGTGCACCGTGCTGCATCTCTAATGTCTGCTTCGCCTTATTTACTTCCAGAAATACAGCGACAGTTGTGTGAATTTAAAGAATGACCTCTGAGAACAAGAATATAATTGTTGGAGTGAGCGCAATGCTAATCGTGTGTTTCTGAACAGCAAAACTGCTAACAGATTCCTGTGCCTGCATTATTCATCAGGTGCTGGTGTATACATATGAATGAAGGACTGAGCTCAAAGGATGCTGAATACTTTGTCACCTTTTCTTCATTTTGTTGTGGTCTCAACCGCTCTAAAATCATTAAAGTATTCTTTGGAAAAAAATCTGAAATAGGACATAAGGAATGATATGCCAACATTGTTTGTCCTCTACAACAGCATAACTTGAACAAGTGAACAAGAATATTGTATTTCCTGTAAGTTTCGCACTGTAGATGTAATCAAAGTGTTGATAGGGACTAGAAATTAGAGACATTTCTCTATTTGCCTCACCTGATTTGTTGCCGAAATCACAGATGGCGGACAGGTGACACAGCACCAGGACGGAGCAGCCTCATTAGCAGCCTCATTAGACCTCTGACACCAGCTGAAGTTCACGTTCATTGTAGCAGCCCTGGCAGTGAGGCTGTGTGCCTGTTCGTGTCTTTGCTCGCTTTGCACAGTGGTCGAGCAGCTCTCTTCTATGAACTTGCTTCGAGCAGGGTGGGAAGGGCTCAGGGAAGATGTATGGATGGCTTTCAGAGAATAAACATGCTGGGGGAAAACTGTAAACCGTGTGGAGGACTTCTTAAATACAGGTCCTCAGCTGGTGGCAGCAGATAGGATGGCACGTGGCGGTGTCTGGCCACTGGGTTCCAGCTGTTTGGTTTGACAGCAAGCACATCCTCGTGGTGCCTTTTCAGTGCAGGAGTACCAGCCGAGGCTTTCCTCGTTGGTGAGCTGCAGTCAGGGCTCACACTGTGTCCCCACGTATCAGTGTTGGAGGTGCAGAGCTGTTGTCACAGAGGGACTGAATCGGAATCCTTCTGCTGACAAGAACATGAACTGCATGGCCTGTCTTAGATGCTATTTTGAAAGCTTTCAATGGAAATATAATTTTCCCTTATGTGTGGTTCTCCCATCCAATTAAAGAAAGAAATTTCTCCACCTCCTGGACAGATTACTTTTTTGTGCTATAAAATATTCCATCCTGTATTTATTAAAAAAAAAAAAAAAAAAAAGTGAGTCAGAGATTGTTCATTCTGGGACTTATTAAATTTAAAAAGAAAACAAAGTAAACTCCTGTAGTAGAAATGATGAGTGATGGCCTGAAGCAGTGATGGAGCACCTGGTGGGAAGGCAGGGCCAGCCCAGGGCAGCTCAGGTGCATGCATTGCACCTGAGTGACCATAAGGGCTGGAGCCAGGATCTCCCCCTTCCCAGCCCCCACCTAAAGGTTGGCAGTGGAGGTGAGGGCATCCTGCTGGAGATCCCTGTGTACCTGAGGTCTTCCAAAGGTAAACAACTTCTTTCCTTAATTCCTATGCTCCCAGCTGTTGCATTTGAGCCAACCCTCATGTGCTGCAGCCTGTGACCTTGCTGCTCTGTCATCATTGCTGCTCTATCGCATTATAACTCTCCAGTTAAAACAATGTGGTGCTGTAGTGTCCTTGTATTTTTCACAAGCAGATGGAATTCCGTCGGGATTCCAAGCAAGGCGTTAGCTTTTCTCAGCTCCTTGGCGTGTCAGCTGTGCAGACGTGCTCCGTCCTGGCGCTCTGCTGAGATGCGTTGCAGTGAGCACTCCCAAACTCACCTTTCATTGGGCTTCTTTTCAAAGCGTGCACCGGGCGATGTCATTAAGCTGCCTTCACACAGGCATAACGAAGCAGAACAGTCACTGAAATAAACCTTGCTGTCGAGCAGAACCAAGTGGCGGTGGGTGGAGTGTAGTGGGGATGGGACAAAGGATGGAATGGGTCACTGCTCAGCGCCTGCGGGTTTCAGACTCAAAGGTGATGTTTTCTCTCCATGTCTCCTGGGCACTGAGCCATTAAATACTTGTCATCCCATAATAAGGAAACAAACGACTTAAATAAAATAAACCATCACTTGGCAATTAAGGTGCAATAACTCAAACCTCTAAAAGAGCTCAAATTGTAATTGCAGGATATTAATGGTGAGTAGAAGACACGGAATAAATTAAGGGCATGTCTCCCCTCAGCCCACTTGCACTTTCCATCCAAAAGATTTATTATTAACGAAGTTTTTCCATTTTCCATTTAGTGTTGTTCTCAAACAGCCCTTGGCTTACCCAGGCTTAAGGAGCTTTATTTCAAAATAAATCATTAATCTTTAGCATAGCTGACATAGCCCAGGGGAGATGAGATTAAATAAGCCTGGTTAATTATCGAAGGCCATAGAGAAAAATAGTTATGAGGGTTTTTTTCCAATTAATACATGTGTTAATATTAGATTGTGAGTGGTATTTTGGACCAGTTATTGATTTCTCCAATACGTGAAAAATGTAAATATTGTTATATCAAAATCCAATGCTTTTACTGATGCAGGCTGATATGAAAAATAGCTTCTTGTGTTCCCCTGCAGACTGCTCTCTGTGGTCTCTGGAAGTGCTCATCTGGTAGCGGTGCTTTGTGGCACTGTTTCAGAGTTAGAAATTGTGCTCTCATGAGAAAAGATGCTCCTGAGCAAGCAGCTCTGTAACTAGCCTTCCTGCAGTAAAACACAGTGTGTGTAAAAGCCAGTGTGTTGTAAATAGGAATATTTGTGCTTCTTTGGTGCACCTAATCCAGCTGCGGCCCAGTGCTGTGTCTGCTGGACTGCGTTCTGCCTTGTTTTCTTTCTCCTCTCATGGTGGAAGACCTCAGAGCTTCTTCCCACCTTCCCTCTCCTCTTCCCTGTGCCCAGCGATGCTGTCTCCACCCCAGGAGGCTGCTGCTGCCCAGGGCATCACACAGCCCTGAAGTGCTGCACTTTGCAAGGCCATGAAGTTGTTAAAGTTGGAACGGACCACTGAGATCACCAGCAGTAATGGTGTGGCAGCTTGCTGGGTTCGGTCTTTTTGGTCCCAGATTGTATCAGTATTCTGTTTTAAAATAACAAGATGCTGCCGAGAATGTTTGTGTCGGTCTCCAGCAGCAGAGAGCTGCCTGACCTCAGGCTTCCTTGCACTGCTGAGAGGCACCAGGAGCTCCGCGGTCACTGCTGCTGCTCGTGCCCTCCTCCTCCTGCAGCTCCGCGGCAGTGAGAGCTGCACAGTGACGCCTTCAGGTTCTTCCTGGGTCTTAAACCTCATATTGTGCCAAAACACGCTTTGAGCATTCATCCATAATTCAAGAAGCAAAAAGCAAGACAGCAAGTTTGCTGTGGAGAAGGCAAAGCTGGGGTTAGGCAGGTCGGCTCCAAGCTGCAGGTGCTGCTCAGCCTCCTCATCCGGGCCAAGTAACACAGCCCGGGGGCTTGCATGGGAAACAACACATTGCTGGGGTCAGCCGAGCTCACCAGACATCACTGTGCATCCCTATTTCTGTGTGGTTCTGTTTGGTACCTGTGAAGTATTTTATTTTATTTTTAACTCTTAGTGGTGGTAATTCAGTCAGGAAACTTAGAACTCTGGGGGTTGGACTCGATGATCTCCAGAGGTCCCTTCAAACCCCTACAGTTCTGTGACTGTGTGACTTTGTTTGGGAACACATCTATCTGTTATCTCACTTAGAAACATTTGGGCATCGGATTAAGCCAGAAAGTAATTGCTGGAGGAAAAAAGGCCCAACTGGATGAGCGTGGAGAGCGTGCTCAGAGCCGCTCAGTTCCCCGCCCCTCCCAGTGCTGGCTGCCTCGCTTTTTGTTTCATTAGTTTCTTGTTACCGTCAAGATACGGTCAATGATCTTTTGAGCTCAGTAATTTTGTTAAATCTTTTTCATTACGGTTATTGAATCGCTGCATTGAAATGGTAGCTTGCTCCTGCACGAGATTGATTGGGGCTGGTATTTCACTTTGCATAACGCTATACATAGCTAATAAAAGGGCACGGAATAATGAATTTCAAAGTACAATTATAGCAAAATCCACAGCTGATTGTTTCATGAAGCTGAATGCTGGAGAGCCCTGGTCCCCTGCTAACTTTTCCCGTTGTCTGTAGCGGTTGCCCCAGGTGAAGTAAACATCTCCAAAATGCGTCTGGTGTTTCTGATAAATGTTTTCTTCTGGAAAGGGTTCAATAATCAAGAAGATGAGCGTTTTTAGAAGTTCACTAAAGCACAAAACTATTCCTTAAAAACAGTCTTTGCTCGACATTGTTAACTGTGCTTACATTCATCATAAGAAATTATCCTCAATAAGTGGAGCAGGAAAAGAAACCATTTTCTGGGCAGGTTTCAGTGTTTCCCAGGAGAAATGTGTGTGAGCCAGAGAACTCCAAGGGTATCTTGGTACCAAGCGGGCACGTTTGGAGTGTGGCAGCCCCCATGTTGCACACTGCTGGTGGGATGGCCGGGCACTGGTGTGCTCTGGGCAGAGGACAGCCTGCGTGCTGCCACGGCCACTGGCTCTGTACATAAGTCATCGTATGTGTCTGTTGCATGACTGTTTGCTGTCTCATTCTGTATTTGTCTTCCATGTGTGATTAATGCCCAAATGTTCTCTTTCTTTTTTTTCCTTTTCCCTTTTTGTAGAAATAATTGAGCCTACTACCTCTAGTCCTGTCTCAAGCCCAGGTCAGTATCCACATACATTCACAGAGTATGTTAGGGTACTTTTTCTCCAGGATCCGGGACTGGTGCATTGCCATATCAATAACAGGAATTGATAACGGGCAGTTCTGTCGTGGTAGTGCCGGGCTGCCTCCTTTCTGTCTCTGTGCATCCATTGATTTGTCTTTCCTCCAAACTTCTGTGTTTTGTTCTTATGCTTCCCTTGTTGAGAAACCTCTTCCTTGCATCTCTGCTCTTCTCTCCCATTCCTTCTCTGCCCCAGGGCCGTGCAGTAGATGTGCACAGGGCAATGCGGCCATGCGTGTCATTATTGTGTTGTTCTCGTGATAACCTAACTGTTCTCTGCTGTGATCGTGCACGTTTGTTTGAGGCTTGTACATTTCTTGTTGTATTGCTGCTGGATGCCCATAGGATGGCTCTGGGTCACTGCTGTGAGGCCCTTGCTTGCTTTAGGGTACCAGAAGGTGTTTCCCATGTGCTGCAAAGCCTTCCCTCATGTTTGGCCGTCAGCAAGAGGTCCTGACAGCGCTTGGGGAATCCCTGTTTTCTCAGGGGCTCCATTTCCCCTGGCAGCACACAGGCAGTGCTGGTCAGCCCAGCACAGGGAATTGGGCAGGGGCTGCCCAGAGCTCCAACTGCTGGAAGAGCATTGCCAACCGTTTCCCAAAGGGTCTGGGCTGGGTAAGTCATGAGTCTCACATGCCCTGCTCTGGTTCCCGTTCCTCTGTGTTAAATGTCTTCTCAGAATGTGATTGCAGCATCAGACCAGTCAGGGGAATGTGATTTCCATGTGCACAACGGGGTAAGGTGTGCAGTGCTCAGGCACTGAGGAGCAGAATGGAGATGGTGGGAGTGGGGGGGGTGAAAATGTGAAAATGAATGTCATCCTCTGATGTCAACTCCTGTCCTTATTATGAGAGTGTGTGATCAAGAGATCTGTTTTTGAGGTACAGTTTGAATTCATCTGAATGCAATGGAGGACAATTTTAGAAGAAGCTGGGGCTGTGATGATATGGAGCTATGTGAACTGATCCACCTTGAAACAGGGAAGGGCTCAGGTCCATGTACAGATGAAAAACATCTGTTCTCCTGAAAGACACCAGGAAGAGTTGGAAGAGAAGCTCCCAAACAGCACAAAAATTAGGGCTGATATCACTCTGTGCTCCCAGAAATCAGCATGGTGTCATCAGTGGCATTGCCATGGAGCTGTGCTGCTTGCCTGATGTAATGAAGGTGCTGTGATGTTCCCTCTACCTTTCTAATTTCAGTCTGGTAAATGTCCAATAATGCCATTGCTGTTGCTACAGAACTATACAGTTGCAAAGGCAATTAAAGGGTTTCTGGTGTCAGAAAGGGAGTCCCCATGTGCTGAAGGATTACAGAGGATGGCGTGGGGGCACAGAACACGGTGTGTGATGTCAGCAGTGAGATAAGGGGGTGTACCAAAAAATCATAAAACCATGACAGGGGGGTAACTGTTTAACATCAGAATCGGTTAGCAGTATTTTGGATGCATTCTTTCCCATACCCATTCTTGCAATAATACTTTTCTTGGAGTATCCTGAGAGCAGGGAAGGCAGCAGCTGTACCTGGCTTGTGCTGGCTGTGAGCTCATTCAGAAGCTGAGGTTGTATTTTGGCACTGGCTCAGCTTTGCCTCCTAACACAATAGCTGAGTGGTGGCTGTGCTGCTGCTGGCTAACAGGGCTCAGTGCTGTACAGTGCAGCCTGCAGTCCCAGCCAGGCAGGACATCCTCAAGGACAGAGGCACCACAGCCTCTCTGGGCAACCTGTGCCAGCATTTGCCCGCTCCCACAGGGAAAAAAATATGCTTCCTTATATTTAAATGTGATTTCCTGCATTTCCACAGCCAATGAGGTGCCAGTGCTTTGTGCTGCCCTTGCCGTGCAGCTCTGTCAGCAGTGGAAGTGCCACAGACCGTTCTTCTCACTCTTTTGCCTTCTCGTATTCCGTGTAATGATTCTGAGTAACTGCTTCCATTGTGAAAACTTCTGCTGTTAAAAATTACTCCTGAGCTACGCATGTGAAATTCTATTGCAGAAGCTCTGTGACATCTTGGAGCTGTTTGTAAGCCATGTGACAGCAGCCTCAAAGTGCCTGCCCATCAAAACCACCGCGCTTAAAGAGTAATCCCTAAAGATGTCTTTCTGCCCAGAGAATGAGCTACAAACTGCTCAGAATAATCGTAACAAATGCAAAACGGAGGCCCGAGTTTGAGAGCCGTAGTTGTGCCTTCCTCCTCTGGGACGTTTGGGAGTTTGCATTCTCCTTTCTGAAACGCACATCGAGTTAAAAGATCGGGGCCGCAGTTGTTCTCTCTCTTGTCAGCTGCTGCCAGGAGCTGCGGTTCGTTACAGATCCCCCCCATCCTTGAGCGTAATTAGTTCACAGGTGGTGTCTGGAGATGCTTTTGAAGATGCTGCTGAATTCTTAACGCTGACTAAATAAGTAACGGTGACAGGTCAGAGAGAATAATTGAGAAATCTCCTTTGATTAATGATTTCACATGTTATAAGGGGCTTTTATAAAAATTGGACTTGGAGAGAGAGGGCTGTGGGTTATTTAATATTCTCAAGAACAAAAGCTCGGTTTAAATGAGCACTCTGGGCAGGTTGGACAGCTCCTTGAACTTCACTTACTTCTCCCTGATCTGCTTCCCCGCATATCTAATGTGTTTTAATGTGCCAGGATGCCAAAATAATACCTGCTTTCAAGCATGCTCTGTTTTTCAATAGGAAACATGTCAGTTCTCCTATATGAAGTTGCAGTTCCCGCTTCAATCAATAAGTAATTTGCATTTGGAAGATCCATAGGGCTGGACTCTGAATCTCAGCCTTTGTGGCATTGTTTCTCACCATTAATGCATCTTTCTGTGATGAAAGCACAGTGTGCATGGAGCTACACAGTTCTGCATGAGGGCAGAGGGCCACAGCGGCTGTTCACTGTCTGCAGAACCTTGTCCAAAAGCTGGACAAGTGTGGAAATGTCACTGGGTCCTGGGGTAACAGATCCCAGGTCGTTGAGAGTTTAACTTCTAACCTGTATTAGAAACAGGTGTGTTCTTGTTCAGAAGCTGCTGGGCCACTTTGCTGCCCCATCAATAACCCCAAGCTGGATGGAGGATGGATGAGCAGTGCCCCTTCCCAGGCTCCTGACAGGGACAGATGGAGAACAACGAAGGTTCTGTAACAGCAGAGCAGTGTGTTGTTCACATTAACACCAGTGCACTGCAGGACGTTGCTGCCTTACCAGGACAGTGCTCACTGCTGTTACAAACAGGTGGGCTCACCTCTCAGAAACTTCTCTAAGCCGTCCTATGGAAGCTGTGTTCTCACAGCCTGTGCAATTAGGGAAGCACTTCTGTTGATGTGAAACACGTGTTTCAGGTTACCCACGGTGCACTCTGTAGCGCTCTCCTATAGTTAAAGTCTGCATCGTTGCAGAAGGACGTTGCTCGCCGCTTGCTGAGGAGATGTATCATTTGGTATCAGAAGTGCTGCTTTCTATCAGCTGAAAAATAGGATTGGAAATAGGTCGTTGTTAGTCTATTGACTCCTTACTTACTAAGCCAGAATGCAAACTGCGAGAGTACTTCTTCTGATATTACACTGCCTGCAGCCTTCTGTCAGGGGCATTTTGGCAACTGAGAGTTTTCCCCCAAGGCAGCAGCACACATGGCAGTGCTGAAGCTGCCGTGATGCTCTGCGGGGCTTTGCACAGCAGTGAGAGCACTCAGTACTGCGGCAAAGGACACGTTGAGCATTTTGCTGAAATATCCCATTTTAACCAAGAAATGCTCTGCGAAGTTCAGGGAGAGCCGTACAGGGGCATCTTTGGAATGATGCCTGTGGAATGTGAACGGGTCGGGGTGGGTGAAGGCAGACAGGGAGCCATGGGCAGCACGTGGCCGTGCTTGCTGCCGGCCCTTCTCCGTCCGTGCTGCCCTGGAGGTGCTGGGAAGGCAGGTGTGTGTGTGCCCAGTGGGGGCACAGCAGGGCTCTCAGGTGTGGCCAGCAGTTTCACTGTGGCAGCATCACCCACGTGCAGGGCAGTGCTGGCGTTGGGATGGCACAGCGATGTATGTGCGGGTCCCCCAGGCTGAGCTGTGGCACTGCGAGGCAGCAAAGCTGCTCTGAAAGAGCCCACGTACACAGACATGCTGTGCAGAAGCAAAGAGAAGCGGGGGATTCCAGAATGTGATTCATTAGCACAAAGAGAGCAGTCTTTGTTTCTGTTTATCACACAGGGTATGTTTTATGAGGAGGTTTATCAGCCGGAATTGGCTGGCTACAGTAATTCACAGAGGAATAAATATGCATATATCCATCTCGATGAGACGTGTGGCCGTGTGCGGAACTTTGAAATGTACATATAACTGCATAGATAGAGCTTCAGGGAGGGTCCCAACTCTGCCCAGAATACCAAGGAGCTCCAGCTGGCTGGGAAGGGGCTGGCAGCTCGGGGCTGTTGCAGGAGGGCATCCTGGGGCGGGCAGGGAACTTGTCAGAAAATACTCATCTGAAAACTCCACGAATATGTCAGTTTTAGAGAAATTCAAACGCAGGACTATTGAGTTTCAAGTGGGAAAAAGAGATCCTGGCTTCCTTCCAGCCCACCCGCCTCATCCCAGCCTGTGCTGCTTTTCTTGTCTTTTCCCTGTCTGAAATTCTCCAAATGGAAACTTCAGTCTCTTGGCAGCTGCATCTAGAGTATCTGTGCAGCGTGGTCGTTTTGATGCAGTTCCCAGCGAGATCTCCAGCTATGTCGGATGAAAACTGGCACCCAGAGATAATACAGGATCAGCCACCTCCTTGTTCTGAACCCAGCGATTACAGTCATAGCTGCTTCCTTACTTTCCATATTCAATGCTGCTCACAAGACCTGCTCTACCAAACTGTTCTTTAAATAGTTGGGTCCTTCTCTGGACTTTCCAAATGAAATCTTAAGCAGCTGGTCAGGCATCCCAAGAAAGATGGTAAGATGCAGTTTTTCTTCCAATAGCATCTTCTGCATTAAAGAAAAGAACAAATCACAGGGGAAAACAGATGTGGTATTTGGACCACCCTACGTCCGTCAAGGAGCACGGTCACAGCAGCTCTGAATGGTAAAACAAATGCAGGCTGACCACGAGCTGTCACTGCTCCCAGGATGGTACCATGCTGGTTTTAGCCTTGGCTTTGGTGCAGAGCTTAACAATAGCTGAAGATGACCTTCCTCCAGTGGGACCTGGGCTGGGCAGCCCTGGCACGGCATGGTGAGGCCATGGTGGAGGCAGGCCTGGTGACCCACTGCTGGAGCTGCATGCTGAATAAAGCAGAGATGCGTGCTCAGAGCTGCCCAGGGCTCAGCACCTCGTCTGCAGAGGTCATATTAAGTACACAAACCACTTGCATGGTGGTCTGCAATGCCGTGAACTTTTCTTCCTTCCAGGCCTAGCTGCTAATGAGAGCTTATGATATGAATACTGAAAGAGGAACCATCTCCTTTCACAGATACAGGGCAGCACTGAGTGAGACCGCAGTTGTACCTGGAGTTTGTATCTTTGAGCAGCTGGCCTTCATAGAAACCCTGCATCCATTTAGGAACCCCTGTAGAAGTGGGAAGGAAACGCATTACGATCTGAGGCTCAATTTGCCATATGCTGCTCCACTGCTCCAGTAAGGTTCACAAGTTGCAGTTGTTCCTATGGTTTGTAGTAGGCAGCTCAGGGCTAACCCCTGTGTTGGCAGCAGCGTGCTCCCTCCCACCTGCCCTGTGAGCCCCCAGCCAGCAATGGACCCCAGCACCTTCTCACTTCAGCTTGCATCTCTCTGTCAGTCCTATTCCAAATGGTAGCAATGCACCTCTTCAAAGAAAATGTTGATGGAATTTATCCTTCTTAATATCTCTGATTGCAACCGAAGTGATTGCCTACCACTCAGCCTCCTTATTCAACAGGCGCGGTGTATAAGACTGTGCTGAATGAGTTTTCTGCCAAACCGAGGCAATTCAGGGAACTACTCTGTTTTGAAAGATCTAGAGCGTGTTCACTTGAATGAACAGGGTATGGATTTTATAATAGGAAAACAGCACGTAATTTGAATAGTCTGCAGTAAATTGTTATAGCAAAGCACTCGAGTTATAGAGACATTTCAGGAATGAGTAGTGCCTGCGATGCTGTTTGTTGGGTTTCCATACCTGCGGTCTCCCGTGGCCTCCTGTTAGAGTGTTTCATTGTAAATGAAGGAGGAGATGTGTGTGACAAAGAGGTAGGAACCCTCCGTCTGGTAAATGCAGATTATTGCCACTCAGGTCTCATTGAGTTATGTGGAAGTTTCATTGTGTAAAAACATGAAGAATTTTTGCAGCTTAAGGGTTATATGCAGTATGATTTGGAGAAGTGAGGAATTCTGTGTGCAGCGTGTGTCCCACATAATGTGAGGCCGTTTTAAATGACTCCAAGTCCACCTCTGCCTCCCTGCAGGCATGGCTCTTCATCTATAAGTGTTCAGAAGGTTGCTACCATTCCTGCTCCATGCCACATACTGTCTTTTGTCTCTTGAAATCCTGATTTAGTGCCCAAATCAATGGCAGAGGGGAACTGCCCATTGGCTGGCCGGGCAGCTTGTCTGACAGCCTGTGCTGCTTTCCTGTGAGCAAGGGACACACACGGCATCGGGTTTTTCTGCTTGTAAACTGCAGCTCACCTCCAACATGAGGGTGTTGAAGAACCTTTTCAGAATTTTATTTTTCTGCTTCAAAGTGCAGCTGCACTCACGGGGCCATTTGCAGCACAGGTTCACAGTGTGGGGAGCGGTGGCTGGGTGTCTTTGCTGGCTGTTGACCCCTGCCTTCCTGCACACGTTGCTGCAGTGAACTCCTGTCCTTCTTCAGTGGGAGTCCTCCTCCTCCTCCTCGTGCCAGCGGTGCATGCAGACAGGTGTCCGCCCGTCCATTTGCAGAAGTCTGCATGGTTTCAGACCCAGCTGCCTCCCTGGCACCATCAGTATTCCACTGACAATTCCACTTCTAGAAAAGCATATCTGTAGATCAGGACACATCACCTTGCACACCTTCATTAATTCCCCACCAGCTTATGCATTAATTGGCCAGGGACCACTGATGGGGAATGGGGACGGTGCTGTAGCTGTATGCAGCCGTGGTGCAGAGCAGGGCTGGGGATGCCAGCAGGGGAAGGGCTGCCAGAGGCACGGCCCTGACCCACACATTATGCCAACGGACAGAGATTTTCAAAGCTTTCAGTCTTAACAGGAGTTTTATTCCTAAAGTCAGCTTTGACAAATCTCAACTAGGCTTTTTTTTGTTGCTTTTTTTTTTTTCTTTTCTTTCTTTCTTTCTTTTTTTCCCTCCCTCTTCTGCATAATAATGCACGCAGAGCTGAGCCATAATGTCTCCAAAATCCTCTGGATTAAACTGAAGAGCAGGTGGGGAAGGCGGGTGCCTGGAAAGCCTCCCAGTGCCAAATCCACCGCTGGCAGCAAAACTGCAGCGTGGGAAGCAGCAGCACCTGGAGGGATGAGCCTGGGGGTCCTGTCGGTGGGGTCTATGGCGGTGGGGTCCCATCAGTTAGAGCCTAAGCTATCCCCAGCATGCGCAGGCTGTCCCCCACACCCCAGCTGTCCCAGGCTGTGTCTGCAGTCTCACTGCTCAGTCCCAGCCTGCTGACCCAGGCAGCTCCTCTTCTCTCACCGATCTTATGCTCACATCAGCAAATGTTGTTTCCATCTACTGCTGTGTGAGTGCATTGCTGCGTAGTGAGAAAAAAAGCAGTACTAAGTACAAAGTGGATGTGGTTGTGTCCGTGGCCTGCTGGAACACCATTTTCAAGAGATATGCTTTTTATTATGAGATTGACATTACTGAAAAGCAGCAAAGTTTGACTGTGCGATAAGCAGCTCCTGCCTTTTTTGTGGCTGGGCTTTACATGATGTTTTCTAAGTCCTCAGCTCACAGATGGTGGACCCCAGAATTAAAGCAGCAGCTTTAAATAAAGGAATTAAAGCGGTAGCTTTAAAGCAACAGCTTGTGTCCCTGCACAGGCAAGAGGTTGCCTGCCTCAAAGGATTAAACCTTATCACAGTGAGAGGGGGATGTGCATGAAATTCATATGCTTACATCAGTGTTGTGCAACACACACGCACCGAGGACAGCTTAAATTAATTGAAACCAAGTTTCCATATCCAGTCACACTGACAGCAGGGTGAGTTCCACAGTCACAAAAAAAACAACCAAACAATTAAAATAAAAGATTGCTTCTGGAGTCAGCCCACAGATTTCCACAGCTCAGAGCAGCTTTGTGCTTCCTCCTAGAACCAGCATCTCATGGGTAAGGGCACGGAGGTGCAGGGATGCCAGGGCAGCTGAGTAACAAGAAATACAGGTGTGATTTGTGCATGAAAACTGTAAGAGAAAGTACGTTGTTCAAAGGAACTTTGCTGAGCAGTGCTGGGAAAGGCTTTGCTGCATGCAGAGTCAGGTGTGTGTGTGCTAAAGACAAAAGGAAACGTTCGGGTTTGTTCTGCACGAGGTGGCCTTAATGGGGGTGAGGTGGCAGGGAGACGAATGCCTTCCCCTTGAGTCATTTTCTGATAAAGACGCATCGCTTAGCGGCAAGATGACAAACTGTACGTTCAAAGTGACAAATCATTTAATTAAAATTTACAAGCGGTTAAATACTCTTTGACCCAAATGGAGGCAGTTATCATGAATCAATTTTCAGGGGAGGAACCAGGCTTTCCAGCAGATCGATAGCTCACAGCTACAGTACCTGGACGGTCTGTGCATTTCTGATGCGTTACGAGTCCTGCTGGCTGCTGTGTAGTCGAGCTCAGAAAAGACCTCAATCAAGTTGAAAAGTAGAAACAATTTTACTTAGGCGGTGTTTGAACACGCAACTTTCATGAATAGTTAATGTCGTGTCAAGTGTTTGAGAGAAATGGTCTTCTATCTTAAGAGCAAATAGCTCAACTTTTGATGAGTTATGGTTCTTTATTGCATATACAGACCAGTGGAAATTGCAATCATCTTTCATGAATAGGCTCAGCAGTTTTTATTGTAGGAAACTCAGGGTGGCCGTTGCATTTACTAACTAATGTAGTAAATGTGAAATTGCCAGGGTAACACGCTCTTTTATTTATGCTGCCAAGCACATAATGTGCTGGTAGTTCCATAAAAATATGTATTAGAGGAATTTCACATGCCAGCAAGCTGTAGATCTCTTTTATGTATATGACTTATCCAGTGTCCTTCTACTTAAGACATACCCCATTACAAAGAAGAAGATTAAGCATCATTGACAAACGGGACACACTCAGGAGATAACCCTGATCTGGTCAGTCACCGTTGGAGGGAGCGCTGTGTTTAAACTCTTCTGGAATTAGAGTTTAAACACTTTGACTTTCCTGATTCTGTCCTCTGTCACGTTATTTGGGGTCGCTCGCAACCCCTTTGGTTCTGCGATTCTGTTGGGAGAGCTACTGAGGATCAGTTGATGGGTGTGCTCCAGCAGACTGCCATGAATTGAGCTCATTTTTAATATCGCTGTGGAACCGGGGCAATACACACACAGTGCGGGAAGGCGGCCAGGAGAAACACCCAGGAAGTTCTTGAGAAATTCGGCACAAGAGACGAACAAATAACAAACATTTGAGAATTGTCCAACAACTTCCACAGCGGAGGATTTGCTTAAAGCTTGTCAGCTCCTCCAGCAAAAAAAAAAATTCCCTTCTCATACACAGCCAACAAAAAGGCAAGAAATCATGTACTAACCTGTTCACTTAGTATCCTTTGTCAAGAGCAGAAGAATGATGTTCAAATTGTCCAGAAACTGTAAAGTTCAGTGCAAAAAAAACATAATTCACTGTGTTATATGACATAGCTGAACGTAGCAGAACCAACAGAATCCTCGTGATATATGAGGACTATCAAAGGTTGCCACCAAATACGTAGATTTAATATGCTGCTTAATTCATGATCTTATTTACAGTGTCTCGCTTCATTTTGAGGAAAGCGATTCTGACAACCAATCATTTGCAGTGAAGAAAGAATGTTTTACAAAAGGTCAGAAGTACAAATATTTTACATATTATCTCCTAATAAATGCATCTGCTCTTAAAGAAAGTGAGAAGGATCAGTGAAAGTCTTCAAAGCTATTTACGATATCTCAGCATCAGACTCAACCTCTAATTACCAATGTAAGTCATAAATAATTGTCAAGTATGCAGATGAGCCAAAAAAATCTATCAAATTAAAGTAATTAGCTCCCATGCCAAATTTTTCTGTCGCATTAAAATGCTTTTACTTTTCTTAAATGTGACACTTACAAATGAAGGGAACATTGTCAAGGAAGCAGTTATTGTAGGCTGTCAAAATTCCAAGCATAAGTACCTCATAACACCGTATGTGTTATTTCTGGAACAACCTGTGCATCCATATCTTGGCTTTGTAACCTTATAGCTGCTCTTAGAACATCATGTTCCTGAGCTGAGCCAGCCCGTCAAAATCAAACTCTTGTAGGCAACCGAAGAGTCACTCACCTGGTGCAGAGATGTGAGCGTGGTTGTGTGGTATGGGCAGCAGCTCTTGGCCATGCTTCCCTGAAGACCTTTCCAGACCTTGTGTGGATGGGAGCTGGGGGTCCCTCATCAGGGACCACAGTGCAGGGATGGGAGAGGTTGTCCCAGTGTAATCTTCTCCAAAGTTGCGTTTGACTCGTCCAGAGGAAGCTCGTGACCCATTCTCCTCCATTTACTTGTGGATTTCCATGCAGAACCATCCATCAGCCTACTCTAGACATAAGATCTATTCTCTCAGTATGTTCTTTTCTATTTCATCCTAAGCTGAAGTGATGATTGCTTTCACTGGTTGTTGTCACTACAGAAGATAAAGCCAAGGTTAGTTGTGTGCTGTAGACGTGGGTAGGAGGGCAGGCCCATCCTCGCACACTGAAACCAGCAGTGTGAGCAGAATGCTGTGAAGCAGCAGGGAATTGGGATTCATTTGAATGATCCCTTTCTGTTGCCATCCCACTCCGCTTCTACAGAGGTTGCTATTCCACATCTTCTATCGGAAACAAAAGGGGCTAAGCTGAGAAATACATTTTTTCACCATGGCTGTGCCACAGGGGACACGGGGAAGTGCACTCCCAGCATGGCTGGTGGCAAACCTCGTGCCATCACAGAATAAATGGAAGGGAAAGTTTCAAACAGAAAGAAAAAATAGAACAGTTATCATATATGTGTGCTTCAGAGACAGCATAGACTTTGCACTGCAGGCAAATACAAAGTCACCTTTCTGTAAGCCAGATTTGGGAAATGAATGTGATATCCATATTTAGTTACTGTACTGGAGCTCCAGGGTTACGTAGCATATATGTCACATAGGCATACAGTAAATGGGCCTATAATTGCCTGGGGTATGAAGTTACCACATGAATAGGCTCAATAGAATTAGTTCTGGTATCAGTTACAAGGAAGGATTTTCAATTAATGAAGGGCTTTAGTAGATGGTTCATTTACAGAACTGATCCAGAAGCGATTTCATCTTTCTCAACTGAAGAACTTCTTACTCTTCTCAAAATTTGAGGTTTTGCATGCATAAACTCAGAAAGAAATGCTTTTTTCTCCCCAGATCTGGGGCGAGATGGACGTTTTGGGAATGGCTCATCTGTCTCTGGATGACAGCTGAATACACCATAATTCAAAATCATCCCAGTTCAACCATCTTCCTTGTAAGCAGAGGCAAACCCAAGCCACGTTTTGTGGCTTTGCGGAGCACACTGATGCTCTCCAGTTATTTTTCTGCTGCTAGGAAGCAGGCTGCTGTATGTTGTGCTACCCACTTTACCCAAGGCATCACCTTTCTTTTATACAGCAGTAGTAATTCCAAAATAATTGATCATGTCCAGTTCTCCGTTCAAGGAGTTCTGCTTTAACCGGGACATTCCACAGGCTTCAGGCGCCCACAGAAATGCATCAGGAATGAATTCAGTATTTGTCCCCACGATGTCTCTTTTCTCCTTTCTCTCTCCTGTATCAGGGAGCACAAAGCTGGGCCCCGGGGTGCTGGTGGCCCAGAGCAGCCCAGCACTGAGCATTGCCACCCCACGTTACCCATCAGCCTGCTAGCACTAATCTCATTCTTATTTCAGTGCAGTGCAGTTGTAATGCACAGCATCAGTGGAAACATCGTCAATTAGGCTCAGCTTGATTGAGTTTGGGGTTTTCAGCAGGAATGGATTTTGTTTGGGGCTGGTTTTCACTTCAAGGTGCTTGCAGGCAGGCTATGCATGTGAGCCAGCCCTGTGCCGTGCCTGCACCCCAGGCCGCAGTGTGCTAGCCCTGACTTCTGCTTGAATGTGGAGTTGGAATTGTCACAGTTCTGTGGACTATTATTATGAAATAGGCCTTGTATTACTGTAGTAGCAACGCTAAGTCATGGCTGGAAGCAGTGCTTGAGCACCTGCAGTGCAATGCATCCGAGTGACTGGAAGGGCTGGAGCCAGGATCCACCTCTTCCCAGCCCTCATTTAAGGGTTGGTGGTGGAGGTGAAGGTATCTCTCTGGAGTTTCCTCTGTACCTGAGGCCTTCCAGAGGTAACCAACTTCTTTTCTTTATTCCTGTGCCCATGGCTGTTGAATTTGAGCAAACCCTCACTTGCTGTAGCCTGGGACCTTGCTGCTCTGCTGTCATTGCAGTGCTTTCCATCGCATTACGTATCACTAATAAAATCCTAGCCGGTATTTCCAGCTCATTAATATGCAGTAGCAGTTCATATGAAAATGATTATCAAGCTGTATTAGACTTAACAGTTATTCAACTTTTCTCATATATGCTCTGAAGAGGCAGAGCGGATCTGATTCCAGAAGGCGCTCTCCACTTGGCCTTTGGGCTAAGCAATAACTTTTATTTGAAGCCAAAGTTATTTGAGTCACTGACGATAACCTTACCAAAGAGATTACTGCTGAAATAGAACAGGAAATAATATTCCAAAATATATATATATAACTTTCCTTTTTTTTTTTTTTTTTTATAACACCTCGGGTAAATTATTTTTAGCACATCTAAAGGAGAGGTAAGCCTGGCAGACTCAAAGAAAATGGAAGCCAGGGTTTATTTCAAGCCGTAGAAACAATAGAGCCCTTTGACTTATTCATAGTTCTAACGTGGGAACATTGCTGATAATTATAGCCCTTCCAAATCCAATCCCACTGAGAAACGGGTTGGAACTGCAAGTTTATGTCAAGTGTTTGAATCTGTTGTTGTTCCTGTTCTGCAAAGAGAGAAGAGAAGAAGGAGAGCTGGGGATGGTGGCAGCCCCAGCATTGCAGCAGAGGAGGGCTGCAGGAGCCAGGCAGCATCAGGCAGCCTCAGCTGAGCACACCCAGGAACACAGGGCTCCTTCTTGAGGGGGAAACCTTCTGCTCTTTGCTCCCAGTGGAAGGAAAGGAACTGCTTGTAAGACATCTGGAAGTACTGATGAGGGACATCTCAAGATATGCGCAGTAGCAGGGCTGGATGCGATAAGCCAAGAGGTTAATTGCAGATTCTACAGCAGCATTCATTTTTCTGTGAGAATTAAAGACCTGTTTAAATTGTTCTGAACATCTTGCACACCACAGGCATGTCCTCGTGGCATAGGAAAGAGCCTGGAAGCTGTTCCTGGGCAGGGAAGCTCCAGGCACAGCTCTGCTGCAGGCCGGGGTTGGCTGCTGCCCTGTGCCCCATTGCTCTGCCTGTCCCCTGCTCTGCCTATCCTCTGCTCTGCTGTCCCCTGTGATGTTGTATCTCCAGTTCTACAAAACCTGGATGTTTCAGTTGTGTCTAATGGTGATGCATTACTGCATGCCTGGAAGGCTCCCTTCCTACAGCCATGAGACGTTGCATATGCAGCATCATTTCTGACAGATATTTATCCTCGCTGCTCTTAAAAACCTGCGGTGATCCGGACCCCTCACCCTTCCCACACGACCCAGTGCTGTTTTCCTCTGTTGCTGCTCCCAGTCCCCCCAGCTGCAGCCCAGTCCTGCCACAACTGCCTTACCTTCTCCGGGCCAATCCTTGTGTCCCAGTATCTCTGTCTGCTCCTTGGGTGTTCAGCTGGCCCGCTGGTTGGCCTTCCTTGTGGCTGAGGGGTCCATCTCCTGTCTGTCCGTCCATGAAGGCGGCCGTCCCACCACACGCTGCTCGGAGCTGAGCAGAGCAGCAGCCCTGCAGCACAGCCCGCACTGTATGTACACATCCCAGGAAATATTTGTCCTTTTGTTGAGACATAGCACTGATGATTCACTGCAATCACAGATGCTGTTCCGAGGACTTGTCACAGAGTCAAGTCTTGTTCTCCCAGCAAACTTGCAGTTGGCTATTTCTGTTAAAGAGAGGTTTTGAGAGACCTTACGTAGTTGGTTGTTTTTTTGGTCAGGTTACTTTTACTCACTAGGTGTGACCTGAATTCTAACCATGCCCTCAGCAGTGCTTGCAGCTCCTTCTCATGCAGCTGTTGCATTCAGATCCCAGCTCAGCTCGACTTGGGACGGACCCACTGCCCATGCTAGAGGGCACAGGGGATGAGATTTAGGACTTGTTGCTCCTCCTTAGCTGCGACCATTGGCCTCCTGCTCAGATGGCAGTGAGACAGCTCAGTGCTACCAACTGGTTGACAGTGGTTGGACGAGGTGATCTTAGAGGTCTTTTCCTGTCTTAATGATCCTACTACTCCCAGCTCTGCTGTACCCTCCAGACAAAGCACTGGGCTGTCTTCTTCTGTCCCTATTACTGGCAGCACCTGTAGAGCACACAGGACTGGGTAACATGGGCTCACCCCATGCTGCTGCTGCTGCTTCCCCTGTCTGCCAAAAGCAGTGGCTGACCTTCGAGGTTGATACACATCAGGAATTCTCAAGTTCTTAAAAGACACTTTATTTGTTCCAATATGACTGCACATTTCTCCCGCGGAAAGAAATTTGAGATAACTTGAGTATAAAGGATGATATATAAAGCCAAGTTTTATTCTATCCAGTCACAGTAATTTTCCTCATAAATACTTCTTGGTATTGTGAAATATTGCTTGCAGCAGAAGTTGGGTACGCCAGGGCTGTACTATTTTATCTTGCTAAACACTGAGGCAGTCTGTGTTCAGAGCCTGCTGCATTTATCCTATTAATGTATTAGCAGGACTCCTTTCCTTTGTGTTATTTAATGGAAGGTTTTTATTTGATATGATCAAATCCGTCTGTGTCTAAATGGAACTCCATTAAAGATATACCATGCAGCAGAGTATCAGGGCCTAAAAACGTTTTTGTTTTTGAAGCTACACCAAAAGCATGTCAGCAACACCCGCACGGATCCCGTGAGCCCGCCTGCTGTGGGCCCCACGGTTCTGATGCTGCAGTACCCACAGGCATTCGCCCCCAGCCTCCATTGCCCCATTTTTCCTGAGTTATCGGAGTCCATAGTAAACACACAGAGGTTGAGCAACCAAAGGGGCACGTGCCTGGCCCCCTGGGAGCTCACACTGATGGCCATGCGACATGTCCCCAGCACCACGGGGACACGCACTGTCACACAGCCCAGGGTCTGCCTGCTGTCCCAGCAGGACACTGACACAGCCCTGCCTACAGCCTTGGCAGGGCAGACACGCAGTGGAAAACCAGTTCTGAAGTCATGTGAAAGCTTTGACTTCTTTCCGTATCAGGTTTTGGGTTTGGCTTTTTTTTTCAGTTGAGTTTGGAAATTCTTTGTTCCAGAGGGCTATCTGTGAGCAGGAATCAGGACAACAAGAAGCTTATCACAAAATCAGATGCCATCTGACTTACGATCTACATTGTTGTATGTATTGTTGAGCTGTGTTTAGATGGGTGCATCACTGCTGACAGCATTTAGCATGAGCTACCTGTAGGTGTGTGGGTGGGAGGATGGAGAAGGGCTCTGCTCCTGTGGGGGGAACCTGGATCTGTAGGGCTGAGCAGTTCTGGTGCTGGAGGCTGAGCAAGTGCCCTTTGGTGTCAGCCCTGTAGACACAGTGTTTATATCTGAATGCAGTCTGACCCAGTATCGCCTGCCAGTTGAAAAGGAGATACAGAGCACAGCACAAATGGGGTCTTGATGGCTGAGCAAGGAATCATTTGTTCTTATTTTCTGTGCATACACTGAGATACATGCAAACACACACAGGGCAGTGTTTCTTTCCAGCGTCGTTGGTGGCATATTTATCTCAAGTATTCACCATGCTAAGCTTTAACATTTTAATGCAGCAAATAATTGTTTTCTACTTGCACAGATAGAGCAATCGTCTCAGATTCTCTGCGTCCCTGTTTACAACCACAAAAACACAACATTATTTACCCAGATCAGAAATGAGGAACAAACAGGATGTCTGCAGGTGTGAGGCAGTGCATCCTTCTCTCATTCACGTGAATGTCAGCAGTTCGTGGCAGATGCATGGGAACATGGGGCAGGAGAGGACGTTCTGAGTCCCCACCTCCAGCTCCTGCTCACCACTCAGATGCTGCTCACTGCAGTTACCTGAGTTTTCCAGGGGGTATTAGCGTGGTCAAAGCTCTGTAATCACAGCCTCCTTCTGGCAGAGATGTTGAAGGGTTCATTTTAACTGAACAAATGAATTTTGCATCGTGGCAGGTCTGCCTTGACAGTAACTGCACAGGACTGTGTAATGAGTGTCCTGGCAGGTTGATGGCTGTGCATGGGCCAGGGCTGTCCTGTCCCAAGGCTATCCTGTCCCAGGGCTGTCCTGTCCCAGAGCTGTCCTATCCCAGGGCTGTCCTGTCCCAGGGCTATGCTCCACAGGGTCTCTCCTCCCTCGACCCATTGCGTTCTCATGCATCCTTTGCAGACAGCTCCTCTGCAGCCGTCCATCCTCGGCTGCCTTCAGGTATCAGTGTACTTAGAGATGTTATCGTGGAGCTCTGGTGAGCCCTCAGGGACTGCTATCTTTCCATCTTCTCTTGTAACAGACAGTTCTGACAGCCCGGTCTTCATCTTGTTCTTACTGCTTTGACCTTGAATTGGTTTATCCCTTCCTTCTCCGTGTGCTTTAAATCTTGCATACAAACTATTAAGGCTTTCCTATAATAAATCATTAACCTGAATATAGTTAACTGAAATGCTTATTAACGTCTTTCTGTATAATCCATTTAACAGAATTACTCTTGCTTATTCAGACAACCTAAAGAGGTCCGTGCTTTTGTCTACCAGCTTCAGCATTAGAGCTTGTAATTATTTCTGGTTAATGCAGCCCTGGGTGTTAGCAAATGTTGGTTTACGCATTTCAGCGTAGTACTTTTCCTAATCTCTTGTATTAATTAGAGATAGTGATATAGCATTACTTTGCTCCTTTTATATTCACTACCAGGAGAGATGTCTGAATATAATCCTATCTGCGCGGAGAGTGCGCTCAAACACTTTCACAACTGCTAAGTGTGGCAAAACCCTCAGGATTACGCAGACTAATTGCTGAGTTGGGGAAGGTAGTGCACATGGGCAGAGCTGGCCTGGGTCCGGGGAGATGGTGTGGGGCTGGGGAGGTGGCACAGGGCTCCCTGGGAATCCCACCCATACACAGTGGGTTATTTGGGCCTCCTCCTCCTTCAGGTTTGTTTTTTTCTTTCACGTGGAATCATGCCCCATCCCTGCAGACACCCAAGGGGTCTCTGAGCACCTGGAGGAGCTGTGGGTGTTCACTGCAGGGAATGGGACCGGATGGCTTCTGATGGTCCCCTTCCAGCTTAATGATTGTATGAACCTTTGACCATGTGGTTGGTTAGCCAGCTCTGGGAGCCACAGCTCCTTCTGTTATTGACACAAGTAGATGTATCCTTCCCCATTAATTCACCTAGCACCTTTGTGCTGAAACAATGCAGCCATGATTTAATGAGCTTTACAAACATAGTGATGGCTCATATGCAGGAAATCAGATTTACATAATTTTCCACCGGCTTTTAGAGCCACTGAAATTCAAATTATCTTTACTTGGGGAAACTCTTTTAATATGCTAAAACGAAATACCACCTACATTATGCTTGAGTTTGCTAGCTTGCTTTTTCCAATGCATTAAATGTTGATTTGTCATGCTGCTTTATCACAGAAAGTTCCTTTTTAATGAGAAGGGAAGGGAGAGCCCAGCCCTGGTAGTTAGTCATGGCTGGAAGTCATTGAGTGAACAAAAGGGGAAACTTTTACATCTGGAATGAATGTGGGTGTTTGAGTTGTTTTCTTGGTGTGCTGCCAGGATGGGGCACCGTGCTGGCTCTCCTTGCTGCAGTTCAGCACCCATAGGCAATTTCCCACCCTTGCCCATGCAGACCATGGGGCACTTATACTCCGTGCAATGAACGAGGCCCGGAATCACTCCATGCCGTGCTCAGCTCTTCCATCTCGGGATATTTCATGCTGCTGTGACTCTGTGAAGGAGGTGGAGTGCTGATGAGTCAGCACAACAAACGTTGCAGCTCCGCCATACATAACCAGTGTCTGCTCGTGTGGGTGGCACTGGGTGTAAGGCATGCACAGCTTTTGTGTTTGGGGATAGTCCGCAGCGAAGCAGCATCAAAAGCAAACAGCGATACAGCACTCAGCACTCTGGTGGCAGTGGGTGTTGGGGTGGACCCCAATTCCCCTTCACCTCTTCGTGCTCAGTGCACTCCCACTGCACACCCCCAGAGCTCATCTCGTGTCCAGCCCCCATCCCACCGGTGCTGGTATCCCAGCTGGGCAGAGGGTCCCCATCTTCCCTGTGGGATTTTGCAAGAGCAAAAGCAGTGTTTGTGGTCGAGCCTGCTCACCCAGCAGTCGGCTGTTCGCCATCGTCTCGCGGCTCAGCACTTTTCTTGACTCTGTGTGCATGCATTCACTGCAATATTTAATTAGGGATTTGAGAGAGGCTTCCTATTAAAGCAAGTAAATACAATCTCTTCAAAGGGATTGACAATAAATATGCATCTTGTTGGCTAAGCAGAATGTTCAAGCTTTGGCTCCAAAAGCTAAGCAGAAAACATGTTGTTGTCCAACAGAGCTAAATATATTCCCCTCTGGTTGGTGTTAGTGGAGATTCTAATGCTCAGTAACTTAAAAACAGATACATTATTCAGATGTTTAAACTGAAGCACTCATCTGATGTTAAGTGCTCGCTTTCTGAAGCATTGGCATAAGAATGGGCTGTGCTCTGTGACATGGTGAGCACTGCTGGGGAGCTTGGATACCTCCACCACTTCGCTCCTGATTGCAGATGAACCCTTCTGCTGCTCTGACGTTATTGTAGAAGAACTACTTGTAAGCATTTGGGACTTGAGGGTAGGAATTGCCCCCTAACCCCTTTCTCTTCTCTCCGCAGCTCCCAGTACGGCCCAGTATGGCATCACCGGGGACGCCGAGGTCCTGTTCTCCTGTTGGTACCTTGTGTTGACACTGTCCTCCCTCACCAGCATATTCTACCTGAAGAACATCATTCTGCACTGAGTGTAAAGAACCCTAAAAGGCTTTTAAGGATTCTCTGAAAGTGCTGATGACTGGATCTAATCTGGTAGAGTTTGTTAAAAGCAGCGTGGGATATAATCAGCAGTGCTTGCGTGGGGATGATCGCCTTCTGTAGAATTGCTCATTATGTAAATACTTTAATTCTACTCCTTTTTTGATTAGCTGCATTACCTTGTGAAGCAGTACACATTGTCCTTTTTTAAGACGTGAAAGCTCTGAAGTTACTTTTAGAGGGTATTAATTGTGATTTCATGTTTGTAATCTACCAGTTTTCAGAAGCATTCAGTCATGGTCCGCTGAATCGCAGACCGTAGTTTACAAAAAAAAAACAAAAAGGAGAATATTGCAGTAAAATGGGCTCCTTTAAGGCTGCAATACAACATTCAGTTCCCTTCTTAAATAGCATTCTATCCACATGTACACAGGAACTTTTTTTTTCTTTTTTTTTATATATATATAAAAAAAAAAAAAAACCAACAAATAATATTGCCTTCAAAATATTTCTTCAGAATATTACACATATCTAGATTTTCTTCCAGCATGATATTCAGGTCTCAAGAATGAGCCTTGTATTATAACTGCATTGTGCAGTACTGCTTTTTGGTTTTCTTCCTTTCTCCTGCAAATTCAGCATGGGTGTGCCTTCATAAAACACTGTTTTCCTCTCCAACAAATCTGGAATGTGCTTTGGGAAATGCTACAGCATCCTTTTGAGCATAACCGATCTCTAACTGAGGACAAAGGTGCTATTGGCTAGGGAGAACACGTCCCCTCCCATCTCCGGTGGGTAATGGAACTGCTTCAGACCTACATCTTTAGGCAATCAGACAGGGATAGCACCGATTCCTTTGTGTTCTTTCCCCCCACTCAGCGGTGGATGATCTGCATTAAAAAACAGTTTTCCCATTACAAAAGAGAGCGCAAATTGTTTTGAGACATCTTTTGAATGTAAGAAGGTTTCCCGTAGTCATTCTAAATCAGAATTCCTAAGTGGTTGTAAATGTGAGAAGCTGAATCATCCCTTTTGTATTACTGGCAAAAATATTATGTGAATTGGTATTTTTCTTGCACTTAATTTTGTACTGGTTTGGCTAATTTAGCAATGATAAAGGATGCTTTTAAGTATTAGATATCTGAAAATACGTAAGGTATCAAGCAGAATTTTATATATATACATATATATATATAAAATACAGATATATATTAAAACGAGGTTGCTCCAATAACCGTACTGAAGTGCATGCTGCCGTCAATGATGCATCTACAGACAGGACTCCATTCCTGATGTACAAATACTGTACAAATAGCTTGCCGCAGCAGTTTAGTCGTCATACATGATCTCCTAGGACTGCAGTCTATCAAGATAAGACTCTCATTAAACTCAATGAAGGATCAAGTTTTGAAAGAGCATATAACATCACTATTTTTCCCGAGCAGCCCCATACTACATCAGTGCGAAATGTTGCTGCAGTTTACAGCTGAATTTAACAATGCCGTCCTTGTGAGTCGTGGCTGTGTCCAGCAGCCCTGGAACACAACACCTCCTATTGACCCCAGTAGATGCTGATGTGCTTAAAAAAACCAACAGCTGACGACATGAATAATAAAGCCATTCTCTAAGTACTGCATTCCCTCTCCTAACGATAAGGTTTGTGGCTAGCAACTGCAGATGAGTACTGTGCACACGCAGCAGTTCCAAATACCCCCGTTTCTGAGAAGGCAAATTCTGAGTTGGGTGGGTCTCCCTGTGTACTGCCCCACGCTGTCGCAGCGTGCAGTACAGATGCAGGGTGTGAAGTGGAACATGTCGACTCCAGAACGCGGCAATAAAATGGCCCAGATCTGCTGGCGTTTAGTGGCAGGTTGTGCTGTTTCCACCACGTCGTTGGTGGCCGTGTGCTGCGTGGTGGCCGTGCTCGGAAATGTTTTTGTAAAACCTCAAACAACGTGACCAAATCTGTTCTTGAAGGAAATGGTTTAAAGCCAACTCACATGATGCTACACGCAGTCCTTACATTCTCTCCCTTGTATTGCAGCTTTAAAGTGCTATGTTTTAGAATCCGTTGGAAACAGTGGTGCTGCAGAAAATGTCACATCCGTGCGGTCTTGTGAAGAAAGTGAAGGGGGTGTGTGTAACCCAGCTCACCCACTGCTCCCCGTGTCAATCTGAGACGGGGCTGTGCTGGGGCCGGGTCCAATTGGGTGTTTCCATTATGATTTCATTTTGCTGATTCCCGACATCTGGAACCTAAGAATCCCAGCAGCAGAGCGGAGCAAATGGCAGCTTTACTAAGCATGAAGAAAAGGAGGTGTTGGCTGTTGGCAGACGTAGAGCCACTGGTTTATGCGGACGAGGCTTTCAGTCCCATTAATTTTCCCTTAAATTTGTGGGTACATTGTTGCCATCAGTTCCAAAAAGGAAATGATCCATGAACGTTTGTAGGTTCTGGGAGCAATTTATTCAGGCAGAGGAGGTGTCTGAGCACCAAGCAGAGCCCTGTGTGCCCCAGTGGCAGCAGAGCCATCGCTCGGCATGCAGCCAGCACCGGGCATGGGCACTTAGCTTCATGCACCTGCCTTGAAGGACGTGGTACGTGAAGTTAAATGAGCTGAGGTTTTGGCAGGATCGGAGCTCTAGGCAGCACCGATCCGATCAAGAACCTCAGCTCTGTGGTTAATCTGTTGTGTGTGGAAAAGTAATGGTGTGGTTTGCGACTTGCTGGGACGTTGCTCCAGCACGGGCTGCTGCGATCTGAAGGCCACGGAGTTGGCAAAGCCCATTCACTCTTCGGTTTGTGGGGTGCGTTTGCTTCGGCAGCCGTCTGACAGTGTGTCCTGTGCTCCTCGGGATGGTGGACCCATACTTCTCGTATCTGTTGGTCAAATAATGTTCTATTGACTCCCACTTTTAAAACGTGAAAAATAAACGGCTTAGCTCCAAGCAGTAGAACTGGATATGTGTGTTAAGAGCACTGTCCGCACTGGCAGCCCCGAGCTGCGTGGTGCCATAAGCCCCTACTCGTGTGATAACTCAGGTCTGCTCATTGCCATTGCGTCGGGGACATGAGCAGCAGCAGCGATGCTCTGACGGTAGCGTTGCTGATCAGGATATTATTCTGTTGCCGAATGAAACTCGTAACTTCTTGAACAAATGCCATTTCTCAAGGTTTATAACTTGGCAGAAGTGTACTCATCATTGCCAGGCAGTGTTTTTTTAGACTTTTCAATATATATATTTTTTTTAGAAACTGTGCCGTTTTTTAAGATAGATACAGGGGTGTCAAACACCGCCACCAGGAAAAGCTGCTTTTTTGCACATTTTCAAAGTTAGCATTTTAGACCAACGGTGGTAAATGTTACGCTTACCAAAATCTCTTCTTATTCCACATAAGTGTGTTATAAAGAATGTGTATACCAAAATACGTATTTACATGGATGAACAATATGCCTTAAAGACTCAGTGTGCATTTACTTCTGAGATTGGACCAGGTTTGTGCCCGGTCTAGAGGTAAATAATCCATACTTCATAGCTGCCATGGGAGATTCTGTTTCTTCAAAAAAAAAAAAAAAAAAAAAAAAGGAAAAAAATAATCAATGAAAATTCAATTTCTTCTCGGAGAACCTTTAGGAATTTCAAAATTCTTGTATAAACTGACAGATATGAGGAGGTTTAGGAAAGGGGTGAAGCTTCAGCTCTAGCCCAGCAGTGAGCAGACTGTTGGCAGCCCTGTCCCCATCCCCTTCCCTGCTCCTGTCCCCAGCCCCAGCATGGCCAAGCCACCATGTGGGCACCTCCTTTCCTCTTCCTTGCCTCTCTGGAGACAAGCACACCCATAGCCCCTGGCTGTGCCACGGCAAAGAAAAGAAAATCCCTTTAACACCATAAATGATTAAAAAAGAATAAAAGAATCTTAAAAGTGAGAAATATAAGTTCTTCATTGAGCCTTAACAACAGAGTAGATGAATAGTTGGAAAGAGGAATTTACTTGGCGTGCGTGTTGATGGAGTGAACACCCCTCAGCTGGGTTGGCTTCGAGTTTGGTCACTGTTTCTCAGTGAGCACAGAGGGAAGGCAGGGAGCTCGCTGTGGGCAAGGACACCCACAGCACGGCTGGACACAGCCAGGATGTGCCAGGAGGGGCTTGGAACAGCCATGGAGGATTCTCAGGGACTGCTGCTCTGAAATTTGATGAAGTTTTTTACCCAGAGGGCAGTGACGCACTGGAACAGGTTTCAAGTCATTTTCCTTGTGGTCACTTTGATTCCCTGGTAGCTCCTCACGCAGCCTCTGTGCCACCAGGTAAACCTGAGCAGAACAAATGTGTGCAGCAAGGCAGAGTTTGGTGAGGAGGGGAGGGGAGCAGGAGCTGCTGTTGTGCTGCCGCTGCAGACGCAGGAATTTCCCCTCTTATCTTCCAAATATGAAAGCATTAAAGCATTCATTATTCCTCCAAACCCTTTCTTTTTTTTTTTTTTTTAATGCTGCAAGATAGAAAATGCCTGTAAATGATGATATATATCATATTTGGTATCTAGAGGGTGAAATTTCTTCCCTCCTAACACACATCCATCCTTCTCTTTATTCTTTTTCAGCCAAAACCAAAACACAATTCGCACATTACGTGATGCAATTTATGTGCAATAACACCAGCTTTTCCACTTATCAAAACCATTATAGTCATAAGCACATAACTCCCATTAACCTCAGTGACAGCAACTTAAACGTGAACCACAAGTGAGAATAAACCTTAAAGATGCCATTTAACAGCAGCAGGCTTGTTTTCTGGTACGAGTCTAATGGTGAGACGAAGGTTCATTTCCTCCCCCCTGCACCTTTTTAGTTCTTCCTCCTTGTGGAAAGTGCCCTTTCCCTGCCTGCAGGGCAATCTGCTCAGCTCGGTGTTGTGGTGGTCAGGATGTGCTCTGTGCTCATGGAGCACCATGTCAGGCAGCACCCAGCAGTGCCCACGCCATGCTAACGAGGCAGCTCCTCGCTGCCATCCCAGCTCTGTAGCAGCTACAGGAGGTAGCATGCTTCATTAGGCTACAACAGCTTAAAGATGTTAAAAGGACTGCTTTTCCTCTCTCCTTTAAGTGCGTTGGGTTGCTGTTCCTTGGAGCTTTGAATTCACGGTTTTCTTCATTAACTTTGACCTTTTTACATCTATTACAATAAGAAAGAAATAGAGTTAACTTTAGAGCAAGCTCCTGTAAACGCTCTTCTCCTGGGCTTCCACAAGGCCTGGTGCAGGAGAGCCACTGTTTGCTATACAGAAGGATTTGAGGTTAGGGCTCCTAAGCTGCCCCAAGGGGTTCCTCCGTCACTCTCAGCTGAGCACAGACCCCTTGCAGCCGGTGCCCATGGGCAGCAGAACAGAGGGCACACCAGGCTGCTGGGCAGCTGCCATTCCTTGTGGGATATTTGTGTAAATCTGAAACTGCTGAGGACATAGCCATGGGCATCAGTCATGGGTAAGCTACAAGCCCAGTTAAAGAGAGCAATGCTCCCAGTCCCCACTACTCCAGATATCCCCAGATAATCTTTTTACCAACCAAGCGTGGCTTGGGTCTGCAGACATAATTGTGACAATAACTGGAAGCGTTTTCCCTTTGCTTTCCAGTCCAGTCCAGCCCCGCTGTGCTGCTGGGACGCCCAGCTCTTCCCAGGTGTCGCCTTCTTCTCCTTCTTGGTGCAAACCAAGGAGCGATGTGCTGCTGTGCTGCCCGTGCATCCTGTCCCTTCGGGGTTTGCTTCCCATGTTACCCAAGCGGGGCCAGCACTGGGGGTGCAGCTGCAGCTCCCGGGCTGTGAAATACCTGCTGGAAGTGCACCCGGGCTTCAGCACAATGTCCCCTTTGTCGCAGGAGTCTGGATCGGTGTCTCAGCCTTTGTGTCAGTGCCTTACAGTTCTGCAGGGCAGTGTGGGCTGTGTGTCCCGCTGCTCTCGGGGGGACCCCCACTGGGAGAGCGCCGCGTTTGTCCTCTGCCGATGAAAATGTGCTCATTTTTCTGACAGACTGTGATCTTGAGATCGTTTCTCCTCGCTTCTTCATCGCACGGATGGTTGCGAGAAGTAATTATTTTAGCATATGGTGAGATGTGCAATTATTACCGCCAGGCTCTTCATCGAAGACAATCTGCTTTAGTGTGGCTCTCCCGTGAGCGCCGGCGACACGGGGCTCGGCCAGTTCTGGCACAGAAAGCAGCAGCCTCCCCCCAGACAACTTCTCGATTTCTAATTCCTCCCAGAGCCGTGACACTGTTGTAAATGGCAAATAATAATGGTCACGGGAAGGAGTCTTAAAGTGAATCACAATAGCTAGATGTCACGGGCTATTAATTGAATAATTGCTTTAAGTTATCATATTCACGATTTTGGTTACGAAGGCATTTTATGTGTAGCTAATGCTCTCTTAGCAAACCTGTGACTTGTGAAAAGCGCCTTAACGTTCCCATAAATCACAGTTTCCATGGCAGGATCCCCTCGCCTTGCCCCGGCGTGGGCACAGAGTGGAGCTCAGGCAGTGGGGTGCGTCCCTGCAGTGTGACAGCCCCCGGCACCAGGCAGGGCAGGGGGCACAAATCAGGCAGTAGGGAATGGCCACCACGGGCTGTGTTTGCTAAAGACAGGGAGATAGCACGCTCCAAGACAGGCCAGGCCACATGGAGCTCCTGCAGCAGCCCCAGTGCTGGTCTGAGCTCAAGGTGGCACACCGTGCCCCTGCCCACCCCCGAGATGGATCCGTGTGCCCCGGGGAGGGCCGGTGTTCCCACACACAGCTCCCAGCTTTAAGTCAGCAGCAAAGGTGCAAACGCACTCATCAGAGCACTCCCGCAGATGTTCTTATTTAAAACAACCTGAACCTACCCAAAGTAATAACCCAGAAACTGCCTCACCGCTCCCATACGTTCTGAGTCACTGCTGCAGAATACCACAGGAATATTATTTTTATAAGAGTGAGCCATTTGCTAAATAAGCCACCTGTTAAATAAACACTCCCTCTCCCCAAATATTGCTGTTTTGTTTTCCAGACTATGCGCAATCTGGATTTATTTTAGATGAGAAGAGATAATCACTAAAGAAAAAAACCTGTATTTTGACTATTTGAAACCATCCATCTTGTGTGCACATCTGCTCCTCCACGAGCTGGCACAGCGCTTACATTAACGAGAATCATCGTTCCTTATTCAGCCGGGAGCTAATGAACTTCTATCATCAGACCATGGCAGTCGTCATTCATTTTAACTTCTCCAAGCCTTCGGTTGTTTCCTATCCAGCCGGCCTGGCTTGCCAAGAGAGGCGTCCCCTCCATCCTCACTGCACTGCTATCTTTCTCATGCTTCTAAAGCCACGCTGAGCATCACCCCCATCCTGCAGTGTGCTGTTACTGGTGGGCTCCCCACCCCACAGCCACATGCGCTCAGCACAGCTGCAGGGAGCTCACGTGGGAAGGATTCAGCGTTTGCTTTTGAGGGCTTCTCACCAACCTGAGAGCCAGGGTCTGTCAGGGTCCCAGAAGCCGCAGTTCCCCGGGCACTGTGATGTTCTTCCCCTGTCCCGGAGGTGGGAGAGCGGCGTTTGCAGAGCAGCTCCATGCATCCTGTGTGTGTGCAGACATTAGTGGGAATTTCAGACGGCTTTAGCAGGTTGTGCGTCCTCGGGTCTGCAATTAATAGCTTGTGGCAAGTAATTAGGCAGCACAGACAGAGGCTTGCAGGTTGGGTGTGAGCCCTCGCCCATGGCGAGCCGTGCCAGTGCCATGTCCTGCTAGCTGCTGAGAGCACCGCTCTCCTCTGAGCCGTGGCACCGCAGCAGCACGGCCTATGGCTGTTGGCAGCAGGAGCAGGCAGGGATCCCTGTGAGTGTGTCCAGAAGGATGTGTGCCACTGTGAGTTCGTAGGAAATTGCAGGCACAGAGCGGGACAAAACTGCTTCTGAAAATCAGCCCCATCGTCTCCTGTTCTCTTCCCGAGAGCCTTTGTGATGACAAGCCCGCTGCCATTTGGCATGGCCACGCGTGTTTCCCCATTCTTTGGCTCTCAGCACCTCACACCTTGGCTCGGTCACCTTCAGCTGGTGTTTCTCCCACACATCTGAATGACACGGCAGCAAAACCCTCAGCACACAGCCCGCACCCCTCTGGGCAGCTGCCTTCTCCTCGGGCTCAGTGCTCTGCAACCATGTGCTCAGCGAAGCCTGCCAAACACCGCATCACTAAGTCACTCTGTGACTTTTTCCCAAGCACTTTCATGCATCTTGACTCTGATGCAAAACCTTAGAGCCTGCTCTACTCATTTCCCTTTAAGTGCAGCCCTCAGATTAATGGTGCCTGTTAATTAGGCAGCTAAACCCAAAGGGAAAAAAACCCTTAGGAGAAAAAAAGTAATACTTCTCATTTGAAGGTACTGTGCTGCAAAACACATTAATGACTGGAGCTGGGTTTTAATAACTAAGAGACGCTTTAATTAGAGTTGACATATGAACCAGGTACGCGCGCCATGCCCAGTGAGGACTTACATACGTGGAGATGTGCGTAGGTTACATGCACATGGCTGAGCTTCAGCTTTTGAACCTCTGTGCTCTTCAGTGCTTTACAGAGAGGAAAGAACAATATCTTGCATGCAGTAGCACTAGTGCCAAAACAAGTTAATGAGGAACTAGTGCAGCCGCCCTAAGGAGAAAAGGAAAAAAGTTGCATCCATGTAGGACAGAGCCTTCCCTTCCCTCCTCACCTCGTCCCATTCCATGCAGAAATCCAGGACTTGTTGCTCTCAAAGAATAGACTTCAAATTTCTATACTCACGTCAGGGCAGCATTAAATATTAAAGCGAGATATTAAAATTTCAGAGAGCCTAAATTAAACCTGAGGTATTCAGAAATAAGTGTTCCTGCATATTTAATACTAGACATCTCGTAATTAACTTTAAGAAAATGAGGAGCTGCCGAAAAAACGGTGACCACAGCTGTGACATTCCGTGCACACGCTGAGTTTGCTATGGAGGAGGGTTTGTTAGCAGGAGGAGGAGGCTGGAGCTGAAGTAAGCCAGGGTGGATGGGGATTGGATGTCCCTGGAAGAAGATCTTCACTGCCCACAGTGTGACCAGCGGGGTAAGCCCGGTGCCCGGCAGGCTGCCTGCCCAGCTGAGCAGGTGCCCTTGGCACACAGCATAGGGACATTTTTTCTCCCTTCACCTGAGTTCCTGGGGCTGTGAAATAGCTCTGGTTATCACAGGGCTCCTCGAGATTTAAAGCACCTGAATTTATTATTCTAATGTTTTCATCCCGTGTGCACTGTTATAAATGGGAAGTTGCTTTAAGTCAATTGCATGCCAAATTTTTAGATCTCTCCGAAGATTTGAGCATAGCAAACAAGGCCACGAGTCCTGCAGGTACCAGCAGCAGCAGCCAGCTGTGTGCTGAGCCTGTGGGCTGAGTGGTTGTGCCCCTGCTTAAAAGCACATAACTAAGATTACTCAGTTAGCAGAGTCTGCACCCTGCACCCTGAACACAGGGCTCTGCCTCTGCTCAACCTGCTTCCACAGATACAAGCGATCTTATCCTCACAGCCCTTTGTGTCTGTGGAGGTCAAGTGGAGACCACCAGACACCCTCCTACAGTAGAACAAAGCTCTGTTACAGCGGGCAGGCTCAACATTATGGGCACTGACTTAACACTGCCAGTTTGTCCAGTCAAAGTAAATACACTTTTTACGTGCCTGCACAAAAGCTGCTCCACTAATATGGCAAAAGGCATCATCACCTTTGTCAGTGGTGACACCAAATGACCACCGTGTGTCACACAGCAGCTGGCACTCATCCCTGTGGGCAGGATGAGCAGTAAGGCAGCATCCCAAAAGCAACCCAACAATCACCCAACAATATTCCAACAGCAACCCAACAACATTCCAATGGCATCCCAACAGTGTTCCAACAATGTCCAAACAGCATCCTAATAGCATCCAGCAGCAACCTAACAATGACCCAACAACATTCCAACAGCATCTCAACATCAACCCAACAGTGCCCCGACAGCATCCCAACAACATCCCAGCAGCATCCCCTGGTGCAGGGCTCCCAGCAGCGCCCTAAGACCCAGGCCCAGTGCACACTGCAGCACAGCTGTGGGCTGCAATTTGTTAGGATGAATGCTAACTTGCAGTACTCGATTTTGGAGGGTCGCTCAGCACAATAGCAAACCACTCATTTCTAGCAAAATATCAGATTATGGATGGAGGGGAAGAGAAGGGGCTTGGAGAGATAAAACCATATACTGACAAAACAATAAAGGAAAAATCAATCTTGATGACAGATGAGAGAGGAGATTTACAGTGTAATCAGAAAACACAAAGAGATTCATGGCTTGGCAGAGTGGTATCCAGGCAGCATTAGTCTATAGATGGCAACACAATCGCGCCTCCAGATCTGTCTGCGTGTTTCTGAACAAAGCTCTCCGTGCATTCTGTTGCAGTGGGCACTGCAGGCGTGGATCTCAGTGCTCCATCAGCACACGGTGCCCCTCCACAGCCCCACAATCCTTGGGCAGTTCTGATGCAGTCAGCTACGCAGGGCATGCATTGCAGCAATGGATGGAGATCAGGAGCTTGCCCACAGGGAGAGGCAGTGCCATGCAGCTCCTCCTCGCACAGCCAGGGCAGCAATTAGTGTGGAAACCGAGGCAGCCCTGCGCTGCTAATGAGCTTCTGGCTATCAAGCCATTGTCTTAATTTCTAGGCAGTTGGATAACCGATCTTTTAGATAGGATCAAAATGGCCACTCAGCTTGAGTCCAAAGAAATCCTGATCTATGAGTTTAATACCATGTAAAGCTTAACATACACTTCAGCCTGAACCGGTTCAGATTGCCTGGCACTTTTTATCTCAAAAGCAAGAATCACACAGCGAGACCCCGAGGCGATTTAATCATCGGTTGCAGCAATAGAAAAACAAACACTTTTTTTTCCCTCTCCGCAAAAGATCTCCCACCCTGTGACGGCCGCTCTGATCTCCAGAAGTCTGTTCTCTCCCCTCCAGTGGGACAGGGGTGCTGGGCCACGGGCTGTGCCCCACAGCATGGACCTCCTGTCCTGCTGTGCCCACCTCCACCTGAGGCCAGCAGCAAGCACCGGGAGCTGTCTGCAGCCTGCAGCCTGCCGGGCCATGGTCTGTTGAGAGCAGCTCTCTCGCCTGCTTGGGAAGGCATTCATATCCCAGCCAGACCACCTGCAGCCACTGCACCACGCTTTCCTTACATCTTGTCTTTGTGCTCATAATCAGCTCAGGGCTCGTGGTAACAACAGCACGAACAAAATTAGCAGTGAGATAGGTAGATAAGCTCAGCCCCAGCCAAGAAAACCATGATACTGTGTCTTTTTTTTCCCAGCATCTCTCAAAACATCTCAAGTAGGGTGTCAAGTGCAGACCCACAGGGAATCTGCAAACCCTGGCAACGTGCAATTGCAAAACAAGGCATGCACAGGGGTTAAACACACAGCCCAGTCTGTAGCACGGATGTAGGTTTGTAGACACTCTCACCCTGTCAATTATTTAAAGAACAGACGGTGTAGAAAAACACAGCAGAACAAGTTGGAGCAGATGCAGCAGACTGGTGGTGAGTCTTCCCGACCATCCTCACCAATAACATCACCAGAGAGCCCTGGCTGTAACAGAATGACACAAGTTGTGAGGATGTCAACAAAATTGTTCATACAGCACTCTGAAAATGCACAGCATGGCACACAGAATAGAAATGACTGTGATACCAGTTACGGTGGGGAATTAATTCATCCTCCATGAAGCTCTGCATCACAGTAGCAATAAATCAGTTGACTGATAAAGGCAGCAGCACTGAAAATTACACCATCTTTTGGCCTACTGCCTCGATCAGGAAAATGACAGAGATTGGAAACCACATCACGCTCTCCCTTGGTCCCTCTCCCCTTTGCTCCATTGAGGCCTTGGTTAGCTCCTGCTATCTTTTATGTTTAGAATGTTGGGAGCAGAAATGTGAGCAGAGGAAAACCTTGAAGGCATCAGGATGACGCCACACTGCTGCAAGTAACAGATGACTGACTGCCATCCATAATTTTCCCTGAGATAGTTTCAAAACAATGAACTCCTCATTTTCAAGCCAAGCCATTTGCATGCGTCCTTTTCTCCTTCGTTCTCAGATGGTGGGCAACCAGAATTTTATTTTGCACAAAGTTCTTAGGCAGTATTCATCCACAATCATCAACAAAATAAGTTAATACATGTAGGCGACTATAATGACAGTAAATGCAGCGTAGGAGGGATAATATGTGCTTCATTGTCAGTGCTCACATGCTGAATTAAATACTCTATTCTGGTCAAATGCTAATCCATTCCATGAGCACTTTTCCATAAACACGTTTTTTAAAGGTGGTAGAATACAGAAGTGATATGAATAACATATTGAAAGAATCTGATAGATGTGAGCTGAAGAAGCGGCGTTGTTCTGCAGTGCATCGCTTGGCACCGGCATGAGCTGCACAAATAAGTCTTCATGATAACATCAGTTCAGCCCTACATCAAGTGCACCCATCAGGAGCACAGTAGCATCAGCCCTCGTCTGTAAAGGACACGTTCTTTTCACAATGGTTTGGCCACAACTGGCCAGATGATGAGGATTGCCTCAGCTTTGAGCACCGGTGACTACTGACTATTTCCCTTCTCTGATCACGGGATTTTAGGGTTTGGAAGGGACCTCTAGATGTCATCGAGTCCAACCTGATACACTGGAGATTTTCTCTCTTCTGGTTCACACCATGTCCGTGGGGAGGGAAGGCGAGGGATATGATGCTGTACTGATGCTTTGAGCATAACTGCCACAGGCCCCACGCACCCGGCTGGTGCTTTTAATTACTCTGCTAATGCAGGGAGAACTCCAACAAGCAGTAAACAGCAGCACCCTGAACTAATGCCTTGCTTCTCTGCTGTCTGTTCTTCACAAAGATATTTTCCTTAGCGATCCAGAGCAAAAGGCTTAGTATGGGATCATGTGACAAGGCAACTCAGAAGGATAAATCGGTCCGCAACACAAAGCTCAGCATTTAAAAAGAAGACAATGTGAGAATGGTACCTAAATGGTGCTGCCCATTTTGGAGCTAAGAATAGGCTCAGAAAATCAAGGCGACTTTCAACAAGTAACTTCAGCTGGTTTTAAAGGTGACCCACTAGAAATCACCAATCAGATCTGGCTTTGTGCTGAATGGTGAAATTGGAATAAATAAAAGAGTATTTCTGCTCCCGGCCCCAAAATGTCCCCAACGCCAACACCGGCTGCAGACCCACGCGGGGCAGCAGCCCTGGCCTGGGGGTCCCAGCAGTGAGGAACAGAATGGTGATGTCACTGGGGGACAAAATGATCCATCAGAGCCCTCTCAGATGTGACATAGGTGATGTTCTCACTACTGAGGGAACAGAGCTCTTTCTTCATCCTTCTTCCCTCTGCCTTCTAGGCAGAGACCCACTGGTGGTCAGTAGCTCCAAGGCTGCCTATGAGTTGCTCTGTGCAACGTAAAGCCAAAGTGCCACATATTTAAAAAAAAAAAAAAAGCCATCACACATGTTCAGTTCCAATGAGCTGGTGGATTTCCTTAGATCCTGTGACTAATGCCCAAATTTCAAGAGTGCTTACTCCTAATTACAGACTTCTGCTTCACTTGCAAAGCACATCACCTATAATTGCACATCTTTCCCATATCTCTTGGTCAGAAAAACAAACCAAGCACTAATCCAAAAGACCTAAAGCTGAACATGTTGCTCATGGAGTTTGGAAATGCAGAGCAACGTGTGGGATGCTTTGGGACGCGGGGATGGGGAGCTGAGTGCAGCACTGCCCACAGACCTGGCTGGACACAGAGCCAGCAAGCACTGCCAGCCACGGACAGCATTTCTCATTTGTTTCAGAATTAGCTCCCTTTTCAATCTAATGTCAGTACTTATTGTTTGAACTCCGATGGGCTGGTTTGCCAATTATCATCAGTGTCTTTTGTGAAGCAGCTTGCCCAGGCTTTTAAAGCACAATTACCAGGCTGTTTCAGCAGATAGGATGCCTGTGACATTTTCACATGCTGAAAATAAATACATAAAATATAACAAAACAAGACTTTTATTAGTAACATACTTCTAGGGAGGAATATAAAGTAGCCATTAGGAATCCCGCTAACATCATCGGTCATTATGACAAGAAGGAAAATAGCTTTCTTAGGGCTTTGATTCCTTTTTTCTTCTTAATGGGTACTCCCTTTTCACCATCACCAGGAGACAGTCTCGTCTATTAACACTTGCTCAGCACTTATCACTTTTATATTTCATCACAACCCCAGCAAACCTCAGCTGCAGCTCCGCTCCGGCACCGTTCCTTTGGTACATACGGATAAGGATGCAGCACCCAAGATGCCCCCACACTCACTGCCACCACAGACACTGCCAGGTGGGGTCACCTGGCCGAGTCAACCCAAAAGAGCTGTGTTTGTACCTCATCCTAAAGGGTTTTTCAAAATAGCTGTTGCTCAGTTTCTCTTCTATGAGACCCATCGCTCTGAGGGCACCACGCAGATGGATGAGTGCTGTGCAGGACACAGCTGGGCAGGGCTGGGCACAGCAGCACTCTGTTCTGTGAGGGCAGAGCCCAAAGATGAGAGCTGTGCTAACAGGAGGCTCCGATGTGTCCCCTTCATACTCCTGCACTCTGTTTAACTGATGCTCTGTGTGCAGTGCAAAATCAATTACAGTGCAGCACCAGATTTAAATGCGGTGTCAATCCAACTGCACTTCTGCAGTTTGGTTTGCCCTCTGTGGAGCAGGGTCAGGCTCTGTTAGACGGGAACCAAGCGACAACCAGACAGGACTTATCCAATTAAAATTGGAATGGCAAATTATTAAAAGGAGTCTGCACTATTTCTAAAGATGCAAAACAGACGGCAGATAGGAGGAGTTCCATAATGACAGCCCAGAGCTGATCTCTAGGGCAAGAGGAGTGAATTACAAGCACCCATGGATGCAGCACAGCTTCCATCATCTGCTTTTTTCTTCTTTCCTGCACAGCAGGTCTAGCACACCACAGCACTTGGTGTTATGCCCTGGGCCCACAGCCTTGTATGTCTGTTAAACTTGTCTGCATAGAAGGTTAGGGTGTGGAACCCAGATTCAGAGCAGAATCTCTCTGTTAGCTTTTAGGAGGTTTTACAGAGAGAAGCCAGCCTCAGCCGTGGAACACTAGCTCTTGCTTACATGGCTCTGGAAAAAAAGATCCTAGTGCCATAGAACTGCTTCAGTTAGAAGGGACCTCCAGAGGCCATCTGCTCCCACTCCCCGCAGCGAGCAGGGACACCCACAGCTCCTTCAGTGCTCACACTGTCCCCTGACCTTGGCTGGGATGTGGCACTGCTGCCACTTTGAGCACTGCTCAAAAGCTCCGTGTAAACTGATGAGCAAAGTTCCTACACACTGTTCGTGCTTCTCTGTGGAATAATTAATGCAGTCTGTGTGGGAACTGACTCAGGTTACAAAGGCAAACCCTGTCTCAAGCGATGTGCAGCAGCTTCATCATTTAAATGCATTCTTGTGCAGTATAGCTACAACAGATGATTTGCTTCCCGTGGCAAGTCTCAGTCCTTAGGCTTATGAACGGATATCTCACACTCACTGACTCGAGTCTTCCATCTCCCCAGCCCCACGCTCACAGCCTTTGTTCTGGCAGGTTTGATGTGTTTGCCCTTTACACCACCGGCGTTTGCTGCTTAATTACCAGGCGGGGCTGCAAAATGGAAGCGTGCGGCCGCGCAGCCCGCGTGCAGCGAGATCTGGAAGTGCCGCGCAGCAGGATTCCTCTTGCGTTTGTGAAATCACTCAGCAGAATTACAGCTTTGGCTGGCAAAGCTACTTAAAAGCAAATAAGGTCAAAAAAGCATTAAGGAGCCTGAAGGGAAAGCCTGGCATTATTCATCCGTTCAGAACATAAAGCTTCTGTGTCAACCACGAGCAGTCCCAGTAAACATTTGTACAACGCTTCACCTCCGTAGACGGGGTGAGCACGGGGGAATTATTTCTGTTTGGTAATGTGATGGTTTTGCTGCGAACCAGGAACGATGGGAGCGGGTGGGATGCTGCCACGCAGCCCCACTGTAGCCCACCAGCAGCACGCTGCTCCCTGCAGGGCATGAGCAGGTGGGGAAGGTGGGAAGTGGAGGAACACGTGGAAGGAGCACAGTGTGGGGACAGCACTGACCCTGTGCTGTTTCAATAGCCCACTTACGTGGTGTTCCCATTTTAGGAGCAGTTGACCAATGAAGAATGCTTTTCCATCGGTTGTAATACCTCAGATGCTAAAAAAATCTTTCTGGAAAAGACCAATACTCCTTTTACAGCACAGGTTATGGAAGCTTGAGTGTTGTTTGCAAGTGTGAGAACCATCCTTTTAAAAAGTACTTCAGTGGAACCTGCCCGGTGTAACGTTACAACTAACACGCTTATTAAAATAAATACGAAAGGTTGGATGCAAGTACAAATCCCTTTATCCTAAGGCCAAAAGAAGGAAAGATCCAACTCTGGGGGGTTTTGATCACAGACCGTGCAGCAGAGGTGTGCTGGAGAGTGCCATCGCATTATTTTCCTTGTAGAGCTCTTCTGTAGATCTGCACATAGTGAAGATAATCTCTGAATTACCTGTGAGAAAGCAGTTTTCCCTTCATTTAATGCTGGCTCCCCAGGACAGCTGCTGTCCCCCACGAGCCCAGTGGTGTCATGCAGCAGGACCTTCACCCAGCAGCGTACTGCTGCTCCCAGCCAGGATGCTCTGCAGAGCTGCTCTGTGTGTCTACAGAGAGCTGTGCACATCCACAAGGGATGGGCAGTGCCTGCCACGTCCTGCCACAGCTTCAGCTCTGTGGCCATGGCTGAAGTGAAGCGAACCGTGCTGAGATGAGTACAACAGAAAGCGGAATTAGGCCCAGTGTATCTGCCAGTGTGTGTCAGCATTACCTGCTGGACTTCCCATCTTGCATCCGCTTTGCAGAGAGTGAGGGAGAACCACTACATTAAAAACACGTAACTAAATGTAATTCAGCCTAAGAAGGAGGAGCTTCAGCCTCATCCAGGGCACAGTAAAAGAGACGAGCCGATATGAAGCAATTAGAAAACGTTTCCCACAGTCAACCTTACTGAATGAAGTACTTCCCAGTAACCCAAAGAGAGGGAGTGTGCACTGCACGCTCGTGTGCTCGGTCACAGGTTGTGAACTTGAACAAACACAGCTGGATTGCATGGATAGGAGCAGTCCTGTCAGCACACCTTTGTTGTGAAGGAAGTCGCCATTTCTACCTAGCGCCCACAGCTCAGTTCAGTTTAGATGGGGTAAATCAGTTCTGGTAGCATTAAGGATCAGACCAAACAAAATCAGCCACAACGCACTCCTAAGGAATGTCAGAACGGCAAACACTGAGCTAGCTATTAGCAAATGTCAGCGAGCGGTGCTGCACTTTATTCCAGAACAGACACAATGCCACAGCGATAAAAGGAAAACCAACTTCAGCCCTTATTTGTGCACGGGCAGCTTTCCTGCATGAAAACTTGCATAAATCGCAGCGAATCAAAGAGGAACACTGCGTGTGATGTGGGAGCACTGCCACACGGCGTGCCACTCACACCGCGCCCAGCTCTAATTCACCTTATGGATGATACCCATCACACCTCTATCTGTCTTCTGCTGATGAAATTTGTGCTGTGAGTCAATGTACAGCATCCGTGTCAAAAGATCAGATATTGTATTTGTTTGTTTTCTAGCTTGCTTATAGCTGATAACAGCAAATGCAAGGAAAAATAATTCATCACAGCACACTGGTCCCCCTGCACTGCCACGGAGACATTGCCATCGTGAGCATGAGTCCAACTGCATCAAATTCTGCTTAAGCATCATCCATCAGCTGCACAGAGAGCACTTTCCTCAGGCTCCTGTAGGGCTGATGGAGCTGAGCATGCTGGCCAGAGCCCAGCCAGGTCAGCATCACCCACACCACAAAGCCTCCATCCCACACCATGCCCTGTGCCACAGGGATGTCCCTGCCCCACACGCTGGGGTCCCCACAGCCCCAGCTGCCCCCGATGGATAAAGCCATCCCTGCACACATCCCCACGGGGACAGCCTGAGGGGTCAGAACACCGCTCCCTGTGCTCAGACCCCTTCTGTTATCTAACTCCAGGATCAGGTGACGGATCGTACGCCGTGTGATACATGTAGACATACCTAATAACCTTTTTTTAGTCATTTCTAAATAAACTATCTCTGATATGACAGGATAGGGCAAGGGGTTTTGTTTTTAACAAGCGCTTTGCAGTCACTAAACTGAACGGATGCCTTATTGGTGAGGGTGGGCAGCACTTGGAGAAGCAGCTCCCGCTGCACAGGCAGCCACAGAGCGCCAGGGGACGGACAGCAGGGCTGGGAGGCAGCGAGGGCTGTGCCCCTGGGCTGGGCACTGTGCGAGGGGAGCTGAGCAGGAGCAGAGCACCGCAGTGCTGCAGCACATGGGGGTCTGTCTGCACCGCCAGGTGCGTCCCATAGGGGACAAAAGAGCTCAGCAGCACAGGTGGAAAAGCTTTTTTTCCAAAGCCACTCAGAACCTGCCTCGTAACCTCAGCTCTACACCATGGGCAGGAATGAAATCCTTTCCATTAAATGTTGGTTAGGTGAACTTCTCCCAGAATTAAAATACAGCAACTTTTTTTTTTTTTCTGTTGTTTCTAATGAGTTTACCCTGAGGTCAACAGAGTCCCCAACTCTATCCAAAACTCCACAACAGCCCATAGGGATGAACATATTTATTTCCTGCATCTGCTCTCCAAATTAAATCAGAAAGTGCACATAAAGGAACATTCCTGGCAGTCCCCAGGGAAGCTCTGACAGAGACGTGCCGTGCTGGTGATGCTTACTGTCAGGAGTTCCACGCTGCAGCACGGCTGGAACCTTACTTCACTTCTTTTTCCCCCTTTTCTATTGCAGTAATTGTAAGGGAAATGTAACACCACCGTAGGGATAAAATCTGGAGCAGTGCAGTTGATGGTGAGATTCGGGTTGGCTTCAACGGATGGAGACGTTCATTTCGGGTGTTACTGTGCCGCCGTGCCCTCACACTGCAGCACCACTTGCATTTGCTCTGGTGCTAGGAACGTAGAGCAAGGGCACTTTCGTGGCACACGTGAACGCAAAGGCAGAGCCTGTGTGCCATTAACACAATGCCGACATTCAGCTAAAGCACTGCGTGGAACTACAAGCAGGTCCAGCAAGCCCAAACTTCAGCACCGTACAGCATCTCACAACACACATAGTGTTTTCAGTAGCAACAGCCGATGAGACGTGGGGGCTGCAGCCCAGTAGGACATACCCGTGTTTCTCGCTTCTATGTACTATTTTGTATGGGTTAGAGAAGATGGCCTCCGTTGTGCATTGTTTGTGAAATGTTTCTTATCCCAGAGAGGTGTACGATGTAAAATACGTCAGTGAAAAGTGTATATTTTATGTGAGAGGAAAATACATTTTAATAAAGGTAAAGCTTTGTTAGCTGTAAAAATGGCAACTGTTCAAGTGTACAGTAACTTCTTACTAATGTACGAAAATCTGTGATATTTTTGATTTGATTGTATTTGTATTGCCCAAATAAAACATTTTGGCTGTATTGTTCTTAACCGCTACTTCTTTCAAAGGGCATTTGCAGCTCAAGAGCATTCTTCATTGGGAGGGAAAAAAAATAAAAAGCCATTTCCAACTTTTGTGAACAGCCCCTAGGGGAAATCCATCCACTGACGTGCACAACCAACGCCCACATGGATACCTCTGCAGATTTCTCTCTAAGGGTAGAAAGGAAATCGCTCTTTTCCAGGGGCTTTTGGCTGAGAGCTGGTGGTGGGGTGAGGCCAAGAGCCCTCCTTTAGGGGGAGGGCACCACGAGGGACCCTAAACAGCACAGCCCAGGGTGAGACGCAGTGTCCAGAGAACATAACAGTGATGGCAACACCTCATTGCCCTCCCCCCCCCATCTTTAAGGGGAGATGTAAACTGAAAAGATTTAACTGAAAGCCCAGACAGCACAGATCAGCAATATCCAAACACAGAAACCAAAGAGAATGAGACACCGTTATCTTATTAGCACAGATGATCACTAAGCTCCTTCCAGAAACATTAGTGATGACCCCACCTGCCTAAAGCATCTGTCTGGGCTCAGCCCTGCCAGCGAGGTTCTGTGGGCTCGCCTGTGCCCCTGCAAACCTGAGCAGGGCACGGGGATGGGCTAAATGCAGTATGTGCTGAAGATGTGTCCGCCTGATGCTGACAGGGCTCCAGGTGGCTCAGAGCACCGTGAGGAGCATGGCTGTAATGGTGCACAGCTCCAGCAGGAGCTCGGAGCAGGGTTAGGCTTAAAGCCACTTTGGAGTGCATCACTCAAAGTCTCACCGGAGGACACGCACTGACTCAGTGTCCCCAGGCCAGCGGTGTGCTCCCGCAGCATGCAGGCTCCCAGGCTCCCTCCAAGCACAGTGCATTCTGCCTCCACGGCACCAGCTGCTACTTCCATGTGCTACAAGTCAACCGAGCGCTCCTGCTCCGTGCTGGGGAAATGAATGGCACCGAGCACCAAAGCTCCCAGCAGTCCCACCAACAGCACCACGTGATCTTCCCCATCAACCCCAGCCATTCCATGTTGGCATGACAGCACCATCAAGAATTCATTTCTTTCTGTGTCCAGGCCTGAGAACAAAACTACGAGGTCCCAGGCAACAACACGTACCTAAAACACACCGTGTTTCCAGCATCCTTTTACACTGCTAACATGCAACACAGGCTCCTCCCTTCACTAAGAAGCATAGGGCTCATTTACGCGGATCTGAGCTGGATGATGTCCTCCTTTAATTCTGTTTGTTTTTCCCAGGGAGCATTCACCCCTACCTGAGCAACGGCGCTTCTCAGCCGCACAACGGGAAAACAAATTGAATTCTAATCAAAGGGTTTCTATTCTGATCACTGCCGGTCTACTTCCACTTCAGAGTTACCAATAAAATGTTAAAGAGTATCACCGGCGGATTCATTTTGATTGATGGCATCTGCCCACTCTCTTGCATTTTAAGGCACCTCATTACCGCGCATTCAAGAATCGCATTTCTTAGCGTGTTTAATAGCCCTTAAACTTTAGGCAGCTAATTGGTTCGGCTGGTGTCTCCGTGCCTTAGCTGCAAAGCTAAGAAAAAAAGCACAAAAAGGGAGAATATTAATGGATCCTCCTTGGTAAAGATCAGCTTAGCAGCCAGTCTGTGTTCAGTCAATGCACAGCAAAGGAGCTACCCACATTTCTGTCCATCACCTGATGCCAGACATGACCTTCTCAAGGCATATTTTTGCTCTATATGGACTGATACACACCAGGAAGGTTACAGAGGTGAGAGCCACAGTATTGCATCACTTCCCAGCTGAAGAAGCATGTGCCTTCCCACTTCCTGCTGTGGAAGGGGGAGAGAACTGCCTGTTGCAAGCAGGAGTTCCCCAGATGGGCTTATAAGGGGACAGTGATGGAATTCCTTATTTACTACCAATAGACTTCTGAGTCCATTTTGAAAAGAACGTGACTTTTCTGGTACATTTATGTCACCCCCCAGGCAGACAAAACTTGGCCAAGAAGTGCCAAGTCCCAGTGCCAGGACAGCCCATGCAGCAGGCCAGGCATGCAGACTGCCTGGTACACAGACTGGGATGGTTCTTCCCAGTGACAGCCCTCCTTCAAATGCAGCACTACCCTCATTGGGCTGTAAGGCGCAGCAGAGGAGCAGATCTCCAGGTGTCACTTTCCTGCAGTATCTCTCAAAGCAGGGCACACAGGGATGACACACTGTAAGCTCCCGCTACATGGCATGGGGTCAGTGCTTGTCTGAGCCTGTCCAGGCACCACAGCACATAGCTGGGTGCCATCAGCAGAGCAGGGGCTGCACAGGGGTCAGGGCACGGGGCAGCCCCCAGGTGGGAGGAGAGCTCCTGTGTGTGCTGCCAGGCTGGAGCTGTGTGCCTGCATTGCTTTACGAGTGGGCTCGGTGTGTGCTGCCACCAGAAACTTCCATCTCATCTCAGCTCTGTGGCCCTCAGTGCACAGCTGGAGCTATGGAAAGCTTTGCTGTGTTAAGGCAGCTGAGCCACGTGTCCGTGAGGTGCAGGGGCTGTTTTAGCACACATCTGTGTGCTTTTGCTCCATGTATTTTTTTCTGTCTTTTTTTAATCCCTGCGTTTTGCCTTAGCAAGCCGGGCTTCCTATTTTTAGCTCTAAAAAACCCAATCTTCCAGCGACATGCAGGATCCTGAGCACAACTGATAGACCACAGAAATTCACTGATAATGGTAAAGTTTGCCTTACACTGCTCTGTTCTCTCTCTGCTGACTCTGATACTGCACAGTGCTCCAAGATAAGTGTGTGCTGCTCCACATCAGCTCCTGGACAGCAGTGGGGATCCCCAGTGTGGGCTGTGCCCCTCCAGCTGAGACCATGTGAGGGGAGCAGAGTGCTGGGGGGACGGCTATGGGTGATTCCTGCTCTGATGGAGGTCCCCTTTCCAGGGTTTGTCTGTGGGCTGTAGGGGTATGCTCCGCTTTTGCAGGTCAGGGACAATTGTGCTCATCAGACTGCTGTGTCTAAACAGACACTTGATGCCTATTGAGCTCGCTTTCCTCTTCTTTGTGTTACGCTTCGCTGTGACCTTGAACGTTGCCGTCTTTTGTTCATTTGTTTGTTGCAGAGAAGGTTTTTTTCTCTCTCTCTCTATCTCGACAAGGATGAGAAATGGATTTTTCTCTTTACATTTGTACACAGGCACAGTACATCTCCTACCCAAAGGCTGTGAGCGGCAGCAGCGGTGTCACTGTGCTCTCAGCCATCTCATGGTGCTCCGGGCTGTGCTGTGTCCCGTGGGTCCCTGCTCCCAGGCACAGCAAAGTGACACCCAGTGCATCACTTGTTCCTCTGAATATGACAAGGGTGTACCTCTGATAGATGACTGTTCCCTGGTATTGCTTGTCCCAGATAGCAGTGTCCCAAATCTAGATTTTTCCTATCCAAGCCTTCCCTCCAACCCGGAGCTCCATGCAGGCACTCATCACTGCATTTATCTGTACATCACTTAGACTTTGATGCCCACTGATTTAAGATTCCTCGCTATAAAGCATGAGGAAACCTTGGTGCCCATGGGCATGTAGTGCAGCAGCATTGCCCTGCTGCTGCCCATGGGCTTCAGGCTCAGCATTGGTCCTGGGTCAGAGCAATGACCTGCAGGGATCCCCTCTGTCTCACCTGCTCAGTGACTCTGAGATGAGGTGGGGCAGCCACAGAGCCATACAACCATTCAGGCTGGAAAAGCCCTCTGAGCTCCTCAACCCCCACCCACCCGCACATGCCCACTGCCCACGTCCCTCAGTGTCACATCCCCACAGCTCTGAACACCCCTGGGACAGTGACCCCACCCCTGGGCACTGTGCAGTGCTGAGTGCTCTCTGGAGAAGGAATTTCTCCTAATACCCAGCCTGCCCCTGCCCTGGCACAATGCAAAGACATCGCCCCCATCCCATCACTGTTCCCTGGGAGCAGAGGCTGACCCCCACCTCATCCCAACCTCCTGGTGGTGGGGAGTGATAGAGGTGGGATTCCTCTGCTCCAGATTGATCCCAGCTGTGTCACAAGAGCATGGCAGTCACACACGCAGACTAACCAGTGTGGATGGGGATGTTCTGCCATTCACTGAGCCCAGGAGGGGACCTTCATCCCAACCCACATCTGCAGAGCAGACTCCGAGGGGCTGTTCTCTCACACCTCACATCAGCAGGGTTTCAAGCTGCAGGTTGGTTTTGGTTTTTGAGCATCGTTGACTCAGTTGTAACTGAAAAGAGCTGTAGGAGTACCCGAAGAAGAATGCCTGCAGCCCTCTGGCACCCAATGATCCGACACAGCACCATCGATGAATCTGAAAAAAGGATCATTTGTCTTCTGTTCCTATAGCAACCAATAATTTTGATTCTTGTGTATTCACGGATGTGTTGGTGCCCTGTTTCCATGGCGAGACAGAATCCTGCAGCAAAGATGGCCCCGCAGAAAGGATGGCCCCAAAGGTAGGATGGCCCCGCAGAAAGGATGGCCCCAAAGGTAGGATGGCCCCATGGGAAGGAAGGCCCTGCCCCTGTCCCACTGCCATGCACAGTGCTGCAATTGTGGTGCAAAAGAGGAGCAAATGTCACTGGAAAGTCAAAACTTCTCATCAGTGCAAACACAAATCCAGGGGAAAACAAGATGCACAAACCCCAGGATAAAGGAGAAATAAATCAGAAAGATCGGGCAGTTCCTCCTGCCTCTTTCTTGTATTTTCTTGCTCCATAGATCATGTTATTTATATAATGGAGAACAGTAAAGCAAGGCAGATTTAGAAAACATTTTTTCCTGTCTGAGAGTGGAATGATCGATGCTGTGCAGAATCACGGCGTCTGAGTAAAAAAAGCTCTCAGGAATGATTTAAGGAAACGCATGGAAAGATTGGGTTTGGATGCTGAAGGATGCCCAATTAATTAATTAAATACTGGGGCACGGTCTTGAACACTGGAAACTCAAGAGATGGAAAAGAACGGCACGAGGCTGCCTTCGGATCAGGAAACGGGAAAGGTTCAGCTGAGTGCTGTCGGATTCTGTGAGGCCCCATAGCAATGGCACGAGCCCAGTGCTGGGACCCCGACAGGGAGGATCTGTGTATGGGTTGCAGGCTGGGGGACACAGAGCAGCAGTGTGAGCGTGCCATGCAGCAGCAGGGCTCCCCATGGTCCTGGCCATCCCACAGTGCCTCCAGCACTCCCTGGTGCTCCGTTCACCTTGCACTGCAGAATTATTTCTTTGCTTTGGAAAAAGGTGACGTGCTGTTTTCCCACAAGATTTATATACAACCGCTATCTCTTCCAGGTAGAAAGAAATGGCTTTCTCTTTACCTGTATTAGTCTGATGTGGATATTAATCTCCAGAAATACCCACACAGACTCTATCACCTCCAGGTATCTGCCTTTAATATACGGAGCACTGAATCATAAGCACCTAAAATCAAAACACACTCAGAATAATCTCTTTTCCCATTCTCATTCTTCCCTTTCTTCCCCACGCTCGGGGCTCCGCGCTGCATTACGGATCGCGTCGTGGAGGAGGACTTTTGTTTCTTATTTGTCTCCCACTCCAAGATCCGTATCAGCTGACTTCTGCAAGAACAAAGCTTAAAACATCAAGGTTTGTGGAAGGGAGGAGGGTTTGGGGGTTTGTTTTGTTGGGTTTTTTTGCAGTAAGCAAGCCGCAAATAATAATGCCTTCAGCTTCCCGGGGATAACTGAGTGTTAACGTGAATAAGTGGCCAGGCTGAGTGCGAAGAGAGTGCAAACACCTTCCAGACAACGATTCCCACAGTGACTGTCACCCACAGCAGAGGTCTTTGGGCTCCATTGAAATACGTTCATTTTTCGTGGCCGCAGATGCTCGGCAGCTGTATGGGAACACATCAGTGGTGGAAGCTGTGACACACAGCTGACCATCAGTCTGCTGGGAAAATGGGATAAGGGAGCTAATCCTGCAACAAAGGGCATGCATGTTTCTTTCATTTTAATTTAAACTAAAACGTGACAACACAAATCTAACACTTAGCAAAGGAAACTTTTAAAGACATCTTTCCAGGAGTGCGGAGCAGAGCAGTGTCCAGGAGAAGGACAGATGGCAGAGCTGCCACCAGGACAGCTGCCAAACCTCAACCTTCAGCCACAGCCGTGAGTGCACCAATGGAAGGAGAGCTTGGACTTCAATATCACGCACAGCTCAAGCTGGAGTACTCTGCTCGTGCTCCCATCAGCTGCTGGTGGGGCATCCCCAGGTGGGAGCACGAGGCACGAGTGCAGAAGCCCTCGGCTCTCCCCAGCATGACAGGGTGCACCAGGACACCAGCACATGGGTGAGCAGGGGGCTCTGCCACCTTCTGCTGCCACTGTGCATTATCTGAAATCAGCTTCGTTGCCAGTTTGAACTCCTTTCAACACATCCTGGCGGCCTTTTTAATTCACTGCCAAGACATCCTCCCCACAAAGCTAGCATCCCCCTGCTGGGCTCACCCGTGGTGCAACAAGCACAGAGAGTACACACAGAGGTGCTTCTGTGGCTCTGAGGAGGACCTGAGAGCAAACAGCTTGCTGAGTCCTCATAACAAAGGCTCGGACGTGCAGGCGGCAGTACGGCTCTGTCTGTCCTATGCATGCACACACACTCACTGCTGTTTCTCATCCCGTCCCGTTTTTCAGACCAGCAGCTCATTTATTTGTCAGTTTCCACCTCAGTTCGGATCATCAGGAGCAATGTTTCTTCTCCATGCTATTCATCTGTGGCAATGTCGTGCTTACCATTGTTCACATGAGCAGCAGCAACTGAAAGTGCTGACGCGTGGGCCAAGTTCAGCCCCCCCAGTTTCAGCACAGGGAAGACATCTCTGTTTGCCAGGATCCAGCCCACTGCTGCCCCAACCACGGTGGGTAACGAATGGATTAGTGATGCAGCAGCAGCCAATTATTGGGACTGGAATATTTCCCTGTTTCGAAACATCACCGATTATGGAGCAGAGAGATGTGTGTGCTTTTAAATCAAGGCTTTAATTATTAACCCATTTCAAAGTGTGACTTTGAAGTGTCATGTATTTGTTAGTTACATTAGCATGTATTGGTACATATAAATAGTTAATTATGCTGTATGTATCTGCACAGTTTCTGTCGCATCCAGGCAGTGCACTTTCCCATCTCAGCACCTCATGGCACTTCACTGCTGTAATCAAATGATCTTTGGGTACGGGTGTAGATGATCACAGAATCACAGAATCACTCAGGTTGGAAAAGTTCTCAAAGATCATCGAGTCCAACCACAACCCAACCATGCTGCCCTCACTCTAACAGCCCTCTGCTAAACCATGGTCCTGAGCACCACATCCAAACGGATTTAAACACACCCAGTGATGGTGACTGCACCACATCCCTGCAGAGCCCGTCCCAGTGCTTAATGACCCTTTCTGTACAGAAGTTTTTCCTGATCTCCAACCTACACTTACCCTGGCACAACTTAAGGTCGTTTCCCCTCGATGATGCTGCAGTGCATCTTTATTGCTTCTGTAACAGTGCTGTATCGTTTTCTGCATTTTCTTCTTAGCAAGATGGATATTTCCAGCCGTACCAAAACTACCTCTGCAATCCACATTGTTTCCTTAAACATGCCAGGAAACACAGAGCTCTCTGGGGGGAGGAGGGGAAAGGATTTTCACTGTTGACAAAAAGTGACTGTAACACAATAGGAATGCAAGTCACCTTCCCTCCCCCAAAAAAGGAGAAGAAGCAGCAGAGAAGAAGAACATAAACAACAGTGAATGTATCCACTGTGGCTGTGCTCTGCGTCTGCTCACATGAGTACACTGAGCCACCACACCCCGGGTTTACCGCACAAAATGCATATGGGACAGAAGGGCCCACTTTGCTGCAGCTCTGTAAGGAGATGCACTCACGAGAGCACCTTTTGAAGCAGCTGTTGCACACTGCCATCAGTGAACTCCTCAAACACGGCTGTTCCTGGAGCATCTCAGCTGGGTACCACATGCAGCATGGTACATCCACAGGCAAAGCCTGAAACACAGCGCGTGGCCTCAACCCTCACTCTGATTAAGCAATTCCATGCACTCTTATCGAGCCGGAGCGTTCTTGTGATAGCACACAAGAAGATTTTCTTTATAAGCTTTCTAATTAACTTCTGTTAACTTCAGTTTGATAACAAGGCTTAATGAAGTGTATCAGCGCCTCGTGTGGGCCTTCCCAAGACGACTGATTGATCAATTCCCCCTTTACTCATCTGACGAAAGAACACCCACCCCCCATCCCAACACCCACATCCCTCCGTGCCACATCCCCACGGCTCTGGAACACCCCCAGGGACAGTGACCCCCCCCCCCCCCCGGGCAGTCTGTGAAAGCCCCTGACAGCCCTTTGGAGAGGGGATTTCTCCCAGTACCCATCCAGACCCTCCACTGGCACAACCCGAGGCAACTTCAGGTTGTGCATACCGCAGGTCATCAGAGCATGTCCCCACAGAGCCCCTCCAATGCCATTATTTCAGACAGTAACTTCTGATCCAAGCACGTTTGTTCACAAAATCTGAGCCACCACATAACTGAGGGGAAGATCTGGTCAGCATGCAAGTTTCTGGGAGAAGTCGAGACACATCCATCGACTTCACTGGTGATTGTATGGGATCTGTGAAATGTAAATAAATATAAATATTGTTTACTGCAAGTTTACAACATGAGAAGCTGTATTTTTTAAATAAATCGTGTTTTTGAAATTTAAAAAAACAACAACACATGCAAAGCTACAGATGGAGTTTTTATGTCATTTGCTCGGCAGACAGAACACTGAATCCTTCACCCATTAAACGTGTCCTCGACACAGATTTGCTGCACCTGCTGCTTTACATGTCCGTGCAGCCGCTCTGAATACTGATGGGTATACCCCACTGGTGGGGGCCATCACAGCATGGCAATGACAGCAGCAATGGGCCTCTGCTGGAGGCAGTGCCATGTGCTGGGCATGAAGGTACCAGCCCCAGGACCGAGCTCCTCCCTGGTTCACAACCCAGGACGTTGGATGTTGCTGAGGACCCCAACCCCGTGCACCAGTGGGAGTGGATGGGATCACTCCAGCCCAGAGCTGTGCTGCAGGCTGGTGCAGAGGCTGCCGTGATACCTGCAGCCAGGCCAAGGTTGGCCACCTGTCCTTGGACTTGTTGATGGTTTTCTCTCATTAAAAAGTGATACTGATAGAATAGAAAAAGAATAATGAAAGATAATAAAGGAAGGAAAGGATAAGAAAAGGATAATGGAAGAGAATAAAGAAAGGATAAGAAAAGAATAATGGAAGAGAATAAAGAAAGGAAAGGATAATGGCACTGTTGGGGAACCAACCTGTGATGTCCAGATCCCTCTGCAGAAGCACCATCAGCTCACCTCCTGAGGGGCTGCCCTTCATGCCCCCTGGCGGGCTGGCCCTGCTCTGGCCCATGGCTGGGACTACAGAGTGCTGAGCTCTCCACCCCACAGGAACGATCCGAGGAGCAGTCTTCCACCAATTGAAACAATGCTGAATAAAAAGAAGTCAGAAGTTGGAAAAGTAGCTTAAAAGAGGAATCACCGAGATCCAAGCTGAGAAGGAGATGGTGAAGAGCAGAGAAGAGGGAGAAGCAGTAGGAATGGAAGTGTGCAATTTATACACACTTTATATCCTTGAGAAATCCAAAACTTGGTAACTTTTTCCATTGCCAGTGGACTTACTCATTTTACTTTGAAGACTTTAACCTTAAACAAACAACAAAAAAATCTTATTCTACCTCAGAAATAAATCCAAGGATTTTCAAAGCCATATGGATGTTTTATTTTTGTCTTGAGAGTGTTGCCACGCAACTTGGAGAGGCATCGGCTCCCTTGCAGTGACTGCCACGAAACTTCCATCCAATTCACTTCATTGTGTTACTCGATAGGAGTTTGGAATGACCTCACATCCATCTGCCTGTGTTCTATTTAGTTCTCTTCCTTCTAAACACGCCAACCAGAACATCTTGACCTTTCTTTTAGAGTCACTTCTCCTCGGCAGTGCTATTGAAGACAGTGAAGCTAGACCAGTACTTATGGTGACTATTAAATCTCAAGAGCACTCCTGATTCTTCTTTTACTGACATTACAGCACCCTGCCCCAGAAACCAATGAGATTGGCAGGGTCTTTGGGAATAAAAATTGATTTTCTGAGATATTTGGATCCAGCAAACAATGAATAAAGGTCCGGGACCTTGAAAATATACGACAGTACGCACTCCTTACAAAAAAATAAACACTGAAAGAGTTGAGCAGGAGACGGCTCGTTCTCCATCCAGAGTGTAAATCAGACCTGTGCATCAATCACTAACAAGTGCACCCCTGGAGAAAGTGTTTGGATGGGATGCCAAAGTCTGTGGGTGTCTGTTGGAGACGCCTGGGCCAGAAACAAGGCTAGGGAAGAGTGTTAGCAGGAGCTGCTAATTAGGAACAGACACTAATAAATCAAACAGATTCAGCATCCAGGACACAGAATCGTGAAGTTAACATGAGAAAAATATTTGCCAGAAAAGTTATTCTTAAAAGAAACAAATATCAGAGAAAAGGGAAGAGAACTCGCTGGTAAATCCTTATTGTAATGAGCTGGGATCAAAGGACAAACTGCAGTGCATTTAGCCCTGCTGTTCAGTGCCATTATGTGGACGTGCACCACATCAGCTGCAGCTGTGGAGAGAAAGAGAAGCAGTTACCAATTTGTTAATTGGAGCTTTAAATGAACAGGTTCAAACACAGCATGCTTTGTTTCATAGAGGACTCATTGGGGACCTGCTATCATAATTCATGGTTTGTGGTTCCAGGCAGAATATGCAATCTGCATCAAGGCGGCCCCTGAAATCAGGTACACCCAGCTCTGCTAACAAACCTGGAGAGGATGGGGCAGCTTCCATCTTCCAGGGGCATCAGGGAAAGCTGTGGCTATGCCGAAGGGAGAGAGCAGCTCCATAGCATCACGACCCCTCTCTAGCAGTGCCCAGGGAACTGCAGCCCAGTCCCAGGCTCCCAGGTCATGTATCAGCTCTTGGCACTGCTACTGCCAGTGCTCCGTTTCTTGGGTTCGTTGCAGAGCTTTGCCCCAGGACATCCAGCAGGTTTTCCTGCTTCCGTTGGGCCCTAGAAAAGCACGGTGTTATCCTTAATAATAATCAGATGCACCCAAGCTCTAAAAAGCATTATGAAGTGAGCTTATAACTACAGTGACTTGGTTCCAGCACACGACTTCTTTCCGGGTGCATCGCCAGGAAATGAGGCACCTGCACCACACCACCTCCCCCAGCCTTTCCTGTTCATTCCTCCTGTTCGGAATGTTTAAATATGAGATAAAAGTCGGACTGAACTGTCTCTCCAAAATGTTTGTTTGAGAGCAACATCACAGAGCAGGTTTAGGGACAGCGGGCAGCCAAGCGCAGCCCGCAGACAAGGCTGCGTGTCAGCAAGGAGAGCCGTGCGGGAGAATAACTCTCGGGTTGTCATTCATTATAAATTCCAGCGAAAATAGAGAGTAGGGTTTTGATTTCTTCTTTCCGAGCTTATGTAGAATTCTAACCGGGGCTTTTCACTAAAAAGCAGTCAGAGTTATGAATCATTCATGGCAAACGAGTGGCTCCCACGCGTGGCACAGTGACCCACAGTTGGCTCATTTGCCGGCAACAAATAAAGCAGCACTTAACGTACCCAGACAGGTTATCCTGGTGGCACCGAGGAAGCCAAACCAGGCGCATTTTAGGATTCAGAAAAGTTATATATTTTGTCAGCATCTCACTGGATTGCTTTTTTTTTCTTCCTCTTTTTCTGAATAAATGAATGGAGTTGTTTAAGCGTAGTGTTAATGCTGGGAGTGCTGGGTGAAGGAATTCAATTGCAAGCCTGTCACCGGGTGCTCTTGTTTCACTGACAAGAGTTGTCATGTTCCTGGGACACCTGACATGAAGAGCACCAACTGATAAATAGCTTAAAGATGAAATTGTCAGTCACCATTACTTTGCACCAGCAATTAAGGGAGCACTGCCCTGGGGAGCCTGGTGAAGCCCCCATGCCCCTGCTGGACCAGCCCCCTCACCCTGGAGCCATCCGCAGCCCCTCTGTGGGCTCTGCATAAGGATTACTGGCTGATATTTTGGAAGCACTTCTTCTGTGCTTACAGCCCAGAAGGGGCCACGTAAGGTTATGACATGCAGGGTGGGAGATGATGAAGGAGAGGGGAGGGATAAGAGAAGACAGGTATAGCTTTAGTTTGGCAGAGGAAAAAAGAGCTGCACACACTTAGTCCCAAAGTTTTAGGTTGGATTTCTCCTGGGAGATAATTTAAATTGAAGATTCCAGCTGTAGATGAATTTTATATTACTCAGAAGGAAGGCGATGCCATTAACCTAGTTTGCCACCCTCACTCCCCAGCTGACAGCAGGGAAACATCTGAAAGGCAGCACTGCTTGGAGAGGATGCTGATCGACTTTCATACCAGCCCTTGGATTCGTCTCATTTCTGGCTACTTCTGGAGGCTCTGCGAATGGCTGTGCTATAACCATAGCAACGTGGAGTTTTTGCACAGCATTCAAAATCTCTGCTGCTAAGAAAAAAGCAGAGGTGCTAACTCAATAAGGACAAATTGAGTTTCTAGCGGCATGAGGTGGAAGCAGGTGGGTTGCACCGGCCCCGTTTTGTTTCTGCTGAAGCTGGGGCTGGAGCTGCAGGCAGCACGGCAATGAGGCCGGGGTGGGAGCTGCTAGGCAGCGCTCAGCTTGGGCCACATCTGCAAAAGCACTAAAAAGCACTACAGCACCTCTGTGCACATATAAATATCGGTGTTTTGGAGCAGTGGAGTAACACCTTTGCTCCATTCAGCGTTTCATCGTCCACCCATAGGGAGTTTTGAATTCAGTACCTGGCCCAACCCAATGGGGAAGTGGGATCGAAACAGCACAGCAAGATTTTGGTATAAAATCCTCGCACATGGAGGTGCAGAGCATTGATTTGTTTGGCAGACAGCACATGGAAGTTCCTAGCTTCTGACGGGAGACCCAGCATCGCACAGGTGTGAGCTCTGAGTTTGGAATCACTTGGTTCGGGTTGCTTTGGTCGGCGTCGTGGTTGGAAGCATGATGCGGACTGGAAATGCCGTTTGGACTCCTTATTCTATTTGTAATTGAAGTTTAAGGAGAAACTAAGTTTATTCGGGAGTTTTCTTCTCCAATAAAAGAAAGAAAGAAAAGAAAAGAATTCTTCTACTTCGTGGCTATTCATTTCTCTGTAAATAGGACACTTGTCAAAATGATTTTCTGTGTCTGATGTTACTGTAATTGAGTGTTCTGGAAAAGGAAAGAGACAGTCTTCACTGAAATGTGCAAATTTGTAGCAGAATTGACTGTAAAAATGAGGACACCAAATTGCATTTGGCTGGTAAGCAGAGATGTATGAGAATTCACAAGCTCTCTGAGAGCCAAGGGAGAACCATGATTCTCCTTGGTGGGGATCAGCTTGTGCCCCTCAGAACCAAACAGCAAACTCTGGAGGATGCTGCTGCCTCTCCTCTGGGTGTGGAGGTTCAGCCCATGGCCTGAGCCGGATCCACTTCTCTGTTGTTTTCTTTTGTCAAAACAAAATTTTTGAAGGAGCCAAGTATTCCGTTTCAGTAGGAAGCAAAAGCTGAACCACAGAAATGAACTGTAGGTGTAAGAATACCATTCTGAAACTGCAGGAGGATCCTAATTCTGACATCACAGAGCACTAAGTGGTGTAATTCAGCATCCATCAATAAAAGTATAGCTGAGATGAGCAGTATTGGGAATCAGTACCAAAACTTTGGGATTCATTCTTTTCTAATTATCCTCAACCCTTCAAATACACTGCTGACATTCTCCACCAAATGGGGTATGTGTCAGGATCCCCCGCATGGCTGGGAGTGCCTGGAATCCTCTGCACCCCCAGGCCACACTGTGCTCCTCCAGAGCAACAAAATTCAGCTGGACCTCCGCAGCACCGAGCTCTATGGCTCCCTAATTAGTGATGATGCTTCGCAGCACAAGCAGAGTGGAGCAGGATGAGCATGGGAAAGGTTAATCACGCCTTGTTTGCCTGACAGTGACTCCTTCAAGGATGAACTCTTTCCAACCTGGCTTTTAAAAGATACATATTAGATTTTCCTTATGCATGCCTCACCTTTCCTTCCGAGTTGACTGCACTTGCCCATTAAATGCTCTCAGTCATATCGAAAATAAGCTTTCATGAACCACAGTAATTATAGCTGTCAGTGTGGATAAGGGGCGTTATTTATTCTGCATCTCACCTACATGGTGCTCAAACATACCTTTCGAACATTATAAAGATTGGCTTATTTACGAACACGCTTCTCAAACATCACCTTCCCGTAGGCTGAGGACGCGTGCTCTGCTCGCCCTGCTGGCAGCCCGATGTTCCCTCGGGGTCACACAGCACAGACCTGCTGCTCCCCAACACCACACCTCACCATGCCCCAAGGCAGAGCTGTGCCCTGCAGCATTTCCTGCTCCCTCCCAAGCTCGCCTCTGCTAGGCACCAGACACAGCCTCCCCTCTCCAGCAAGTCCTTTCTTGAATCAAGATACCCTTTTTTGTAAAAGTCTCAAGTTCCATCTTAAATTATTCAGTATCTTTTTCCCCCGGTTTTAACTGTAACAGACTTCTATTTCTTGGATGGCTAGATGCCTTTTGCTAATTTCGGTAAAAATGTAACCACGATCAATTCATAACAATTTGATCCTGTCATTTATCCTCTAACTCAGAGAATCCTGATCCTTCATTTATATTTACCATCTCTGAATGCATTAATAAGGAATCACTACTGCTCTTCTCATCTTGGCTAGGGCATGGCAGATTCTTTTAATCTCCATCCACCACCGTTCAATTCCTCATATCTCTTGGTCTCACTGGACCTTTTAGCAGTTAATATTCACCTTTATCAGATTTGGTCTTCGGGGCACTTTTTTCTTTCCTCTACCCCTAAAAATGTTCCACCTGGAACTGCTGAGCTCCCCTGCATCATCTGATGGGCCACGTCCTGCTGCATCACACACACATGGCCCACATCTCCAGCAGAGGGGCCCTCCTTTCATTGCCAACAATGCTGAGCTTGTACAGTGGGATCATCTGCCCTTTCGGGGGCTGGCGAGCTCCCCTGCCAGAGGAGGAAGGCTCACTGGTGATGTCTGACTCGTGTGATGAGCTCTCACCTCCAGCCAGCAGAGAGCTGGTTCTGTTCAAGCAGCCCCAACATGGATCTGTGAGGATCACTGTCTGGAAATACATGGCCACTCTCCATCACGGCAGCTGCGCTTTCAATCTTTCCACGAACTGCTCCCAAAGTGTATACACTGAATACATATGCAAAGATGCATATTACACTCTGGTTCAACAGATCCTTTGCATCCACCACCGATGTGTAGTATAGAAAAGACAATGGAGTTTTAATAGATAGACTGGGACGATGAAAACGGTTTGCATGTTATGATGGCATTTTTACCCCAAAACACTACCTGGTGCTCTTCCAAACTGGCTTCAATTAGAAAAAAGACAAAATAAACCACAACGGCCACCTTGGGAAAATTGCACCAATTTTAAAATTAAAACATTTCTCCCAGTTGTTCTGAAAGAAAAATAAATAAACTCTATATACCCAACTATGTCAGTTCTGACACCAACTTGCCACATCGAGCCAACAGCAGAATGCTCAGCTGCTGTACCACAAAGTCTTCCAGCACTGGGAGATCCAGCACCAGCACCAGTGCGGTTCCTGTGCACGGACCTCTGACAGTCCCTTTCCACACAGCAGGAAATGCAGCCTCACTGGGTCGCTCACTTCTCCTAAATGATATGGTAAAATCATACTTTATTTTCAATCTGCTTTGGAGATTAAGTTTAAAAACTCTACTACATCTCCTGTGGCTCTAAAAAAGCCCTTAAACTGTATCGCAAATGTCAACACAATTGTGGGCAAATATATGTTTGGATTTTCCTGTCAAAAGACTGACGTGCATCGTGAGCCCCTATTTATTTCTGAGAAGGAGCTCTAGAACTAAAACAACTGTCTGACAGGTAAAATTTGCTGGAGGAAATAACGCATCTGTATCACAACTCTGAGTGCAGGAAAGGATGTTGTCAACACCACCGAGAGCTCAGTTACAGAAAATATTGTTATTGTGTTTGAGTACAAACGTAATGATGAAATACGATCCATTTTCATAATCCCTGCACATTTGTCTGTTGACACTCCACATTACTTCAGAGTTACACGTTGATGGTGGATGTGGAGGCGTGGGGGAAGCAGAGCACAATGAGCGAGGTGCCAAGGCAATGGCCACGCACATTTTTCCTTTTAAATCTGAGCTGGTTTCACACATTGTTCAGGCAAAATATTTTCTGCTTTTGCTTTAGTAATGGCATGTAATAATATTTCATATGTCACAACAGCAAATAACACACCTAGATCCAAAAAGTATGCAAGGTTTATGTGAAAACAAAATGTGTCACGTCATGTTAAACTTATTTCTCTCCATTCAGCTTCTCCACACCAGAGGAAAACTGAACCCTAGAATAGAATCACAGAATCACTCAGGTTGGAAAAGATCTCAAAGATCATCGAGTCCAACCACGATCCAACCATACTGCCCTCACTCTAGCAGCCCTCTGCTAAACCATGGTCCTGAGCACCACATCCAAATGGTTTTAAGCACACCCAGGGATGGTGACTGCACCACCTCCCTGCAGAGCCCATCCCAATGCTTAACAACCCTTTCTGTACAGAAGTGTTTCCTGATCTCCAGCCTAAACTCACCCTAGCACAACTTAAAGCCATTTCCCCTCGTCCTGTCACTGTCAGCAGTGAGCAGAGCCCAGTCCCACTCTCACTGTGAGCACGTTTCAGATACTGGAAGAGAGCAATGAGGTCTCCCCTCAGCCTCCTCTGCCCCAGACCAAGCAGCCCCAGCTCCATCTCTCCTTGTAGGGCTTACATACAAATATCCAGGTATGATCTACCTGCACCTGAGGAGCATCCATGACACCCACCAGGGAAATGCAATCCAGCTTCAGTCAAAAAGAAAGTCAAAAGAAACCTGAAAGGCAACTTATGTGTTCAGAGTTACCTTGATATTTGGAGAATTGATCTCAAATAAACAAAAATGAAATTGAGCTACTACAACAGTGAACACTGGCCTACTTCACTTTTCGTAGAACAAACATACCTAAAGTATTGTTTGTAACATTCATATTGTGATTTTATGTGCTCTTGGTGGGCTTGATGTATTCTTTAATTACTCAGTTATTGAGTGACAAACAACATCTAACCCTCAGTAACGGTCTCATATGAAGAAAATCTTTCCTCCACCAGCATGTTAGTGACACGACAGTCCCCATCATTTGCTGAACAATGCTATTATAAAACGTCTGTCGCTCATGAAAATTGAAACGAACTTTGGAAAGCAAACCCTCCAAATGCTCAGTACATCCTAAAGCTGCTTTCCGGCACCGTGTTTGTGCTTTTCAGTCTCTTGCCTAAACAGTACCCATCCAGTTACGATGCTCTCCAAAAAAGGAACAGCCAAGCACTATTTTGTGTGTACTTCTGAGCGCATTCAGCCACACCAATGCAACGAGATCTCCCTCAGTTTGATCTGGCCTGATGGAAGCACACCGCTCGCATTTAACTCATGAATTTGAAATTGTGATTATGTCTGGGAAAGCATCAATAAGGAACTGAGTGCTTTAAAGTGATGCTTAATATTCCTAGGTGCCCCACACTGCTTAATAAAGTGTGGCATGCAGACTCTGTACTTGGAGGCCACAAAATGAAAGAGCAATGAAGCACAGGCAACCTTCCCTTAATTACCTGGCTTTGATCTCAGCTGGCCTTCATATCATTTAGGTTTTCTCCCTGAAAACTGATACTCCGTGCTTGTTGGTCAGATTCTGTGTCTAGAGACAGGCCAATTAAACAGTTTTCTATACATTTTTTCATGCTCAACTGTTCAGATTCATTATGTTAAACTGAAGGGTGATGTATTTTTCATTTACTTCATTATTATCAGTTTCCCACATACACTTGAAGTCAAAATGGATCCTGATAGCAACAGGAATTCAATACAAACGTTCGCAGAGCGTTCTGAAATGTGAAGTAGATATTTTAATGGAGCTTTGCATAAGAAACATGGAAAAAGAAGATGAGCATATAAAAAAAAAAACTTTAATTGGTTTATTAAGAAAGAGGAGTACCCTACCTAGTCACTGAGCTGAGCTGCCTGCTCATAGTGCCCTTCAGGACTTTAGACCTAGTCCACTTGGGTCCTGCTCCGTAAATTGAGATATTCACGAATTAAATAAATTTATTCGCCAATTAAAAAAAAATAAGCCATGTTTTTTTCAGTCCCCAGTTGGCTTTGCAGCTTGTAATACAAGCTTTGAATTAAATGGACAGAACAAACAGAAGTTATAGAAAAGCACTCTCCTCGCATATTCAGGCCAAGGTCTGATTTCCAGAACGTGTCCGACTGCATCCGACCGCTGCCTGGGCTGAGCTTCTCTGGGGAGGTTCCTTCACAAGAAGGCAAACACCATCGAAATATTCTTCTCATTAATTTTGGGCAAGTTTTGAAACATTTAAGCCTGAAATTATTGCCAGGTGAATTGCAATTTTGCTCATGCTTATTTTTAAAACAGAAAGTGCCTATTCTGATTCATTTCTTAATGTAAAATTTAAGACTTTCGTGTCTTGATTTCCCCTCAGAGAAATCCGGGGATAAGGAACAAATTCCTGGCCTTGAAGTCACCCACAGGGGGTCTTTTTTAATGACCTGAATAGCAGGAGGGTTTTGCTCTTCAAGATAGAGAGGTGTTCTGCGCGTACAGCCCAGGAGCCACGCGAAGGCTGTGAAAGCTGAGCAGCCTCCACTCCTTCAGCGCTCCTCCAGGCACCAGCACGAGGCAGCCCCCGGTCCCGTGCTCCGCCACAGCTCTATCGATACACTAATATCTAAATTCCCAGCCCTGGACGCCTCACAAAGCAGGCCTCTCCTTCCAGACCGCAGCCCTGGGTGAAGCGATGCACGTTCCCCAAGTGCCACCTGCTGTACGCACCGCACGGCGGCAGCGCAGCTCCGTGCCCGGCTCTCGGGGCAGCAACTGCATTCTCCAGACCCTTTATTTACTTGTTATGGACTTCATTTCAAAGATCTGCGCTGACACAGGGACCGCGGATTTGGTGCCGCGTCTCCCGTAGCGCTAAGGCCGACCTTGCCTTTCAGCTCGGACGGATGAGCGCGACGAAGGGCTGCGGTTCTGCCCAGCGCTGAGAGCAGCTCCCAGCCCGGGCCGCACAGCTCGGCGTCCAGGCGGGGCTGGGACGGCTGCATGAGGGAGCCCCCGCCGCCTCTGTGTGCAGCTCCAGTGCTCCGCCACCGCACCGGGAAGAAGTCCCCACGCACAGTGGTGCGCGGCTTCCCGTGCTTCAGTCTGTGGCCGTTTCCCCTCGTCCTATCACCACACGCTGCGGAGAGCAGCCTGGGCGCGCTCCCGCTGCTCAGCTACCCACGGCCGCGGCTCAGCCCCGCGCGGCTCAGCCCGCAGTTCCCGCTGCCGGCAGTGGGCGCTGCACTGCGCACGCGCGGAAGCTGCACGCAGTCCTCCCGCCCGCTGGGGGCGCACCTCCATCTCGCTCCCTCCGCGCAGCCGGGCTGAGGCGGCCGAGGCGCTGCCTGAGCGAAATTCGCGGCCGGCGCGGGCCCGGCTCGCTGAGGCGGCAGAGCGCAGGCGCGGCGGGGCAGCCCGGGCGGCTCAGGGCCCCGGTCCTCTTCCTCCTGCTGGCGGCGGCGGCGGGGCTCGGCGGCTCCAAGATGTCGACCAAGAATTTTCGCGTGAGCGACGGGGACTGGATCTGCCCCGACAAGAAGTGAGCGCCGCGGGGGGGTCGGGCGGGCCGGGCCGGGGCTCCGGGCGGGCCCGGGGCGCGGCTGGCGGCCGCTGACGCGTGTCCGTGTCCTTGCCCCAGGTGTGGCAACGTGAACTTCGCCAGGAGGACCAGCTGCAACCGGTGCGGGAGAGGTGAGCTCCTCCGGCCGCGCGCCCGGCCTTCCCGAACCTCTGCGCCGTTCTGGAAGGGAGGAGCGTCCGGAGTTCGGGTTTGGTCAGCGGGGAAGCTCGCGTGACGAGGCTCACGTAAGGACGCTCACGTAAGCCGTTTGTTTGTCCGCCTGCAGAAAAAACGACTGAAGCCAAAATGATGAAAGCCGGAGGCACGGAGATAGGGAAGACCCTCGCGGAGAAGAGCCGCGGCCTCTTCAGCGCCAACGACTGGCAGTGCAAAACGTACGCAGCGGTAACAGCCGGCAGGGCGGTGTTGTCAGCGCCGATGGGACTCCTGCGGGGACTTAAAGGGAGTTTGTTATGCAGGAAGGGGACCGAGCGCTTACACGGGCGGCTAGTGAAGGACAGGGGGGCCTGGCTCGAAAGGAAAAGAAGGGAGGACTAGGGCAGAGGTGAGGGGGAAATTCTTTACTTAGAGGCAGTGAGGCTGTGGCACTGTTACCCAGAGCTGTGGGTACTCCAGTCCTGGAGATGCCTGAGGCTGTGGATGAGCACTGGGCAGCCTGATCTAGTTACTGGCAACCCTGCCTGTGGCAAGGGCTGGAACTAGGTGGTCCTTAAGATCTTTTCCAGCCCAAGCCACTCTATGATTCCGTGTGCTGAAACACCCAGGTGTTCCTTTAGAAGTGTTCTGCTGTAAGGACAGCATTCATCTCTGCTTGGTAGGCAGCATGTACAGAGTAATATGACAAGAAAAATATAACAGAGCGAAGAAGCCAACAAACTCTCGTTTTTCTTTGGTAAGCCAAGATGCTTCTTGAGTTTACAGCAGACACACAGATGGAATTAGACGGTTTCTGCAGTATGATAGCTAAGTTTTTAATGAGTAAAACTGAATATGTAGTTAACTACAAAAGAGAGAAACTTTCAGGAGGGCTTTGAGGCGTTTGGGATGTGCTTGCTGATAGAGCCTTCTGACTGGTGAAATCTGGCCAGGGTTTTCCGTGGCTTGCGTTTGCTGTGACCCGAGTGAAATACTGCCTCAGTAAAACAAAGTGCCAGCAACAAGCACATACATTTACACGTACTGCTGCAGCAGACTGTTTCTGATGGTGAGAGAATATGAGAGGCGTATGTCTGCATGTCCATTTGGCAGCCTTAGGGTAGCTGAGCGTGTAGGTAGTGCCTGTTCACAGTGCAGCCTGTGCATGCAGGCACAGTAACAGAAGTCAGCAGCCCTCTTGGGTCAGGCCCAGCTTTGCTCAGTCCTGTGGGCTCCAGCAGGGGTTCTGGGCAGCAGTGTCTATGAAGGAGTCCTCTGGATCAGATGTTCGTGGCTATATTGTGTCCTGTAGACCACCTCCTCTGCTTCTTGGGGTTGAGCAGCATCCCGATCGTAGTTTTAAGGGAAGAGGAAATGTGAGTGGCATTTTAGGGCACAGTGGGATAGGAAGTGCAGTGATGGAATTGACTGTAGCTGTGACTGTAGCTGTGCAGCAGAGGAAGACAAGGCTTGCTGACAAACATTCTCCTGGTATCATCTTTGTTTACTCTTTAGAACTGTAAATGCCACTAGTGTGGAGTAATGAAAAACGTGTATTATTTCATTTTAGCTCCATGAGCACTTGCCTTTTTTCCGTTCTTTTTTCCTTTTTTTTAGCAGTGATATTTGCTTCCCCCTTTTCCTTGCACATTCTGGAATGGGAATTTGATAATACTGCTGGTTCCTTTAGCAGTCATATCCATAAAGGCTGCTCACAGCTAACTGCTTTTCCCTTCAGTCGTTTCAGAATCTTTTTGTTTAAACGTCTCTTACATTACATCTGAAGTAAAATATAATAATATGCTAACGAACTTTGGGCAGCCTTCTGCTAACTTATCTGCCTGGTAATTTTCTTTCTTTCCCCTTGGTCTGCTTAGTATGGTCCTCTTCACGCTGTCAGTGCACTCACAGACTCCTTGGGGTCTTGGTGACCATTATCTTAATTGTGCCATGTTAGTGACTGCAAATCACTGCTGCAGCTTGGCGTGTTTACAGCTTTTAAATGTTGAGGTGTAAGATTTGAAATAAAATGTTTCTTATTTATACTTTGTTTTTTTTCCCCCCTCTGAAGATGTGGTAATGTGAACTGGGCCAGGAGGTCAGAATGTAATATGTGTAATACTCCGAAGTATGCTAAACTGGAGGAACGGACAGGTGAGTCGTGTATGGTCCTGAAATACTGAAATTGGCCTTCTTTTTATAATTCTGTACGTTCTGATTATTTTTCTTTCCATAGTATAACTGATCTTTCACATTTAAGTAGAGCTGTAGGTTCTTACGCTTTCAGTAGCACAGAAAGTAAAGCTTGGTTAAGTTTGGAAAATCATCAAATGTTTGGCTTAAACCACCACAATATCTGTTTTTGGCATTAAGAAGCTTGGAAGCAGTATTGCTAGATTTCCTTGACCTCCAAGAGCTGTGGTACGTATGGTGCCCATCTACAGAGGGCTCAGCAGTAACAGAACGCATTTCTGAGGCTGTGTAAACCAGACTGCATTTCTTAATGAAGGTTTGGTCAGAGTGATGCATTTTAAGTTCCTTCTGCATCAGCAACACAGCCCAGCAGAAACTAGGAGAGCAGATATCCTTACAGCTGTTCATAGTGCTTACACTGCACATAGATCAAAATGGGACCAGGAGGCAAATTCAACGCAGGCAGCAAAACCCTAATTCGTTAAGAAAATAAAAAGTAAAAAGCTGAATTTGGTGCATCACAAGATTGTCTTATTTTACTGCTTTTTAAAGGCTATGGAGGAGGCTTTAATGAACGAGAGAATGTTGAATATATAGAACGTGAAGAGTCAGATGGGGAGTACGACGAGGTAAGATGAGGTGATGCCTTGCTTTGGAGAGACATGCAGCGTGTGACTTGTGCTTAGCATACCTGTATTTGCATTGGATTTCCTGATGGGGAAAAAGTGCTGCAAAGAAATACATCTCAGTGCAGCTCTGTCAGATGCTCAAGTGCAAAAGCTTTGAACTGAAAGTAAAATGCATCTGTATTGTCTTTCGGGGGCTGAAAACTTTGCATCAGTTCAAAGTTAACTGGTGCAGGCTGTGTTTCTCAATATGCTTAATTGGTTTCTAGATAATGCATGTTCTAGATGTGTTCAGCATTGTTTTATAAAGATACTCCAGAGACATAAACGTAACACTATCTCTTTGTTAAATTTGGCTTCCCATTAGTTTTGTCTGAAGGCACTAATTTTATCTGGCAAACATCTCTTTGAGAATCTCCTAGCTGACATTTCCTCATGCATCTCCCTCCGTTGGAGCAACACCTGATTTAAATGGGTGCATGTTTATTTTCCCAAAGAGGTCTTAGGAAAAAAGCAGTGTTGGGAATGACCTTTCATACCTCACATGCTAATGGAATGCAATTTCTTAGTTTGGTCGCAAAAAGAAAAAGTACAGAGGAAAGCCAGTTGGTCCTGCATCTATCCTGAAGGAAGTGGAAGATAAGGAATCTGAAGGGGAAGATGAGGAGGATGAGGATGGAGATCTTTCCAAATACAAATTGGATGAGGTACTGTGTTTTCTTTTGCGGAATGGATGGGTTGTTTTCTTTTTGTTTGGTTACTATAGAGTAGTTTAGCAGTGAGTAAAGTTTGGCTTGTATTTTTAGCTGCCTTGAAGTTGTGTAGGGGAGCAGCTATCAGAATAATGCTGCCTCCAGCTCTGGAAACCATCTGAATGTGAGATCTGTTTTGTTCTAATGGCTGCACACTCGAGGATGTGTAGCCTTTTTTTTAGCCTTTTTTTTTTAAATGAGAATAAACATCAAAGCTTGTTTGAAATCAGGATTCAATAGCTTGAGATTTAAGTTGTACGACAGACAAATAAATGGAACATTACTGAACTTACAGGCTTCTAAAATTACCTCAGGTTTAGCTGTAAAATGGAACATCAGTAACTAACAGGAAATGAGTTATATGTTGTTGTTTTTCAGGATGAGGATGAAGATGATGCTGACCTCTCAAAATACAATCTCGATGCCAGTGAGGAGGAGGACACTAATAAGAAAAAGAAATCCAACAGGCGCAGTCGCTCTAAGTCTCGATCTTCCCGCTCACGATCTTCATCACGCTCATCCTCTCATTCAAGCTCAAGGTCTAGGTCCAGGTAAACGGGTACAGGTCAAGGGTAACGCCAGGCAAAATGTCAGTATCTAACTTCTTTATTTACTTACTTTCTTGATTGCCTTACAGTTTTAGTTTAATAATGTTGACGATTTCATGTACAGAATTTACACAGGTAGATAACGTTCTGTTCTGGCCTTCCGTGGTTGCTCAGTGGGAAGGCCTTGTCTGTCTTGCTGCTTGTTTTAGTAAGTTAAGTCCGTATTTCAGTTAAATTCTTTAAATAAATTACCAAAAAAAGCCCTTATCTTCAGCTTCATTTTCAGACTTGTTGACCATAAGTGATTCAATGAATGTGCTTTTTCTAACAATGCTGAGTAGAGTTTGTGATTTGACAAATAGAAGAGTGGGATCGTTAAAGGAGGAAGAAGAGGGCAGTGGTGCAGTCCAGGCACATTTAGTAGATGGACAAAATAGAAGCTATCCTGGAAGTAAAAATGAGAAACTTGAACTTTAAATGCAGTGGCAGTGCAGTCAGAATAATCCTGAAAATTGGCAGCAAGGAGTTGTTCCTTTCCGTGATGCAGCTGGTCACACAACAGGGCAGGTTTCCTAAAGCTGCAGGTGCCCCATCCCTGGAGGCATTCAGTGCTGGGTTGGGTGGCCCTGGGCAGCCTGCTGTGCTGAGAAGTGGCTGTGCCCCTGGCAGCAGGTTGGATTAGAGGATCTTTAAAGGTTCCTTCCAACCTGAACCCATCGTGGAGTTGTAACAGAACGTCTACTGGGAAGATTTAGGAGCTCGCTTTAATTACTTCAATTTAATAACGTATGAACGACTCAGTGAATGTTTTGTAATCACATTATGTAAAACCTGGTTTAGCTTCTCAGCTGCCTTATAATAAATGCAGTGATAATACTGATAGGTTTAAGACCCGAAGTTGCTAACTCATAGAATTATAAAGTTCAAGTTTCTTCCAATCTTTGTAGCTCTGTAACTGCACCTCTCTGTTCTAACCGCTCTGATCACTGCCCAAATTCTTCAACCCCTCACACTAACCAGATATGAGCCTTTCTCTGTTCTGTCTTTCTCCCTATTGTTATCATGCTTTCTTTTTCACGCTGCCTCCTCTATGAGAAATGGTTTTGGAAAAACAAAAAAAAAAAACCCAACCTGTTCTGAGCCTCCTGGCTCCCTCAAATGCCTTCTTGAGACCAGTAGTTGCCACATGGCTGCAAGGAGCAGCACATTGAGTAGCACTGCCTCAGCTGAGTGCCTGTCAGCTATTTTTGTAATTCAAGTGAGGTGTGTAGGAAGATCCCATCACCTCTTTGAGGAAGTGGCTGTGCTGTCCCATGCATTATGTGGGCTGTGCTGCAGTGCAGCCCTTTGGTTCAGGAGTAGGAAGATCAAAGAAGGCAGAAGTGTTTCATCTGGCTGTAATCTTCATGATTCACAAATGTTAACTGGAGGTAAAAATTAGTTTCACTTAACTAAAATTGCCTAGCAGTCTTTCAGCTTTCTCTTATGCTTCTAGGTACAAAAAAATTATTGGCAGTGTCAGTGGGTTGGTTGGCTTTTTGTTGTGGGGTTTTGTTTTGTTTTTTGATGCTGAAGTATTTACTTTTTGTAGTTTAAAAGCACGTTTTCATAGTGCTTTTGTTTGGCAAAGCAAAATGAAAAAGGCATGGTAACAATATGAACTGGGAGATGGACAGCATGCGTATTGTGCCTGAAAAGATCATTAGAATTTGATTGCAATGCCTTCTTTTTTTACAACTGTTACTGCACGTCGACTGCCATTTCTTGCATATCTCTTGTGGTTTGTGCTTTAAAGAAACTCCATCAGCGTGCCAAACTTGGGAAGATATCTGAGTAGTTACCAGTGGTGTTAGACCTGTCTGTATTTTAGCCAAGAATAAAGTGCTACTTAAATTTTAAATCAATCTGGGAGGAATTGTTGCAGAAACTGAACGCTGCTTACAAACTGCCTGTGGGAGCTGATTTAGAGAGAGTTTGAGTCCTTATATTCGTACCTCATTTGCCTCTCACAGAAAATGGTTTCCAGTTAAGGCACGAACTGAAAAATGCAGGCATTGGTTTCATGAAATAAAGGTTGTGCAGTTGTGTGGCTCGTTTTGCTGCAACCCTGTTTAATTCCTGTGGGTTGTTACAGGAAACATAATACAGAGCTGACTTCTGTCGTGTGTTAAAGTTACTCTTTACAAACATAACGTGCTGATATTGGGAGGCAGGGGAAGTTGTCACCTCTCTGCGATGAATCTAGCCTAGCTGTCTTGATGCATAGTTGTCTCTGCTGCTAACAGCAATAGTTGTTCTGCTGAATACAAGTCAAATACTGGAAAAAATCTTCCATGTTGTTTCAGGTCCCATTCAAGAAGTTCTTCCAGTTCCAGATCAAGATCTCGCTCCAGTTCCAGAGAACACTCTAGATCTCGTGGGTCGAAATCAAGGTGAATGAGGTAGCACTCTCTCCTTGCAGAGAGAAAAAAAGGGCAGAAGAACCAACTGCTTGTTTATTTCACCGTAAAATTATTCTGGTCAAAAGCATTAACTCGTTTTTATCTTGGAAATCAGAATTCCTGGGGTCTCTGCACAAGATTGTTGCCACTGCCGATGTATTTCATGAGAATGCGAGGTTTTGTTTGAAGAGGTTTAAGTGCTCTAAGCTAGACGAGTGGATGCCACACACCTGCACTTTGGAGGAAGAAGAATCTGAACGCATGTTCACTTGCTGCAGCAGTCTTTGCTGTTTCCACTTTGGCTACTTGTTGTGGAAGAACAGTAGAAAATATGCTATGCTTCTGTTCCTGTGCTTAGAGAGAATGTAATTTCCACTCGGTAGGGCTGCCACTGTCTTCACAGTTGTGTGGGGAATGTTGCAAAAGCAATGTGCAGTCAGTGGTGGAGAACCTTAAAACTGTAAAGTGAGGAAAGAAAATGGAAGTCGAGAAGAGAAATCCGCAGTGGTGCCACTGCTGTTTGGTGGCAGTAACATGCCTTGGGTGAGCTCGTGGGGTTCAGTGTGAGATGATGGCCATGCTTTTAGGAAGGGCAGGGGGTCCGTGTGCCTCTTGTAGATGCTGAAGGGCTCGGCAGCTGGGCTGGCTGATTTCCCTGTGCTGCATGGCACCTGCCCGGTGCCCCCAGCATGCTGGCTCGCTTGGATTCAGACTGCTTTATTATTAACAGTGGCAGCCCTGAGAATCTTTGAACCAGCAATGTGTGCTGTGGTTTTTCTTTGAAAATCCAGCTTCCTGAGAACAAGTCTTGTTAGGTGCTGCCACGTAATTCTGGGCTGATGGTTCAGGACTCCTGAGTGCTATTACACTTCTCAGGAGTGCATTTATTTGATTGATTTATTTTTTTTAGGTAACATGATTTTTTTTTAAGCGCTTGTAAGTGAAGCTGGGTCAGCTTTTTTTCCTTAGGAAATGCCACAGTGACTGATATTCTAAGACATTATTTTGGTGTGGGAAGGTCTTCCAATCTACCTAAGTTCAGTTTGACATTTGTGAATACCCCCTCTGGGATATTCCCTGTCCTAATAAGATGAAGAATTTGTTACCAGTGAAGTTTCAATGCAGAATATCCCTTAATACGAAGTGAAACATTGTTAAAGCAGTGCTACAGCCGTGATTTTTGGGCCCTTGTGCTGTGTGAATTTCACCCCTGGGGAGTCAGCACACAGAGGACCTCCTGTCCCGGTGTCCCACTGCTCGGTTGTCCAAATACATGGCACTGGTGAAGGCTGGAGAGAGGTTTCCAAACCACTGGTGCTCTGCATATCTGGAAACACAGTTGAGCAAAATGTTTAGAGAGAGCTACTGCAGCAGTCTTTATTGGCAGTTAACTCAAGAGTAAGTATGGAAGGATCCACAGCCTTCTCTGGTAACTCCCATGCTGAGTAGGGTAGCGAGCGTTGACAAGAGCTGTCTCGTTTTGTTCTTTCTTGCTTCTTTCTATATTGTACCGGGATTAAATCTCATTTATTTCTTAATCGATAAAGATCCAGCTCCAGGTCCTACAGGGGGTCTTCAACCCCAAGGAAAAGATCTTACTCAAGCTCTCGTTCGTCATCGTCCCCCGAGAGAAGCAAGAAGAGAAGTCGTTCTAGATCTTCTTCATCTGGTGATCGCAAAAAAAGACGATCGAGATCACGGTCACCCGAAAGGTTTGGGTTTATGTAGAATAAGAATGGGTGTATTTAAATGTGTGATTCTTTTTGTTTTTTTTTTCCCTCCTCGAAGGACAGAGATTGAGTAGGAAGCAATTGAGTTCTGATATTAAAAGTAGCTCTCTCGCTTCCCCCGTTCTATTCCTGTTGAGGCCTCTTTGTTTGTTTTGTTGGTTTTTGTTTTTTTCCTCCTCCAATGAAGCTTCCTCGTGCTGGGAGCATGCTCCATAGCAGCACCTGGGCCACCGTTCTTGCAGTGTGAAACCGTTCACGTGTGCATTATTAATTTATCTTCATAAGCAAATACTGCATTTAGAAGTTACCTTCTACTTTCGGTACTAAACCTAGTGTGGATTTTTAGTATTAAATTCACATTCCCTATCCTAAAGTGCTTTGAAGTTATTTCTGTATTTTCATGAGGCCCCTATCAGATATACTTGGCTTCCTGCTATTATAGGATGCAGACTACCTAAAGTGGATGCTAAAATTAATTTCAACTTATTTCTTTGCATGCTTTCTCCCTTTGTATCTTACAGACGCCGCAGATCGTCATCCGGATCTTCCCATTCTGGTTCCCGTACGAGTTCTAAAAAGAAATAATGTCTTAAAGCTCACAATTAGGGAAAAAAAAAAAAAAGATTTCCAGTCAGTGCATGAGACATTTTTAAGAAGTTGGTGTCTTACTCGGTCAGAAGTGCTAAATCTGCTCGTAGAGGTGCATGTCTGTCCTTGCTTCCTGGAAAACTGCAGCTTTGTTCATTCATGAAACAAAAAGTGAGATAGCATTTTAAGCCATAAACTCCTCAGAGGAGGCGTGAAGGTTTTTGTTCTGTTTTTCTTTGAGTAAGGGTTTTTTTTGTTTGTTTGTTTGTTTGTTTGCTTTTTTTTTTTTTTTTAATTTTTAAAGACTCAGTTCCTCGATTTCTGGCTTTCCTATGTCTGAGCAGAGGTGGGCTGGGTGCATTCGTGCACCGCTCCGCTCTTCACGTGGCAGTTACACAACAAGGCTGTGGGGATGTCAGAGGAGCCCGTGAGCTTTCTGCACCTCCCGAGCCCGCTTCGTGCAGCTCTCGTGGGACCACAGGGTTAGTGTAGCTGTAGGGCTGCTGCTGCTCGTTGGATCGAAGTAGTGAGTTCCTGGGCTCTGTTTAGTTTCCCATGCTGATGTAGATGTGTAGGTGGCTGCCCCTTCTCTAACTGCTCAGTGCAGAGATGCTGCTACGCACCACATCCCTCAGACAGCTCCGTAGGGGGGGACTGGGCTTTGTTCCTTCCACACGAGGATGTGTGAGACGTGGGGCACTGCCCTCCCCGTTGCTCCGGTCCCAGAGCTGCCGGTCCCGGTGCTCTGTGCAGTCAGAGCTGGGTGTGGTGTTTTCACACGCACGGATCCCGGGCTTGGCAGTCCTTTCTGACGAAAGGATCTCTGGGGAGCTGCTGTTGAGGTGGAGGAATGGTGGATCTGGCTTCTCAGGATCGAGCGACCCTCCTGCAGGCCATCTGTAAAATTCATTTTCGGCAGACAGATTTTCCAGGTATCTGAATTTTATTTATGTTTGAAAACCCAAATAAACTGTAGAAAGTTCTAGTACCTGAAATGTGTTCATCCTTTTTGGTTTTTTTTTTCCCCCCTAAACATATCATTTATGGCTTAAAATGCTTCACGGAGTTGATTTCGCTAGTAGTATCACACTGAAACTTGGCCTCTCTTGAGCTCCGTTTGGTTAAGAAAGGTTTAAGTGTCTGCAGTGCCATCGCAAGGTAAGTATGTCCAGGGGAGTTCTGTTTAAGCAGACAGTGTTATCTCTGCAGTTATGTCCACTGTTCAGTTCCAGGCCCGTAGTGCACAGTTGTTTTTTAAGATGAGTGACGCCGAAACAAACGGAGCCAAAGGAGAACCGCCCTGCTTCCCCTCAGGCACTGGCGTGGGGCTGTCAGACGGGCTGAGTGCTTTCGGGGCAGGAACATTTTGGTCATCTTTTTGCAGGGGAAAAAAAAAAAAATGACCTGCCACTTCTTCTTTAATGCTTCCTTTCCATCTGATTTCCGTGCTAAGTGTGTGTAGGTGACACAAGAGCAGGTTAGTCTCGTAACTGTGCCTCTGACGACTTCCGAGTCCAGCTGCTAAAGTGTAAAGAGCAGATCTAGTCGCTATGTTGTTACCTTTTGTTTCTTTTTTTCCCCCTCCTTGTGCTCTGTATTGCAATTGTTGCTGTACTTAACCGGACGGAAGTCTTTACATTTAGCGAGTGGTGGCCTACAGACAGCAGAAAATGATGGTTTCATTTGGCTTAGATAAAATGTAAGGCGAAATGATGCTGTAGAGTGTAAATAAAAGCTGTGAGTCAACCGTGCTGCGTGCTGTGTGTCGGTCCGCCGCTCCCTGCCGCCGTCCTGCGGGCACCGCGTGTGCTCCGGGAGAAACCTTCCGTGGGAGTTTGAAGCGCTCTTCTATTCCATCTTCGGCACAGTGTCCGCTGCGTGTCCCGTGGGGTGGGAGGGGAGCGGCGTCCGAACCGTTTGCGGTGCCGTCGGAAAGAAGCGCTGCGGCCGTGCCGCGGGTACCCGGCGCTTCTCCTCCGGCAGCGCGTGGTTCGAGCGCGGGGCCCGCTCCGTGCCCTGCCCCGCTCCGTGCCCTGCCCCGCTCCGTGCCCTGCCCTGCCCCTCTCCGTCCCGGCCCCGCTCCGTGCCGTGCCCGGCCCCGCCGCGGCCCCTCCCCGTGGGCGGTGCCGGGCCCGCCCCGCAGCGGCGGCGCCTCAATAGCGGCGGATCGGGGCTCGGCGGGGCGCGGTGCTGCCATGAGCCGCCGCCCGCTGTGCCAGCCCGGCCCCAACGGCACCGAGCCCATGCGGCCGCGGGGCAACGGCACGGGGCGGCCGGCCGAGGGCTGCGGCGCCGTGTCGGTGGCGTTCCCGCTGACCATGATGATCACGGGCATCGTGGGCAACGCGCTGGCCATGCTGCTGGTGTCCCGCAGCTACCGCGCCAAGGAGAACCGGCGCAAGCGCTCCTTCCTGCTGTGCATCGGCTCGCTGGCGCTCACCGACCTGAGCGGGCAGCTGCTCACCAGCCCCATCGTCATCGCCGTGTACCTGTCCGACCGCGCCTGGGCCAACGTCGACCCCTCGGGCCGCCTCTGCGCCTTCTTCGGCTTCAGCATGACCGTCTTCGGCCTCTGCCCGCTCTTCATCGCCAGCGCCATGGCGGCCGAGCGCACGCTGGCCATCCGCGCTCCGCACTGCTACGCCAGCCATGTGAAGACGCGCGTCACCAAGGCCGTGCTGCTGGGCATCTGGCTGGCCGTGCCCGCCTTCGCCCTGCTGCCCCTGGCCGGGCTGGGCCGCTACGCCCTGCAGTGGCCCGGCACGTGGTGCTTCATCAGCACCGACGGGCAGCGGCCCGGCAGCCTGCTCTTCGCCTCCGCCTTCGCGGGGCTGGGGCTGTTCTCGCTGCTGGTGACGGTGGCCTGCAACCTGGCCACCATCGAGGCCCTGGTGTCCCGCTGCCGGAGCAAGGCCGCCGCCTCGCGCTCCAGCAAGCAGTGGGGACGGATCGCCACCGAGACGCTGATCCAGCTGCTGGGGATCATGTGCGTCCTGTCGGCGTGCTGGTCACCGCTGCTGGTAGGTGCCCTCCTCGGGGATGCCGGGAGTGCGGACGGGGATGGACGGGGTGCTCCTGGAGGGCGGCCAGCGCGGAGCGCTAGGGAAAAGAAGGGCGGAATCTGTGGAGGAAAAGAAAGGCGACGAGGGAAATGGATGGGTCGAAGGAAAGGGAGGAATGTGAGGAGACGGCGCTGGGAGGTGGCACTGAGGTCAGCGGTGCCGTAAGCGGCCGGCAGGAGATGGAGGGCTCTGCAGTGCCCCGTGCTGCCCTGCGGCTTTGCGGAGGGGCTGAAGGCACGGGGACAGGGACAGCAGAACCTCCCTGCTCCGTGGGGACCGCGCAGGAGTCCCCGCATCGCCGCGGGATGCGGCTCCGTGCTGGTGGGGAGGAGTGGTTCTGTTCTTCGTGTTTGCTCTCACTTTGTAGCAAAACGTGTCTCCGTGCTCTGCCAGGAAAGGCGCAGCGTGTGACTTCGCAAGCACCCTCCGCTTTGCAGCAGGTTCCCTGCCTCGCTCAGCGCAGCATTCGGGGCTTTTCCACTCGTTTTTCTCTCTTTAAGAGCCCCGCTCTCATTCCCCCTCGCTCGTGCTCCTCTTTGTCACACTGGGGCAGACCCCTGAGGAGGAGGAGGGGCTGTGTCCCCATCTGCTTCTTCTGTATGGGATGAGGGCACATCCGAGACCCAGAGCCCCTAATGCTGCCATCAGAGGACAGTGCGGTTTGGGGACAGTTGGTACAGTTTGGAATCGTTCAGCAGCTGACGTGCTAGGTGCTGTACGGCTCAGGGAGGATTTTTCTCCCTTCTGTGCACAGAGGGCTTGAGGTCCCGTGGAATGGCTGGCAGAGCTTGCTGAGTTAAAAAAAGAGAAAACAAATGAACTTAATTTACGAATATTATCCTTATAAAATTCCATCAAATCTGCAAAACAACACTGCCCCCAGAAGGAGCTCGGAGGCTCCAAGTGAACTTTCTGGGGATGATTAATGGCCTCTGGTGAAAGTAAAACCTGATCCACGCTGTAAGTTTAGTGAGAACTCGAGCACAAAGTATCCTCCTCCTGGAACCCAAGGGGTCAGGTCTGCAAACGCTCACCGCCGTGCTGCGGCCCCAGCAGGAGTTCTGTCATTAGACAGCAGCTATCTGCTGTGTGCTCATCCATAATTAAAAGGACCAGAAAAAAAAAGAAAAGAAAGAAAGAAAAGAGAGTTATTACAGGCAGGAAATGTGCTTCCTTCTCAGTCCTTGTTCTCGTGTTCTTCCCCTCTGGATGCAGGCGCTGCCCTGTGCCCCTCCTGCTTCAGCAGAGCTGCTGCACATGGGCTGCTTCCAGCCCTGTAGCATGGAGCAAAGGTGCCTGAGCTGGGGACACCTGTTGTCTTCCTTCGGGACGTGGTTGCTCAGCAAACTGATGGCATTGCAAGGACTCCTCGTGGTGGGTTCCTCCCGCAGTATTGCTGCAGCCTCAGCAGTCACAGGGCAGGCTCAGAGCTGAAGCACAGAACTGTGGGGGCTGGCAGCTCCCCCAGTGCAGCCCCTATAAGCTGCTCCCCATGGCAGGTGCACAGGGAATTGGATTGCTCCAGCACCTCTCTGAGCTCTGTGCCAGGATTCTGCTGCCCTCCACCTCCTTGATTTGAGGAGAAGAGGACCTGTGCTCATAGTACAGGCACCAGCTCTTCTGGTGTGCAGTCACACCTCGACTTCAGCACAGAGAACCTGAAAAGTGCTCCACTTCCATAAGGCACTGCTTTAGCACAGGTGGCTTCCAGTGTGCTCTGGTCCTTGTTTTGGTGCTCGGCTGCTGCACGTAAGCACTGAAGTAAAGCAGCAGCAGTCCGGGACACGCCTGGGGTGACGGAGACGTCATTCCTTGTTTGCTCACAAGCACAGCTGCACCCAGACTCTAATTCTCACAGCAATGCTTCAGCAGCTCCAGGGTGCAAACTCACTCACTCCCGTGGTACTCCCAAGGATATTCAAGCTGAAATGCTCAGCTATTCTGCTGCCTTTCCTTTTAAACGTGCAAAACGGTTACAGAAAGCACCTTTACTGGGAGAGGGGAGGCAGCAATGGCTCCGCTTCCCCAACGCTGGGGGCTGCCCACGTCCATGCCCCCCATGCAGGGCTCTGCAGTTGTCAGGGAAGGCCTGAGAGCTCCTGCTGGGTTTTGCTGCCCTCTGATTGTCCTACATAAGAGCACAGCTGGGTGGTAGAAGTGAGGACACGTGCTTACTGAAGGCGCGTGATTCCCTGCCTCACTGTTCTCCTGCAAAACCTCCTTACAATCCTCGGCCCTCCCCACAGGTGCCCGAGTGGACCGTGGGGGATTTCAGCCCCGTTTCACAGACACGAGGTACTGGAGCTGATGTGCGGTTCTGCTTCGCTGATCCAAAATTGCAGTTCTGAGTTGAAGATAAGGTGGTACACGGCTGTAAGCATCATCAGATGCTATCGGGAAAAGTCATATCCTGGCTCCGCCGTGGTTTGCCCACCACAGCCACTCTATTTCATCTGGAGATTCCTGTATTCCCGCTGCAGCTCTCTTTGCTTTGTGAGAGAGGGTTATTTGAGCGACAGATTAGGGCTAATGGGAGAGGAGAAGCAGCATAAACAGATAAATCTTCCTGCCTTCGTGATGCACGGAAAGCACGTTTGGATTTTTGGAAGCTCTCTCATGAGAAGATTTGCAGTTTGGGACCAGGAATTTCACGTCCAATTCTTGCCCCACATTCCAGAGCAGCTACTCAGCCCTCGCATGGCCTAAAAATACGTACCTCTGAGCACAGCAGCAATTTGATGTCCATCTTTGACTGCGGACAGCAGCAGCGTGGCCACGCAGACTTCAGGAAGTGTCCCCTGAGCGTGGCTGTATGGACGGGCTTTGGGCACACGGGATGCCCCGAGTCCAGCCCTGCTCAGTGCTGCACCAGCAACTTATCCACAGCAGAGAATCTGTGCTGGTCTGCAATCCAAAATCCATGCTGTTCCGTACCACGGAGTTCCCGTGTGCATCGTGGGGCCGTGAGCTGCAGCACTGTGCCCCTGGGACCCCACACACGTACCCCAACGTTCTCACGTGAGCTGCAGCCAGAGCTCACAGAGCATCTGCTTGTTGGCCACGAGTGCCACAGCAGCAGGGTTAGTGCTCCTGATGATAGATGGTTATCTAATTAATTGATTGCTTTACCAGTTGGATTACTCCTGGCATTCTGAGCCCGAGGTTTGTTGGCACAGATGGTGCAGTTCTTCTGACTTTGCTCCACCTGACGTTGTGCCGCTTCGTTTTGCAGTCTCTCTCTTAATTGATTTAGGAGACCAGTACAGGCCATGATAAACAGTCCCTAAGGATATCAGAAAAAATTTCCAGTAAGGCAACCGATGCTCCAACAACTGTTCCATTATGTAACAAAGACCAAAATAAGCAGCAGTCGCCTGCTTGAGAAACGTATTTTATTAGTCTAATATTTGTGTGGCTCCATGGATTCACTAGTGAAAGAGCAAGGTCTGCAAACCCAATCCAGGGTTCCCAGAGGATGACCCAGAAGAGCTGATGGAGCAGTGCTGGGAGTGATGAGCACGGCTCGGTTCCCAGCAGGGGTACAGCGGGCACACGAGGAGGGGCTGCTGGGTGGGCAGGGTCCCACCAGGGCCTCACTCAGCTGGGGAAGGCTGAGTGCAGAGCTGGGGCTGCGTGGGCACCCTGTGCCGTTCAGGGCTCTTGGGTTCTGTACCCCGTATTTTCACAACCTCTGCCTGCGGTTACTTTTCATTTTTTGAGCGAGTTGAATGTAGCAGATGGAATCCTCAGCTGCTTCTATTTAAAGAAACAAAAACAATTCTACTTTGCCGTCGGAGCTGCCCTGCTGTCTGGACTGCCATGTGGAAGTTCCATGTCAAAGCAGGGAAAAACATCTTGATTTTGGGGTTGGCAGAGCCCTGGCACAGAGCCCAGGGACGTGGGGGAGCATCCTTCTCTGGAGATATTCAAAACCCACATGAATGCTTTCCTGTGTAGCAGCTGTGGGGCACTGCTTCAGGGTTTGGGCTGGGAGATCTCCAGAGGGCCCTTCCAGCGTCTCTGCTGCCATGGCATGGGGACCAGACCCAGAGGGCTGTCCCTGGGCTCTCCCCAGCTCTGGTTTCCCCTCCACCACTGCACATTGGAGCATCAGGAGCCGTGCTGCACACGCGGCCAGGTGCAGGAGCACGGCACCTTGCCCATCACGCGGCTGACACGCGTCAGTTGGCAGCGAGCTGCAGCCCTGGGGCCGCTCAGAACAGGTTTGGATCCCCATGCTTATAGGCTCCTGGAACACAAAGTGTGACGTAGCTTATCTGCAGAGAAGCGAAACGCCTCCTAAGGAATGTATTTAAAACAGCCGCAGTTGATAGAGAAAGGTCACGGGAAAACTGGAGGCATACCAACCAACCACCATGGAAAATTAAATATGTCCGACAGCTTTCAAAGGGTGGTTCACATTACTCCCAGTTATACGCTGGTATGTGAGCATCACAGCACATGGTGCAGACATGGGGGAGCTGATGGGGACAGGCTGCACAGCTTTTCACCTGGAGAAGAGAGGGCTGAGAGGGGTCTGACTGGGGCTGATATCTGAAGGGCAGGGATTCAGGGGAAGGGATCGGGCTCTGGGCGGCGACAGCCAACCTAAAGCAGTTCCCTATAGCAGTTGCCCAGGAAAGAATCCAGGCAGGATTCAGATGCTCCTTGTAATTGTGATAATATGGAAATGAGAAAATGAGTCCCTTCAAGGCAGTGTTGCAAGGTCAGTGATTTCCCTTTGCAGCCCAGGAGCGGACCTGGGGCAGGGAAGCAGCGCATGCTTCCTCGCATTGGCACGAGACCTGTAACTGTTTGCCTGGCAGCAGGATCATAGCAGCACGTCTGCCTCGATCCTTATACACACGGACTGAGCTGCATGCCCGGGATTTGTGCCGTCCTGTGGTCGTGGTTTGAGCTGAACAAGGGACGCAGAAATCCCTTAGGGAATCATAGAACCATGGAAGCACTCCAGTTGGGAAAGTCCTCTGAGCTCCCCAAGCCCACCCCAGCCCACCCCCAATTCCCACCATCCATGTCCCTCAGTGCCACATCCCCACGGCTCTGGGACACCCCAAGGGATGGTGACCCCCACCCCTGGGAGCGGAGGCCGACCCCCCGCTTCTGCCGTGCTCCCTCTCAGGATTTTGTCTCTAGAGGTTGTTACACATAGTGATGCAGAAATGGTCTCTTAACTATGCCGTTCTTCCCTTCCAACTTTCCTTAGGTAACGATGCTGAAGATGATCTTCAGCCGCAGATCTTTCGAATACTGCAAGGGGTTCTCTGTAGAAGCCCAGAGCTCAGAACTCTACAGAGACTGCAATTTCTTCCTGACAGCAGTGCGCTTGGCCTCCCTAAACCAGATCCTGGACCCGTGGGTTTATCTGCTGCTCCGGAAGATCCTGCTGCAGAAGTTCTGCCAGGCGGCCAGCGCCGTCTCCAAGTGCTCCAACAACGAGTGGAAGGAGAGGTCCATCACGCTGTCAGACGAAATCCGACGGACAGCGGCGTGACAGAGCGTGGATCCGTTGCACAGAGACTGCTTTGGCCCATGAGTGGCTCTCCATCTTACTGTGAATCAGGCGTGGTGGCATCCGCGTGAGCTGAGGAAGCGGCAGGGCTGAGCGCCGGACAAGTATTTATCCCATGTGCCAAAAATACTCAAACGTAGGAGAAGGAATTGGTTTTGTTGCTAAATTCTTTTGTTACCGCGATTCCTCGTGGAGCTGCCTAAGTTGTGTGCCCAAGTGGAGCTCGGGGGGGCTTTCTGCTCTTGCTGTAGGGTCGTAAAAAGTGATTCTTCTACCAGGGGGCACTTGGAACGGGTTCAGCAGATTCATTATGGAAGAGACCCAGTCCTACATATAACCTTAATGCTTAGATTAGCTGCTTCAGAGAGTCTTTTGTCCTCGTTTCTCTGGATGGACATGGAGAGAAAATGGCAGACAGTGCGTGAAGATAAACCCAGGAGTTACGGTCTGGATTTGCGTGGCTTCGAGTGGAAGGTTGAGCTGCAGCAGTGATGGCAGAGCGCTCCGTTTTGAGCAGTGAAGGAAGCCTGAGCCTGGTGACACGCACTGCCCTGGCAGGTGCTCATTCTGTGTGGCTGCTGGGTCAGCCCAGTGCGGAGCAGAGCACGGTGTGGGCAGGCAGCAGCTCTCACAGAGCTCTGCTGCTTTGCTTTCATTTTTTTATAGCAGCCATTGAAATGCACACATCATGCGAGTTGCTGATAGCAGAGCCCACTATAAAACTACTCTGCACAGATGGAGGGAGCGATAAACGGGTTGTAAGAGAACAGTGAGCGTTCTTCCTGTAGATTAGTGGCTAAGGTTTACAAGGGCAAAAAGAGAGCTTTTGTATGGAAGATTTTGTTTGGAAATGTGCACATCCAGGAACAAAATGAACATCAAACGACCCTGAAGCAGTGGGAATGCAGCTCAGAGCTTCTTCATTACTGAAATGCCCTACAGAGCAACCAGAGGGGTACAGGAGAGCCACTCTCTCCATTCTTTCTGTCTCTCTTTCTTCCATAAAGACAAATTTTAAGGATATGGCAGCTCTGGGAACTTCTGAAATAAAGCAGACTGGAAAAGATGGGTAGAAGGACATGCATTCATCAAATCTCTCCTGCAGCTATTGTCGAGGTTTCATTTGAAAACCGAGTCCTCACCCATTTGTTAGAACATCCGAGGCTTGCTTTCACAAGGACTACATTTCTTCCCATCTTCTTTGCCTTTTTTGTAGCTGATAGTCCATAATGTCTCCTGTTAATGGCCTCGTAGGCAGAATTACCTGCAATTACAGTATATCAGGTAGTTGTCCACCGTGTGCTATGTGCCATGTAACACTGAATTCAGGGGCCTTAAAGGCAAGTGTAATTCCGCATCTGCTGGGAATCTCTGATCTAGAGCCCTGATTTTTGCTTCACTCTCTTTGCTTATAAAAGTAACTACTCAAAAGGGAAACCACTTTTCCTGTTCCGCTGCTGTGTTGTCTAGCTGCTATCTCCACATCAGACAAAAATATTTCATCTGAGGGCACAACCACCATCTACGGAAGTGTGCTTTTGTGTGGATGGCGTGCAGCACTGCCGTGGGCACAGGAGGATGCTCAGTGCTGCCCAGTGCTGCCCAGTGCAGCCCAGTGCTGTCCAGTGCTGGTGGGTGCCCATGTGCTCCTTGCAGCAGGGAGCACGGGGCACGGCTGGAAGCAGCAGCTGCCCTGTGGCTCTGGGGAGGTGCCTTGCAGCAGTCACACTTGTTTTAGGGGCGATGTTGTGACATAGCAGCCTGTTCTCCTGCCCAGAGGATCGCTGTTGTTCAGTCTGTGTGTGTAATGAGCCCAGTGCCTTGCACTCACAGTGTCAGGATGACCTCAGGAATGGGAGCAAAGCACTGGTGAGCAGCAGGGCTGCAGTGTGGGCTCACTGGGGCAGCACATGGCCAGCAGAAGGGTGACTCAGAGCCTCCACTATCACCCCCTTTGCAGCCGCAACAGGAAAATGCAGTTTTTTTTCCTTTTACAGTGGTAAGTGTTTAAATGCAAATGGATTTTTTTTTCTTAAGTGAATCATGGACAGTTTCACCTTCCCCTTAAAATAGTTCCGTTGCTCTGTGCCTTTCCTTAGCAGAGATGAACACTCTTAAATATCAGAAAATGGAGGAGAACATCTGCTTTCTTTGTTAGCAGCCGAGGAGTGGGAGCCCCATTTCCCAGCCATGCTGAACACACTGTGGCGGGCTGGGGGAATGCACTTTCAGAGATGGATTCGAAAATCTTCAGCAGAAATTGAAGGGTTTCTTTCCCATTACCTGTTTGAGTGGGAAGGTGTATTGTTGTCGCATTTCCTTAAAGATGCCTTTCTGTGTGATGTGTTTAAATTCCTCTATGGAAGCACTCCTAGTGCCGATTTCAATACGTTGTACTTCTGTCAGATTTCATGGAAGCTGTTTGAATGGGAAAACTATTTTGAGATCACCTGCCTTAAAAACAAGCTTGTTGGTGTGCCAACTTGATGTGCGCTGTATCTGTCAGAATAAAAGTGCAGTAGAATACCTGGTCCTGAGCCTGGTTCCTTCTGGAGCCCAGAGGCGGCCATGGGGCAGTCCTGGAGCACCACCCCTGGGCTCTTCCCATACAATTTCCTGCCACAAAAAAGAATCAGAATAAGGTAGAAGTTGGCTTTGTTCCCAACATCCATTCTGGCCACTGTTTGGAGGTCCTCCCAAGGAAGCAGCCCTGCAGTGGGGCACAGAAGGGATGGGAGGCATTGCACGTGGGTGTGATAGCAAGAGGAGCTGCACGGGGGCAGGAGGAAGCTGGGCTGTGATCAGCAGCAAAATGTGAATCATCACCCAAATAGTGACAGTGAGATGGTCAGAGTCTCACTGGGGCAGCTCTGCTATGGGGCCAGGATGAGGGGCGGGGGGTTACCTCATCTTGGCCTTCAGTACTGAGGGAAGGAGAGCGATTTTTACATGTTCTGATAGTGACAGAACAAGGGGGGAATGGCTTTCAGCTAAAAGGGGGGAGATGTGGGTCAGATGTGAGGGGGGAATTGTTCACACAGAGGCAGTGAGGCCACAGCACTGCTGCCCAGAGCTGTGTGTGCCCCATCCCTGGAGGTGCTGAGGCCACGGGTGGGCCCTGGGCAGCCGCAGCTGTTGAGTCCTTGTAGCCCAACCATTCTGTGATGCTGCTTCTCCAAAATGCCCGTTTTGTTTCTTCATTCACTCAAATGAGCAATGTTTTCAGATAAGATAACATTAATTTAGAATAAGCACTCAGAAGTACTTTGGGGACCAGTGAAGAGGATGTCAGCTGGCAGACAGCACCAGTGCAATAAAAGCCTGAAATTTTGGATATGCTTGTGTGAGAACAGCCTCAGACCCAACCCCACGAGCACCACTGGCATTCCCCAGCTGCCAGCAGCCCCGAGCCACCCAGCCCACACTTCAGCAGCCCTGGGACTGGTTCGGGGCCATGGGATCGCAGAATCCCAGCGTGGTTGGGTTGGAAGAGAACAGTGTGAGGGACCCAGGATGCTCTTGCTCCCCAGGCTTGGGCCCTTTGGATTCTTCAGATCTCTTCCTTAGAATGTCAGCAAGAGCTCCAGCACCAGAAAGGCATTTACAGCCGTATCCCTGTGGGATGCAGGGGGACAACATTTGTGTAGTTGCTGTTGGGTTCATGTTGTAGGGCCTGGTGCTGGGCGGTGGCCAGCCGAGCCCCGCTCCTGTAACGCTTCTCATGCGTTCCCAACCTGCTGCCGCCTCATTGAGAGCTGTGGTTATAAATTAACAGGCACTGCTTTTATTCTCGCCACGTTTCTCTCCTGGCTGCGTTTCACCGGCACAACCGGAGCCGCCGGCGGCAGACGGGCGCCCGCGGGAGCCCAGGATCACCCAGCACAGCATCCATCTCAATGGGGACTCAGACCTCAATTCGGTCCACTGCAGAAGAGAAAAGGACCACTCTGAGTGTAGATATGTTAGATATGTACAAAAGCATTTTATTAAAGGCGATGTATTTATACTTGGGGCCGCTGTGTTTTGATAATAAATTGCGGCGGAGGATAGGAGCCCCGGTTATTATGACTTTCTCTAAACACAGCCATCCCGCAGCCCGTGCCTGCCCTCCTGCCCGCCGCTGTTTGCTCAGAGCGGAGCCGCACTCACCGCACGCACACATGAATCCTGCGCTATAAAGGCTCACGGCCCCGCGGATGGAAGGAAATACACACCCCATCTCAGGGGGACTTCACAGTGTGAAGCACCAGTTCCCAGCAGTTTTGCAATTTATACTCTGCCAGGTTGAAGCCAGCTGGAGCTTTGCCTGCTGTGTTTGCAATTCACTGGCTCTGGATGTGAAGAAGCTTTAAAGAACCGAGACCAAAACTCAGGAACCCTTTGTCCCCTTTTGGGCATCTTTTTTTCCCATCCTGACAAGTGAGGAGAAGGTCACTGCCTGCTCTGCTCCATCCCACTGCCCTGCTCCAGCCCCAGCTTTCCAGACTCTGTTTCCATGCAGAGCTGTGTCATTTAGCTCAGATGTCAGTCTAAATCTTGAACTATTGAAATGTAAGCTCTTTACACCACAAGGAGCCTCTGAACTCCTGGCACCTTGTATGCTTTGATAGCAGAGAGGCAATGAGATGCAGCTGTCTGTGGGGAGCCTCACTGAGCCTCAGTGGCTCAAGGCTGAAGCCTGGCAGCGTCTGAGTACAGCTGATGTGCCATGTGCTTGCAGCAGAAATACATTCTTAAACCATCACAATGCCCTGGGTCTCTGCAAACCGCCCCGATGGGCACTGTGCTGGGAGCACTGCTGGGAGCAGTGGGACACGGCAGGATGAGAAGGGCAGCATAGGGCTGGCTGGGACAGGGCAGAGACTGCAGGGGAAGGATACATTTCCTTCATGGATTCTCCTTCATGCATTCTTCAAGGAGACGCTCTCAACTGTTAATGAAAAAGATCAACCCAAACTCCAATTATCTCTAGTCAGCTTAACTCTCCTGCATCTCCCATCCCCCAGGCCAAGGGGCACCTGGCTCCATCCTGGGGACAGCCACCAGGTCCCCCACCCACCCGGAGGTCTCACTCTGCAGCAATATGTATTTCTAATTCAAAACCAGTCATTCCACAGCTCAGAAATTTAATAAAGATAACATCGTGGTCACCTTAAGGAAGTTTAATAAACTGAGTGCTATCGATTATCTTTCTTTTTGAATAAATGTCCAGTCCTGCCCTATCTCTTGCTGATATGGATAATTAAAGCACACGTTTGGTGTGTGACAACACCAATATATTCCAGTGCCTCAGCCCTTGACGGTGTCCTTCTGCCACCATCAATGGGCACAGCTGCTGCCAAATCCATCCCCAGAATCTGCACCCAGCATCTGAAGAGTTCAAACCCAAGCTGTAGATCCCAAGCCGACGTTTAATTGCTCAAGGAAATGGCCTAAGTGCTGCCCCTGGTGCCTGTGTGCTGGCTGCAGGCCGCAGGGTATCTGCCACAGGGCTGCGAGGTGTCACTTGTAGGGCAGCCGGGCACACATCTGTCTGGGGACAGCAAAACCCACAGCACAGTCCTTGCCAGTGGCAGGGCACAACCTCTTCTCTCCTTCTCTCCTCTGGTGCTTCTCAAACCCAGCTGCCAAGCCACCGCGGGCAGGTCTGGCCCTGCTCCCCCCCCCTGTGTGTGCATTGACCCAGCGGCATTGTCTAATGTCCTGGAAATGAATTAGCACTGCGGCAATGTCAATAAATTAGCTTGATTACAGTAACAATGCAAAAGTTAATAATTCAGCTGATATTTTTCTGGACCCATTTGCAGCTATCGATTGGTTTGATGTGGACATTACTTACAAGCAAAACATGCACGTGGCTGTGACCGCCCGGTGCCCACAGAGCTCAGGGGAAGCGACCCAGGGCCGCCACAAGGCCTTGGTGTTTTTTAATGGCTCCTCCTGCAGCCCTAATCTGTGCAGACAGAATCACAGAACCACTGAGACACTGAGTCTGGAAAAGCCCTCTACGATCCCCAAGCCCACTCCATCCCACTCCACCGTGCCCACTGCCCACGTCCCTCAGTGCCACATCTCTGGAACACCCCCAGGGATGGTGACCCCCCACCCCTTGGGCAGCTTGAGCTGGTGCTGAGCACTCTTTCAGAGGATAAAAGCTTCCTAATATCCACCCCGAACCTCCTCCAGCACAACGTGAGTCCTTTGTGCCTGCACACAGCCCCATGCCCAGCAGCCCGGGGACAGTCACTGGTGTGTCTGGGACACGTCGCAGCCCAGAGCCCTCCAGCCCCAGCAGCCTCAGGGTGCTTGCACAGCCCCTGGAAGGCAGCCGCTGTCTGCTGGCACAGCACCCACACACCCCGGGCTGTCCTGTTGTCCTCCTTTTTCCTGAAATCCCAGGGGCAAGCCGTGTCCCAGGAAGGAGGGCTGTCTGCCAGGACAGGAGTGCTGCAGTGGGCAGCAGCTGGCCGTGGGACACACTCACATAGGGTCTGCCCGCTGTGTGCTCCTAACTGACCTGGGGACCTTATTGGTGGTGCTGGGCACCTTCGGACGCCCTACAAGCTGTTTGTGCAGCTCAGATGGGTGACACAGGAGGTCTGGATGTGTCTGTAAGGTCGGGAAGGGCAGACAGACAGACAGACCGCAGTCAGAAGAACAACCTCAGTACAGTTTCCATTGATGTCTCCTGGCCACTGGTGGGGTTTGCTTTTAATTTCATTTGTTTGTCAGCAATCTTTTCCCTTTGGAACACAATGTTACTTTGGCAATGCTCCTCAGAGGGATCTCTGCTGAAACGCTGAAAACATTTCACAACGGAGCCCGGCAAGCTCCGCCAAGCGCCAGTTGTGTAATGAGAAGGGCCATTATTAATTACCGCCCGAGCGAGATCTGTGGGAGGGATCAGCAGCGCTCTGCTCCTCTGCGAGTGGTGGCACAGGGCCTTGGGAGCGAGGGACCAGGCGAGATGAGCCATGCCCAGCAGCGTAAGGTCTGTCCCTGCTGCATCCCCACCACATCCCCACCATATCTCCCCTCTCCTGTGCCTGGGGCAGTGAGCTCAGCCAGGCAGTGGTGGGCGCACAGGGCAAGTGCAGCCCCGTGCCCTGCAGAAGTGCAGCTGAGCTGAGATGCCCCAGCAGCTATAAAACAGCAGGTGTGACTCAGTGATACCTTTTTTCCCCAATATGAAGGGCCCTCCTTCCTAGAAACCAGGGGAAAATAAAGCAATGATGGAAGCACAAACAGGGAAAGAACTTCCAAAATGTCTGGAGAGCTGCTGCAGAGCATATCATAAAATCTGTGTGGCCAGGCCCAGCTGCACTAAGTGGAAATGGACAGCTGTTCTCCCAGCCCAGGCTCTGCTTGTTGTCAGGGCTCACTGTGATCGCCCATTTCTTCCTCATCAGCTGCTCCTCCGAGCTGCCCTCACCAGGTGGGACCCTTGGAGAAGACCCAGGTGTCTGTTTGATGGGACAGCTGCACCACATGCCTACAGGCAGCATCTTCCACCTTCATTTCCTCGCTTGTTCCTAAGGTCTCCACACACAGTGATGTGCCTATGGCCTGATTTTAGCCATTTCAAACAGCAGAAATGACTTCTTCCCAGTTTTCTGCCTGATTTTCTACCCCTACAATGGTATGCCATAGAACACGTGGTCCTCTCAAGCCCCTTCTTCCTCCCTTAGGGGCTGCAGCCCGGCTGTCGTGCACAGGACAGGACCAGCTGCAGAGGGTACATTTTGGAAGCCCGACAGCGCTGTACATTCAGCACAACAGCAATGATTTATTCCTTTTCTGGGAAGCTTCAGACAAAGAATTTGTTATCTCCATGGAAATATCTCTGCTGCTCACCTTCCAGAAACAAACCCTCCCCTGCAAACACGCAGAGCTGTGTGCAGAAGGGCCACGCTGCAAGCTGCCTGCGAGCACTGGCATGGGGATGTCAGCTGCTGCAGCCCTCACACCCTCCAGCTGCCAGGGGCCGTGTGAGCCCAAAGGGATGTGGAACTACACTGAAATTAAAGCTCTCTTGAAAGCACCAAAGAAAGATTAAAAATTATCTTTGAATTTTCGTCTTCAAACGTAGCATTAAAGTAACGTCCTTTTGTATGTAAAGTCTGAATATCAGATAGAGCAAGAACGGACAGACTTCCAGATTCCTTCTGTCTTGCTGTTGATGTGAGCACACCCAGTACACACCTCACATCGCAGCACGTGCAGTGATCTGGGCCAACGCTGTGCTTCAGACATTCACAGCAGCTGAATCCCTCCTGGAAGTGCCAATATCACCTCAAAAGGTGAAAGCAAATCTCGCTCCTTCCTTCAGCCATTTGCTATGTGAATGCCACCTTTCCCTCCTGCAGCCCCAGGCATGGTTCTGAGGCAGCACGGGGCAGCACGGAGCAGCACGGCTGCTCGGCTCCAGCAGTGCTTCATAACTCTGCTTTTTCCATCCTGGGTGAGCGATGCTCCTGGTGCAAGCAGAACACGGCTGCAAAGGGCAGCGGCACTTGTAAGGAGATGGCCGACAGCCAGCGGCCCTTCACCAGCACATCCGCACAGCGCTTGCCGATGGAGCAGAGGCACGCTGCCCGTGGGATGGAGCCTGGGTTTGCCTTTCAAATCTGAACCACGAAGATATAAATAGGAGAGCGAGCCTGGTCCATCAGCCTTTGAGGAACAAACAGAGGAATACAGTGAAAGCAGTGCTCAGTTTGGAGAGCAGGATGATGAAAAACGACCTGGTATGGCATACGTAATAACCGGAATGAGATGGGGAGTCTTAAACGAGTCACATAAAATGAAGAGAGGTATTTCTTAAGAATAACAACTGCGTTGTTGGAAGAAGCTGACTGGGGCAGACCGAAGCCCCTGGATCCAGCTCAGCCTGCAGCACGCACAGTGCAGATTTTGGCTGAATTTTCCACAGTGTGTTGAGGGGTTGGGGGGAGGAGAGCACAACACAGGCTTGCGGTGATGAGAAAACCTTGATTTGGAGGCAGACATTGAGTCAGTGCTGAAGACACACAGCAGTGGCATTGGCCAGCACACCCTGAGCTGGGGGTTGCTGGTGGGGGCCCAGCAGCCATGTGCACGGCAGCGGTGGTCCCAGCACAGGGCACTGGAGGGGCTGAGATCCCTGCAAGGAGGAACTGGGCATCACCACGTGCTGCTACGTGGCACTGAGTTATTTCCATATGCTAGAGATACATGTAGGAAACACTGAAAATTTATGTTGCTTGTACAGAGGACCAAGGAACATGCTGACCTGGGATGCTAACGTGGTATTCCAATGGGACAAACATGAAAGGGTCCAGAAATAAGCACCATGATTGATGGGATGGAGGGCTCCAGAGGCACGAGGAATGGAGGAATGTCTTCTTGGGATTACCCTGCCTTTTTAAGGAACACTGAGACTCAGGCATGGGGCCGAGCCCACGCCGTGTGCTGGCCGTGCACAACATCCATCCACAAAGGCAGGGGATGCTCCACCACTAAAAAATGCAGCTCGGGGATAATGAAAAACATCCTGGTACTGCCTCACCCAACAACGGCAGCGAGGTGGTGTCCTGGGTGAGACAGAACTGCGAGAAGCTGCAGGACTTCACCGTGTGCTCATAAAGCTTCCAAATGAGCCTCCTGAAGTTAATGAGTGACTGTAGCACATGTAGAAAACAAAGAATCCAAATATTGCTGCTGCTTAATACCAGCTTGATTGCACTTCAGGCCTCTCCTGTTTTCCCACTCCTCTCATGCCTGTGGATCCAGGTCTCTCACCGGAGAGTTAAATCCTATGGCTGTGAGCTCAGCAGCTCGGGGCATCCCATTGAGCCCAGCACTGCCCCTCTGCTCCCTGTGAGGGGCTGTAGGACCACCACGAGGGGCTTGAGAACAACCCATCCATCCCCCCCACCTGGCAGCACTGTGCCCAGCACACCCCAGGGCACGCTGCAGCCCCACGGTGAGTTGTCACAATGATTAGGCATATGGAGTTTTATGCAGTTTTATTTCTCTCTTTGCACCAAAGCACTTAAGCCTTAAGAGATAGCTCAAGCAGAAGCACGGTGCCCACGTATCTCCTGTTGCACACAGAGGTATCGATTATTTGGCAGTTACTGGGTTGCTATGACACCAAACGCCACCGATCCACAAGCAAACAATTGTTCTCCCCCATAGTTCATAAATACTAATTACAGGAGAGCAGCTCAAAATTTTCCATTCAGAAAACATCTTCTAGTTTCTCCCCCATCTTTTCCCTGTATGACACTCTTTGCTTTTTACAACAACTTACCTCGCTCTTTTCACCCATACTGGGGTCAGGCTGCAGGGCTGTACATGCTGCCTCAACCCAGGGCCAGGAGCCAGAGAGCATCCCAGAGACACAGAGCGGGAGGGACAGGGGCAGGATGTGGGTTTGGAGGCTGATGCACAGCTCGCCAGCACACACACCCAGAGCAGCATGCTTCTCCTGGACGGTGAGCTCAGACCGAGCAGCACAGACATCAGCATCTGGCTAAGATTAGGTCAGCCCAAGACCTTGCACCCTCTGATGGGCACATCGGTGTTTTCCTCAGTTTCTGGCCAAAGCTGAATGCTGGATGAGCTTCACTGAAATGTGGATCACGCAGAGGATGGGCAGAAAGTCAAATGGAGAACGAAAGAAGCAAACAAATAAAACTCAAACACGGGGTGCAGCTCCATTGCCGTCTCCATTTCACCTCCCCCGAGGCAGCCACACAACTGTGGCTCTGACTCCATGTGCAGCAGAAGATGATTGCTGTGCAGTACGCACTGCAGCCCTGAGCAGTCCTCAGGGACAGCAAGCTGCAGGCTTGGAAATGTAAGGCTGCCGTTCCAGATCACCCAGCATGTGGTAACGGCATGCTGGCACACATCTGTCCTCCCCTTGCATAGAGGAGTGAAAAACCATCAGGTGAACAGCCACATTAGCACTGAACTCCAATGGAGTCCCACAGAAAGACCTCCCGCCTTTAACAAATGATCTAACTTCAACTCAGCAACATGAGATCTTCTTTAGAGTTTATTTGGACAAGGGGAGTCAACACGCCGCTGTGTCCAGGCTGGAAGATGATTGCTTCTAATTTTACAAGATCCAGGATGGAGGAGGGGAAGTGAGGACTCAGTTGACATGGGAACTGTTTGAAAGATACTCCAGAGCTGTGTTCTGCAGAGGTTCAACCTCTTTTTTTAAGCACTAGTAGATTGTTTTCATCAAGTTATGAAACAGCAGCACAGTATTTGGTGCACCAAGGTCTGTGTACAGTACTGGTGATGGAAAGCAGTGGAGAAAATTGTTTAAAAAAAAAATCCCAAGTTTTTTTTTGTTTTTTTTTTTTACACTGGTAAGAAGCCAGGTTACGCTCTCTCAAGTATCCTGCCAAGATATACAATATATGACAGTCTTCACTTCCAGAAACTCAGGAGACATGGCTGTCCTGTGTCCCGAGCACATCGCTGAGCTCCTGAGATGCTCAGGACCTGTACGGACTTTATGGTGACCCACACAACCACAGGTGCTCCAGTGCTGGCAGCTCAGGCACCACGGCCAATTGAAGAGGAAAGCAAAGGGATTGCTGCCGTGTTTGTCCCTCCAGCTTGTTTGCTTAGCTCTGCAAACACTGCTCCAGTTGCCCAGCTCACAGACAAGGAGCAGAGCTCCAGGTATTCCCCCATCCACAGCTGCTGCCCACAGTGTTTTCCTGGGTTGTGCTTCATCACCCCACACATGCTGCTGGGGTGGGACAGCCCTGGAGAAAGGGCTCAGAGGAGCAGCTGGAAAGTAGGGGGCCTGAAAACATCATGGCACAGGCAGGGCAGCTGAGAGCAAACATCCCACAGGTCACTCTTCCCCCAGGGACCAGCAGCCAGCCCAGAGCTGCTCAGGGAGCTCCAGTCCCAGCATTGTAGCACATGGAACAACCAAGTCAGAAATTCCCACACTTCTTAGCTTTCTGATTCCCCATTCCCAAGACAAGTCTCTGCTTATCCAGAGTGGAGGAGGAACTCACGCTGCCCTGCTGAGCAGCACTGGCTCTGCACAGACACAGCAAGACCTGGTGGTGACACAGTACACCCCAGTAGCTGCTGCTCCAAACTCACCCCAGTGTTTCTGAAACACTCCTGTGCAAACCAGCTCTGTACTGCTTTGGCACTGAAGTCAGACACTTGTTACAACAGTGAGAGGACAGAGAGGAGCTCAGAATCAGGGCTCACCATCGAGAAAAGGGATATGTTTACTCACCAGAAGCAATACACAAACCCTCTGAGTTCCGTTCAGCTCATTTAGTGCTGTCAGCCCAGAGTGCAGATCCCATTTTCTTTGAATGTGCCAATTTCTCCGCTTGCTCGCTGCAGCCCCACTTGCTCCCTGCTCTCCCAGCAGGCAGAGCTCAGCACGGCTTGGGCTAACCAGGGCTTAGAGAAATCTACACATACACCACATGAGCTATGCTGACCCTCCCGACATAAGCTGGGAAGTGAGAGGCAAGCAGCACAACAGCTCCTGGCCTCAGTGAGCGCAGCAGGAGCACACCTACACAGCAGGCACTGGCTCTCATCCTCGGGCCCTGGGGCAGCATTTGTGTGCCTGTGGGTGGCAGCCCAGCTGAGCCCAGGGTATGTTCTGCTGAAACCACATCCCATGCCCCCTGTTAGCACGAGCACTCATTTAAACACACAGTAAATCTGAGCAAAATGTTGTTCCTATCGAGACAAGATGAGAACAACCATAAACTCAGAGAGGCACAGGTGAGGCTGCACAATGGGAGCAGACCCCCATATTTCAGCGGCCCCAGCCCCCCCAGCACGGCTGCCAAGCGCCGTGTGGAACTGCAAGCACTCGGTCACGCTCCGCAGTGCAGGACCCTGTGGCTCCAGGCAGCTTTAGCACTCTGCTGTGTTGGTTGGGCACTGTTTGAGGGAGAGGTGTTGAGGGAGAATAGCGTTCCCCTTCAGCGATCAAAGCAAGGGCAAGGTGTGCCATGACACTGCAGGCTGTGCCCGGCTGTGTGGGGCTGCACCCCAGCCCCATTTGCCCCATGACTCCGGCTTGCAGCTTGCAGGAGGAGCTGCAGCAGTTTAAGGCAGGCAGTTGCCTGCTCCCCTTGCATCGCTGTCTCCCTGTAAACCTTAACAAGGACTTTGGGTGAGGATCTGTGCTCCCGAACACCTGCAGCACTTGTGGGGAGGAAGGTGGCGGTGCGGTGCTCACCGTGGGATCAAAGTCACTTCCTCGTTAATAGAATTGCAGTGAAAGTGTTTAAAAATCAGCCACGCATAGAATAAATATCGACTTCAGCACTCGCTGTCTCCCAACACTGTTTTCCAGTGCTAACAGAAGTGTGACAAATTCCTCCTCACGTGTTTGCATCCTGGTAGCGATCTAATTGGTGAACCATCGGGCTGCAAAATTGAGGCAGAGGTGAGGGCTGCCCACATCCTCCTGCACCCAGCTGTGAGACCTGAAGGTCTGTGAAGGCAAAACCAACCCCTGCCCAAGCAGAAGGCATTGCACGGCAACGCGAGGGCGGATGTGGGGCAGATCAGGCCAAGCAAGTTCTGCTGCTTTGCTGTGATTTTGCCTTCAGTATCTAATCACAGAGGTTGAAAATAGCTGGAAGATCCCTTGCATGTGCTTAAGGGCATTTTGTACATGAGTGTATCCGTCCTTACCCGCCAATATTGATTCTTACTTGTTTGTCAGCAGAGCGTGCCGGCGTTGCCAATATGCACTTGATGCTTAATGTGAATCAATATGGTTTTACAAAGCTTTTAAGATAGGCTGCTGAGGAAAGAGAAGTTGTGCACGCAAACGTGTGGGAATGGGCACCAGGCACAGCGTGAGCACTGCCTGCACCCCAGCTCCTGCACAGCTGCTCCCCAGGTACACACATTGCCCATGCCCACCGGCAGCAGCACCCACACGGCCTTGCAGCTCTTCACAAAGCACCAATATGACAAAGGAAAAAGCACCTACCCAGTTTGGACAGGGAATTTTTCATGTGCACAAGTATTCCGGACAGAAGGAATGGTGGAATTTGTTGATGGGACACTTGATGCATCTGTTGCTCACACCAGAAAATTTTCAAAACAACTCTGACTTTTATGAGGGGATGGATGTGATGAACATTTCTTATATTTTAAACAAATCAGCTGACCCCCTTCCAGTCCAAGTCCACAAAGTCAACCTGTAAGTACCATCGGAGGAGGATTTGGGGGACTGAGAGCTGAGGGTCCATTCGAGGTGCCCATTTCAGACCCATGGGGCAACTGGACAGAGCCCAGACCTGGAGCAGTCAGTGCTTAAAGCTGGAGAAACCAACTCACGGTGCAACTGTTTTGCTGCACAGAGTGAGTGGTGTTTGGGAAGATGTCTTCAGGCACTTGAGACGTGCTCGAGTGAGCACTGAGCATGAGCATGGGGCTGGAGCCCGGCCCTGAGGCACAGACACAGTGCTTCCTTGCCATGGGGCAGGGGAGGAAGAGGCATGCCGTACTGCTGTGTGCCGTTGGGCTGTTCACAGGCACTCATTTTGCTAAATAGCACCTTGACTAAAACCGTAAGGAGTTGGCTTCTCTCTTATCGAGTGCCAAATCTGGTGTGAGGTTCCGGCCCTTCACCGCTGCCCATCAGACCAACGCTCCTTACCCCACATCCTCACCCACGCTGAGGCTGAACTGTTTATGTGCTGGGGGCAGCAGCTCTCAGCACAGTGCTCACCCACATCACGCTGATGTGCAGCTTTTACCCTCTCCTTCCACAAGCTCAGTTTCCCTGCTTCAGTGACGTGTCAGGTATCCACCCCATGCCTGTACGTGCTCCCTAAAAGCAAGCCATCCCTGCTGACCGGTGCCAGGCTCAGAAGCAGCCAGAGCACGGCTGTGATGGAACACAGACAGCCGCAGGTTCTCTGGGCTCTCTCCAGACCGCCTAGAGCAAAGGCTTTACCAAAAGGTTCCTACCACAGAGCGGGCTCTGCCGTGGCCACGTGCCCTGCTTTCCCGAAAACACAGCCCATGGGCCCTGAGCAGCCGTGCGGTCTGTGCTCCACTTGGCACCAGCACACGGCCCCGACGCGGTTATCACACTGACACGGTGTGCGTGGCCCTGAGCTGTGAGCTGGAGGGCTCACACCACAGCTGGCAGCTCGCACCCTGCCTGCACAACCGCAGCACGAGTGAGGGTTATTGCATTACCTCCCTAACAGCCGAGTCCAGATGCCCAGCTCTGAAACAAAAAAAAAAAAACACCAAACAACCCAAAGAGCAGAGAAGAAGACAAACAGCCCTGCATGGTGCAGCCTCAGAACCACGCTGCCCAGGCCTGCTGCATCCTGCTGGAGCTGCGGGGCTGCCTCGGGGAGCTGCAGCAGGCAGAGTGCCACGGGGCCGAGCCAGCCTGCTCCACGGCTCCGGCTGAAGAGGAGCCAGCAGCCGCTCGGGACTGATAAAGTAAACATTTTCAAGCAGAAAGTACATTTCTGCTCTGACTTCATGGAGACGTTCCTCCCAAGGCGCTGGTGGCTGGAGGTGGGCTGCGGGCTCTCGGTGGCTGCAGATCGCAGTGGCTTTGCAGCAGCGCCCTTCTGTTGGAGCCACGGATGGAAACAGCAAATTAACAGGAATCTGCAACGAAAAAGGAACGGTTTTCTGTTAGAGGGAGGTGGTGGTCAGGAATGCAACACAGGGAAGGGAAAGCACTGCACAAAATACAACCAAACTCATCAGTGCCCCCAGCACCGCTGTCCCGTCCCACCCCAAAGCACTGCCCTGCTGTGCAGCTCCCCAAGTGCCTGCAGCTCCCAGGGCCCCAGCACAGTGCCAGCACAGCCCCACGAGCACACGTGTGTGCCAGCAGGCCCGGGGCAGGCTGGTGGCCGAACACACAGCTCTCTGATCTGCCCCTCAGCTGAGTTCTGTGTGCTCAGGCATTTTACAGGAGCTCCCACAGGCACAGCAAAAGCAGAGCATTCATCAGTGCTCTCCCCTGGTTTTTGTGTACATGGTATACCAAATTTAACAAAGACATCTCAACTCAATGAGTGAGGACAGTCAGGGGGGCAATGAATACAAGAGCCATGATGAATGTCTCTGGGATGATATGGATGGCCATTAAATACAGTGAGCATCTGACCCATCTGAGGCTCACCGTATTTATCTCATGCATGTCAACGATGCCTCTCTCTGTTCTGCCTGTTCCATCCTTCTCCCTTCAGTGTAAGAAGTCAACTTAGAGTTCTGTGAGCAGGTCAGGACCAGGCTTCAGGAGGTGGCAGGACACTGGCTCCATAGAACACCAGTTATAGGACACCATCTGTACAACAGTGGCTGTAGGACGCTGGCTGTAGGACAGGGCTTGCTCCTGTTCACATCTCGCAGCTGGAATTCCTCTGTAAAACCATACAATAGATCCTGTGAGCAGGATGGAAGAACCTGATGTGCCTTTGGTCTCCAATTTTACACAGCTGCAGCCAACAACCACAGACTGTCATGGAATCTTTGTGGAACTGTTCAGGTTGGAAAGGCTTTCTGAGATCCCCATCCCACTGCCCATGTCCCCCAGTGCTACATCCCCACAGCTCTGAGCACCCCCATGGATGGTGGCCCCCACCCCTGGGCAGCTGTGCAGTGCTGAGCTCTCTTTGGAGAAGAGATTTCTCCTAACATCCATCCTGACCCTCCCCTGGCACAATGAGTGGCCATCACCTCTCTCTCTGCCATGCCTTTAGACCCCAGCTCCGTGCTGGACGCTCTGCCTTGCTGCTGAGCTGCTGAGTACATGGTGTCACAGCCATCCTGGCACAGTGAGGCTGCTGGATGTGAGCACATGGCTGCTGGCCGTGTCTGCTGTGTGCCAGCCATCGTAGGCTGGATGTGCTGCACCAGGACGGTGAGCATCTAAGAGCAGGGGTCACCCTGCTTAGTGGCAGCTCTACCTCACAGCCCGTGGGCGAGGGACCGGCGGAGCTTAACATTGTTTTCTGATCTGTTTATTGTTAGTGGAGGAGGAAAGCTCCACCACTACCTTCTTCCTCATTTATTACAGGCATTAAGTTAAACATCGCTTCCTCTTCAATTCAATCTAATCAAATTAATATCAATAATGTACTGACCCAGGCTAACCTAATTACTGCCAATATTTAATATATTTTCTGCAAGTTGTGCTGGGAATGAACTTCTTGCCTTCCATCATGTAGTCTGGAAAGAAGGAATGGCATTTTCTTCCAGTTCAGGAATCCATACCAAATATTTGCAACTAGGGGCCTGGTGAACCCAATGTGCTGTACTGGTGCCTCTGCTCCTGTCTATGGGCATTGGAAATGCCCTGTGAGCCACAAGATCTCTCTGCCCAGGCATTTGGGTGGGTTTTCTTGGAAAATGACAGGAAAACAAAATAAGGGCACTGGGACTGAATGATCTGAAAGGTCTCTTCCAGCTCAAACTGTTCCGTGAGGTTGAGTCTGTGGTGACCACATCACTTGCACACAGCTGAACACACACAAGAATCTTGCTTTCAGGAACAAAACATTCATTTCTACAAGCTGGTGTGGTGGGACAGGATAAGATGGGATGCCATGGGGTGGGATACGATGGAATGGGATGGGATGGCATGGCATGGCATGAGATGCAGTGGGATGCAATGGGATGGGATGCAGTAGGATGGTGCAACTCATGTAAATGTGACCCTGCCACTGTACAAAGTTCACTTCGGGGTGCCCTTCCCTCCTTGGGAAGCACAAGACTCCTTCAGCACACTCAAGGGTGCCCAAACCCAGCAGGGCCAGCAGCACTGGCTCTGCCCATTAGCGCAGAGGAAGAACCCACATCTGGGATGCAGAAAAGCTGCACGGCTGCATCTACTTGCAATTCATTTCCTGGGCACTAAATACTCATTTGGAAATGATGCAATTTTCAGTTGGTGGCAAATGGGTATGGTTAACAACAAAAGTGTTCCTAAACTCCCCAGCCCCTGGGCAATGAATTTCCATACAACCTTATTTCATTAGTGTTTTAAAGCCGTGGAGGAGAAAGAAATTTCAGCCAGCAATCACCTCTGTGCAGCACATCTTCCTTCCCACAGCCTGCTCCCAGGTGCCAGCAGCTGTCTCCAGTCCCACGGCTGAGCATCAGACACAGCAGGAAAAGCAACGAGGGTGGATTGCTGTGCAAATCTCGAAGAGGAGTCCTGAACCCCCTGTGCTCCAGCAGGGAGCCTGGGGCAGCTCTGGGAGCTGGAGGATCAACAAGTTAGGAAGTGTGGGGTTCGCTTCTGTCAGTGCTAGCGGACAGCAAAGAGAGCTGCGAGAGTCATGGTGCACAGCAGAGTAAATAAAACACATCCTAGATTCCTAAGTGCCGCTGTCCCAATGAGCACGTTGGGTTTGGAAGGAGGAGCACCCCTGATTGCTGGGTAGAGCTTCAGTCCTTACTGCAGCAGCTGTCCAAGGGACAAACCCTATTTGCGGTGCAGACTTTTGGGAACACTCTCAGTTAATGATTTCCTACCACACTCCTAAAAAAGCTGTTATTTGTCTCCAAACCTCAGCTTCTCGGCAGAAGGGGGGCAGCTCTGCTTCCCCTCTCCCCATGCCACGAAGCCCTTTCCCCCTCCCAGGCGCAGTGGGGCTCTGGGAAGGAGGGCTGATCCTGCAGAGAACGCCTGGCAGCCGGCACAGCGACCTGGGGAAGTTGTGCAGCTGCATAAATATTTCTCTCGCACAGTCAAACACAGACACCTTATCCTTCCTCGGCTCGGTGATAAAAAGCACGTTTTAAACAAACACGTCCTCAGACGATGGGCTGTGTTTGCACGCTTCACGCCTGCCTTCATTCATTGAGTACACAGGGACAGCCCCAGCTCGGCGGGTCAGACGCACGTGCAAAAACACACCGCACTTTCCCAGAGCCTTTTACGCAGTTCCCTTTTGTTTCAGAAGCTTGCTGCTTGTCGAAAGACACACGGAAGGCAGCTCTCACCCCGCGTTCCCCTCATCCCTGGTGCTGCAGGCTCCTGCCCTGGCCTGGAAATGCCGCAGCCCCACATGAGCAGACACGCTCCAATTACGAACAGCAAATTGGTTACTCGAGGAAACAGACTTTTTCCACATTAAGGAGATGTCCACAAACCGCTGCACATTTCAGAAAGTCTATCTATTTTCAGTCAGCGGCTGCAAAGTAATCTGCAAACAGATTCCAGCCCTGTGTATGCTTGCAAACTGTTAAGTGCCCGTTCACGCCAGGCGTTGTCCAACAGCACTGTGCAGCTCTGGTCGCAGCCTCAGGCCTCGGCACATCACTGCCATCAGACACTGATGTGTCTGTTGTGTGCTTGTTTGGCTAAGAAATTCTCCAGCTTGCACATGTGCACAGATGTGTGTGTGTGTGTGTGTGTGTGTGTGTGTGTGTGTGTGTGCAAAGCAGCCAGCTCCAACACGGCAGGGAAGCTTCCATTGGCACGCAGCTGTGATGAAGACATGGGGCCTGGGGGTGAGGCAGTTCTTCATGGTTCTTCATGGCCAAAGTCTTCTTGAGCATGCTGCTTGAATATCTCTGTCTAAAACCACACCTGTTTCAATTCTTAGTTTAAATACTTCTGTTTAAACGATACAAATGACATTATGAGGACAGGGCATCCGCTCCCAGATGCACCAGAGACGTGCAGCCAACCTCGAGGAGCACTTGTTTTGCCCTGACATAGAGGATTATCAGCAGGGCCTCCCTTGGTCTGCTCATCTCGTGTGGTGCAGACCAAGGACAGCTGCCCAGAACAAACAACTCCTGTTTCAATAGATCTGAAGATGAATCATCCCCGTTATTTTTAGCAGATCATTAAGGGCTGACAGCAAACCGACTCGTGGGTTTCTTTATTAATCTTAGCACAACCTTTTAAAGAAAACATGAACTGGGATTTGGTGCAAAGGAAGTCCAAGGGCTGGAAATAGCACTTCTGAGTTTTAACATGGCAGTGGGATTGGACAAAATATACCTCGCACCCATCTCCTGCTCACCACTCCCACGTTCCTCATAGCTGAACCAGCACAGGTGAGAGGTTTTATGCAAAAAACACAAGGGGAAGGATTTCTCTTTGTGCCATCAGTGTTCACTTGTCTTGTGCAGGGAAGCTGCGCCAGATGGGAGATTCCCAGAATGAGTTTTACGAAGACCCCATAAGCTGCTTACTGAATAATTCAGCCCAGAGAAGAGGAGACTGAGGGGAGGCTTCGTGGCAGCCCTACAGCTCCCCATGGCCCTACAGCTCCTAATGGTGGCCCTACAGATCCCCATGGCCCTACAGCTCCTAATGGTGGTCATACACTCCCCATGGCAGCCCTAGAGTTCCTCATGTCCCTACAGCGACTCATAGCAGTCCTACAGTGACTCATAGCAGTCCTACAGCTCCTAGTGGTGGCCCTACAGTTCTTCATGGCCCTACAGCTCCTAATGGTGGTCCTACAGCTCCCCATGGCAGCCCTAGAGTTCCTCATGGCCCTACAGCGAGTCATAGCAGTCCTACAGCTCCTAATGGTGGCCCTACAGCTCTTCACAGGGAGTGCAGGAGCAGCGCTGAGCTCTGCTCTGTGGCAGTGACAGGGTGTGAGGGAACACATGGAGCTGTGTCAGGGGTCGATCAGGTGGGGCTGAGGGAAAGGCTGTGCCCCACAGGGTAGTGGGAACGGCCCCGAGCTGCTGGAGGTCAGGGGGTGCTGGGACACCAATCTTAGCCATAGGGTTTGGGTTTGGGGAAGTTGTGCGTGGAACCAGGGGTTGGTCTTGGTGTGCATCCCTTCCAGCTCGGGTTGTTTCTTGCCTCTGTAATGTCAGGAATCAAACCATCTTTCAGCAGCCACTTCTACCACGACTTGGCACTATGAATGATGTTCTCAGAGCAAAACCCTACGGAACACGCGGTGAATTCTCTGAAAACTGAGCAGGGCTGGCGCGGTCCCAAGGAGCTGCCAGCTGCCCAGGGCCCTCCCAGCTGCCCATCCACCCGTCCCTGAGCTGCTGCCTCATTCCCTGCTTCTCAGCCTCCCAATGGAGCACCCCGGCCCCTTCATGAACGGGACTGCTGCAAGCTGCTTGTCTCTGGGGGTGAAATAGACCGCCTGCTCTCGGCAATGCCGACAACTGATGAAAATCCACACCTGTCATCCCCTCTACATCCCCATATTTCATTATCAGGTTCCCAGCACAAACACATCCATACATGGATGAGAACAACACCCTTTGGAAAATAATGGAGCAGATGGCACTGTTCCCGACAGCGAGGGTGACACTCTTTTTACAAGAAGCAGATGCACGGCCGCACGAACAGCACGGGGACCGGGCTGTGCCACTGCCATGGGTGGGCACACACCTTCCTGCTGTGAGCACTGCGTGGGAGCTGCTCACCGGGCCCTCCTCTGCTCAAAGCCTTGTGATGGCTTTGGTTTTATTTCGCCTCGAAGGATGGATTTAACATGGAGTAAATTGGATGCATCCTTTGCTGCAAATGGAAGCATTTGCTTGTTTGAGCCCCAAGGGATTTTTCGCGGATTATATTGGGCCCAATGATCCAGCTGGCAAGAAGTTTGCTCTGAGATAAAAAAGAAAGCTGAACATAGACTTCAGTATGGTTTTTATTAACAATAGGAAAAAAGTTATTTTGTGGTTAGGGATTAGGAGTGACTTTTCCCTTCTGAAAATGATGGGTCACCTGCTGAGAGAAGAGTGGGACACACAGGGATGGGGACACATGGAACAGGACAGCAGTGCCTGACATGGGGTGGGCTCCCCATGCCCCCAAACCTGGCCAAAAACACCAGCACGCACCAAAGCCTGCAGCCTTCCTGCTGCAGTGAGGGGTGGGCACAGAAATCCAGGCTGCACGGAGGGAACAGAGCTGGATGATGGAGGGAATGGAGCTGGATGGAGGGAGCAGTCTGCTCATGAGAGCTGTGCCTGCTGCTTGCAAAGGCACCACTTCACCAGAAGCTTCGGTGAATTGCTTTTGGTGCGGAAGCCCTCACGCAGGATTTGACATTAGGGACTGAATCTATTTTGAAACAAGCCCTTGGAAAAGGCAGCACCATCAGCTGACATCCACGCATGAAGGAGGACATCAGCAGAGTTCTCTGGGTGCAGACACTTCTGGACAAAAAGCAGAGAAGAACAGAGAAAAGGAGGCAGCTCTGCCTGCAGGCTTCAGCGTGCCAATTCAACTTCTGTGTCCTTTTAAACAATAATGGATTTCTTTGGGGAAGGTAGTTCTCAAAGGGAGAGGGGTGAATCAGATCCTCCCCCCAACTGTGGAAGCAAACAGGAGAGCCCAAGGTGCAGAGCAGAAGCAGTAAGCAGAGGGAACACCCACAGAGCAAGCATGGCACCTTCTGATGCTGGGACAAAGACGAAGCTGCTTTGTGTTTGGCACAAGGGAAGCTCAGCAGCTTAGAACAGACATTTAATAATAACACAATGTGCATTTCAGGGATGAAAGAATAAAAGGGATTTAACGGCGTTAGTCACAAAGCTCTTCAGCTTCATTTTTCATGTGGGGTTGCAGCATGCGAGACATCGGTGTCACAGTTGCGTGGGGAGTCTGCAGGAGGAAGCGGGCACAACGCCTTCACACGATCACTGTGCAGCTGGCACTGCATGGCAGTGGTGGGAGCTGGGACAAGCTGAACCTGCAGAAGGCTTCAGCTGCATCCGAACCTGCCCCTGCAGGGTGACACAGCGGGTCTGGGCGGAGCAGCCCCCATCAGAAAGGCAGCAAAGTGAAGGTCAGTGAGCAGAACAGTGGGAATCTGGGGAATCTGTTAAGATATGGGATATTTGATTGTTTTTGCACATCCTTATTCTCTAACTTGCTTCCATCCCTGATCACCTTCTTTTCTATTCTGCCTACAAGCAGAAGCATCCCCATTTCACTTCCTAAGATAGCTCTCACTTCAGGCAAATGTTTGTTTTCATATCTCAAGTCTTCTACATTTTACATCTAAGTTTCCCATTTCCCATCTTGACACATTGCTGAAACGAGCTGTGAACTCGCTGCTCCCTGGCTGAAATCTCTCACCAGAAGTAAGCACACAAATCCTGACACAGAGCCTGGGAACAGACAGCAGTGCTCGTGCCTGCAGCGGGTCTGTTTCTGCTCTTCTCCGTGGATCCAAATGGAAGAATTCCTTTTACGTTCATGCGTCCTCATGGAAGCTCGAAAGAGGAGAAGAGAGAAATGATTAATATAATCTAAATATAAAGATTTTCTTCATTCTCAGAGCCCGTGACACGCTCTCTTGGGAAATACTCCCATGTGAAATGGAATTTTGTTTCACTCTTTGGAAATCTGTTATTCCTCTTGTGAAAAGTATGAAGCTTTTCAAAGCCAACTTCGAGCAGTAATAATGTCACTTCTGCCATGGCGAGAGCTCAGCAGACACACAAGTATCAAAACCATTAATTATGAAGTTTCCCAGCCTGCGATGAGGGAAGCTGTCCGGCCCCGACCCGCTCCCGCTCCATGGGGCTGCTGGATGCTCTGCCCACATATCATAAGGGAACTCTGCCAACATCTGACACAAACTGCACTTCCAGAAACGACAGATGTGATGAGAGACTCTGTGTGAGGTCGGGTGGAGGGGTGGTCCTCACCTGCTCATTAAATGAGGCTTTTAATCAGGCAGGGGGGCTGTGAGCAACGGGAATGTTCCTATTCCTTATACGGGAGCAGGAGGATCCTTCCCAGCTCCTCTGCCAAAGATGAATTTGCAATGACTTTGCTCCTGCCAGCAACGCGTTGTTTTATTGGGTGAGGGCTGTGCAAACCTAAATGCATTGATTGTGGACAGTTACACGAAGCAGGTAACGGCAGTGCATGTCTGAGACTGACAGTCAGGATTCACTTCTGACTGCAGATGACACTCTGAGCATTATACAGTGCCAGGACATGAGTAAATATCGCTGCTACCAAAAGGAGATCTCATTTCCTAAGAGCAGAATGCAGCTCTGGCCTGGATTTGCAGCCTAGCAGAGGGAGCACAGGTGTCCCATTTCTCAGGGAGCCACCCATCTTAATTTTCTTGTGCTCCTTGGAATATTACAGATTTTTGATCCAATGAAGATTTTAGAAATACACTTATAGATATTTGTATAGTGTTAATAATTGTAGCCTTCTTAAAGTATGGAAAAGGTGCAGAACTCCCCACCCAGCCCTCCACTTCTGCTTCTTCAGTAATTCCTGGCATTAATGGAGATGCACAACTTGAGGCTTTTTAAGAGCAGCCTGCTCTCACCCCACACACAAGGAATTCACTCTACATTTCTGTTGACCCAATCTGTTAAAAGAACGACTGGCACCTGTGGTGCAGGTTTGCTCAGCTGCTGCCATCTCAGGCTGCACAATCTTAGGGCAGGACACAGGAGAATGAGTGTTCTTCCTAAAGGGACCTGACAAAAAGGAGTGTGCATGGGAACTGTTGGATCACAGCCTGAACCACTGATGGATCACCTGAGCACTGAGTCAGCCACAGGAGCACAGGTGAAGGCAATGCACCTGTGTGACCAGAAGGATGGAGTCTGGCTCCACCTCTTCCAGACCACATTTAAGGGCTGACCACCTCTGGGGAAGGATCTCTTGCTGGAGATGGTTCATTTGGAGTTTCCTACTGCGATACTGTGACATGGGTGAGCACTTTGCTATATTTCAATCGTCTCTTTCCATCTGTAAAACATCATGGCTACAGTACTATTTGGTATATGCTCAACAGAATGAATAATACCATACAGAGTGAAAGTGGTATTTGTAAGCCAGCTGCCACACATGACAGAGGATAAAACAGCAGTGAAGCACTTCTCAGCCTCATACTCATTCCAGTGCTCCCCAGAGGCAGGGCTGCAGCGGTGAGCAGGCTGTGCTAACACAGCACTGCACTCACCTTGCTGGAGCAAATGCCCATGGCAGCAGTGAGCACGCAGGGTGTTGCACAGCACCGTGTACATGGGGTCAGTGGGGCTGCCAGGGCCGCCCGCAGGTCCACGCTCGCTGAGATGGAAAATATGCACTTGACATTTGCTACATATATTAGTTTACATGATTATGACAAATAGATTTCAATTACAGCAACTTTCCTGTAAGTAAAAGCTTGGAGTTTCTAAGAACTGTTCTGAGTAATGTGCTGCGGCTCCTGGCCGTGCTGCGGCTGGAAAACCAGAAAGCCCTCCATCAAAAGGCTGCAACTGTGACAGCAGCCAAAAAACACCAGAAAAGCGGTCAAGTTCAGGGAACCCTGGGTGCAGGAGCTGCGGCTCCACTGTGCCACGTGCAGGCATCTCCCCAGCACCAAACGGTGCACGAGCACAGGCAGCAGGGAAGGACAGGACCCCCAGGAGCTGCAGCACCTCACACGGTTCCCTTCATTCCTAACACCATTAGCCCACCATGCAGCGCTCATCTCCTCTGCCCAGATGCTCTCTAATTGTCCTTATTCCTCGGGCCAACCTCTATGCAGTCATTGTCTGGGGAGCAAATGTAATTTTTCTTCAATAGCAGTGCAATCTGGGAACCCAACATAAAAGAAGAAACTTCCCTTGAAGTGTAATGCAATCTGAGGCCATGTGTCCGAAATCTAATCAGAGGATGAAAGTCGCCCTTTTACCTCCAGAATGCTCTGTGTGGAACACAGCACACCGCGATTCACTGAGGCCCAGCAGCAGTCCTGCTGCAGTATCTGTCAGGTGCCCTCACTTATTTTGCCTCTGTTTTGAGGCAGACTCAATTTCTTCCCCACTTGCTGACATTATCCCACCTATATCATGTTTATCTCTTCACTTGGTCTTGCACAAGGTCCTGTGTTATTTACGATGTTGTGGAACAGCTCACTGTCAGACAAACCCACTGCAGGTTCCCATGGTGAAATACGTGTGAGGGTTTCCTTGGTCCTCACCTCAGTGGACTCAGAACTGGAAGTTGGGAAACTATTTTTTCCCAGATTATGTAATTCTGACTTGGAAAAGTAGAGCAAAGTACTGCTTTTCAGTGAAGTGACCCCTTCTATAGCCACTTTTTTAGTACAGATGAAAGACAGCTGAAGAAACCCTATTGTCTCCATACAATGATCACTTCTCAAGAAGCAAAATCAACTTCTGTGCAAGCCAGCCTCATGTCCTTCTCGTGAAGAGCAACAAAGAAGGGGAGTGCTTTATCTCCTTTTGTCACTGCTGAAAGACAACAATACAGAGCAAAAGGAGGAGCGAGCAATCCACCACGGCTGTATTTCTGCCTTCCAGGTGCCCAAGTGGATCAATACCTCTAAAGCTGTACCCATAGTTACATATACACAGAATTATTTGCTGAAGTCTTTCCCTTGGAATTTATGTCAATCTGCTCCTATGCTTCAGGTCAAAGATATATATATCCTGACAGCTGAGTGGCAGTGTTTATCCCGCAGAGGTCCATGTAAAGCTGTCTGTGACACCCCACCCTCCTTCCAGACAGGTCAGCCAAGAATGAATCATAATTCACACTTCTCAGGCTAAGATGCAAATGAATGCATTTCATCTAAACTTTGCTCTTTTGAAGAGCTGATGAGAGAGAAGCCATCAAGCAGCATTTCCTATCAGCTCCCATTAGGAAAATGAAAGAGAAGAAAAGCACAGCCCAGGCCTGGCTGAGAGCAGCAGCTCCACGCAGCACACGCTCACCTGCAAACAGCTGCCCTCTGAGAGTCACTCTCCTGTCCAAGGGAAAGCCATGCTTGCCTGGCACTGCCGTTAGTGTAGTGAGTAGTCACACATCAGAACGTCTGTTTCTTGACAGAAGTAAAACCATGAATGATGTCATTATCCTACACGGGAATTCAGGCAGGCTGAGGGTCGTTCTGTCAGCTGATCCAGAATGAAGCAGGATAACAAATACCACAACAAGAACGTATCAGAGAAATTCAAAGTGTATTTTAATCAAAGCGATCCTAATTCCAAAAACCAAATCATTACCACAATTAGCACTACATTTTATTTTTTTTTTTTCTAAGATAGAGCATCACCTTTAAAAAGTTACCACAGTTTACCGGGTATTGGATTTTGCTTCAGTCAAAACCTCATCAGAAAACAATCTAAATGTTATCAGCAATATTTAGGTTAAATTGGTGGATTACTAAAGAGGAGAAAAAACATAATTTGGCATCCTAAAGAGCATTAGCAGAAACAAACCCTACTGAGCTAACACCCCTGAAGCATTAGTAAGGCAAATGAGAGACGTCCATCTCCCTGGAGGGAATCTAAACAATATTCCTGAGTGTGTCTCCTGGCTGCTCTCAAACACAAGTTACTGTCCCACCAATTCCAAAGGCAGAGGATTACAGCACAGCAGAAATGGACACACAGAACAGCACAGGCTCCGTATCTCGGTGCACAGCAATGTGCAACCAGATGTGAGCAGAACGAGCGTGGTGCCACGAAGCAACAACTCCCCAGGAATCCCGAGTTTGATTGAACAGATTTCAGTTCTCATAGGTATAGCAAAGAAAAATCGTTAGCAATGTGATCTTCCGCGTCATCTTCTTTAGATGTTTCAACATCTAACTTCCAACTTCAGATTTCAGTTATCACTTCAAAGCCTTAGGGTCTGGGATCTACAATGAGAAGGGAAGATGTGAGAGAATTAGGCTATGCACCTACACTGACCAGGCCCCTCCTGTGGTTTTTGGCATAAATAGGATACATTTTAGCACTAGATTTTCTTCCTCATCTGTGCTGGCACGTGGACGGAAACATATGGAGTTTCTGATGCTAATTGTTACTGGCATTCCACGCCACTAATTAGAGAAAAATAATAACATTTGTCTGCTCAGTACATCACAGTAATGCATCTGTTAAAACTGGTGCAAAGCTCACACTCACACTGTACCCCCAGTGCCACCACGCTCTCACACATGACATCCTGGAAGAGCAAACACTCCCTCTAAGTGCCTCGATGCCTGAAGTCTCCATTCAGGCTGACTTCAGCAGCCATCTTCACTGCCTAGGCTCCAAGGATGTCCCATCTGCAGCAGGAATCCACACGAATTGTGACCGACACGGATTGCAAACCTTGCTGCAAAGGTTTACATGCACTCCGTAAGGGACACTTCTGAGTAAGATGAAAGTGAAGTGAAGCAAGGATAACGAGGAGATGGTTGATGCACCACTTCATTAACTTACTGCTGAGATTCAGGATAAATGATGAAAGAGTTCACATGTGATTAGTGGGAAAGGCAGAGGGTTAGAGAGGAAATTATTTTTAGAGCGAGGGCACTAAGCTAACAACCAACTTACTGCAGCTTTCAGAGCCTGGTCTAGGTCTTGCAGTAAATCTTCTTCGTCTTCCAAACCAATCGACAGGCGAATTAATGTATCACTGATCCCAAGAGCTTCTCTTTCTTCTTTAGGCACTGAAGCGTGGGTCATGACGGCCCTGCAAGAACAACAAAGAAGCATTTTTTAATGATATTTTATTTTTACTGGAAAAAAAATCAAGCAAATCAGTCATCTGCCAGCATCCCCTACAGTTCCATGAAGACTTCACACCTTCTACATAACCACATGCTGAAAGAGATTTCCCATCAAGTACTCCACAATATGTCAACTGTGGTGAAGCCAGTGGCTTCCATCTCCCAGAGCTCCAGTTCAGCATTTCCAAATAGCAATGAGTAAGAAGTGGAAACTTAATCTGGAACAGAAGTTGAGAAAAACTTGCTCTCCTCTTTCCAGACACTTTAAGTTTTCTGATCAGAAGTATCTCCACATACTTATAAACCTTTATAAAAGCTCTATTTTATGTACTACCTGCAGTATGAAATCCCCCAATGTCTGGTTTTCACTTCTGCCTCCTCAGGTAACACATCACACTGTTCCCATGCAAGTGGAAGAGTTTCCTCTCGCCCACTACAGAGGACCTAGCTATCTTTCCCAAGTGTTCAGCCACTGACATCCACTACCCAGCAGTTACCTGCTTAAGTATGTAATTTTGACTGCTTAAGTGTACAAAGATGCACTGTTATTCGAAAATGAGAAACTGAAGTGATTTAACATGTCTTTAATCCTAACTTTCCATATATTTTTTGACCGGCAAAGCAGATTTCAGTAAAATAATCTAATTACAGAAGAATCCTACTGGTACCTTTTAACCTAGACAGTGGTGCCTTCGTACTACTAAAATCCCCACGGAGTCTGCCTGGCAGGCAGTCAGGCCGGGTCCGGAGCAGCGTACTGAATGTGCCCTCTTGTGTAAGCAGCTGGAATGGCAGCGTAGCCAAACCCACTCCATTCTGCTTATTCTAAATCTGGAATTGATATCATAACACCAAATGGTGGCTGAGTCTCCCAGCTAAGGCACAAAGCATGGGAAGCATCAGCAGTAGTACTGCTGACAGTACCGTAAAGGCGTTGCTAAAAGGCACAGTGCTTCTGGAACAATTTGTTCAACAGAACCAAGAGCTGGTGGGAAATTCCAGCCATGGACAGTGGCACCACAGAGCAATTCTGAGGAAACAAAAGCAAAGCGGTGACAAAAGTGCTTGGGTATTCATTTAAAATGCAGGTCCATAGCCAGGAGAGCAGGCTGTGAGCACGGACACAGGCACAGCACCTGGAGCCATCTCTGGGGCAGCTTCCATGGGCCGCTCCCCTTCTGCTCCCACTGAAGGGCATCATACTTCTTCCCTCCCCACACTCCACTCAGGACAGCGGACTCAGTGCAAGTGGGCAGTGCCATTTTGTGTGCATGCAGAGACCACAGGTGAACAAACGGAGCTGGTGCCACACACCACATCTCACTGCAGAGCCCCAAGGGGCAGTGCAGGACAGCCTGCTGTGACAGGACAGAGACACGCACACTATTTAAACCATGTGCACGTTTTCCTCCCCTTTCAACCTGTTTGCTGCTGAGATTTTTCTAACAGGTGATTTTGGAAGAACCCCACAGCAGGAAAGAGCTGCAGCTGCTGAAGCCCACCCTGGGTGGCTGTAGCCAACATCCAGAGCGTGGGCAGGGAGGGGAAACCTTCCAGGCCTCAACCCAGTACCTGCAGTGATGAAGGTTTCTGCACATCCACCTCACACCAGTCTCCCTTCCTATTTTCACAGGAGTCATTCATTTCTGGAGAAGTCACCATTACTTGTCTTACACAACACTCTATTCTTGGATCACAACTGTACACAATCCATCTTAGCTTTGTATACCAGAACTCCCACAAAAATAGTTCAGGAATTCTTTTGTTGCTCTGGAGCTTTCTTAAGGTTGTTAAGATGAGGAATGACTTACGGAAGCTCTGCTAAGCTTTCATATCCTCCCAGGCTCTCAGCCAGCGTGAACACCTACAGGGAAACAGTAAACACAAGTTAACATAAGAAGTGTAAGGTTATGAATGCTTAGAAAGAGACAGTGAGAGTAAAAAGAATTTCCACTTTTAGTACTTCTCATTTTTCCCCTAGGGATTTCATCAGTAACTTCTGTATTTTAAGTAGTATTAGCTATAATGAAGAAAAAAGAAATATTTCTAATAGTTAGAAGACATTAAGATTTGAAACAGACTTCACTTTAAAACAGCTCTGAAGAACTGCAGATGCAAAAATGAAATATGCCCACGCTGATCAAACGTTAACTCGGGATTAGTCCCTGTGTGGCACAGCATGGCCAGGAGAAGCAGAAGGGAAAATAAACAACATTATGGCACGGAGCCTGCCTGGGCACCAAGAGCATTCATCCTGCTCCAAGCAAGGACACAGCAGGCTGCCTCGACAAAGCCAAACTGGCATCCAAAAGAAATTTCAATTAAGGTTTAAGTGGTGATAAGGTGTCCTTACATATTCTCCTTCCACCACCAGCACCACACACCTACTTTCACATGTAACACCAGGGCTTTTTAAGCTGGCAGATTTGATGGTGGGGAGCAGGGACAGAAGCTAAGATTCTTCCCATAAGACTGCAGTGCATTTTCACTCATTCCTTGCTTCTGAAGGTTCATTTAGTGTTTTGAAAAACAGCCTGCCAAGTGCTTTGAAATATGACAGTAGTATTACACCAGCCACGACTTCTCCACCTTCAAATACTGGGGGCAATTACAAAAGGCCAGCTCTTGGTTAGAAGCCGTGCCTGGGCTGACCTTACCTCATGCTGTGTAAACAGACACCTCAAAATGAGCTGAAGTATCCTTTTCTTCCCTCTCATTAGTGTCTAATTTATGCACAATCTATTATTTAGAGACGGTTACACCCAAAATAAATTAGGAGCTTTAAAAGTACAGAGGAAGTCTCTCCCCACCCCAAGAAAAAAACCCTTGCTTCTGTCACCACGCTCAGGACAGGTTCAGGTGTAGCGTGCGTTTACCATCATTTACCTTTATGCTCTTCAGAAAGGCAGTAGCATGTTTGAGATTTCCTTTAATGTAAAAGGATAGCATCCCAGGACAGCCAGTGCACTGCTTCTTGACCAGCTCGTGCTGCGGGTGAGAAGGCAGTCCTGAAAAGCAAAGGAGCTGCTGTCAGTCAGTTATATCCCATCACAGAGTACAGCAGCTCGCCCTGAGCTACATAAAACAATCTTCTGATGGGAAGGAATGTAAAGCCCATTGCTGAGACACCCAACCAACATCCATCAAACACAAGGGCTGCACGAGCAGCACAGCACCCGAGCCCTGCCTCGCTCCAGGATGTCACCTGCTCCGCAGTCCTGCCAACCTACCGGGGTAAATGACTTTCTCCACTCGGGGATTTGACTCAAGAAACCGACCCACAGCCAAAGCATTGCTGAAGTGTTGATTCATCCGCAGCCGCAGAGTCTTCAAGCCCCGGTTGCACAGGTAGCAGTCAAAAGGAGACGGAACGGCTCCAAGAGCTGCGGGGATGGAAACAAAACTACGCGTGAAACAAAGGGGGGGGTCGTCGTCATTGTTGTTGTTTTCCAGTGAAACTACAGTCCTGATGTCCCAAATTTCTCAAGTTACAACAAGACAAGAGTAAAAGCATCTGGCAGGATCTGCTGTCCTCATTTCACATATGTAGGAAGCCAATTAGTGAGATAAATTAACATGCCGAAGACTCATGCGTGAAATTTATTAGATTCAATGCACCTTTACTCCTTCTGTTGTACGGAGGACACTACACAGAAGTTTATTTATTACAATTAAGAGGCAGAAAATAATTAGAATTATCCTCTGATGTGTGAGTTTTAAAAAATCAAAAATAATTAGCATGAATTAGATGAAACTAACTAAATGTGTTAAGGTTTGTAAACCTTTTTGTAAGTGAAGTCAGGTAAATCTAGGAAAAGCTTGTGTTCCTTCTGCCATAGGTTTAAGCCTCACCTGAAAAGAGACCTGGTAAAGAGCCATGCCCCATGAACAGGCACCGCACATGGGAGGGATATGAGCTGCTCTGCATCTGATGCTTCCTAGATGCACCACATACTTGTCTACATGCCTCGTGCCTCCTAGAGTGAGCTGGTACACCAAATTACAACACATTGAAAGGTATTTCCTATCTTTACTACTTACAGCCTTGTAAGAAGTTGAGCTTTTCATACAGATCATCACGATTTACTGAAACGAGCCCCATGACAACATCGCTGTGCCCTAAAAATGCAACAACAGGAGAAGAAAGTTAGCCACATTTACCCCAGGGTTCTCCATAAACCTCTTTTCTCAGTCTTGGTGATAAGATCGTCCAATTTTGGCAAGACAGTGGGCTCCTCCTCAATGCTACAGCTGCCCTTGCTGTACCCTCACATGGAATACAAGCAGATTTCCACGTGTTCAGAAGTGAGGGTCAGCAACACGCTCCGATGCACACTGTGCTCATGCCCCAGGTCCCCACCACAGGTGCTGCAGTGAGCTGCCAGGAAGCAGGACTTCGTCCAGCCACCAGCAAGCGTCCACGGAGCAGCAGCCAAGCAGAAAACTTCCACTTCAATCTGCACCACAAGCAGACGTGCTTACAGAGCAGCTGTTACAGCTGGGCTAGCTCTTAGGCTGGATTGTTTGGGAAACAACACAACAAATGTGCTTCTGAAAGGGCTCCAGCACTGCCACATAAAACCTGCCTTGAACTCCAGTATCATTTCCAGCAGCTACCTCATACTGAACTCTCTCATTTGGTTTTATGACTCAGTGTGTGTGCACAGTGCATTTCCAAAAGCCACTTTTGGCTTGTCCTTGCTCAAGACTGTTCCGTCTGGGACACTGTAAGACCAGCTGAACTCGGAAAGAGCCAGAGTTTGAAAAATAGGCTCTGATCTTGTGTATTTGTTCTTCTCATTAAAGCAAACCATCTGGGCTCCATCACCACGCAAACCCTGTTTGCTTGTTGGTGCTAATAGCAGCAAGTTAGCAACAGTTACTAGCTATGGATTTATCTGTGGCAAAAGGAGTTTAAAAGTGTCCATGAGACAAGGAAGGGGTTCAAGAGGTGAGAGCAGAAAGACTCTAGTAGCTTTTAAATGGCTATTATGCAACAGCCTGAGTTGTGTTGAACCCAAGCACTCACCGTTCATGTACTTGGTTGCAGAGTACATGCAGATGTCAGCCCCCAGGGACAAAGGACGCTAAAAAGAAAGGAAAATAACAGGTTTGATTAAAGCTATTTTTGCACTCTGGTTCCATCCAAGCTGTCCAGAAACACTGTGATCAAGCACTAAAAGTTACGAGAGAAACAAAGAGAAAAACAACACAAAAGTGAGAGCAAAAGAAAGGTAGAAAATAGATGTACAGGAAAGCCCAGGAAGACACAAAAGAACCCACACTAAGTCATGATTTGAAAGCACCACTCTGATTCCCACTGGTTTCAGTGAGAAATGAGAAAAATCTGAACGAAACAAGCGTATCTTGCATACTCCACATGATCATACTGATGAAAGTTATATTGCTTAGCTGAGGCAGGGCTAAGTCACACTGCCTCAAGCGTATCTCCTCCGAAAAGGAAGGCCTCCACACTAAGAAGAACTTTCCTCAGTCCTCCAGAGACCCACATTGGTGCCACTGCACGGGAAGGACAGCTGACCACCTGAGGAAAGCACAGAGGGCACTGTGTGCCAGGGCTCCCCTCCCTGGTGCGCTCAGCTCCCTGCCCAGGAGCCTCCTCCAGGCAAGAGGAAACCAACACTACATTGGGCAAGAAGTTACGAACTTTTTTTTTTAATTAGTCCCTGAGTAAAGGACTTTGCACGTAATATAAACAGATTATAAAGACTGGAGAGCACTAATACATTAAAAGGTGACAAAGCAAGCAGATTTAGAATAAAAGAGTGCTGCTGTCAGCTCAAGCACGTAAGTCTACTCCAGGAACACGGATAATGTGCATTCCCATTGCGCAGCCAAGAGAACAGTAGCATAAACACCAGTGCCTTTTATACTCAATATTACTATATAAATCACTCCAAAATTATGATTTTCTTAGTACACTGTCTCAACAGGAGCCTGGAGGAGTTTAAAGACATTACCTATTATGCTTACTGGGTTTAATCATTACTGACTCTCTCTTAGGACCAATCCAGTAAAATATACATTAACTAGCTCACACACAGATGCTGACATTTCTCCTTTCAAACACAGCTTTCAACAGTAAAATAAAAGGGAAAAAAAAACAAACACCAAAATCTTTGGTATATGCAAGACAAGCTCAAGAGCTGCTCTAGCCAAGCATTAAGACTTCCTGCAGAGAGCTCTCAATTTATAATGATCTGAGTGTCCTTAATAAAAACAAAATAATAAAACAAAGACACCTTCTCCACTCACAGTGAAAAAGACGTTCTCTTTAGACCTAAAACACAAGGGACTTGTTTGGTCTCCAGGGAAATACATAGGAGTACTTCTGGCCCACGTTAAGATGAACAAGACTTTGAAGTTCATTATTTAGAAGCAGTTTTAGAGTTTTAAAACTGCCATTACATCCCATATTCTAGTTATAAAAGCAGAAACGCTGTACGGGTGTCCAAGGTCAAAAAACACAAACCTAAGCCACCTGTTCATCAAAGTATTGATGAACAGTTAACTTTAACACCTGAAAGACACAGTTATTGTGTTTAAATGCAAAAGAATTGATGGAAAAAGAGGCAAGGGTGGAAGACAGAACACTTCTCCATTGGTCTGCCAGGATTCCCATCAGTTGGATCTACAAAGCACAAGACTTTGAAACGACCGAGAAGTCTTCAACCCGAAGGTTCAACTTACTTTCTTGATTGCGTAAGTGTGCTTATTAACCTGTGAGCTATGCTGGTTTTATTGGTGCCATACTGGTATATAGCTAGCTATAAAATATTCTGCATGCCATCTCTGCAAATTTATAAAGTGCACTGCTTGCATTTTGAAACAGAGTAGGCAATTCTACAATGCTCATGGCAAACGCACAGTTTTGGCAGTGGCTCCATTAAAAAAAAAAAAAATGTATCTTTGAAGGCACTGAAATGCTGGGATGACTACAAAGAAAGCAAGCACTTACCTGGAAGTAAGCAGACATAAAACTGTTGTCTACTGCCAGCAGGATATCTTTATGCTTGCGGATCACATTTGCACAGCCCTGAATATCAATGACCTTCAGTGTGGGGTTGGTGGGCGTTTCAATCCAAACAAGCTGTAGTAATTCAACAACACAAAACACCTCTTCAGAGATACTACGATGCTGCTGACAAGGCACGCACAACATGATGTCTGAAGCAAATCTTCCCTGTCTTTTATGTATTCTTCTAGGTACCTATCTAAAAACCTACCAAAGGAGAATATCCAGACCTCTCTCTTCACAAATAAACACCAGGTACTGTTACCACCATTTAACATCTGGAACACTTAGGACAGTGTTATTATTATCAGTTCTACCATCACAAATACTATGTGTGTATCTTAAGAATCAATTCAGAAGTTTTAAGTGCTTTTAAAGATTATCTTGTGCAGTGCCAGCTCCTGATGCAGGTTTGCAGAGCGAAGACCAGGCGTGATTACTAAAGAAAGGTGAGAGAGACAGTATCTTCCCTAAGAAGAACTGACACGTGAGGAGAGAACAAAACCCTTTGAAAATGTAAGCACATTGCATCTGAAGAACACCTGACACAGCTAGAAGAAAACCTTTGAGCCCAAGAGGAACTGTTACTGTTCCAAAGCACTGCTTATCCATTTTCATATCATACCAGAAAATTAAAAAAAGTTGCCTGGACTTTCAACAGGAATACAAGTATTAGACAACTTTTCTCCTGCAATACAGGAGGAGACAACATATTTAACTGAACAAACCTTTATTGGTTAAGGATGTTCTCCTATCTCTAATCCTGAAGCACTTGGAAATTGACCTACTTGTTCTTCCTGGAGACATCAGAAGACAAAGGTCTAGGCACTGCATTTGTTTTGTTTTATATAGTAAATAACAGCCCGTCATAGGGCATTACAATCCCTGCACTCTCAGCCTAGGAAACAGGCAGACCCTCAGCCACTAGCTCACCCCCTCCTCCTGGGGCATCAGTGAGAACGTTCATGGCTCATGACAGGCAGACCAACCTCCAACTGCTGCCATGGGCAACTTGGGGAAAACTGGTTCAATTTACTGCCAATAGAACTCCTTTCCCCACCCTCCAAAGGGCAGCTTCTCTCCTTTGTGCCACAGAGCACCCCCTCCCACTCCTCTGTCCTTCTTTGATCTTGGGGGTCTCTGTTGTTTCTTATTCTCTTTTTCCCCCCTTCTTCCCTCCCCCGGTGGCTCTGCCCTCCTTAAATGTGTTTTTATAGGTACCACCAACCTCAGTGCTGGGCTCAGCTTTGCACCGTGGTGGTCCCACCGCAGCCGTGCCCCAACCTCTTCCCACAGTGACTACTCCTGAGCCCTCTCCACCACCAAAACCTTCCTACAGATACCCAGTCTGTGTTTAAGGACATAAAGCACGTAAGCTCAGCAATTTCTCTCTCCCCTACCTTGGTCTCAGGTGTAATTGCATCTTCCAGGCATTTCAATTTTGTACAGTCAACAAAAATTACATTCAAACCCATTTCCATGGCTATTTGCCGGAAGTATCTGTTTGTACCTTTAGAAAAGGAAAAGACAGAGACACAGATTGAAACAACCTTAGGAAGCTTCCTTCCCTGACCTCCAGCCTCCTGCATGCACCCATGGAAGTCAGGGCTGCACGCTTCCATGCTGTGCACTACAAAGGGCAGACCAGTACATTTCTATTTCTAAGAAGTCTAAAGATTGCTGTGTTTTTAAACATCACGGAACAGTAACAATCTGCGTGATTCCACCTTCTCATTAAGAAGTAGTTTTTTAATTGGAAAATGAAACAGTTTTGCTGGAGCCCAAAACATGAGCTCATGGTCACTCCTGGGCTGCCTGCCTCCTCTCACTGAACCTCATCCTCCTAGAACACGCTGCTCGTGGTATTTCTGCCTGGTGTGCCTCTTCTTCTGCATCAAACAATGGATCTACATCAATAGTTCAATCACAAACATTCAGTGGACAACTGTGAGCTACAGCCCCATTTAGTTTGCTTGCTTCTCACTTTTCTCCCAGCACTTCGCTATGCACTGTTCCAGTTTTTATATCACCTTTTCCCTACCCTAGTTACAGCAAATTTTTCCACCTTCCACTTTTAAGGTCTTCATTCTATTTAACAAGTTTAATAAAAAACCTGAGAGAAGAATCACGGGGAAGATGCCAGGTGCTGTTTTCTTACCATCCCATTAAACAATCATGTAATAAGGAACAGAAAAAAAAAAGAGATTTCTCCTTCATGTCTTCAAACCCCTTCAGTGGAAAATTTAAAGCAGGAAACTGAAGCAACTACCTGCACACATGACTGCTCAGGTTGGAAAAACCCTCTGAGATCCCCAATCCACCCCCAGCCCACCCACCCATGCCCACATCCCTCAGTGCCACATCCCCACGGCTCTGGGAGACCCCCAGGGACGGTGACCCCCACCCCTGGGCAGCCCAGATGGTGCTGCAGCCCAAACACTGTCCTCAGCCTGCCCAGGTCCCTGTGTGTGGCATTCCCACCCTCAGGCAGACAAATGAACACTAGACGTATAACATATTGAACACTTGGGTTAAAAATTAATTCATTGGTTCTTCTGCCAAGGTTATTTAATATTTATTCACTTATGACAAGATGGCAGCTGCCATCTTCTAATGGCAGCATAGAATCAAATCCTGCATGTCCTATCTGAACACTGCATGAGTGATTTTGTTTCTCCAGAAAATACTCATATTTCCACAATAAATGATACAGTATGGTCTCTCATGTCATAGGAACCATAGAAAATTGTCACACAGCAGGGAAGGCACCTGGCTCAAAGAGCTTATGCAAGTTCACAGCCTAATAGTTCTGCATTCAGAAAACACAGCTGTAGTAGATATAAATAGTGTGATCAGGGAAGATGACAACAGAGGTGTCAGAAACCAAACTCAGAGAGAAGTATTCTGCCTTCTCATGGAGTGAGAGAGCTTTGAAGAAAAGTTACATTCAGAAAGTTCAGGAGAAACACAAGTAGGTGTATTTAATCAGGAGTGGCAATCAAAATCACACTTGCACTTTACTTACCTCCATAGACATCATCCATACAGATAATTGTATCTCCTGCCTTTAACAGGTGAGTAACGTTCACAGTAGCAGCTAAGCCAGAAGCATAGGCCAAACCTATAAACAGAAAAAAGGGGCACAGAGATCACATTTAAATAAGATACAAACCTGTCAAACTTGCCTTTGCTTTACTTTGCTTTTAAAGTGAACCTGTTCTGTCACTCTCACCTCTGCTATCTCCCTCTCTAAGCAGCTTCGCTAGAAGTATCATACAAGGTGTGACCCTCCGTGAGCACTGCAACAGCTGCTGCCCAGCTCACCCTCACATCACCAAATTCACTGCTGTGATACAAGGATGAGTTCATAACAGGAAACATGTTGGGCACGAAACACAGCAAGAAGAAGCAACGGCTTTATACAGGGAATGGAGACTGAGCTGGGCTGCCCTCGGGGAGAAGTGCAAAGCAGCTCTGCCCATTGCCAGCCATCACCGTGCAAGCCTTGCTGCCCCACTGCTGGTGGAGTCCAGTGTCCTCATCTCCCCAGCTTACAGCTACTGTGGCCACATGCTGCCAACCTGCTCAAGGAGAGCATGAACTGCTTACTGTATTTCGCTCCATCCAGCACTGCCACAGCCTTCTCCAGGCAGGTCCGGGTAGGGTTTCCACACCGGCTGTAATCATAGCCCTGTTACAAGGAAGAATCAAATTTAACTTCAGAGAAAGCAGTGAGAACATTCTGGACAATGACAATAATGCTGCTGGGTTTCTTAACAAGTTATCACTCTCAGCACTGAGGTCACCCATCCACCTTCTCCAGTGACAGCAGGCTGCCTTTCTGGCTGGGTCAAGCTGCTCACACAGCATCCACTGGGGTCCATCCTTCATACCTTGTGAGTTTCTACTTGCTGTTAAGCTCCTGCAAGCCATGACAAGACATTCACGTGAGCTTTACCTGAGTTTAGCCAGTGCAAACTTTCATAGAATCATAGAACTGTTTGAGTTGGAAGAACTCTTTGAAGGCCACCTGGTCCCACTCCCTGCAATGCAAAGGGACACCACAGCTCCATCAGGTGCTCAGATTCCGCCCCCTGACCTTGGCTGGGATGGGGCACCACCACTCTCTGGGCACTCTGTGCCTATACCTAGTCTAAATCTCTTTCAGTGCGATGCCACTTCCCCTTGTCCTGTCACAAGGGATCCTACTCAAGAGACTGTCCCCTTCCTTCTTACAGCCCCTAGAGACACTGAAAAGATACTGACACAGTTTGTGCTAAGTGCCCCTGGAGCAAGAAGCTCACTGTGCTCTATGGCTCAGAGGTTTAAATGTTGGGCAACTTAGTCTAAAGCTTTAATTAATTAAAATCTAAGCCACTGCTGACTGGCTAAACACAGTCTGTATCCCAGTGAGTAAAGAACTTACAGGAAAAAAAACTCCCCTGTTCTCTGAAGGACCTTTGCTCTAGACAGCAACACTGCTGTCTGATTACTTGCCTTGTTGTAGTGATTATCCAAGCAAATGCTAATCACATTGATTAGAGTTAATGAACCTGAAAGCAAATTATTCACCCCAAACTGCACTGGGATGCTTAGGGCCCAGCCTAAAGAAGGACAAACACCCTCTACTGTGGTGACTCCACAGGAAGCAGCCTGTGCCTGCCAGACCTAAAACTGCGTAGTCTGAGCTCAATCATGTACCCATGAAATAACACTGGAATGATGATGACAACTTGTGATCACCTGAGCGGCTGACGGAAGTGCTTAAGCACTCGAGACCACAAATGAAATGACTCCAAAGTGTCTTCTGAGATTGTGGTGGACATCCCTCACCTGAGGATGGTTCATAGGAGAACACCAATGGAGGACTGTCTGCTGGGACACCATCCCTACCAGAGTGGCACGCCCTGTCTCCACAATGATCCCCTGGTAGGGTGCAATAGGGCACCAGCAAGAGCCCATCTGCTCCAGATACAAAGTTCTCAGAAGCTCAAATGTTTCCCTGGCACAGGATCATGCCAAGGTCGACGTTTCTGCACAACAGCCTCATACGAATAATGACAAACAACTACAAGAAGAACATGCACACATGCACCGATGCTCCAGGAATCTGGCGGGCCATCTTGGCATTTGCATGCACACAGGAATTCTGTTTAATGACAATCTCCTCACATTCAGGCATCTCACGGAGCTTTCTGCACACGGGCACAGCACTGCATGACTTCCCCCATGACCTTCAGCACCTAACTAACACAGTGGCACTCTGCCTGAGCGATTCCACCCAGCATCAGAGATCACAAGGCAAATTCCAACTGCCCAAGCATCAAAGTGTGACATCCTGCCCTGAGGTCTGGAACAAAAACTGCTTTGTGAGCTGTAAATTGGTGTTACTTCCCTGATGATGGTATTATGGCCATCAGAAACCTCACAACCATTCAGTGCAAACTCTCCCAGTGCTTTATAAAATGCAACAGAATATTTACTTGATCTAGAAGGCCAACGGAAGCAGCCTCTTACAAAATCAGAGCAAACGAGAAAACACACGTAGCCCAAGGCCAGCAGAGGAGCTGAATACTGGTATCACACAGAGTTCAAAGGAGCTGCACAAAGCATCCACAGGATGCCCCATGTGGAGTACTGCACCCGGACCTGGGGCCCCAGCAAAAGAAAGATGCAGAGCTCTTGGAACGGGTTCAGAGGAGGGCCACTAAGATGCTCAGAGGGCTGGAGCACCTATCATATGAGGAAAGGTTGAAGGAACCGGGCCTGTTGAGTTTGCAAAAAGAGGAGGGTCCAGGGAGACCTCATTGTGGCCTTCCATTACTTGAAGGGAGTGCATGAACACAAGCGAGGGGGGGGGGGGAGGGGGACACGACTGTTTACATGAGTTGATAGCAATAGGACAAATGGGAATGGTTTTAAACTAAGATAGGGGAGATTTCAGTTAGACGTTAGGAGGAAGTTTTTCACTCAGAGGGTGGTGACACCCTGGAACAGGTTGCCCAGAGAGGCTGTGGGTGCCCCATCCCTCGAGGCACTGAAGGCCAGGCTGGATGTGGCTCTGGGCAGCCTGCTCTAGTGCTGGGTGACCCTGCCCACGGCAGGGGGTTAAACTGATGATCTTTGAGGCCCTTTCCAACCCGGGCCATTCTATGATTCTAGCATATGGGGATTAGATATCTAAAGATACAAGGTTAACTTACTGATCACAGAGCTGCAGGGGTTGGAAGGGACCTCCAGAGCTCACCGCGTCCAACCCCTGAGAGCAGCTCCCAGCCCGGGCTGCACAGCTCGGCGTCCAGGCGGGGCTGGGACGGCTGCACAGAAGGAGACCCCACCGCCTCTGTGTGCAGCTCCAGTGCTCCGTTACCCTTACCGACGATACAGTACGATTCCATTTCTATGTCCGAGATGTAGGTGGCACGGCACATGGCACAGCAGCCGCACCTCGGGACACGCGGCGGTTAGCCACGGTGCCCCACACCGAGCGGGGCCCCCCCCCGGCTGCCTCCCCCGGCTCGCGGCTCCAAGGCCGGCAGAGGCCGGCCCGCCCCGTCCCGGCTGATGAAATCGCCGTCCTCGGGCCGAGCCCGGCACGGAGCCCCACACGGATCTCCCCGCGGCGACGTTTCCGTTTCGGCCCCGCCCGCACTCACCGCGTGCTGGCCGGGCGCCTGCTGCTTGAACGTGGTGGAGAGCGACACCGGCGGCACCAAAGCTCCCGAGCTCCACTGCTCGGGCTCCTGGCCGGCATGGATGGCCTGCGTGCCGAAGTGCGCGAAGGGCGCCAGGTAACCCCGCTCCATGGCCGCGCTCCGCTCCGCTCCGGCCCCGCGCGGCCGCGCACGCCCCTTTACGGCCGCCGCTCCGCCCGGGGGCACGGCGCGGGAGGGGCCTCGCCGCCGCCCCGCATTGGCTCGGAGCCGCCCGGCAGCGCCCTCGCCGCGGGGCGGGGACGCGGAGCCGCGCTGCGCTCGGCCTGGGCCCGGGCTGGGCGCTGCGGCCCCGCTTTGTCTCCGTGCCGCCTCCCCCCGCCCCCATGTCGCTGCACGAGTCCGCTGCTTCTCTGTTCGCAGCGCGGTTTGAGCCGGGTCGGCAGGAACGAGCTGGAGCCAGCGCGCCGTGCCGGACCTGCACCATGTGCTGAGCGTGTGGCAGGGCCCGACACCCGCACAGAGACGGCAAAGTGACCCGAAAAGCGACTTCTAAAGTCGGTAAAATATCACTGCTCTGTGGGGTGAAGGGCAGCGGCTGGTGTCTTGTTGCTCACATAGCACTGGGCGCAATGGGGGACACGGGTCGTGCTGCCCCAGCGAGGGTCTGCTGAGCACCAGGCAGTTCTGGGGTACGGCAGCACCTCAGGGCGGCCCCAGCTTCAGCTGCTGTGCCCGGCTGAGCTCACACAGCCCAAAACGCAGCACTTGTGGTTAAAGACCAGAAGACCAGCTTCTCTTACACTCCAGCCTGGGCTCAAAATATTTATTTCTATAGAAGTTGAGGTGGATTTAGAGTCTTTCGCGGCTGTTCCTGGAATACAGCCTTTGGACGTTACTGCTTTCACAGAGCCAGGCCCTCATGCTCATAGGCCCCATCTGTGGGCACAAAGCGCTTTGCTGAGTAAATACATAAAGGAACTCTGCAGGTGGATCAGCCCCATGGATTTGCCTGGGAAACATGAGAAAACTGCTCATGCTTTTCTTCCTTTTCAGCAGGGAGGTGTAGGCGTTTCTGAGGTGCTTCAGGGCAGCACGGGCCCAACAGAAAAGAGAATTACTATTTCACTGAGACAGTCATGGAGGCTACGATGTCTGAACATTTCGTACCCACCTTTTCCTGTGAAGCTTCATTTTTCTCAACAGCCTTTGTCTCTCTGAGAAATGTCTTGCTCTCCAGCACGTCTCTCAAATCAGTCATTCTGAATGCCTCAGAAAAGTGGGTTAATTTCTCTGAGCTGGCAAGTTCCATTCACTGCCCACATGGATCTCATTTATTTTCATGTTGCCGTGTGGAAATAAGGAAAAAATGCATCAGGAGAGCACTCCTCGGTGCTTTCAGGACCCTGTTCAGCACTCTCTACAAGTTCAAGCACTCCTGTTAGACACAGCTAGAAGAAATGAGTACGGATACCTACGGTGTGTCATCATCATTCTCTGCCCACCTTTGGGCTTTGAAAAAATGTTGCCTTCACTTTTCATACCTCCCTATTTTTTGACCCATTCCTTTACCTCGTACACAAGCTGGCATTGTTCCTAGAGGCACATACCCATGAGAAATTACATCTCCATTATTTATTTCCTGCTTGAGAAATTCCATAAGTGAAGTGTCTGTAGGCTCGCAGTGTAGAAAATGCAGTTCTGCAGTCACAATATCTGGTCCTATTACTTTTATCTAGCAAGAGGGCAATTTAAGTAATTCAGGAAGATAGAGAGTATAAACAAGCCAAAGTCAAGCTGTTAAACAGACAAACATTCGCAAGGGTTTCTATGCATCTAACCGTGGCTCAGTACAGCCCCCGTGAGGGAGGACATCTGGATTCACTACCAACTCGTTTCCTCAGAGCAGCTTCCATCAGTAATGCATTCATTATTTTTCTGGACTGAATAAGGGACTCCCTAATAAGCTGGTAAACAGTGCTTTCACGCCTCTGTCTACTCTTTGCTGGCCTTCAGTAATTAGAAGTGCAACCTGAAGCTTCCAGTGCTTAGGAAGCAGCAGCCAAAACCCGAGCTAGCACACCTTCCCCACAGAGAACGACCATACATGCAAGCAGACCCTTGTGCTGCACTGGAGAATAGAGGAGAGACATCAGCACTGCCAGCAGCGGTCACCTAACAGCACCAACAGCGTCACCCTCAATAATTCTGTTGGTAAATGGATCTTAATTCCCTCCAAAAGTGAGGAAAGCCAGACAAATCTTAAGGAAAGAGCAAAGAAAGAAGTGATCTGTTTACTTATTTAGAATTCCTTGTTAGAATTATAAATACCCACGCCAGAAGCTGCTGTGCTGTCACTGACACAGGCACAAAAATCACATTTCATAGTTCTTATCTCCTTGTAGAACTATTCTGAGTCACATAATAGGACGCAAACTGAGTAAAGAAAGAGGGCATCCAGAAAGGTAGGCTGCTCACGGCTGCAGAGCCAGCCTTTCTGACAGCTTGCGGGTTGCCTTCCCTGGAATCACTGGTAAAAACTGCGGTCCTGCTGGGATGCGACACATCGTCATTCTGTAAATGATTCATCGCACCACTGTAAGTGCTTGCTGAAGAAGCAGCTTTTGGGAAACGCCAGTCCTGTGTAATGCAGTTGCTTTATAAAACAATTATGCATCTGCAAGTACTGACATAGGGACAGGACAACTGCTCTGTGTCCCCTGACACCATTTTCCATATCCCTGCATTCTCCAGGAACCTTCCTTCTTCACACTGACGTATCTTGCTGGCTGCTTCCCTTCGGCTTCCCTTCCCCTCGGTGAATGGAACAGCCACACACACACGGCTGAGCAGCAAAGGGACCGAGCGGCATTTTGTTCAGGGCAGCATCAGCAGCCTATTCCATTCTCGTTTCACGAGAGGATTCACAGAAGCAGCGTGCGAGAGCAGTGATTTGAGGAGCTGCGTTGTGCGGGGCCACTCGACCTATGGTAACCACTTATCACCTTGTGCTCCTCACAAGGGAGGTGGAATGGCTTCTCACTTCTTGCAGCACCGCGTGGTTTGCGCACAGCTCTGGCACGCAGCAAGAGTGGACATTAGTGCCCAGAGTAACCAAACGTCAAACCAGGCCACCGCTTGCCTCCCAGCAGCCGCACCTGGAGGAGTCGGCCAGTAGCTGAGGGAGCTCAGGGGACAGAAGGCTCCAGGGAGAGCTCACTGCTGCCTTCAGTGCTCGAGGGGAGCTGACCAACAGGAGCAGAACGGCTTTGCGCATGGCTAGATAGAGCGGGGAACGGCTTTAAGCTAAAAGTAGAGGAGATCTGGGTCAGAGAAGAGGGGGAATCGTTCACACAGCGGCACTGTGGAGCTGTGGGCGCCCCACGCCTGGCGGCGCTGAGCCCAGGGGCGGGCTCCGGGCGGCGCTGTGTGGGAGCAGCACGGCGCACCCCGCCCGCTCCCGCGCGGCGCTGAGGGGCGGTGCCGCCAAGTCTCGCCCCGCGCCGCCGTCTCGCGGTGCCGCCGAGTCTCGTCCCGCGCCGCCTTCTCGCGGGAGTAGCCGGCCAAGATGGCGGCGGCGCCGGGCCGTTGAGCGGGGCCCCGCGGGCGGGAGCCGTGGGACGGAGGCGGGCGGGCGTCGGGCTCCGGAGCGCCGCGGCTGCGCGAGGCGGGGGATGCGGACCGGACGGGACTCGCCGCCGCGGCTCTGAGCGCCTCGTCCGTCCGGCCGCGGCCTGACTCCCGGCGGGACACCCCCCCCCCCCCCCCCACCTTCCCCGCCCGCGGGGCCGCCGCCGGCGATGACCGGCGAGAAGCTGCGCTCGCTGCGCAGGGACCACAAGCCCAGCAAGGAGGACGGGGACCTGCTGGGGCCCGGCGAGGAGGAGGCGGCCGCCGCGCCCGGAGCCATCTTCACCGGGGGACGCGGGAGCGGCGGCAAAGGCGGCCGAGCCGGGGGACACCGCATCTTCAGCAACCACCACCACCACCACCACCAGCAGCAGCGGCTGCCGCTGAAGGGAGGCCCGGCGGGCGGCGGGACGGGCCCGGCCGCGGAGCCCGAGCGGGGCCCGGCGCACTTCCCCGTGCACGAGTGCGTCTTCAAGGGGGACGTGAGGCGGCTGTCGGCGCTCATCCGCACGCAGGGCATCGGCCAGAAGGACAGCCACGGTGAGCGGCGGGCGGGGCCGTGCTCGGGGCTCCCGGGAGCGGACGGTGCCCCTTCCCTTCTTCCCTTCCCTTCCTTTTCCTTCCCCCCGTGGGGAGCTGCTTCGGGAGCCCGGGCCGGGCTCACCGGGCCCAGCAGCACCGCTTGGTGCGTGCCGTGTCCTTTCTGCTTTGTGTGAGCTGTTTTTTCTTTCACCTGTTGTATTTTAGAAAGTTTCATCAGACTTCGTTGTCGTGGCATGCTCTGCTTAGCTCAAGTTCTCGTCTATTTGCTCATGAGGAAGGTCGTGAGCCATGGGCTGTGGTGGTGCACCGGCACAGCTGCCCTGGGGTGGGGGTCACCGTCCCTGGGGGTGTTCAGAGCTGTGGGGATGTGGCACTGAGGGATGGGACGGGGTGGGATGGGTGTGGATTGGACATCTCAGAGGGCTTTTCTGACCTCAGTGTTTCTATTTTTAATGGCACATTTATCTTCTGTGAGGTTTGAGTAGTTAGCAGTGGTGGGAGCTGTAATGATCCCTCTCTGCAGAGCAGTGTGGCCATACCTATCACCAGGGTTGCCCTGGATGTCACTAATAGGAATGAGTGCATTGCTGCTGTTTGTGGAAGAACTTCCTCTTACAAAGTCCTGCTTCACATCTGAGGATGCGTTTTTGCAAGAACCCTTTTTTTTTTTTTTCTTTTCATTTTTTTGAGTGTGTGAACTGCCACTTGTTCACGTTTAGAGATGGCAGGACTTAAGGGACACTTGGGAGCAGCTCCTTTGGCTGTTGGTGGGTTTTCCCCCAGTTTAAACAAAAGTTAACAACACGAAAAAAAATACATAGTTTTGGGATTTGAAAGAGGCAAAAAACTTGCCATCTGTTTCTCCTACCTGCTTTGGACAGAGAAGCTGAAGTAGCAGAAGTAGAAAAAAATGAGCCTCACATTACTTTAAGATGTGTAACGATTCAAAGCCTTGCTACTAGGGCGTTTTAAATTTTAATTTGGGGAATGTTTGACGTTATAAAAGAAGTTAGCCGGGCAAGTCAGCTGAAGTTTCATGGTTAGCTTTGGTCTCTGTGTTTGCTGCCTTCTTCCAGAGTAAGATGATACGTTTCTGCTGGAGAGTGTAAGTCATACTGCATGTGGTGTCTGGACAAGTTGTGATTAAAGGGCAGAGTTACTGTCTTTCTCTGATGAAGAGATAAGTGTTCCCTTTGTTTCGCTTAATTGTATTGTGTAAAACAAAACCAAATAGCAATACGGGGGAATCTTGGGGTTGGTACGATGGGAAGAATAACATAATTGAAATGTGAGACCATCTCCACAGTAATGTAGAACACTCTGAAGCACAAAGTAGCGTTTGCTGGAGTAGCTTGCAGCTCGGTTTTCTCAATTGAGATAGGAAGGAGCATTTCTTACAACTGTCACAACATTTTTCTAAGTAGCCCGCTATAAATATAGCCACAGATATATTTATCCTGTCATCTTCATTCCAAGAGTTGCAGCAAAGTCTGGTAGAATGAAAGCAACAGGCTTGGAAAGAAACCTTCCCCCATATGCCTTCTGCTGCCTTCTGCCCTGCGTCTCTTCCAGCTCCTTCTCCAACACCCATCGCTGTAAGTTTAGTGCCTGCACTCTGGGGGCACTTAATTACCCATCTTTGCTGAACTGTCATCTTCAGTGTCTTCCACAAATGCTGATACCATTTTTTATGTATGTTTATATATCTTTTACAATGTATGCATATTTTTAATGGACTTTCCTTCGTTGTCACTGCTGATTGCAGTAGGAACAGTGTGCATTTCTCTCCCATCTTCCTCCAGATTTTTTTCTTTCACTGTTCTTTTGCTATTAAATTAAAAATAAATAAATAAAAAAGCACCCAAACCAATCCAAAACAAAAGCAGAAACCAACAACAAAACCAAACCCTTGGTGCCCTGGCATACCAAAGGCCTGACTATTACTTCCTTGTTATTGTTTTCTTTCTGCATGAATCCATCTGTCACTTGTTTACATATTGGATTGTGAGTTATTTGGCATAGATAACTTCAGCTTATGATTGTACTCCAAAGTAAGCCCGAAGAGTCCCAGGGCAGGATAAGGAAGTGACAGGGAAGAGAGGAAGAACTTCTAGCAACAATTACTGTTTATCATTCAGTTCCATTTTTAGTATGTGGTTAAGCAGAAAAGCCACGTCCTGCGGGTCGCTCAGCTCACAGTGTTCTGATAAAACAAACTCTGGCTGTATTCATAAATAGAGTGCAGCCTGGCTGGCTCTCTGAATTAACCTCAAACAAGGCATTACTCATTGGTAAGACCACTATCATTCTTCTGAAAGACAGAAGCTCGTGTATGTTTTAGATTACTTTTAGTTTTGCTGTAATGCACATTTGAAGTCTTCAGGGTATTTTCTGAAGAAAATAGTTGTTTCTGAAATAGATAAGTCTTGCTGAATCCCTGTCAGAAAGCACTCAGCTGCCCCATAGGTGTGCCACATGGCTGCGTGTGTGTGCAGCTGCTGGCCCTTCATTAGGAAAGTACGGGTGGATTTTGTTGCTGGAGACCTGCAGGACTTCAGGCACTGTTGTGTCACTGCTGTCTCAGGTTAAGGCCCCGCAGGCTACTCAGCCTAAACTTGGCTGGGAAAATAAATGCTGGTTTACAGAGCTATTGACACTGCAGAGCCCTTCTGTACATGGGATGGATAAGCGAGTTTGTTTCTAAGGTGAATCAAGCTGTTGTCAAAGAAGAAACCAGAAGGAGAAGAACTTTGGTTGCAGCTGCACTATACTATCCACGTACACAGTGCAGTAAGTCTAGCAACAATCACATCAAATTATGATTACATTGCAGTGAAGTCATCAGAAGTGTACGTCAGCCTCTTAAGAAGAAGAGCGCTGTAGGTACAGCTCTAGGTAAACAATAGCGTGGTGAAGTTGCACCCTCTTTAGTCTTACCAGAAGCTGTCCCGTGCAGAGCCACGTGTGTCCCTGGGTTGTGGTTGTGCTGTAGTTCACTGAACACCTCGAGCTGTCACAGCTGTCCTTGCAGCTCTAAGAAGTGGAGCTCCCCTCCCCTGCCCTCGTGCCCGTTCTGGCAGACATTTTTAGGTGTCCTGAGTAGGAAAAAATGATCATTTGAAAAGCACTTTTTTTCATAAAAATAATTTTTAACTGGAGTTCGTCTGTATGCTCTGGGTAGGACCTGTTCTAGAGCCTCAGCTGTTATTGCCAAGCTTAAGGAACTAAACATGGTTTGTGATTTGTAGTGTAGGGTCGATGGAGCTGGAGGTTGTAGCACTCTAGAGTTCCAGCGGGATGGTTCCACTCAAGTCCTGTAAATGCTGGTGCTACTTAATTCATGAGTCTTGAGTGCTAGAGGGAGTGTAATAGTGTGGCTCTGCCCTCACAGCTACTGGGGTCATATTTACACTTGCAGCTTTCCTGAAGGAGGAGCAGTGAGGTGTCCTGGTGTGCCTGCTGGCCAGCCAGGCTTCTGAGATGAGATCTCTGGGAAGATTTAGGCTGCTGCACACTTCTGAGCCCGGTCAGCTCTGCTGCCTCTGCTTGGGGGTGTTGTGTGACCGGCGCTCTGGCAGCACTGGGTGTATCTGTCCTGCTGCCACGCCTGGACCCACAAATATATTTATATATTATCTCATAGTAAGCTCCTCTTTGCTAGAGTCTCACTGGTTAAGACCAGCAAGAATTGTATTTCTCCTTTTCACCTTCCTCACAAGCAGTTTTTTATTTTTCATTCTGGATCTGATAGATTCTGGTGTCTGTGCTTTCTCAGTTATTGTAATGACAGTTGTGCGTGCTTCTTTCCCTACCCGACTTTGCACATTCCCTGTTCAGTTTCTGAATTGCGTGCTTGTTGGTGTGAAGGTCATAGAATCAAAGTAAAATCTGTGCTGGAAGAGCAGTCTGGAGGTGATGTAGTTCAGCATCCTGTGCAATACAGATGGCATCAAAGTTGGCTCAGGTTGCTCAGAACATCGTCCGGAGGAGTTCTGAAATGCCGTGGTATTGCACACCTGTGTTTCCCACGTGTGAGCTGGCAGGTTCACCACATCTCTCAGGAAGGCTGCCAGGTGCTTGGTTCACTTTCATTTCGTTGTTTCTTCCCAACGTGCCGAGCTGTTGGAGGTACTGCAGCTGGATGGCACTTCTTAGGCACTGTTTGAAAGGCGTGGTTTGTTTTGCTGCTGTTTTTTTGCTGGTGATTTCTTTTTTTTTTTGCACAGCTGATTCAAAGCCACTTACGAACTCTGCCTTTGGCAGCTTGCCTATCTTGATCAGAGATTCCGTGGTACTGCGGTGTGTTGGTAACTGCTTTGTACAGCCATCTATGAATGCTTTGATAGCATCTTTGAGATGTGCAGCACTACCCTTGGCGTGCAGCAAGTGCATATTGCTGACGATGCTGTAAAATACCTCTAAAATCAGCTCTGGTTGTTATAATTGCAAAAGAAACTTTCTACAAGTAATGTTTCTTAACTTTGCCAGGAAACATTTGAGCACACGCAGTGATGCAGTTAAATGGAAGAACTCTGTATCTTTGAGCCCCCGGCATAAGGTGCATCAGAATCCTGGTAGCAGCAGTGATCCAGAAAAGCTGCTCTCAGTACCTAGGAGCAGCAGTGTGAAATGGGTCATGTGTCGCCAGGAAAACAGTCCTGTTTTTATTATCAGCTCATAATGCTGGAAGCTTTCTTTGGAAACGTGGCATTGAAGTAACCAGGAGGTGGTGGTGGATGGTTGGTTCGCTGTTTTTTTGGGGGGAGGAATGACTTTTATTTTGCAACCTGTCCATTGCTGTATTAGTAAAAATTTTATGCAGTCTTTGAAAAATTCATAAAATATGCTCCTAAAACTTTAATAAGTATCATATCTCGGAGAAGCTTTTACCCTAGATATGTCACGCTCTATAAAATGTCATACTGCTCAGACCGTGAGTACGGAGGTTTGGTTGTCACCTCTTGAAGACAGAATTGTATCACTTGGACTGGAGCAGGTTCCGTGGCGTAATTAAGCAGCCCTGCTGGCCCATGGGATATTTCAGCTGTATTCTTTTTAACCATTGTGATTAAAAAAATGTACAGTGGACTTGCTTAGAAGCTGCTCTGCTGTATATGTACGTGCTCCTTCCTTAGGCTGTACAGTTTCTTAATACACAGCACTGGAGCTGTGTGTCCAAACTCCTGAAGGAACTGCAGTGAGTTCTGTTATGTTGGATCTAATACCTTTTCTTTTTCCTGTTTATTTTAGGAAACACTCCTTTGCATCTTGCTGTGATGTTGGGACATAAAGGTTGGTAAAACCATCAGTTTTGTTACTTTATGTTATCCTGAGGACTTGGAGGCGAGGGTAAAAAAGATTGTTCTGTTTTGTGTTTCAAAGTTGTTGAAAGTTTTCTGCAAAGTAGAGGCCACGCACATCTGAAAGAGAAAACTGCAAAGAAGTTGGGGCTGCCTGGTAGGCCAGAATGGGGAGCTAGGTTGGAGGAGGGAATGGCAGAGAGGAACTTCTGACAGCTGCACTCTTCTGTGAGCCTGGAGCAGCAACCAGCTTCTGTCTTATTGCAGAGTTAGAAGGACTTGGAGTATCATAGAAGATTGTGAAACGAGAAACAGCTTTAAGCAGTGGAGGCAAGCACATTTGTGCGTGTGTCCTCTGCAGTGTCCTGACAGGGGTGGGACAGTCTGGGTAGGCAGGAGATGTCATCCAGGCAGATCTCTGTTCTAACATGCCATTGACAGGAGGCTTATTGATTCCTGTTTGTGTGGTGGTGCTGTTTTCCTTCAGCACTTCCTTGGTTAATGGTTTTGCTGTGGTTGTTACTGATCTGCACATTAGAGGTCTTGAACTACCCCTTTTAGCTTCTTCCCCATTAAGAAGGAAAATATTTGCTAGAATAAAGTGACTCTGTGGGTGGAAGTGTAATCCCTTACCTGCCTTTTGCATACTCCTTTCTTCTCTTGATCCAAATTTCTGCCCACAACCAGTCTGCATCTTTGTGTTCCAGGACTGGCTGCTGTCTGCAGGGTCCAGGACAGCCCACCAGGCTGTGCTGCCTGTGGATCCACAATGGCTGTCACCTTTTCAGAGATCCTTGGGGGATTTATTTTACAGCAGCATTTCAAGACAAAGGATTCACATTCCTACTTGAAATAGAAACTGTTGAAGTAGGCATATTTCAAGACTGAGGGGGAAAAGAAAAGCCACTTGGAATATGATTAAATCTCCATGACAGTAGAATTCTTTTTTGCTTCTGAAACAAGAAAAAGAATGCCTTGGTTCTGTGAGCTGTGTGAGTCCTGCAGCTGGTGCTGCTGCTCTGCAGCCGGGCTGTTGTTACTGACAGCACTATCATCTCACCAGAGTAAAACCACTTTGATCAGAGATGCTTCTTCAGATAACAAGTGATAGAAAAGAATTTATCACCTTTAATTCAGTACAGTTGAATTCTTCTTCTCTTGAACTTTGGTTGTTTTATGTTTCAGCTCTAGGATGAAAAGCCCTTACTGTTTGGTGTTGTCAGATTGGTTGGTTGTTGTGGCACATAGCATAGCAAGGAGAGGAAAAGCACTTCTTCCCGTTACTCCTTTTTTCTTTGGCTGCATATTTGAGATCTCGCTTTGTAGTTCACCTCTTGGCTTCTTTGTCAGCCATCCCATGTGTAAAGCCCTTAATTACTTGAGTTATTTATGGTAAGCCTTTATGTAGCTTGGCTGGAGCAGAACTATTCGCATACGATGTCTAGAGCACTACCTGGTTTTACTGTTCTGACTTTCACTCCTGCTTGGTCTTTGATCCCCCGAGAACCCCAGGGCCTTGCTGCCATGTTAGCCTGTCTCACTGATGCTGAAGGTCAGCTTTTCTTTCCAGGGGTGATGCACATGGGCTGCTTGGCTGCATATAGCAGCGTTACAGCCAGACTTTTGTGGATTGCAGGGTGAACTGGCATCCTGTGTGTTTAACTGCTGGTAAATGCCTGTTCCATGTGAGTGCTGCCATTGCGTTAGGCACTGTTTAAGCAACTGCAGAAAATATTGCTGCGTGTTTCTGGACAGAGTAGTTGGGGCTCTTGTTTGTTTGTACCACAGAGTACAGTGCATTCACCAGTAAAGCATCTCTTCCTTTCCTACCACCACATTTGCTGGTGACTCATGATTTTTGCATCTTGAGTAACTGGTCAGGTTTCCTGTAACACCTGTAGGCAAGGAGTCAGGAAGTGCCTCTATCTGCAATTCCTGCCCACCTTATTCATAATGAGGTGTTTCTTTAGCCTCCAGCTCAGTGCTGCTGTATCATTTGCAGATAGGTCAGGTTGACTTTAATGAGTTGTGGTGAGGAAGCTTTCCGTAGTTAGAAATGGAAGAACCATTTAAAATGAGGACAGCTTGTTCAAACCATGGGAATACCAAAGGATTCCTTCTCTTCTGAATTTTAAGGGCTACTGCTGATTCTACCATCAGCTTTTATCCTTAGAGAAGGCAGTGCAGGTTGAGCTGAGACTATGCAGGGAACTCATGCGTCATTCATGGGATGTTCATGTGCTCTCTTAGCACAGCGTACACGTGCCAAGAGGCCAGGGGAGCATCAAGGCATGCTGTTATTGATGTGTGCACAAAAATGCAGTGCAGGGGGAGCTCCGTGCTGGCAGAGCACAAGCCCACAAGTTGTGCACTGTGTCGTGCTCCATGCATGCACTCTGTTAGTCCTAGGATAACCATTGCTTGCTGCACAGCACGTTCTGCACCTATTCTGACACTAAGGGGGGAGAGACATTACATAGAGAGATGGTGGAACAGACACCTAAAAATATTTTTTATATAGAAGAGCATGCATGTACATGCAACAGTACATCTTAACAAGAAACAAAGTACAAAAAGCATGAGGAAATGTTTAGGTTGTTGATTGGCAGTTATGTTTTCAGTGCTCATATTTAATAGGAAAATGCTATAAATAATTTCATAAGCCTTTTCACAATTTGTTTATGGCTTGAGTTCAGGATTTGGATCTGTGTTTTGGTGGTCCTTAACTGGTGGATATTCAGTATACTGTGTTTCATTATTGATTCCTTTGTTTCCTCTGTCAGGAATGATGTTATTGCAGTACCCAGTATGTTTACTGAAAGCAATTATTGCTGCTTTGTTGCAGAATGTGCCCACTTGCTTTTAGCCCACAACGCTCCGGTAAAGGTGAAAAATGCTCAGGGATGGAGCCCTCTTGCAGAAGCCATCAGCTATGGAGACAGACAAATGAGTAAGAGCATTGCTGGAGAACTGTCCACGTCCCTAGGCTCGTGTTCAGTCATACACACACGTACCCACTTGTCTTTTTACACCTGTATACACGTATGAGTAAATATAAAGTCTTTGATTTTGCCAAAGTATTATGAACAGTTTCTGAAGCTTTTCTTCCTCCCGTGATCATAGTGAGTAATTTATAATTATTGTAACTTGAAGTGCATTACTCCAAAGTCTGATGAAATGCTTTATTAACGTCAGTTATTACTTTTTTAACCCGTTGCATGACAGCACTAACCTGCAGTTAACCACGAAGCATGGGTTTACCTCATGTTTAACTTCTGTTTAGTTACAGCACTCCTAAGGAAGCTTAAACAGCAGTCCAGGGAAAGTGTTGAAGAAAAGCGACCTCGATTATTAAAAGCCCTGAAAGAGGTGGGTAAATTGGAGGCAGCTGTGGTGGCCAAAACTGATCATGATAGAACGTGGTAGCTTTTGTTCATACAGTAAGGATGCTTTAGCGAAGTGAGAAAAGAAAAAGAGCTTGTCCATTTCGAGGGGTCACAGAACAATGTGCATTCCTAAGATGCTCCCTCTTCCAATTCTAGAAATTCAGACAGAAAAAGTCCTTATGTAAGAGAGACCTTTTGTCATCTCTGCAACCTGCAAGTTGAAGAATGTGTTTTTAATCTGTGCTTATTTCATTGGGTTTTTTAAGGCTACTTTAAATCTTGGTTTGGTGAAGAACTTGCTGTTTTGTCCCATCACCAATCACAAGTGTTAGTTATTTTTTGTTTCTTTGTTTAATGCTTGGGAAGGAAAAAGATCATTTTTTTAAGATTATTCTGCGTGCAGCAGCCAGTCTTTCTTGAGCACACTAAAACAATGATCAGTACTGATGAATGAAGTGTATTTCTAGAATATAAGTTAAGATTTGTGTATGTGGGTGCTGGTAGCTGAAGCCTGACTCGTTGATTTCAGCCAGAGCACGTAGTTTGATGTGATTAGATGTGTTCAGCTGAAGCAAACCAAGAACTCTGTAGGCTTTTAGAATAGCTATTTACAACTTATTTTTTTTTTAATTCACAGCTTAATAGCTGTGAAACTTCATTCCAGAAAAATTCATTAGGGATTGGGAGCTCAAATGAAACTCACGTTTAACATTACTGATTCTGCTGTTGGTGAAGCTTCAGAAACATTGAATTACTGTATGAGTTCAATTACTTACATCAGAGGGGGAGGAGGTATTTTTTGTCAGAACACAAGCTTTGCATGACTTTCAGCAAATTTTACAGTCGACCAAACTGTTAACGTATTCTTTTCATCCCAGCTAGGTGACTTCTATCTAGAGCTTCACTGGGATTTTCAAAGCTGGGGTAAGTGGCTGCATATCCCTTCTCGTTGGGAGATAGTATTATCAGTCCTCAGCACACCTCTTCTCTCAAGCTGAAATTTGTTTCTAGTTTGTATTTTGGAAAATTCATAATCCTGTACTGAAGATGGAAGTTGAAAACAAAGGACAGACACTTTTTTTTTTCTGAATTATTTTTGATTACTTTTTTAGTTTAATTCTGTAATCTAGGCACACAGTATGAGATGGGAGGGGAATAAGCTCCCCATGTTACCCCATAAGAAAACAAGATATTAAAATGGCTTTCTGTGGGCATTTGGTGTCACTGCAGAGCAGTGGTTTGAGCAGTTCAGCTGGATAACAGGACTTGTTGCATTTAATTGCTTGGTACCAGCCCATAGTGGTCACCTTCTGGAGGAGAGCACACCTGTGTTTGCATCACTCACTTGTTTTATTCTCTCTTGAGGGTAGAAACATGCCCTGGGCAGTGCATCAGTGCTCATCATTGCTGCTCTGAGTTGGCTCAGTTCTTCACAGTGCTGCTGAAGAAGGCACTGAGATGCTGTTGTGTCTGTTCTTATTGCTGTGGTGCTTCTTAAAATAAGCACAGCTGCATCAGCTGCATATCAGCTCCTAACACTGGGCTGACTCTCAGTTCCTCTGGTAGTATAACATTTCCTGAGGTTTGAAACCTTCATGCTTTGGATTTGGCTTCTGTTTGTGTTTGCTCCTCTTTAATTGCATAATACTGACATAAAGCATCCAATGCAGAATTAAAATTCCAGACAGTTAAAGAGAGGCTATTGGAATTTATAAAAGGTTTAGTTCATTTAAAATGAAGACACTTCAAGTTTTATTCTGGTGTTCTGTACAAGTGTGTGTCAGTTGTGCAGTTAGCTGCTGGACAGGCACGCTGGTAGTGTGCTTGTGCTGAGATTATGAAGGAGGATGGATGTGCTGCATTTTTGTATTACAGCACGTTGAAATCCAAGGTGGGGTACAGCTCTGCTCAGAGCACCTTGCAGAGCAACCTCAGAGTTCTAATTGTGCACTGTCTCTCTCTGCCTCCTTCTAGTGCCTTTACTTTCCCGAATTCTGCCTTCCGACGCGTGTAAAATACACAAACAAGGTATAAATATCAGGTAAGCTCTGATCTGCAGTTTGGGTTTTCTCACAGATATGTGCCTGTGGTCTGGAGGAAATCTGGCCCTGCAAGTGCCTGTGAAACGCCCTTGTGCTGGTGCAGAGGTGCTTGGGGGCAGGAAGTGCTTTCATTTACAGTCTTTTTCCACTTACCAGTTTGAAGTTAGCTTTAGTTCCTGAGCCACTTCACATGAGGCAGAGCCAGTTATGCCTGGTGCACAGAGCCTTTCGTGCAGTTTGGCAGTGATGGGTTGAAGAGTAGGAACTGGACATTTGTAGCACGGATTTTCACAAAAGTGAGCTTTCAGTATTTGGCAGAGAAGTGTTGCTGCTCCAGGCGACGTGGTGCAGGAGAGGGGTGCAGCTTCTCTTTGTGAAATGAGCACTGTGAAAGGTTTACAGGTTCCTGGTCCGTGCTGAGCCTGGCTGCTCAGCTGCCTTGGGTTGGGATTTGGGACTCTGATGTCTTTTCCATTTTGATTGCTAAATTTTAATGAGGGAAAATAAAGTTAGGATTCAGAAGGTTATAACTTTTCTGTTTCTTTCTGCAGCTTTTTAGCGTAGGCGTGTTATTCCTTCATTTCTTAGGTTAGCTTTGAGCCCACTGAGACCGTTTCTTTTCCTTCTCATTTCTGTTCTGCTCTCGCAGCAGGGAGCTGTGAGGCACTCAGAGGAAGTAGCTGCAGATTCTTTTGTGAATTCAGGGGCCAGTACATGATGAGTACTGAGCAGTCACCATTTAAGCTGAAGTGGCTACTGAATTCAGCTCTCTAGCCAACTTCTACAAAGAAGGAATACTCTAGCAATAACGCATGTGAGTTGCTAGAGAGATCTTTGTTCTCAGCTCCAGCTCTGGTTTGCAGCTCAGCAGGAGCATTTCCTTTCTGTTGGCTGGGGGGGGGGGGGGGGGGGGGTGGAGATAGCAATGGTAACTAAAAGTTTTCAAATGGGAATCCAGACTGTTTCTTGCTCTTCTTCACAATTGCAGTCACATCTTACCCGGGCTCTGGGGCTGCTGCCTGCAGCAGATGTTTGCTGCTGGGAGTAGTTACATTTCTCAGTCCGTAGCACATACTGGCTACATTATTTCTCACTTCCTCCTGCTGCTTTTCTTTAGTAAATGCTGTGTGTGTGTATAGTGGATGGTAAAAATGCAATGTGAAGGTATAGATGACACTTAACTATGAAGTTGGCATAAAAGTAGTCTGTATTTTCAAAGAATCAAAGGATCTTAGAGTTGGAAGGGGCCTAGGTGGCCCTCAGAGGTCAGCTCCCACCCAGCTCGATGGTCGGCAGCACGTGAGACCTAGGGAGTGTTCTTTGCCACGTTTTTATTTCTGTATCCAGGCTTAAATCATGGAATGCTCTGTGAATACTCAGACCTTAATTTGCTTGTTTAAATTGTTTGTGCCAATAAATAAACACAGATAGTGATCAAGAGCTTCTGCTTGAAAGCAGAGCTTACTGCTCAGCATACGAGGCTGTCTGTGGGTACCTTCCCTTAACGTACTGCTCTATTTTCACAGGCTGGACACAACTCTCATAGATTTTACTGACATGAAGTGCCAACGAGGGGATTTAAGCTTCATTTTTAATGGTGACGCAGCACCCTCTGAATCTTTTGTAGTTTTAGACAATGAACAAAAAGTTTACCAGCGAATACATCACGAGGTAAGGGGCTGTGTGAGCACAGGGCGTGGGATACCTCGGCCTTTCACTGTGCATCACAAGTCTGAATTTGCTAAACAAGGTGTGCCTTCAGAGAGACCCAGACTCCGAGGAAATGCAAACTAAATTTCCGTTCAGCTGATACAAGCTTTTAAGATTTTATTATGATAAGCAGCTTTTTAATATGAACTGATAAATTGGAGAAAATAGAATGTGAATGCATTGGAAAATACAGGGTCATTCTGGGTGGAGTGGATAAATGCATTTTAAATTTTGAAGCATTCTGCTTTTAGTATTTGCTGTGGACATAATTCAGGTGTCCTCAAGTAGGTTTTTCAAACTTGCTTGCCATTGCTTTGCATTCAGTCACTCTGTGGCCAGTTCAGTTGTGAACAGTGCAGGCTCTTACTCGTTGGAGCCCTCGTATTTGGTCAGGCTTGTGTTTACAGCTCTGCCTGCTTCAGCAGAAGGGTTTCTGTGGAGGTGTGGCTGGTGGTGAGCCTGGGTAAATCATGCTAGGACACTTCATTTGCATTAGTAGTTAAGCTGAAACGATTTGGCAGCCAGCTGGTCAGAGCTTCCACGAGGCAGGTTGGACATTCAGGAAGTGCTACTTCTGGGGAAAGTGCCAAAGGAGATTGTTTATTGATTTCCATTGTTGTTTAATTATTTATTTTAAAAGGGAAAGGTTTGATCGTTATCATCAACTTCTATGCTTAATTGGCAATCTTCCTTGTAGGAATCCGAGATGGAAACAGAGGAAGAGGTGGACATTTTGATGAGCAGTGATATTTACTCAGCAACGTTATCAACCAAATCGATCACCTTCACACGTGCCCAAACAGGGTGGCTTTTTCGAGAAGACAAAACAGTAAGCTGAAGGAAGTTCTCAGGCTGCACTGCTGGAGGGGAAATAGCTCAGGCAGTGGTGTGGAAGTGCGATTGGGAAGGATGTCCCTGCATGTCCCTGTGTCTGAGGTGCAGGAGGATGAAAGCATTCTGGCTGCAGTTTGCTTTGTGTATTCCTCCGGTGTTGTCATTCTGTTCAGGGCACAAATTCTCAGGTGTGAAAACATTGAAACGTCCTTCTGATGCAGGAAACTGCTTTTTTGTGAGCAGCTCTGGAGGGTTTTGTATTGATGGTGGTGCCATTCACCACAGGTTTTCTGCTGACTTTGTTTTTTTTTTCCTTTCATGATATCAGAAATCTACATTCTAAGTGTGTAAAATGCACAGCTCATTGGAGGGGTTTGTAGTAGGGTTTCCCGTGGCTGCTCTCAGATTCTTTAACAGTCTTTTCTCATTTCATTTCCAGTGACAGAAAATAGCAGTTTCTGGGGAAATGACTTTGTATATAGGTTTAGTTTACATTAAAACATTTCAGTCCTGAGCTCACTGTGCTGCATGAAATTGTTTGTACATAGAAGGATTTAAATGGTTTTATTTTAGCTTCTGTGATTCTTCAGTGTCTGATTGCTTTCTTACAGGAAAGAGTAGGAAACTTTTTGGCAGATTTCTACCTGGTTAATGGACTCGTGTTAGAATCAAGAAAAAGAAGAGAACATCTCAGTGAGGAGGATATTCTTCGAAATAAAGCTATCATGGAGAGCCTGAGTAAAGGTGGCAACTTAATGGAGCAAAACTTTGAGGTATACTTGCAGCATTCTTTCCAGTGTGTGAACTGTTGCATGAGAGAATAGACTTTCACGTGAGCTTTCTCGTGAGTGATGTGGCAAGGCTGGTAAATGATATCTGTTCTGTTATGGTTGTCATTATTTTAGAATAATGTGACCTGTAAATGCAGTCCTGCTCACCTGTTTGTGGACTGTCCTGATTGCTGCACGTTCTGAGGCATTCCTTGTCCTGAATATTTCAGTCTTAATTTGTCTCTTAATATAAGAGATGTTTTTAGCTGTGGCAAACCACTTTAATTTCTTTAGACCAAATATTTATTGTCTAGAACGCTCTTCCTGGTTCTTCTTTTAATTACGTTTTCATTTAGCTTCATTAAAACAGATTGAGGCTGTTATTATCACCATGAAGTTGAGAGCTATTCAGAATGAGCCAGACGTCATGTGTGAGCACGCAGGCAGGCCCTTTAGGAAGGGCTGATTTATTTCTGTGCGAGCTCGTGCTTTGAATGAACTGATTAATTGATGCACTCCAGCAGCCAGCTGTACTGTTTGGGTGCAGCATCCAAACAGAGTCTAAGAGGTAGGAAAGCCACGTGAAGTTTCAGCTGCAGAGTGCACCTTTTGAATAGTAGAACTGTAAGAGGATGTAAGGGAAGATGAGTGCTAAGATGTGTTTCTCTGAGCAGCCCGTCCGACGGCAGTCCCTGACTCCACCGTCGCCCAATACCATTACGTGGGAGGAGTACATATCTGCTGAGAATGGAAAGTAAGTAGCTTGATTTGCTGACAGCAGTGTGCATAAGCAGGATTATTCCGGCAGCCAATGATAGGAGCAGTGGGTGACATGCACCTCCAGCTTGGAATGTCACCACCCCTCTTAGCTGGTGGCTTCACGGGAAGACTTCCTGCCATATTCATTCCTGTCATTCACTGAGCTTCTCTCATGATGGTAATAAGCAGTCTGATTCTGCACGTGTGAAGGAAAAGCTTATGATTTAGTGAGGGTCCCTGTGCACTGTGCTTCTGGTAGGCAGTGCCATCCAGAGCTCCCTGTGCTAGCCAGCTTTGTGTGAGTGCTCTCCTCTGCATGAGCACTGAGCAGTTACATTTTCAGTTCATTTATAGAAGCTTCGTTTGTAACGGATCCAAGTGGTTGAGTTTGCTGCCAAGACCTGAATGTCATCCAGCTCTGTTGCGTGGGGAAGGGCCCAGAAGGAAATGGTAGAAGGTGTGACTCCACAGATGCCATAGGTTATCCTGCAGTCACATGTTACCAGGGAAGATAACATTACAGTACAGCCTTACTGAAAGACACATGGATTTTTTTTACTAGTTTTCTGTTTTATGTTTTTGAAATGGAATAAATGTTCAAGCACAGTAAGTAGGTTATGCTGGAACATACAGGAACGTGTGTGTCTGTTTTAGTAAAAGGGAGAGCTAGTAACCATTACCAGGAGGGTGTTCAGTGGAAGCTGATGTCTAGATGCTCTGAACTGAAGGACAGTGAGGTTTGTTACCTTCTGTAGCAGCAGAAGAATAGACAGTTGTTTTGTGTTCTGTGTTTTCCACTGTTGCCCTCTGGGGACAGCAGGGTAACGTTTCTGCTTCCTCAGAGATTGCTTCCAGCTTAACCTGTGGGATGAGCTCAGAGCTTTCTGATCGAGTTGGATGCTGTGTTCACGTGCAGGCCATTTTAAGCAGTGTCTGGAACCAGGTGGTGCCTGTATCTCTGGGTAATGGTTGGGTCTGTCTGCAGTGATTATTAATGGAATGCTCATGTGGAGGAACTTGGAATTATTTTCTATTCCCTGATTCTGACTCATCTCCATGGTTAGCAGCTCTCACAGAGATCTGAATTCAGAGGGCTGCCAGCCCCTGCTCGCTGTGCACAGCCTGTTTTATTGTGGATCTTTACTGAGGTTTTCAAAACTGAGTCTTAACTCTTTTCTTCAGAGCTGAAGTTGCACTGAGGGGGGAAAACCTGACTTTGTCCTTCTCCCTTCCCCATCCAGAGCTCCTCACCTGGGTAGAGAACTGGTCTGCAAAGAAAGCAAGAAAACCTTTAAAGCAACGATAGCGATGAGCCAGGAATTTCCCTTAGGAATTGAATCGTAAGTGCGAGTTGTGGGGGAGCAGTGTCACTGTGCCCTGAGTGCTCAGCTCTGCCTTCACGTGGGGACCTCAGCAGTTTAAAGCTCACGCTGCTGAGGAAGTTACCCCTGGCAGTCACAGAGCTCGATGCCCGTGTGCCTGCTGCTGGAGGGCCACGTGGTTCTGCTGTGTGATGGCACCCGAGCTCTGGCCGGGTCTGTCATTAACTCAGCACGATGCTCCCGTGTCCAGTTCAGTACTTGCTTTCCCCTGACAAGGTTCTGCACAAAGTTCTGCTCTCCAGATCCGTACAGAACCACACTGAGATCCTCACCTTTGGAGGGGAGGGCGTGGGGCTCTGTGCTTCAGTGCCTTTTGTAGAGTGGAGACAGAGACCCACTCCTCAGTGCCCCTTTGTGCTCCTCACAGCAACAGTGTGTGTCACCACGACCTGAGCGTGGCAGTGCTGATGTTGAGCTCTAGGGACACACGATGGACTCGCTGCAGTTCCTCAGATCCCTTTTGTCACCTTGCTCTCTGGGTACTTTGGGAAACGGTTTGTAATGAGTTTCATTCTCCTTTTGCAGATTATTGAATGTCTTAGAAGTAATTGCACCCTTCAAGCACTTTAACAAACTTAGAGAATTTGTTCAGATGAAGCTTCCACCAGGCTTCCCTGTGAAATTAGGTAAGGTCGCTCACATCCGTGGCTTTGTGTTTCAGCAGTGCTGTGCTCAGGAGGCCTGCTGAGTTCTGGAGGAGAGCTCCTACATAGCAGAGTGTGTTGCTGTAGATCTCAGGGGAACGTGGTTACATGGCTGCAAGGTTGACAGAGGCAGTGTGAAGCTCAGAGGAGAGCAGTCCTAGCTCTGTCGTGGCATCTTCTGATGCTGCTAGGGTGGTGTTTCCCTGCTCAGTTCAGGGTGTCCTGAAGTACCTCTTCAAGTACCTCTTTCTTGCTAAATATTAAACAAACCTGTGCATAGTAAGTGAGCCTGGCCTTAGCAGCACTCCGTAACTGTTGGTAGTGATGGGTAAGCCTTGGTTTCTGTGCCTTCACTGTACTGTTGTGCTTCCCATGCAGATATCCCCGTGTTTCCCACCATCACAGCCACTGTGACTTTTCAGGAGTTCCGTTACGATGAATTTGATGAATCCATCTTCACAATTCCTGATGACTACAAGGAGGACCCGAGCCGCTTCCCTGACCTCTAATTGAACTGGAAGGTCAATGGCGAACACCACAACAATACCAGCGTACCACAGCGAGAGCAGATGGATGCAAATAGCCCACAGATGTAGATAAAGAAGTGGGCCCTAAGGGAAAGGGATGAACTTACTAATCCAGAGGCAAAGGGAATGTGCATCGGGCGAGTGATGCAGCGGTGCCGCGGGCTCCTGGCTGACACAGCCCGGCGTGTCCTTCACACTTGTGTAGTCGTGCTGCAGGGTGGCAGGCAGGCTCCTCGTGGCCCCGAGGGCACTGAGCAGCTGTGAGGACTACCATTCCTTTTTAAATTTTTTTACATTTCTTGTTGATACGGAAAGCACTCTCGGACCATTAGCATCAGCGCTGCCACGTCTTAGCTTACCAGTCCTGTGAGACGTCCCCCCCTACTTTAAGATGACCACATTATGTTCTTTCGAGCTTTGTTTTCAAGAAGTGTAAACTTTGTACCATTATGTATAGCTCAGTACTTTGAATGTTAGTTGAGCGTAAATTAGGAGGAATGCATTTTCTGTAGTTGAATGAACCAAATGGTAACCATTAAACAACTGCATTTTCATACTGCAATGTACTTCAGAAAGAGCAGTTGCTGTGCAGGGCTGAGCAGCTCCTGTGGCCCCTCAGTGTGAGCCGTGCTGGTGCTGCCCACGCCTCTGAAGCGTTGGCTTCTTCACGGGGCTGCTTGCCTGCCTCCCTCCTGTTGGCTGTGCTCGAGGAGCTGGCTGGGCAGTGCTGGCCGTGCCCACGTTGCTTAGCACACTTGGGAGCTCACGAGCTGCACAGCGTGCCCTTTTCTCCCTTCACGTTCGCTGAGGAGTGCTGCTGTGTGATGGGGGAACGAGCTCGGGCATCAGGCGGTGTGAGAGAGCTTCTCCTTGTGGTGATCTGGCTGCAGTGCACGTGGGGCAGGGCTCACCCGGGGGATTTGTTTTGCAGGTGCTTAAAATGCTCTTGGATTCATTTTCTCCCTGGTAGCTGGTTTCAGGTGGGAGCTCAGTGCTCCGCCTTCTCTGGCTTCTCATTCGCAGTGGTTGTGGTCCCTGCTGGACAGCAGTGCCTGCCGATCTGCTCGCTCCGTGCGAGGGGCTGTCACTGCTCTGAGTGGCAGCTTTGGGTTCGGAGTGCTGTGGTGCAGCTGTACAAACATGCATAGTTTGGAAGCTGTATTCTTCGTGCACTGAAGCCCTTCTGGGATCACAGCACGTGGGGGTCTGAGGATGGGGAACGGCGGCTGATCCCCTTCCAGCACTGTGCCCGTGGGCAGCGGGCACCGCTGTCACCGTGCGGGGTCACCGGGAATGGTGGCCGTCATCCCCCGTCAGTGCTGTGTGGGCAGCAGATGTGGAGCGTCAGACGGAACGAGAGCACTCGTTCTTCCAAGTGCGATGAATTCCTCAGTGTTTTACTCAGTGCTGCACGCGGACAGCCCCGGCAGCGCGGTGTGTGCGGAGGGGCTGAGCCCCAGCCCGGAGCTGTGCAGGCAGGCCCTGGCAGCCCGAGCACACGGAGCTGTGTGAGTGCTGAGCAGTGCGGGCAGCTCTGCGTCCCCACGCACTGCGGCTCCCTCTGCGCTGCTTTTCGCTCCCAGGATGGCTGGGAGATGTTGTGAGTCATTCTGCACAGGGAGCCGCTGATTCGGGGAAACCAAAACGGTTCAGATGGATTCTGCCGTTGTTCCCTCACCGAACACATCTCCCGTCTTCCAAAGCGTTGCTTTTTGCTGTGGAGGGACCGCGTTTCCCCGCTCCTTTCCGGAGCTGCTGATGCAGCACTGTGCTCCCTTCTCTCCGTGTTGGTTTTACTGCTGAACCCATCTGTTGCAGGATCCTCGGGCTGGCTGTGCTGCAAACCCACGCGGTTCCGTTTTCCTGCCCGTGTCCGCTGTGCTTTGTGGCTCTCGCGTTCATTATCTGCTCTGACGAACCTCACAGTGCTGCACGTTCACATTCCCCTCACGCTTTGTAACGGCCACGGGAACATCGCCCCTTCACCCACGCTCTGGTCCACGTTTTTAACTTTACCTTCACTAACGGTGGTGTTTTGTTGTACCCTTTGTTGGAATAAAGACCAAAACGTTGTCTGGTTCTGACGCTGCTCCAGCCGCGTTGTGATAGAGGTTGTGATACAGGTTGTGATAGAGGTTGTGATACAGGTTGTGATAGAGGCCGCGGCCGCACAGCTCGGGAGCTGAGCCGAGGACGAAGTTCAACTGCTGCACTCTGCAGCGGCACTGCTGCGGTCGGATGTGAATGAAGGCAGCTCTAAGCAGACATGGCAGCACTTGCTGCGCCCTCAGGCCTGCAGGCAGAGGATGGGTACGGGGCAGAGCAGCGCGTTCTGCCCTTCCACAGCGTGGGAGCCATGCACTGAGGCTCAGTCACAACGGCCCCGGTTCTACCACAGGACAAAGCTTGGTCCGTCTGCATGGCATTGATCCCAAGCTGCCACTTTAAGGGTTAAACCGATTCATCGGAGCCCTTGGGAGGCCTCACCTGGATAACAGTGCTGTCACAGCTTGGTGCTGTGAGGGCTGCACTGCTCCTGCAGCTCCCGGCATCCCCCTCAGATCCGGGCTGTGAAGGCCCTGCACTGCCAGCCCTACCCAGGAGGCAACGGAGCACAGTGTGCAGGGTTAGCAACCACAGCTTTGGTTCTGCGGGCGGGGGCACTGCTCCCGGGCAGCCCGGGGCACACGGCAGTGACGCTGCTGCTGCACTCTGCTGGGGGTGAGTCAGGAGTTCCATCCCTGCGGACGCACACAGCACTCAGCGCTCTGCACGGCTGCCCCAGCATCGCACCCCACACCTGGCACAGCCCCACAGCCCCACGAGGACGGAGCGCTCGTGGGCTTTGTGAAGACCACGGCAGCACAAACAAACAGCAGTACAGCTCTGCGGGAACGGGAGTAGAAGTTTAAGGGTTTTATTATCAAAGTTTTGTAAAACAATTTCAGAAACTGTACATCACCATGGCACAGACGGGAGCCTACTTTTGTCTCTTCACCTGCACAAAAGTAAAAGCTGTTGGAACTTCTGGAACTAAGAGAACTGCCTGCCTACCTACCTGGCATAAACATGGAATCACTGTGTGCATAAGATCACTACCGCAGTGACAGGAAACACGGATCGGTTCATACAACTTGAGATCAAGTAGAAAGGACATTATCAAGTAGACTTTGCTTTTAAAAGCATACCAAGGTCGGATTTAAAATGCACCGCCTCTGCCACGCGTTCAGCTCACGAAACAGCAACACCTGATCGATCGGAGCGGGGACCACCACCACCGCCCCTCCCTGCCGCGCTCACAGCTCGGAGGTGCTGCCGGGGCACCAGGACTGACAGCGAGACCCCAGAGAGCTCTGGAAAACCCTTGGAGAGGTCTCCGAAGGTCTCAGAAAGGTCAGTGCATTTTAACTTTGTCAAAGCCAAAACAAAACCCACCAGGGAAAAAAAAAACCAAAGGAAAAACAGACGCAGAACAGCGCCCGCAGCACCGCGCTGCTCCCACACGGACTGCCACACCGCCTCCACTCTGTGCGGCCACACCTCAGACCTTACGGAGATCCGCTGTATGCTGTAGGACTTCAGAACACCGAGGATGTTTCTGCCACAATCAACATGCAGTCAGTGCATTCCCTATACTGCTCTATTACTGCAATGAATCAAAGTCTAGGAACACTATCATAGTGAGCTGATTTACTACAGGAGATCATACAACAAACAGTCCATGCCTGCTGTAGATGCATGCAGCTTTTTACTTTTGCTTGAAGCATCACCAAGTTAGTACACATCGCTTGGCTACGCGATCCCTTCCGGCCGGAACGGCGACGTTCCCTCTCTAGAAAGCTTTTGATGTGAGTTAGTATCAGGAGCCTTACAAACCACGTGGAGCTGGGAGCTGTATACATCTATGTTTAGGATTAACGAGTACGGCATAAAAGAATCACACAGGAATGACACTGACGCACGTCTGCAGCCGCGCGCTGCCAAGGCAGCGCTCAGTCGCTCATGTCCATGTCCTCCTCGTGGTGATCGTCCCCGTTCACTTTGGACTCCCTCGCCGAGTCCCCGCTCCCCTTCTCCGCCGCAGACTCCTTCACTTTAGGAGAGGAAGCCTCTGCCATCTTCTTCTCCTCCTTTTTCTCCTTCTCGCTGTCGTATCCCTGCTCCTCCTCGTCGTAATCCCTTGTGACCTGCTTTGCCGAGATAAAAAGACAAATTAACACTTGCTTTCACAGCACCACGAGCAGAGGGCAACGCCACAGCGGAGCGGGCGGGGTGAGCAGGTCCTCAAACATACTTTCACGTCCTTATCGCTCTCGGATTTCCGCTCTCGGTCCTTCTCTTTGTCTTTGCTCTTCTTCTTCTTGCTGGTTGACCGCTCCCTCTCATCTCTACTTCTCTCTTTGTCTTTATCCTTCTTTTTTTCCTTTTTATGCCTGCAGTGATAAAATACGTAACACGAGTGAAAACCACGACCACACAGCTCCCTGAAAGCCGAGGGCAGGAAGGACCACAGTGCTGGTGGCTCCCGCAATGAAAGCAAAGGCCCTGAGCTCCCAGCACTGAAACATGAAGGGCAGAACCACACAGCCTTCCTAAGGAACAGCCCGAGCTCCACCGCGGGGAGGGCTTCACACATCCACCAGAAGGCAGCAGAGCACCGCAGCACAGAGCTGAAGGGCTCAGGGCCCCTCTGCCATGGACACGGCCTGCAGCTCCCGGGCTGCTGAGTGGAAGGGGGCAGCAGAGACCCACACGGCTCAAGAAGGCAGCTCCTGGGCTGGGGAGGACAAACGAACCCAACCCGGAGCCCCCACCCCTAGAGCACTGCGGGCTGTGCTGCAGCTGCCATCAGGACCTCCCCCCGCAGCTCACGGACCTCCTGGGGGATGGGGACCGCGACATTTTCCTCTTCGGGGACCTGGGCTTCTTAGGTGACCGTGTTCCACTCCTGCTTCTTCTACGCCGTCTTTCTCTGCGGGGAAGAATGATTAAAGCCTTTTTTTTTAAGCTCCAGATGCATCTGTGGCTCCAGATCAGCTCAACACTCAGCGGATACGCAGTGCTGTGCTCCTGCTATCAGCAAAGCCCACGCAGCTGCTGAGCAGCAGAGAAAGCCACGTCCTCTTACACCAGCGCCCCAACAAGAACCCTCTGGCTCCAACTCCTTCAGGGGAGCAGAACGACATCCACAGCCCAAACAGTTCAGCAGGAAGCACAAAGCAGCCAGCAGACACAGGTGCACTCGTACAAGCACGTATGCATACACCCGACGCATCCACAGCCATCACCAGCATCCCATTAAACAAGAACACGACCTCACGAGGTGCACAAAGCATGCTGCTGTCCAGACACCGTACCTGCTTGTGCTTCTGGACCGCCGGGTTGTGCTGTAGCTTTTGGGGGGAGTCTTAGAACGTTTCTTTTCTTTCTCTTCTTTCTTTTTATCCCTTTCAATAAAACACACATTTTATGGTGAAGTCTTTATCAGTCGCATTCACTACTGCAGCACAGAAAGATGAACAAAGACACAACTACATCAGCTAGCAGATGCCAGCCAACTATTTCTGGGCCCAGTAGAACATCAGTAGAAAAGAAACCCAAACTTACTTCTTAATACAAGAACAGCTCTCTTATAAATGCTACTGTGTGAGAACAGCACTCGATCTGTGCTCCTCGAGGCCCACGTTCCCCATTCCCCAAAGCCAACACGACCCAGCCCACCCAGCCAACCCACCCTGGCTCCTGTCAGCTGAGCCCACACCACCTATTTTTCACACGACTGACTGCAGACATGCAGGGCAAGCTCCACGAGGACGTAACCACAGACTGTCCTTATTAAAAAGCCACTAGCTCATTTTCCTCTGCATTTTCTTCTAAACCAAATGCAGATCAGAAGTTCAGCGCAGGGTTACCTGGTTTTGGAAGAGCTCCTGGATCTTCTACTTCTCTCTCTGGAATGAGATCTCCTCCTCCTTGGACTTTTAGATCGCCTCCTGCTTCTTGATTTGGAATGGGACCTTCTCCTCGATCTGCTTCGTGACCGTCTACCAGAAGTACGTTGCACGTGAGTTAAATACATGAAATGCTGATCAGCTCAATGCTAACTCTATTGCCACGCAGGAAACAAAAAAGAGCACAGAAAACCAAGCCAGACGAGTGGCTTTTCAGTCAGCTCTCCTAGCACCCTGCTGCTAAGACAACAGCAGACCCACCAGAGAGGAGAAGTGGCTTCACTACTGAAGTGCGAAGAAATGTTTAACACACCAAAACCAAATACAAACAACTCCTGACTGGCAGACAGCGAAGATGTACGAATGAGAAGGTACAACAGCCTCACAAAGGCTGCGGGCACACACTGCCTGGGAGCTGACAATATAAATAAGGCAGAAGTGCTTCTGCTTAGGCAGGTCGGCGTTAACACCTTTAGTTGGGATATCTGAGCAGACCAAGCTGAATGTGGAGCAGCCCAGCACGTAAGGTTCCAGTGTGCATGAAGATTGGTGCTCACAAAGGTCTCCCAGGGCCTGGTTTTAAGACAAACTGTCATTTTCACACAAGCACACTGGAACGAGGTTGAAAGAAGAGAGCTTTAAGGAAGTGCTGTACGACGGACTGCCTCCAGCAACTGAAACTGCTGTCAGCAAAGAGCCACGTACAATGGAGGCTTTGTGCCAAGCTGCTGCCTATGTGACATAAGCAGTCTGCTCTCTAAAATCAGCCCAACACAGGTAGGCAAGGAAGCCACGCCAGCAGCAGTGCTACTCCACTGCTCCTCAACTTCCCACTGCTGCAGACTGAAGTACTTCTGAAGGTATTTTTGCGAGCACTGCTCTCCAACCCTTCGTACAGAAACAGGAGCAGGCCTTCCCCTCGCACTGCCACGGGGCCAAAGCACACTCAGCTCTCCTCACAGCTCTCCCAGGCCTCCGTCACATAAACACCACTCTGCAGGGATTCTGAGCACATCGCTTCAGCAGCATTCTGCCTTTGTTTCGTTGCTGAAAGCAGCTACCTGTGTCTGGATGAAGAAGGTGTCCTCCTCCTCCTTGAGCGCGAGCGTGACCTTGAATGCCTTCTCTTTTCATCTTTTTTGTCTGGAGTTAAAAAGGAAAAGCACCAGTTGGGTTTTTTTAAACTAGTATTGTAAGTAACCTAACCAGTAAGGTCTTGTAAAGAAAAACAAGTTGGGCTTCACACTGTAAATACAATAAAGAACACCTAAGGAGTATTTCTGACACAGGAAGTTAAGCTGTAGCTCTCCTTTTCCTCCAGAGATGAGCAGGTGACACAGACACACGTGACAGGGCTGGACTCGATGACCTCGAGGGGTCCTTTCCAACCCCTACAATTCTGTGATTCTGTGACATAAAAACCCACAGATTTGTATCCAAAATCAAAGAAGTCAAATTTGGGTAATTTTGAATTTCAGCCCCTTAGATAAGGGCAGCTGGAGGACAACGAGCAGCTGTGTTAACATCTCAGGTAGCTCATGAAGGCTGAGGAACCCCTCGCACTGCTTTCAGTCTGTCCCAAGTTGCTTCTCAGGCTTTATTGGATACAACATTTCCCCATGAACTGCTGCATCACTTTGAAATTGATAACTGTAAAACTAAGCCACAAGGAAAAAGGGGAATTAAAGGAAGTAAGTGCCAAGAGCAAAGATAACTTGAGGTCACATCTCTCAGCATCATCCTGCTGCAGCTCAGTATCACAACTACTTGGATCACAGCTGTGACTCATGAGTGCCACCACCACAGATGAAAGCACCCAGCTAACAGCACGCAGAACTGTCACACCACCACCTCCAGCGAAGGGCTCCACCACCTGGAGTTACCTGGCTCTATAGCAGCAGAAATTAACGACTGTGCTTCTCGTACTCTTTTCATTGCTTCTTCTATTTCTTTACTGGAGGTATCTGATTTCAGACTCGGTGAAACAAGACCTGCAGCGACATGGTTCAACCTGCAACACACAAACAGCCATTCTGTATTTGGGACATTCTTAGATCCGAAGCACACAAGCCTGCACTGCCAGTTTGCAGCCTGTCCAAAATGATGATCCAACTGAACCACCATCTGCATTCTGTCACCGTTCAGGTAACACAGGATTAAGTCTGTGGCAAAAAAGTCTGCAGTGAAGTCAGTGTGTGATGAAAACAGAGCTCCAGACAGTGGCAGACACAGCTCTGAGTTACAGACCTCTGCCACTTGCCGTTCACGTGCCGTATCATTTTGGAGAGGCATTCTTTTTCCAAACAGTGAAATAAAGCACAAATATTTGCTATGTGCTCCCTTCTTTCTATCAAGCAGCAAACCTGCTGGCTTTTATTACCTTCTGACAACACATGCAGACTGTTACTACAGTCTCCTACAATCGTGGCTGTGCTGCCAGCTGCACCACCTCACTACCAGCACAGGAGGAACCAAAATGGCACACAAGAAACTCAGCTTTTGTCTCTAGCAAAATGGAATTCTGGAGAAGAACTGATTATTTTAAATACAAAAGAATTATTATTATCATGATTATTTCCAGACCCAAGGCAGAATAATCTAAGTTTCCTGTCCTCTTCTTCCCTCCAGAGAAGACAGAATCAGGAACGACCCCCACAGCACGAGGTTTCTCCAACGTGGGATTTGGAATTGAGATGTCATCCCCAAAAGTGTTTCCCACAAGTACAGCTGCTTGTAAACAACGAAGCTTACTTTGGATCCACTGTGCTCATCAGTTTCAGTAGTTGATCTGCTGCAAGAGACTGGGGGGTGGGGGAGAAGGAGAAAAGTTAAATTCATGTTGGAAGAAGCATGTGCTTAAGATCATCAGTGCACCACTGGCAGTGACTACAGCAGTGCCCACAAACCATCCCCAGTGAGTTACAGAAGCAGCTCCACTCTGCTTTGTAACCTGTGGATGGGGATGAGTGCCTGCCCGCCACATCTGGAGGACACTGAAGCACTATTTTTTCTCCCCAAGGAGCCAAACAGCTTTGCTGGACAGAATCAAAGCACTCCCAAATACAAATGAACACACTCATTGCATGATGCACCCAATACTCGTGTAGTGATGTGTGCCCACCAGTTCTCAAGGTCAACTTATCAAACAAGCAAAGCTTCTTTGAGAACTGCACATTTTTTTACAGCTCCTAAGAAAATCCAGGTATTACAGCACTGGGCACTTCCTGACCCAGCAGGACACTAACAGAGCAAAGCCTTTGTATCCAGCAATCTAAACTGGTGGCCATCTGCAGAACCCAGTCCAACTGGCTCAATGGACAAAGGAAATAATCACTTATGATTCCCAACGGGTATTTTTCTAATGAGCATCTCAGAATGCTTCCTGCCACACGTGGCACGCACGACCAGCACACTCAGCGAGGGACTTCCTCAGCACTGCAATAAACAAAGGTTTCCTTCATCTATGGACCATGCTCCCCGTGCAGCACCTGGTTCTTGTACCTCACACATGAGCTCAATGTTCTACTCACTGTTTCTTAGTGAGTAGAAATCTTGAAATCTTCCCCCCACCCCACCCCCCCAGTTTTACAAACCTCCACTCTAACCAAGCCTTGGTGCTCTCCACAAGCACAGAATTAAGGAGCCAGCCATCATTTTTTAGAGCTGATCTGCCAGGAGATGGATTCACAGGATGGTGAAGACACATGCAAAGCATTTCACTGTCAGCCTCAAACTATTTATAGGCTCCTTTGACATTTAATTTGAAAGCACTGCAGACACCACTTATTCCAAAGAGGTGCTCAGAAAAATCACTCGTGGGATTTTCAGACGGCGACAGTTGAACTGATATAAGTGAAAACTGCTTCCCATTGGAGAGGAGGGTAGCAAGAGAAACAAAATCCAGATCTTCAGCTTGTTACTTAATACAGTGGTGAAAGCAAAGAACAGCACCAGCCTCACCCCACAGAGGAGCACGGGACAGCAGGGCACGCTGCACCAAGTGTGACATACCTGAGAGTTTAAGTTTGCTCCAGGAAGCCCAAGAGCAGCTAGGGCAGGATCGAGAGCAGGAGCTCCGAGAGCAGCTAAAGGAACAGCACCAATCTGCAAGGAAGGCAGCAGTCAGCCAGAGCACACCTGCTGGGGGAGAACTGTCAGCTCCACGTTCCCCAAGTGTTCCACAAAGATTCCAAACCAAAACTCTGCTGGGAGTTACTGTGAACAGTCACCGTAAGCTCCGAGCCAGTCACCCCATTCCTCTGTAACCTGCCCCAGGTTTCAAAGCTCAGCTCCAGAGCTCCTCCACAGCTGCACACGGGGACGTGTTCCATGCAGTCAGAAATAACAGAAGTTAGGCACAGAAGTGCTGTGCTCGAGCTCAGAGCTACCGAAGCCTTGCTCTCACTGGTCTGCCTCTGGCACCTTGTTTCGGTGCTCCAATACGAGGCGTTCTGAACTTTTCTTTCCTGCAACATACTATTCTCACTGCTTTAACCTTCCACGTGATCCGTTGGGTATTTCATGAGCAAACACACACCACAACTTCTCCCCCCCCTCGATTATAGTATTAATGGAAGTTGTTTCTCCACTGCACAACACTCTCCCGTCATTCAGGGATTTAAACTTCATCTGTAAGATCGCTCCTTGGAATTGTGCAATGGAGAGGAGAAGGATCTGAGATGCAAACACAGAGGAGGCCGTGCGACCCCAGCAGCAGCACACGAGGGAAACAGAAGTACTCCTCCTAGGAGCAAGTCACCCTTGTGACAAAAAAATGCATCAGACAGCTGCGACAACACTACCCACAGAGGCACGGAAACTGAAGCACCCTGTGCACCAGCACAGCAGTGTGCTGTGTGGAAACCAGCCAGCAGAGCAGGCAGTGAGTGAGCAACAGCCCCCCCTGCACCCGGCCCGGCCACAGAGCATACCTGAGAAAGTGGGTTGGGAGTAGGCAGGAGTCCACCTCCAGGCAGCAGACCTGCCACAGCATTAGCTGGTGCCAAGAGAGACAAAGCCTTAGTCTCATCAGGAATGACTCCTGCAGAGAAATAGCCTGGCATTAGAAAGCATCCTTTTCCGAAAGCAGAAAATACACAAATACACCCAAGAAAATGTCTCCCTGATACACCACCTGAGTTTGTTGACAGTACTTATGTTTGCTAAAATACAAAGCTTGATGGCTATTAATATTTATCATTAACTTTTTTTTTTTGTCAGAACGAAACTTCAATGCGTGAAAATTTGACTGTTCCTTTTTCTCTACAAATGGTTAAGTATCTAGAGCAAAAAAAAAATAGCACAATACACACTACTTTTTTGTTAACACTGCCAAGATTTCATCACCTGTACTCGATTTTTAAGTCATGAACCAAACGTAAGCAAGCACAGTCGGTTCTCCAGGGGTGTGCTCTCAACTTTCAAAAGCTGTTTTATGAACAACGACTCGTGTCGGCTGCTTCACTACAAAGCACACAGAAAAATCAAGATACACAAGACAAAAAAAGTTTGATTTAGGGGTTAATAATATGGTACAGTTCACTATGTTTTCTTTTACACCTACCATATAAAATTTGTAAAACTTAAAAGAGAAGGAAATATTTTTTTGTCGAATCAAGCGTAGGGCTTTTGCTGACTTGTCAAACAGAAACGACCGACTGTGCAGATCCCCAAACACACGCTGTGTGTGCGTCTGCGGGCGCATACGGACAGCACATCGTGGCACATTCCTTACCTGTGCAGTAAAATGCTTATGTTCCCACATGTGCCATGCTTATTGTACCAAGAATGCTGCTACGGAAGGAACTTCTGGCCCCAAATCTTGCAGCCAACTAAGACAAGCGTCTTACTTTACTGCCTGCTCTGCACGTGTCATTTGAAGGGTCCTACCAGGTGACAAGTATTATGTAGGTGCTTTTTTTTTTTTCATTCTATCCAACAGCAAAAGCCCTATTCAGATGGATTAATTTGTTAATGTGCCCAAGCCCCCAGAATGAGAGTTCAATAAAACAATTTTACTAAATATTTGCAAATACCAGTAGTGTTTCTGTAACACATATTACGAAACTGCATCTCATCATAAAACATACAATATGTACAGGGCACTTAAGAGAAACTGGATAAGCTGCAGAAGAAAACTGTTGGGTGGTATTTTCAGCAGGGCCTGGTATATAGTTCAGGCTGAACCAGGGAAAAGAACTGTAAAACACAACAACAAAAAAGAAAAACCACTGTTAAATAAAGGTAATGGTTCCTTCCACCTATACTGAGAAGTGCCGATAATATAAACAAATGTATAACACACAGCACTGCTATCTGGCTCGTGTCATTGAGCTGCCATCAATTTAGATACCAAAAGTTATGGAGGGAGAGGAGGGGAAAAAGGTCACTTAGATAAAGGGCATTAACGCATAAATATATTAACATACCTACAGAGAGATTAGGGGGTAATTCTGCATGCAAAATTATGTCTCAGAGGATATTTATCAATTACAGCTAAACATTTCAAATTAGTGCAGCTACGACATTTCCGGCATCGAAACACAAATCCTCAGACTTAGCTCGAGACACCTCAGAGAAGATCTGCATTCATTAAAAAATCATGCATCCGATCCTCTAAGCGTTTCTTAAAAAAGTATTCAGAAATAAATACACTACAATTTTAGAAAAAGCAATGAGGCCCCTCACCAGTTAATTTTCATGCTTCAAGAGCTTTTTTTACTGCTGCTTTGTTAGAACCATGAAATACTGTATGAATATGTAGAAATGAAAGGAAAAGAAACAGACAAAAGAAACAAACATTAACCAAAGAACCTAGATACCCCCCCAGCCACCTTTAATCTTAAGAGCTCCTTCCAAATCTAGGAACATCACAGTGAAAATTACAATGAAGACTAAACCTTACCGTAGACTTTGTGTATAGCTCTATAACACAAAGCAACAGCCAACACCAAAGTGTCTGTGTGTGCTAAGACTGGAGTGCGCTTGTGATATGTGGGATAATTACTGCACTAGACAGATAATAAACATTTACTTTAGCGACAGGCAATAGCAAAACAGAATCATCACAGCAGAAAATAAGAGACCGAGGGCCCAGTTCAGCACAGTAGTTAAGCATCTGCCTGGCTTTAAGCACGCGAGCACTTTCGCTGCGGCTTTACCAAACTCGCTGTTTGGTGCTTAAGTAACTTGTTGAATTGGGACCCTGCAGAACACAGAGGTAAAACGGTGCTCCCGTGCGGGGACAACAGCACATGATTACCAAACCAGAGCTCCGTGGGCTGAAGGCACTGCTGGGGACGTGCCACATCGTTATGACAAAGCGCTCTGAATCGCTGTACCACCACAAGAAGCAGCCCGTGAGGAGCTCTGTGACTTAAAGAGGCCCTTTTAAAATACAATGAAGTCGTTTATTGTCTTTATACAATCTGAGCTGAAACTACCAGGCAGATTGTTTCACGTGCCAGCTGTGTCCACCATCGGGCACGATGGACAAGTCAGACTGACTGAGGAAATTACTCGGATCCTTGTTGGAAAAGCTGAGCACTGGCATGGATCAGCACGGGCCTTGGAGACGTTTTGGTACCAGCTCCAGAGGACTGTTACTATGTCATGCTTTAACACAACGAGGAGAATAAGATGCCCTTCCCCTACACTGTAATACCTGGAGTAGGGAAAGCAGGAACTGCACAGCGATTTCTGAACGTGCTCTGCACCCCCCAAAAGCAGCATGTCTCAATCAAAGCCACGCTGCGGGCTCCTACGGTGCAGCAATTCGGTTCCCATATCTCTTAAAATTGCAGGAATACAAAGATAAGACAGTTCCCCAGGCCTCCAAAGACATCCTTACAGCATTATTACGTCTCCATAAAAGGTCTGGACCCAGACCGTGCACCAAATTTATTACTGTAGCATGACTTAATCTGCAGAGGTGGCATTTAATTCGAGCCATTTGGGAAAACCCATCATTTCAGAAGTAAATCAGCACAAGAAAACAGTACAATGGAAATCAATTACTTCTAAAGCAAGTCTAGAAGAGTTTAATAAGACTTCTGCAAGAAGAGGTGTCTTCTCAGCACAGTTTTTAAGTTCCAAAAACCCTGCTCATTGCCTTTCAAATTACTGTAACACCCTAAAATGTAAAAATAAAAAGAAGAAGAGAAAATGTAGTTAACAAGTGGTTACACCAGGAAAACACTTGGGGACTTGAGTGCTTGCTGGCCTTTAGTTAATGTCTAGAATCCCCTGTAGCTGCAGAGGACCCACTGTTTTTCAGTCATCTGGAAGGGCTTTGCATTTGCCTTCTCCACTACAAAAATCACACACACAAATAACAGAGAGAAGAGTTTATTATTTAGTGAAATTCTATTAAAATATAGCATGGCTGAACAAGAAAACTTGGAATAAAAACTAGTACCAGTGCCCATTTGGCACCTCTTGGAAGATCTCACTTTCAAATTACATCGTAACTACTGAAACCCTTGGTATACTGGAGTTCACAACCAGAGGGAATGGCTTTGCAGGGAAGCCCCCGCTGCGGGCAGTGGCAGCATATCTCACAGAAGCATTACTTGCTCTCCCGTGCACTCTCAGGGAGGGAGAAACCGTTCTCATAAAGAGATTTATGCAGACGTGAATGCTACTTAAGGCAAAGTTTCCTTCAGGTGGTGGCCTGTTTGCAGAACTCCATTTAGGAAAATGTCTCACTGGCATCAATAAAGAGCATAATTTGCAATTAATTCTGCCTAAGCTGATAATATTCTCAACTTCAGACACACAAAACCACTAAGAGGTAAGCTTCCCAATTTCATTCAGTCACTAAGTAAAGACAGCATTTAATCCATGAGCCAATTGCAATATACCAAGGGTTTTTAAATGCTAACAGCCCTACGTCTGACATTTTACTAATGCTCATTTTTGTGAACTAGGCAGGAACAAAATGTCATCATATGCTGGCTGCATAGACCAGTAAACAATTCACAAACCTTCTGCATACGGAACCACTATCAGCGCTCTGTCAACGAACACAGTGTTTGTCAGATGCTGCGCCACAACTGCCGAGTCGGGGTCGTGGAACTTTACAAAGCACACACGCGAGGACACGGGCAAAGGAGAATCACTGCAAGAGAAGGGCAGAGATCAGTGAGGCTGGCTGTGGCCAGGTTTCCTTGTTAGCTGTGACAAACGAAGGAGACAGACGCTTCTCCAAAGGAAAACAGAGCTGTGTTATGCACTACGGAAGCTCACAGAGATGGGAGTTGTGTACTCTCTGCTTTAGCACCCACGTTCCATTTCTGAAGTAATCTATGAAGACGGTAATGATCAAAATGCGATTATTGTTTCACTTACTGACACTATGCCATAAATGCTTCTAGCCCAAACTTCGCTGTGCTTCCTCCCGTGGCCAAGCACACACACAGGAGCCACTGAGGTCCCTTGGGGGGGAGGCACCCTGCTCAGCACGGGTCTGTTATTCAACAGTAACACCACGAATTCAGGCATGCCATGTAGGCAGTGCCACAGCTGAATCACACAGAGTGGTGAGGAGTTTCTGGACAACCAATCTGTGGCCATCAGCTCTCAGCAGGACGGGCCCTGCATGCTGCACAGCTCAGAGCGAGCATCTCAGCAGGACTCTGAAAAATCCCCAGGTATGGAAAATCCAGAAGCATGTGGAAACTGAGTCCTTTTAAAAACCAGAAACATTTACCTCCTACAAGGAGGAGAAAGAATGGCAGGGTGCGTGAGCCCCAGGGGGAAAACGACGACACCTACAGAAAGAATGAAGGCAAAAAATCAACTCAGTGCTAAATTCCAAAATAGATTTCAAACGTCCATCCTGGATGGAAACGGAACATTTTCCTTTGGTTGGTGATTTAAATTACATGGCAGCAGAAGAAAATGTTACGCAGACAGAAGTGCATAGAGGTGAGTTAGGAGCTGCCTACAGAAGGGGCACGGCAGGCACAGGAAGCAGTGCCAGGTTCCTAAAGCTCTACTTCCACAGCAGGGCCAGGCTGCTCCCAGTCTGACAGCAACCTCTGACAGCACTCCCCAGCTCTTCATGGCACTGACCTGCCCATGCTAACCAACATCCAGGAACAGCTAACAAAACCGTGCTGAAAATGCACCCCACTGCCAAACTGCTTTATCTGGAAAGCTGACCAAGCCTTTAATCGGCTGGAATAGGGATTATCACAACTCAGGAGAAACAGGGACAGAAAACAGCATCTGTATACTAATATACATCTAATACTTTTGCTTTCAGTTCGTGCCGATGGCAAAAGCCTTCACCACCACTGAGCAAAAATCAGAGGAGTAAAGCTTAAAGAAAAATAATCGAAGGAGTTGGGGCACACCCAGATGGCACGCTAATCCAAGGTATAAAAATAAGCCATTTACTATTTAAAAAGAGCCACCAAGAGAAGGCCACTCCAAGTCAGCAGCACCAGAGGAATCGTGCCAAGGAACGCTGAGACACACAATGATTTACTGTGCATCAACAACGTATCAGTTCTGAAACACGCCAGGTCAGCAGGGCACTCCAGCCCTCACCTCCTAACCCCTGCATACCTCCTTCCAAGTTCCCCATATTGCAGTCTGCATTTCAAATGTTACATCTTATTTTGGAAGGGCCCTTCCTGCTGCTTACGCAAATAGTGCTGCTGCTGCAAAATCCAGCATGGATCAGGCTGTGACCAACAGAGCATGCCAGGAGGTGTCTTTTAACATTACCATATTCATAGTGGAGTGGGAGGAACCAGAGGAAGAACAGCCAGCCGTGCTCCTGCTTTGCAGCAGTCATCCTTTCCCCAGAACAACCAAGTAGCATCGGCACAGGCAGGCAAGGCTGCTCTGCTGAGGAGAGTGGTTGTCTGTCACCTGCAGTTATCACAGGGAAGGCAGAAGGTCCTGCTGAACACCACATCATCCAACTGACAAAACTACCACACACGTTCCGAATTTTATTAAGCTTTAACTCTGCAGATTAAGTTTTCAAGCAGATATGCCTTCTTCCTGATCAATTTCTCTGCTCGTAATGATTGGACTGGACCATTCCCAGCCACGAGCAGGACTAGAATTCACACTGGTTTCTTCTGCAAGCTCTGACAGAAAGACAGTCTTCACTTGCTAAACAAGACATACTGAAATCACCTTCTATGCATGTCTGGAAACATATATATATACATATATATATAAACATTTCTATGTGGATGTGTGCAATATAATTTTGTTACACGTTGTACAGATAAATATATATAACAAAATCATACAGTATCTACACATAAATTTTATATATGTGTGTATTTTGCAAGCTCTCTCAGAAATTCATTCTCTCCACTTTTGCCCACCACGGGGTCAGGACTCCAAGTTTAAAGGAGAAGGAACAGAAGAGGCCTCAGCACAGAGGAAAGAACCCACTCGGATTGGAAAATCCACTTCCATTCAGCAGGAAATGAAAGCAGAGCCTCCCCAGCATCCAGCCACCATCAGTCACTCAGGACAGCCACACCTCCCTGCAGCACGGACAGAGGCACAAAGGGAACAGCAGCAGAAATCCCAGCAGCTGTCAGGTAAAGCATGCAACCCAGCCTGAAAAAAAAAGCCTTTTCCAACCTCATCTGCACAACTTTTCGCTAACCTAGATGACACACACCGTTTAGAAAAAATGCCAGTTTTCCACTAAGAGACAACAAAGTTCACTCCAACAGCTATTCAGTATTTCTGCACCTTCTGTGCAAGACCCATTTTGTTAGACTACACTTCCTGCTCTCTACCGACCTCCTCCGTGGCTTTTCTATACTTCACAATGGCTGAAATCTTCACCGTTACCCTCCTTCACTTAGAGAGTTGAAACAAAAGGAACATAGGCCAAACGTTCTCAGTGACTTTTCATGCTTTGAGATACCCAGAATATCTAGCTATCTGCACCACATCGCCTTCTCCTCCATCAGCACAGAGCCCTCACCCAGACTGTGAAGGCAGAAGCCACAGTACCAGTGCCAGAACAAAGGAGGCAGAAGTGAGCTGGGAAGAGCAGGATCCGAGCAGCACACAAACAGCCATACCCCAGGATACAAGCCAGAAGGTTCCCCCGAAGCTACTGGGGGATGGCTAGTATCTAACTAGCATCAAACACAACGGACACCAGGACACAACTCAGAGCTCCCCAGAGCCACCTCAGCCCTCCTGTAACCCAATCCCAGGACATATGCGTGGCAGGCTTCAAAGCAACCCAGGGCAGACCCACCAGCTGCACTGAGCAAGGCCAGCGCTTCGTGACAAGTCTGTGCAAAGGAGCTAAATCAAGCACACGCTGGACTGGCAACCCTCCCCGTGGTAAAAAAAAAAGCTGGGCTGAGCTTTGTTCCGCTCTGAACCCACAGCAGTGATCCATTAACACATTAAGTTAATATGTATCTAAAACCGTGCAAAGCCTCGGGGTCTGTTGGGAGTAACATCTCCAGAAGATCAGACAAGGTGCGGGAACACCAAGCAGCACACCCAGCCATGGCACCTGAGTACAGGCAGCTCGCTGGGGGCTGCCGAGCACCTCCGGCTGTGCCATTACACGCAGCCACCCCGGCACGTAACAAAGCAGCGCTCACAGCTTCACTCGCACTGCGCTTCCTTCCACATTTCGGCCTCCATCACACCACTTCCAGCAGCCTATCAGCACACGTGGCACGCTCCCGGGCCGCACAGCACGGCGGGCAGCTCTGCCCGACCCTGAGCTGGCCGGGATTGGCGACCGAGCGACAGATCACAGCAGGGCGATAGAACCAAACGCCGAGCAGCGCTCCGCGCACAGGGACTGCACGCACGCACGGAAAGCGCGCGTTTTGCGGCTCGCTCTGTCGCTTTCAGCCCCGGGGATACGAGGGGAGCCCACCAGGAACGCGGCCATGCCAGCCGGGATCCCGCCGCGCCCGCCAGCCCCCACGCGCGGTGCTGCGGAGCGCGGCCGCGGCCACGCAGGCGGGGGAGGGGCGGGGGGGAGGGGAGCGGAGGCGCGGACTCACTCTGGGGGGAAGAGGCGCAGCTCCTCGATCTTTCCGAGGAAGCCGAAGAGCGTCCGCATCTGCTCGGAGCTGGCGCTGGGGGAGACGTTGGTGACCTGGATCACGTCGGTGCCGCTGCTCGAGGCCATCGCGCCGGAGCTACAAACACATCGGGGGGAGGGGGGGAACGGGGGAAGGGGGAGGGGGGGGGAAGAGCGCGTCAAGGCCCGAGCAGCCCCCGGGCTGCGGCCTCCGGGCCGGGCGGGCGTCCCGCAGACCGCGGCCTGGCGCAGGAGCTCCGCGGCGCAGCGCGGCCGCCTCACCAGCCTGCCTGGGCCGCAGTGTCCCACAATCCCCCGCCGCCGCCCTCGCGCAGGCGCACCGCGCGCTCTCCGCCGACCCACGCAGCCTCGCGGCGCCGAGCGCGGCGCACCGCGCATGCGCGCGTCCCCCGCCCCGCCCGGGAAGGCGCGCGGTCGGCTCCTGCGCAGAAGAGCGGAGGGCGCCCCGAGGCCGCGCGGGGCGCGCCGCGCATCCGCACAGCGGGGCCCGAGGCCTCGTGTCCGCGTCCTCGGGGCGGCTCTGGAGATTTTAGCGGTGTCCCCGAGCACCGCGCGTCCTTCGTGCGCCCCGCGGGCTCTGCTCAGCCCAGAAAGGGGCGGGTGGGCGGCGGGGCCTCAGCCCGAGCTGGGACGGAGCCTTAGGGCCTCGTGCGAGGTGTCTGAGAGCTCGGTACGGGCACCCGCTGAGGTGCTCTGTGAGCACAGCACGGCTGTGTGGGTCCCATACAGGGATGAGGTGCTCTGTGAGCACAGCACGGCTGTGTGTGGATCCCGTACAGGGATGAGGTGCTCTGTGAGCACAGCACGGCTGCGTGTGGGTCCCGTACAGGGATGAGATGCAGTGTGAGCACAGCATGGCTGTGTGTGGATCCCGTACAGGGATGAGGTGCTCTGTGAGCACAGCACGGCTGTGTGTGGGTCCCATACAGGGATGAGGTGCTCTGTGAGCACAGCACGGCTGTGTGTGGATCCCGTACAGGGATGAGGTGCTCTGTGAGCACAGCACAGCTGTGTGTGGGTCCCATACAGGGATGAGATGCAGTGTGAGCACAGCACGGCTGTGTGTGGGTCCCATACAGGGATGAGGTGCTCTGTGAGCACAGCACGGCTGTGTGTGGGTCCCATACAGGGATGAGATGCAGTGTGAGCACAGCACGGCTGTGTGTGGATCCCGTACAGGGATGAGGTGCTCTGTGAGCACAGCACGGCTGTGTGTGGGTCCCATACAGGGATGAGGTGCTCTGTGAGCACAGCACAGCACGGCTGTGTGTGAGTCCCATACGGGGATGAGATGCTCCGTGAGCACAGCACAGCAGTGTGTGGATCCCATACAGGGATGAGGTGCTCCATGAGCACAGCACAGCACAGCGGTGTGTGGATCCCATACAGGGATGAGGTGCTCTGTGAGCACAGCACAGCTGTGTGTGGGTCCCATACAGGGATGAGATGCTCCATGAACACAGCACAGCACAGCACAGCGGTGTGTGGATCCCATATAGGGATGAGGTGCAGTGTGAGCACAGCACGGCTGTTTGTGGATCCCATACAGGGATGAGATGCCTTGCTGTGTGCGCTCACTGTGGTGGATGTGCTGAGTGCTGTGGAGGAACAATAGTGGATTATGCCCTGTGTAAAGCCACCAGTTACGTCCCCAAATGCAGGAAGGTGCTCTTTAAGCAACGATTTTTAATAAACCGGGAAGTTTTTTCGGGCTGTGTTTGAGAGCTCAGAGTTGAAGTTGCATCCTTTGTGACAGGGGAAGCACGGCCTTTCTCCCATCCCGCATGGCACTGCAGGCAGAACTGGGTTGATGACAGAATCGCAGCACTGCAGGGGACCTGTGGAGATCACCGGGTCCTACCCCGTGCCAGAGCAGCTCCCTGCAGTGGCTGCAAGCAGTTATCCCTCCGTGAGTGCAAGACTCTACACTTGCTTTTGTCAAACCCCATCTGGTTCCTCTCTGGTGGCAGTGCCTGGGCTGCCTGCTCCTGCTAACTGCTGGGAAGCGGATGGAATTCAAGCTCTGGGCTAAGGGAAGAAGGAAAACGAACAAGCTGCAGTAAAATTGCCTTTTTATTCGCTATTCCTTATGCGTATATTTAAAATGCTAAGCTTACGGAGGGAAGGTTTAGATGGGATGTCAGGGGAGTTCTTCACGGGGAGCGGTGAGGTGCCGGCACAGGGAGCCGGGGTGCCCCATCCCTGCACGTACTGAGGACCAGGTCGGATGGGGCCCCGCGCAGCCTGCTCTAACGGCAGATCTGCAGGCTGGCGCTGCCCGGGGCAGGGGGTCGGCACTCGATGACCCGGGATCCCTTCCAACCCAATCCATCGTCTTATGCTTTTCTCACGGAGCGACGATGTCTCCGCACGTCCCGCTCCGCGCCCCTCTCGGCCCCCCCGGCTGAGCTCTGCCCCCTCCGCCGCCGCGACACCATTTGGCGCGGCCGCTCCGGACGGCAAATGGCGGCGGCGGGCGGGCCGTGCCCCGCGCGGAGCTCCGGCGGCCAGCTCCGGGCACCGCCGCCCCGCAGAGCAGCCCCGCCCGCTGCGCTCGGGGCGGTGCCGTGACGGCCGGGCGCGGCATGGCGGCGGCGCGGAGAGCGCGGGATCCCCGCGCGGGCTTCAGGCGGGCGGCGGAGGAGCAGAGCCCCGCGGTGCCGCAGGGCCTGATCCGGGCGGCACGGAAGAGCGGGCAGCTCAACCTGGCGGGCCGCGGCCTCGGCGACGGTGAGCGCGGGCAGCCCTGCCCCGGCTGCGGCCGCTCGGCGGGAGCTCCGCGGGCTCGCTGCTCTTCGCTTTCTTTGGTGTTGCTGTTGACGTGTGTGCGTGTGTGTGTGTGTGTGTGTGTGTGTGTGTAAGCCGCTGAGGTGCCAGCGATCTGAGCGTGAAGCGTTCGGCTGAGCCCTGTGCTCTGGCTTGCAGTGCCGCAGCACGTGTGGCGGATCAACCTGGACACCCCGGAGGAAGCGCACCACAACCTCTCCTTCGGTGCTGCGGACCGCTGGTGGGAGCAGACCGACCTGACCAAGCTGATCCTGGCCTCCAACCAGCTGCGCTGTCTGTCCGAGGACGTCAGGCTGCTGCCCGCGCTCACCGTTCTCGATGTACGTACCGAGACCCCGGTACGGTACGGTCGGTGTCCCTGTAGGACGTGGGGCTGGATGGTTTGGGATCCTTGTTCTCCATTTCCTGCAGCGGTGGATGTGTAGAGGAGGCATTATCTCAGGGTAAAGGGCTGCTGTCTCCCTGCTGGTGCTCTGGTTTATACACAGGCAGTGGGAAGTGTTGTGCAGAGAGATCTGGGGACTTCTATCACGGGCACTGAAAGAAACTGTTGCTGGATGCAGCCGCCTTTAATATGCTTCTGCACACTAAATATCAAATAATTTTCTCTCTCGGTGCTTGCTCTCAACTAGAACCTTACTAGATTGGCAGTTGCAGTCCTGCCGTTGGTACTGAGGAGCGTACACAGGTGTTGCTAGTGGACTGAATGGCCCTGAAGAACATATTCAGGTGTTGCTAATTATTGTGTGCATTAGTTGTGCTTGGTTTGTTGCAGAGTGGGTGGAAGAAAACGTACAAGGTGCAACTCAGTAAGCATTCCTAAACCTTTTATTTTCCAGGTGCGTGATAATCAGCTGACATCTCTTCCTTCTGCTTTAGGACAATTAGAAAATCTGCAGAAACTCGATGTCAGGTACTTGTTACAGAATCAGGGCATTGATTTTTCAGGGTGCGAATGAGAGATAGCAGTAAAATAAATCTCATTCTTACAAAAATTAATTTCTGTTTTGTTTTTTTTTAATAGAGAACACTTGTGTATTCAGAATTGTATGTTTTAAACTAAAACTGAGGGCCTTTGGTTTGTTAAGATAATTTTGACTAACACTCCAAAGTCATGTTTAGAAGCTGAATACCAAGACTTTGAATACTCACCCAAAAGCAGTATCGATGTTCATTTGCTGCAGCGTGGAAGTTTTGTTTTAAAGGAATAAAAATGCTTTTTCTCCATGAATAATATACACTGGAAATAGCTGTAGGTATTGTTCAGGCTGCAGTTTTCATATTGTTCTGTTTACAGTCGTAATGGCAGAAGTTTGTGCATGAGGAGAGAGCGTAGATGAAGCTGGAATGTTATGCATTCAGATGTGGATGGAAAATATTCTTTAAGAAAAATTTATTTCCTCTTAGGAAACTAAGGCATTGCAGAGGGCTGTAGTTGTAAGAGGGAGATTTTCTTAAGGGTGATGGTGTCCTGAGCAGCATTCCTGCGTGCGTGCTGTGACATGTAAGCGTTCTGCAGATGGAACAAGCAGTTCCGTGCCAGCAGCAGGACACCAGGTGCATCTGATGCTGGATGTGCTTTGTACTTGCTCTGGGGTCTGACGAGTTTGTCTCTCGAATGGTTGTGCGTGTTGTGACCCTGGTTTGAGCAGCGTGGTGTGCAGAAGTTTCTAGGTGTGGTTATATTCTTTGAACTTCTTAGCAATAATGACTTCCCTCTGTTTGCCACATTTAATGCCAGCCGCAACAAACTGAAGAGTATCCCAGAAGAGCTGCTGCAGTTGTCGCATTTGAAGAGCCTCCTTCTCCAACACAACGAGCTGAGCCACCTGCCAGAAGGATTTGGACAGCTTGTCAGTTTAGAAGAATTGGTAAATTACAACTTTCTGAAATTCACTTGTTCGGAAACATCAATCTATGTTTTCCTACTGCTAATTAAAAAAAAAAAAAACAGTCTTAGAACCTTATGAATGGAGCTCATCAGCTGGTATGTTTGTGTGTATTAGCTTGCGACCAAGTTTTGATTTGGATTTTCCAAATATTTGAAGAAAAATCAAGTCCATTGTGATCTGTTTGTCATGGGAGACTTATCTCTTCCGTTCACATTTCTACCAGGGAAATCCTGAAGATGTCAGCAGTCTACTTTGAATATTCTGCCGGTAATTAACTTTGCAGCAGCATACCCACGGGATATTTTAAATGTCTCACTTATAACCTCTTTTATTTTTTTTCTTCACTCCTCAGGATCTGTCCAACAATCATCTTACAGACATTCCGACGAGTTTTGCTTTGCTCGTTAACTTGGTGCGCCTCGATTTGGCTGGTAATCAACTCAAGAACCTGCCTGCAGATATCAGTGCAATGAAAAGTAAATACGTTTCCTTGGATCGTTGGGTGTCTGACAGCCAGTTCTGTAGTCACATTCAGAAATACACTGCATGTTATTCCAGGTTAAGAAAGTAGGTTCCGAAGAATTAAAAGTGTTCTCGAGGGGACTTGCTTAGAATTATTTAAAACAACCAAAAAAACGCTGCTGCAGCTCTGCTGTGTGAAACTTGAGTCCTCCTGTAGTTCATGTTACCTGACAGACACTCAGGGAACTGCTAGAGAAGTGTAAGGATTACTGTTCTGCTGTGAGGCTGTTGGCCTTAGAACTGTAGTGAGCACTTTGACGAGAGCTTAGTGCGGATTTGAGTGGAAAAGGAAGTTTAAATAAGAGCTAGTTGAACTCACAGGAAAGAGGGACAGCATGAGCTGGTCAGTGATAGAAGTTAACTTTTGTTGTGTACCAAGCTTGCTGATGTTCACATCCATTCCAGCACATATTCTGATAGCTGTGGCAGATCTGTAGGAACAGGTGATAGACTGCCTGCTTTTCTGAGTGCTGCAGAAATTATCTTCACGTCTTTCTGAGATGGTCTGTGAGGTTAGACCTAACCTTCCCTGCTCTGCTCCAAACAAGAGCCGGTGTTTGGCAGTGTCAGTGAAGGCATTCCAGAATGTCTTGTGAAGAAGAAATGAAAAACAAATGTTTTGCTTTCAGCAGTGCTGATGCTAACTGATTTGGTTTCTTCAAAGTTCAGATTTGACTTAATGCTTACATTACAAAAACAGGCTATCAGTACTTCACTACTTTTGCAGAAACCATTTTTTTTGTGTTGTTATTCTGTAGGCTTAAGACAACTGGATTGTTCCAAAAACTACCTGGAAACTGTACCTTCTGAATTGGCGAGTATGGCATCTTTGGAACTGCTGTATCTGAGAAAGAATAAATTGCATTCCTTGCCAGAATTTCCTTCGTGTAAATTACTGAAGGTAAGGTTGATTCGTTGGGGTTCTGTAAATGTGTTTGCAATAAGCTTGTAGGATAATGACTGTAGTGAGTAAACACACAGTTCACTTCTGTTTTTCTTTGTAACTGCGGAGGAAGGGTGCATTCAGAAGAAGCACGGCCTCCATATATTGCGTGGCCTTAATTTTCCTTATGTTTACGATTGCCAATTGCCTGTCTGAGAATGTCAGAAGTGTGGTACTCGTGGCATAGCAATGCAGTTAGGCCAACTGAATGTTTATGTCACCGGGTTTGTAATCAATAACCACATCCATCACAGAATGTGGATACTGTAGTTCGGCATAGCTCTGAACTCGGCGCTCAAGGTCTTAAGCTATTCCAGCATTTTCTACCCCAATTCCTGCTGGTATGTGAAATTCTGTATCTATATAGCACATCCAGCAGCAAAAACTCTTTTTGGTTTAAAGAACCATTCATAACTGTGAGCGATTTTTGTCTCCATAGGAATTACATGCTGGTGAAAATCAGATTGAGATATTAAATGCAGAAAATCTTAAGCATCTGAATTCCCTCTCTGTGTTGGAACTTAGAGACAATAAGATAAAATCAATTCCTGATGAAATCACTCTACTTCAGAAGTTGGAGCGACTCGACCTTGCCAACAATGATATCAGTAGGTAATAAAAAAAAGAAGCTTGTGTCTGTGACGAGGCCTTCCTCGTGGCATGTATAGATGGCTGATTCTATAAATGATGTATTTCAGTAATTAAAAGAAGGCCTGGACTGTAAAATGAAGGATCTGTTTCTGTGTTTTGTAAACGTTGCAGTCATGGTATGCCTTTCTTCAATGTGATATATTCTGTATCTTTTAGTTAGAATTTGAGCTTCAGAATACCAGGCCATCTGGCAAACAGCTGCTGGTGCTTGGGGTTGGTATTGAAGCAGTTCTGAGCTGAAATGGATTGTTTCCATTTGCAGATTGCCTTACACGTTGGGGAACCTTTCTCAGCTGAAATTCCTGGCATTAGAAGGAAATCCTTTGAGAACCATTCGAAGAGACCTCCTGCAGGTAAGCACGGTTAGATAGTAATGAAAGCTGGTGATGTTGCAGACATCTGTTACCCAAACAGTGCAGACAGAGTGCAGTTAGAAAACGCCTCAGTTTGAAGGAGCCTGTTCAGCTTGAGTCCATCGCTTCTGTTTGTGTGACTTTGGTTGCTGCTCCCACGGGGCTCTGATGCGATGCATAACATGGTGAGGAATGTGAAATAAAGCAGGTCGTTGCCTCACAAGACCTGTTTCTGATTTGCTACAGAGGTTGTAATACATATTACAAATGCAGCAGTAGATGTCTGGGGGAAGAAGGATGGAGCAGCTGTCTGCTGCCTCGCCCTGCTGCAGGCTGCAGCTCATTGCAGTGCTAGCCAAGGACTTTATGTGGAGGTTTTCCTGGATGAGCATGGATTTTTGTTTCTCGTTTCCTACTTGCCTGAATTAAAAATCTAGGATTCAGTTCCCAAAGAGTGTTTGCTGGCAGATGTGTTTTGAGCAATGGCAGTATCATGTAGAGTTTTTTTTTATGGATAACCTAGAAAGTGAAGGTGGGAATTATGCGTGAGGAGCAAGTACATGGGCAGCAAGAAAGTTGGATCATGGGCACCACTGCTATAAAATTCTCTTTTATTTTTGTCCCAGCAGGCTCTTCTCGTGGGTGCTATACATGATTTCTTTCTTTTACCAGCTCTATGAAATAAACGTTTACAAAGCACTCAAATTCTCTTAAAAATAAACAGCATTGGATGTCCTCTGTTGAAGTGAAATTTTGCAGTGTGTGTTAGAAATAATGGAGAAAATGCGTATCTGGTTAAGTGAGAGCTGTGTGCACTGCAGCTTCTCTCCTATCTTCATTCTTCTGTTTTTTTCCTGTTTCACCACATTCCCAGTGAGAGTTCCTTCCTTTCCCTCCTCCACGTTTTCTTCATCCCCTCTGCATCCAGATCAGTCTTACATAGAGTGCAAATGTCAGCTAGAATGTGAAATGTTCACATTCACTGCTTTAGTTCAGTCTCTTGTTCTAAACATCAAGGAGGAACGTGCAGTATTGTAAGGAAATCCTAGTTTTATCCTGAAACAAATGGGCTGGATGAGGTTACCTATAATTACTCGGAGATCATGCAGTTAGTAAGTGTGTCTGTGCAGGAGAGGTTGCTGCGAGAGGACTGCCAGTAACATTTTAGGAGAATCCAGAACACCAAACTGTCAATTCCCATGACAAATAGTGCATTTCTTCTTCAAGTGTAATTGTGCTGGAGCTTTTTAGAGAAGGATGAGTTCATTTGAACAGTTCTTCCTTGCTCTTGGAGCTGGCCAAAGAACTCCTGGATGAAAAGCTGAAAATGTGGAGCCTAAGGTGGTAGCACGGGGCTGGGAGTTTTCAGCTGGAAGAATTGCACAGAATTCTGAAGAAACAAGGACATCAGCTGTTGCAAGTAGGGTTTTTCTGTAGAAACTGTTAGGTAGCTTTTGTAACCGGCTGTGCTACGAGCTCCATCTGTGTGACGGAAAGTGTTGTTCTTCATTGCCAGAACAGCTGTGTAAATACTGGCAAATGCTGATGGACTTTTTGTTCTTTCTTTCTTTTCTTCTTTAAAGAAAGGCACCCAGGAGCTGCTGAAATACCTGCGGAGCAGAATCCAAGGTATGTTGCTTTATTGAGTTGCATCTTGAAGAGAACCTTTCTAAGAAATGAAGATAAACTAGAACCCGCTTTCCTCCAGTTATCCTGCAGTGGTAGGTTTCTTTACTCAGCAGTTCGCTTCTATATTTCCGTGCTGTTCTTTTTCTTACTCTATTGGATAATATAGCATTCTTCATGAAGTGTCATTGCTTAGAAAAGCAGTTAAGTGTTTTCCCCTTGTGTATTTTGGATGAGGAATTCAAGTTGTTTGTTTTTTTCCCTTGGACATAGTGGGAAATCTCCATAAGAAATTCCTCATTTGCAGCTTGCTGACTGCCTGTTGGCTTTGTCACAGTGTAGAAGTGTAGGTGAGGTTTAACAAAGGTAATGTGTATCATTCATTTTTGTCATGCATGGGCAGTACAGTCCTGCAGTTCCCAGAAATTAGGCATGAGGAAGGCAGCCTCAAGGCCGTGGTGGTGCCATGAACTCCTCCATGTCTAAGAATGTAAAAAATCCTGGGGGAGAAAGTAATAGCTTATTTTCAACAGAATTCAAATCCTGGCCTGTTGATCCCTCTGTGATTGAAGTCTTGATCCCACCCTTCCCTATGGAAGTAATTAAAAAGTCACCAAGCACAAATCAGATGAAATGTCTCAGGATTAATTCTCTGACCCAAACTGCTGCACATCTTTGCAGAATCCCCTTTTGGATGTAACTGGGTGAGTTAGAGAGCACCTTGCTGGTGGTGTGGATGCAGTGCTCCTGGATTCCTTTTACAAGAAGGGGCCACAGGTTGCTGGTGTGCACACAGGTCGCATTCCGAGTGCTTCCTCCCCTCATTCACTGAGATCATTCTCATTTGGTTGGTTTTCTTTTGTTGTGGGTTTTTTTTTCTTCATTGTTTTTCTTAAATTTTAAGAGATGAAAGAGGACTGAGTTCACTGGTCATGTTAAATATATAGCATGGAAGTAATTGTGCTGCACTTAAGTGGCACAAAAGGCTTAACCTCTTAATTTAGAGGGGGTCTTGATGCTATGCATAGGAAAATTGTATTGAGAATGATACGTGTGACTTGAGTGGGCTTTCTCTCCATCTGCCAGAGGATGGCAGCATTAATTAGATCACTGCAGTGTGTAAAATTGCCTCAAAGTGTCCAATTCCGTGCAAATCTGATGTATTATTGACTTTGCAAAAATGAGTCGGGTGCTTGAGAATATGCTCAAATGCTCATCTGCTAATAGCGATGGTTTTTATAATTGGGTGTGATAAAATAAGCTGAAGTCTTGCATGGATTTTAGTGTTTGTGGTGTTACTGGAGCTGTTTGAGCATTTAAGAGGGTGCTAAACCAGGAACAGCAACGAACCTAATCACATAGAGTCTTAAACCGAATGGTGCCTCTAACCTCATGGGTATTCCTTAATGAAAGAATTACTACTAGTTGGATGTAGGTCCAAGGGTTGGTAGGCTTCAGATCGAGAATGCTGCTGGATTTGTACTACTGCAGTTTTGTTGGCTTCTTTTAGTGGCAGTTAGATTTCTCATGTGTTTGGGCTTCTAGCTGAGCTCCGCCCTGCTGGAGGGCCCCTGAGCTCCTCAGGGATATTGCCACAGCCCGGATATGCACAGCAAGGTGTTCATTTCTGAGCTATTCCGAGCAGCCAACATACAGGCTGGAGAGAGTAATTGGAACTCTGCAAAGACAAAAGAGAGAATTATGGTGGTCTTTATAAACATGAATGTTACGAGTTAAAATGAGCGACCCCAGGTGACGAGGGACACTACAGCTCTCCACCTAAGTTGTTCAGAGCACATCTGAGTGCAGCCTATAGTGTGTGGCTGTTCTGTGTTACTTCCAGATGACATCACCAGCCCAAATGAAGAACCTCCTGCGACAGCCATGACTCTCCCAAGCGAGTCAAGGATTAACGTGCACGCCATAACTACACTCAAACTACTGGAGTACAGGTATGTGGTTTGAAAGAGTGCCTATTTCTAAAGCTGGAAGAAAACTTCCCTGTAATTATTTTTTTTTTTACTAACTTGATTCAGGTCTTAACTTGTTGCAGATTTGAATTGCAGCTCACCTTTTTTTTTTTTTCTAACATTGTATGTTCACGTTACCATTCCTTTTAACTCACAGCAATATTTACTCCTTTTAATTGCTTTTTTTTTGGCTCTTCCTTAGTATCAGTAAGTCCAAAACATCTTAGGAAGTGTATTTTCAGTTCATTCTTAAATTAACAATTAAACTTGTTAGGTTAGGAAAAGGTCAGAAAATGACACTTGCTGAGAACTGCCAGATAAAGTGCATGGTCCTGCAGAGAGCTGGGATGTAGAAAGGACGTGGCTGTAGTGGAACAGTTGGAATGGCTTTAGTCACTGTAAACGTTGAGAAGGTTCAGTACTTAACATGAGCTGCACATGACTGTGGAGGAATATTTTCTGAACTGAGAGGGGAATGAGTTGAACTCCCATCTGCTGCAGTTTGTGGCCCAGTCTGTGGCATGTGTGCTGAGGTAGTGACCTCCTTCAGCTCTTAATGAAAGTTCTTAAGCCAGGTAACAGATCAGGTTGTCAGGGTGGAGCAGTGCTGTTGCCCAGGTGACATGTAAAATGGTGATCAGTTATCTTTTTCATTAGGACTTCAGTTTGTAGATGGGTATCTGTTCTGCTGCTCATCGTTTTCTCAGAGATGACTGTTAATGAACAGGAGATGATTAGCTTTCCGTATTACTTAGCTGAATGCTTTCATTGTGCAGTGAGAAGCAGGTGGCTGTGATTCCTGACGATGTGTTCAACGCGGTCGGGAGCACTCCTGTCACCAGTGTCAACTTCAGCAAAAATCAGCTGACTGCCATTCCTCCAAGGTACGTCTGTGGAGCTTCTTTACACGCTGCTTTTTTTTCCTCTTTTGTTTCTCAGCATCTTGTGTTGGTTTTTTTGCTTTGTTTTGTTTGTTTGTTTGCTTTCTAATCAAGGATATTTACACTTTTTCCCCTGTATGTGTACAGACACGCAGGGAATGTACTAGGGATGCTGAATAGTGTACTGGCATTTCTAGTGTGAGTGGCATGCAGGAGGGTCCATTCATCTGCATGGAGATCTCAGTAAAACGAAGTTTGGCTGTGTTCAGCAGTGCTTTCATTGTACGTTGTCTTTTGTACGGTGCTGTTAAGCATTATTGGAATGAGTAAGGGCAGACTCCAGTGTGACTTCTCATCATTATCAAGTGGGGTACTTAACTACAGTCTAGTATTGTTTTCTCTACAAAGTGGTCCTCTCACGTGAAGATAATACATGTGTAAACCTTGTGAAATGATAGCTCTGTACTAGAGAAGAGGTCCTTTGAGGATTCACTTTCTTCAGATAGCTTTTTTTTTTTTTTTTTCCTAAGGAAGCCTGAACAGTTTCCATGCCATTTTGCATAGCCCCGGACGTTTTTGCACTTCATCTCAAGGAAGATTTTTGTGTTGACAGCCATGGTAACAAACACTGGTGTTGAGCAGGGAGGAGGCTCACAGCATGCTGTAAGCCCACCTACATCATGAAGGGCCATTTTCAGAAACGCCACTGTATTTGTGGGGGTGGCTTATTTTAATTCTTGGGCACAAACGTGCTGAACAGTTAACCTTTAGCACTCGAGGTGCTGCCTCTCGTGGAGGAAAATCTCTTGTCGGTACCATTTGGTGAAGGAATGCTTGAGCCACCCGTGCTTGTTTGCTCTGTTAGAGGTGAGGAAGGTGTAGGTGTGTGTGTGCACTGCTAGGTGCCAAGGAATTCAGTGACGATCCAGATAGGAGAGTTGGATGTTGAGTTTGTCTCATTGCCTTTTGCTTCTAGTGTTACAGCAGAGGTTCTGTTACAGAGATTCGGCAACAAGCTTTGAGTTTTTAAGTACTTCACAGCAAAGAATCTTGATACTGTATTCCTTTTACAAGATGCAGTGAAGGCCTTTTGCCTTCTTAGCAAAAGTCACTCTCCTAACCAGTGAGACAAGATGGACCCTTCTGCAAGCTTTGAGAAAGTGATTCTGAGCTTTGTTTTCACATGAAGTGTAGGACTGCAGGACAGGCAGTTTTCCCAGGTAGAGTTTCCATTCCCAAAATGGCTCCTCAATTGTCAAGAACCATAGGAAGCTCCCCGATCTGTGGACCTGTAGAATAAAGCAGTTTTTCAGTAACTTGGTATGCAAACATGAGCTTCCATAGTAAAAGTATATGCGATGTTGGGTTTCAGGATCACGGAGCTGAAAGACTCGGTTTGTGACGTCAGCTTTGGCTTCAATAAAATCTCTTCTGTTTCCTTGGAGCTCTGCACGCTTCATAAACTGACACATTTGGATATCAGGTTTGTGATGAGTGTTGGACTTCCTTTCCCAGTGACTCGTTTTCATGCCTCTTTAAACCAGCCATCTGTTGCAGTGGAATAGCAGCACTGAAGTAATGTTTCATTTCCCAGAAGGGCTCCCTGCCAGGTGAATGGCCTGCAGATCTCAAATAGCAAGCAGCCTAGATTTAGGCATTGGTTAAAGAACTCACAAAAAAATGGGTGAGCTCTAAGGCTTGCTGTGGTGAAAACTCTCATCTCAGTCAGTAAAAGCTTCTCAGAGATGTTAAGATATTTAGAAACAAAGCAGAAAACAATTCTGGGGGGTTATCTGGGAAGTATTACAGTGAAGTATCGACTCTGGTATTCTGCCTGGAACTGGAGCTTCATTTAATGAAAAAAATGCCTGTAATGACTCTATGTCACACTCAAGGGATACCTTGTTTGTCCTCACAAACCCATCTTCTCTGTATGTAAGAAGCTTCTGAATGGTTTCCTGTTGTGGGAAGTGCTGCAGTAACAGTGGCTGTTATGAGTTTGCTGAAGCCAGTGGATATCAGGCTCGAGGAGTTTTCAAGAGATGTAGAGTTATCTTAGCAATTGACCTCGGCACCAACATCAGGCTGTTTCATAAGCTTTCCTCTGGAACCCAAATAGCTGAACTGCCAGCCACGTTTCTGGAACAGCTAAGTGCCTAGAAATGTTTGGGAGTCTCTAAAGAACAGACTTCCAGTTTCCTTACTGGCAAACATGGGAATGCAAACCTGGTTTGCTGTCTCAATCCGTTTATGTAGCAAGTGAGTGATTTAAAAGAGCACGTTAGCACTGATAAACGTGGGTGTCCTTTAATTGTGAGTTCTTAATTAAAATCTTAGAAGTTGGTGATTATTGTTTGTCCTAATTTTATACACAGAAATAATGTTCTGACATCTTTACCTGAGGAGATGGAGGCACTGACGAAACTGCAAGTAATAAATCTGTCTTTCAATAGGTGAGCAGCTATTTCTTTTTTTAGTAACAATAAAAAGAATTCAGAGTACTCTTAATGTGAGATAGGAATGAGAAGGGACTTCAGCTGTGTGCAGATTCCACCCAGCTTGTTCGCTTTGTGCAAGATAATGAAGCAATCAGTTTAAACAGCAGCATGTGTAAATACTTACTTGCAGTAAACAATGCTGAAACGCTGTTCCATTTGAAGGGCTGTTTGTTTTATCGATTGCCCTGTTTCTGACTTTCATTTCTTCCTTCTGAAGATTTAAAGTATTTCCCAGCGTCCTTTACCGCATCCTGGCGCTGGAGACCATCCTGCTCAGTAACAATCAGGTGGGGTCCATAGACCCTCTGCAGCTGAAGAAGATGGAGAAGCTTGGGACGTTGGACCTTCAGAATAATGACCTTCTCCAGGTGCCACCAGAACTTGGGAACTGTGAAACCCTGAGGTGTGTATTTTCAGGTGGTGACTTGCTTTATAAGAACATATTCTGCCTGGTTTCTTCAGAGCGTGTTTTGTCAGAGGGCAAGGCACTGACTTTCCTGTAGCTCTCAGTGGCACAAAATGGGTCTCTTACTTTTGTAAAGCAATGCAGTTCCTTCCATAGTTCATCAAGGCTGTAGAAAATCAGAGGAGTTATTTCAGGGTTTAAAAATAAAATTACAGGGTAACGTGGAAACATGTTTGGAAAACCAGATGCCCAAAAAACTTGTCTTAGTGCTTCTGAAGGTGGGGGTTAACTGTAAGGATCAGTACTTGGTGGATTCCAGATTGTGTTTCCCAGGAGGTCTGTGTTGCCTGGCCCAGCCCCTTAGCTGGCTGGTTGCTCTTTGCAGTAGGAGCTGTCTTTGTATTTGGACTGCCCCTCCTGCGGCATTTTTCTGCCCTCTGCCAAAACTGATTTGCTGGAAGTTTAGCAACTTAAATTACTAAAATTGTTTAAAGTTTTACGCTTAAAGTGTCCATTTTAAAGGCCAGGAGAAAACTAAGAACAGAAGTGGTAATGGTTGAAGATGAGACTGTTTTCATTAATGAAGACAAGTCATCAGAGATCTTAAAAAATAAAATGAAATGAATTCAGGCATATTTATTACCAGAATTTGATGCATATCTTGTGGCAGTCTGCATTTGGAGAATATATCACACGCCTGATGCTCATTGCTGAGTTCCCAGAAGCTTTGAGCACAGCTCTCTGGCTAGGAACATCATCTGTATGCGTTCATTGCATACTGGCTATGATGAGGAAGAAGAAGAATGAAGAAAAATGCCAGGATTTCTAAAAGGAGTATGCAGAATGACATCAGAAGGTTTTGCTGGTTGGTGTGGTTAAATGTTAAAGCCTAAGGCAGTGATAGTGGCTGTTTGTATTACTGCAGAGCCTGCTGGCCAGGTGGGTGAAAGCAATTTCAGAAGAATCTTCTGTTTGCTGTGTATGAATGTGCTGCAAGAAGGAAAACCTGTGTACAAATAACTCCACATCTGTCTCTGCAGGACACTTCTCCTAGAAGGAAATCCATTCCGTACCCCCCGAGCAGCCGTCCTGGCCAAAGGAACAGCTGCAGTGCTGGAGTACCTGAGGAGCAGGATCCCTGCGTGACGGGCTGCTTCCCTGCCTGCTCTGAAAGTGTCCTCCTGTGTGTCCCAACACTGTGCCATCACGTCCCTCCCTGGCTGGTTGTGAGCTGCTGGGCTGGCCTGGGCCGGAAGGCACTGATAACAGTATGCTTAGTTTGCATGTTCAGAAATTCTTCACCAACAGAATATTCTCCACTCAAGGCTGCATGTCTCAGGAGCTGCAAAGTACCACAATATGTGTTTACACTTTTTGTAAGAAACAGTGCAGGTGAAAGCTGTGTTTGGTGATAATGATAATGATGTTTTTCTACAATTAAGCCTTTTTTTTAATTATTATTTTTTAAGAATTGTAAACACCAAAGTAACCGAGCAAAAGGGGGAAATGAGCTTTTTGATTTTTGTATACCTGTTTTATAATCTCCTGTAGGGTGTTTGACCTCTCTTTGCCACTGCCTCAAACCTTTGGTTGCTGGTCTGTACATGGGAAAATGAACCCTTAACGTGATGAGCGCGGTGTGAATCGTTGTGCAGACTGTGTGCATGCCCCGTGTCAGCGAGAGCAGATGTGCCTGATGTTGGTAGCTGCACTGAAACAATAAATGTTTGCTGTTGGTGTGTTTTGTTTCTAAATCTTTATGCTGTAATTGAAGTTCTTGGCCAGTAACGTACAGACATTCCGTTCTTTTATTTAAATGCACTTCAGCATCCTGGAGATGATCTCAGTTAATAAGAGTAACGCAGCGTGGGCATTAACAGTGTGGAAAGGAGAGTTGCTTGATGATTCTGTGACTGATCCATTGCTTCTAGCAGGCGTGTGGATGTGGAATGGAAGCAGGTACAGCGTGGATTCCCACTGCTAAGGGTTTCTGTTTGTTGGTTTTTTAAACTGCACTGAGTGCTTTTGCTGTGGGTGCTGTGGTTGGGCTCTGTGTGTGATTGCTGACTGCAGGCCCTTCACTTGGCAAGCTGAAATCATCTTTTTAAAAAGAGCTTTAAACTGAAAGACATCTTTGCATTTAGGAACAGAGCTATACCTCATTCTTCGCTCTGTATGAAAGCAAGCTGACACCAGGTGGGTATGCTGTGTGTTTATAAAGTAAAACGTATGGAAGGAAAGCATTTTCATTTCTTCCACCTGTTGTCACTGTAATGCACCACAAAAACGTGATATAGCTTAAAGTTGAACTTCACAAGTTTTGTATGTGACCAGAACTAACATAAAAACACTCTTCCTTTTCCTCAGGGTCTTCGAGCTTAGCGAGCACCTTTCAGCAGGAGGGATGATGGCTGGTGCCCCTCCGGCTGCAGCAGGGGGCTGCGACCCAGCAGAAAAGCAGCAGGCCTGGCCCACACACCCAGGGGACCCTATGGTGGTACGTGGGGTGAGAGAACAGCAGGGAGGGAACGGGGCAGCGTTAAAAATGTGTGGGAACGTGTTTGTGCAGAAAGAGGGGCCAGAGTTAAGGGCCAGAGTTGTCCTTGACTTGAACGAGTTGAGAGCTGCTCTGTGGGGTGGCTGAAGTGCTGCTGTTCTCAGCCCTGTGAGCTTCGGTCCCTGTGTGTCCACAAGAAGCAGCTCGTGCCGGGCTGCCCCTCGCCCCGTGGCCGTGTGAGGTTCAGCAGCAGTGACGTGCTGTGCAGGTGCAGTTGCTTGGCTTTCTGGTCTTTCTCTGCTGTGTCCTGTAATTAAAGGGCTTCTTTCCCTGAAACAGCCCTGAAGCACTGCTGTGTTAGCTGCAGATCCGGCTGAAGCTGCAACGTGCATCACTGAGGAGAGGTGCAGGAGAGCTCTGGAACACAGAGAGATGTGGAGGTAACGGCCGTCTCGTTTTCTATCACTTGTAGAACAGTGATTTTGAAAACTTGGATCCTTTCCGTGAGTAAAAGATGACAAAAAATAATTACAATAAGGTGACGTTTTTATTATTTATACAATAAAGAGACTTTTTTTTTTTAATGTTATTCAAAACACTTCTTTAAATACTGAAAAAGTTGGGTACACCAAAGCCGAAAAATGGCTCTGCTATACACTGCACAGCATTGTTTTAGTCCCTGTATTTGTTTTATGTACAGAAGCATCTGCAAAATGCATTCTAAACACAATATGCACCTTACGGGTAAGTGTCATACAGGAAAGAAAACTGGAAGGATACAACCTGCGTGTGCAAATGAGCTGACATATCATTGATTGCACTGAATCAGTAGATTTAAAATAGAATTTTGAAGTACCTTTTGCACATAAAATGAAGCAGCTTTCAAGTTCAGTAAGTCTTTATACTGCAAAAAACATTAAGTACATTCACAATCTATGTTAATAAAGTAGTAAATATTTCTTCATTCAGCTTTATTTACATTAATACCGTAATTAAACTGAAAAGTACAGTTAGTCATTTGTAATATAGCAATCTTTTAACACATACAAAAATGACCATTTTCTGTATATAATTTAAGCTCAAAATCACAATTATCTCAAAATATTAATTACAATACAGCCATCTCCATCATAATTAAACATGTCTTTTATAAAATGGTAAAATTTTTAATAAAGTAAGCTGTTGGTTTTGAACTGGATACAGTACTCACGAGTAGAAAACTTAACCCATAAGTGTTTGTTCTGAGCAGGGCTTCAGGGCAAAGCCACGTATGCTAGCAAAGAGACAAAGAAGGCCCCGATGAGCAGAGATGAAGCCTCTTGTGCTGCTGGGCTGTGGCTCGGTGGTGGTGCTGCAGGAGAAGCCTTACAGGGGCGGTGTGAACTCAGGATTCAATGCAGTGATGTCATTCACTTTAGAACATTGGCACCAATTGGCCGCTGAGGGGATTGGCAAAGGCTCTTCTGTTTTTTTTTTTCCTAAGAGAAACTACTGAAGTGCCAGGAGAAGCAAACCGTGTCTTTTGAAGTTGGCTTTTGCAGAGAAGATTCCCGTGGGCTGCCCCAGCTCCCCCCACCCCTGGGAGGAGCACAGGTCACCTTGCGTGGCCTCTGCTGTGCCTGCTGCTCCAGCGTGCCCAAACCAAAGGTGTTCAACACAGAACCAAACCACCAGTTAATTCATATCCTATCCAAACTACTGGCCTGAAAGTTGTATCAGTACTCTGTATTCCTCTCATGCTAGCAAGACTAACAGATGAGCTGAAAATAACGTTGTAAATCTCTGTGCACTAGTTTAAATGGAAATTCTGAAGGCAGAAGACCTGGGAGGGGTGTGCTGAGGCAGGATGGCGAGAGCGGCACCGTAGCCCCTGGTAAGAAGCTCAAGCTTTAGCTAACATCTTATTCTTAATTGGAAATGCTAACTGTAGAATCTGGTAGGTGGGTAGTGACCCCACAGTGGAGGTTTATGATCTCCTGTGTTTCTGATTTGGGCAAATCGGTGTTAGTGTTCTGTTTTTATTTTTGTAGGACAAGGGTTGCACTGTGGTGGAACACAGATCCCCGTGAGCTTAACCCCAGCCAAGGGGATGGGCAGTGCACAGGCTCCAGGCCTTGTCCTGCTGCTGGCTGGCTCCCAGGAGCAGCCCCTGTGCCACCTGGGCCCCCTACCCACCCCTGTGTCTCTGCTGGAGACCAGACCCTGCGTGTGAATGGGTTCCAAGGTGTGGTTTTCATTTAGAGCTGTCTTTGCATTCCCTGTTGCATATATCTCTATCAGATATATACATATATACACTTATCTATAAATATGTGAGCTTCCCGTTGCATAAGGTAATTAAGTGCAATATTACAGGCAAGAAAGGATTAACCACTGAGGGTCTTTACATTCAAAGTACTTACTAACAACAGCACACCGAGTTCACGAACACTTTGTCCTGTAATTTTCAGTTGAGTTTCTGGGTCATGAAAATTAGTGGTGTTCTACAACAGTGGTGATTTAACTGCTAGCTATTCATCTCTCAGCTAAAAATATGGCTGTTAGAGCAATATTTCAAAGGTCTTTTCATTCATGTTCAGAAAAAGGCCCCCTGTAACAGAGTCAGCAGCCTTTCGGGCAGAGCGTTCCTGATAAACACCTGGAAATGTGTTTGTGGTCCCATGGATGCCCTGCATCCAGCTTGAGGGCTCCACTCTCACCCAGCTCTTAGCTCTGAAAAGCATCTCAACAGATCTGAAGTTTGCTATTTAGAACAACTGGCTTCTAAATATCAGAGTTAATCAACACCCTGATAAAAATGGCAGACTGTTAATGGTCAGTGACCAAACTGTTAGGACTAGAGTGTTCCACAGGCTTCCTGTTTTCTTCTCTTAAAAAAAAAAAAAAGCATTTTGGGAGCAGCTTTCTTTTCTTTCATTTTTCCCTTTTTTTCTTTTCTTTTTTCAGTAGCCAAGTGGTAACAAGGCTGCAGAAGAGCAAACACGTTCCTGGGCAGCTGGGCCCTGGGATTTGGACACATCTGGCCCTGTGAGGAGCCACCAGCAGCACGGAGGCATCGGCCCCAACACTGATCACGAGTTCCTTCAGACTTGCTGCAAAATGAGGGTAAGAGAACCCCAGTGCAAGTTTCCTTCTGCAATCCCACTCTTCCCTGAGGATCAGCTGTTGTTTATTGCATGAAAAATCTAAAAAAGAGGAGCCCAGCACACTTCCCTTGAGATTAATGCTTCCACTAGGAGCTTAGAAACAGAGTGCCTGTGTGGTTGACATGGGAGAACATATGGTGTGCCCAGGAGTGCTGCAGAGCCCAGCAAAAGGAGACCATCTGCAGCTCTGAGCCTGCACTTGGATGAGCAGAATTCCCTTGCACACACACAGCCAAACCTGCACGTGGAGCTCACCTCTGCATGAGCTGTCCTCTACCACCAGCACTTGCTCTGTTTGTGTTATGAGCTTTCTATGTGCAAGGCCTGCACGTAGCTGGATGCCCACTTACAAACCTGGCCGTGCTCAGTTGTGTACGTGAGGTGCCAGGAAAGAAAAAGGTGCAGGTTATTCAGGAGGACTAATGTGGAAACCCGTAGCAGTCCCATTAAAGTCTAGCTGTTCCTATCTAAACCCCACTTCTATCAATTTGAATAAAATCAACGCTAAGAAGAAACTGTTGGGTCATTTGGACAGCGGTGGCTGATGTTAAAGCTTCCCTTCAGCATGTTTCAGCCCAGAGTCCTCCTGGAGTCAGCTGGAGTTGTGGCTAAGGTACAGTGGGCATCCACTGCATGAATTCAATTTTATTGTAATTCCCTTTTCATTACAGTCCATTAATGAACTGCTCAGCAGTCCTGACATACAGTTCTGCACACAGCCCTGATTTGTTCTTTATCTCATGAATGCAGCATGCATAAATACACTGAAGCAAAAAATGCAGCAGTAATGAGCTCTGAAGGTCAGAGTTCACCCGTTCTCACCTGTGTTCACAACTTTGGCTATGGGCCTCCTTAGCCCTGCTGTGTTAGGTGCTACCAGAGCCCTCTGTGCAGTGCAGCAGCCGTGTGCTGAAGTGCTGTAGCTTTGCTCAGGGAAGGAGGGATGTGTGCTTCTGCACACCCACACTGCACAGTGGGATGCAGAATTGCAGAGGCAGTGCTCTTTGCTTTCCTGCTGGCAGCACATGTGGCAGGGCAGCTCTGAGCATGGGGCCGTGCTGCTGTGGGCTGCATGGCTGCACTTGTGCACACTGTGTGTGCTCATGTCCATGACAGCGACTGTTCTGCATGGAAGAATTATCTCCAAAGGGGATTTAGATGCATAAATACCTATTAATTAATTAATTTCCTTTCAGCTTAACTACAGAGGTACAATTTTCTGAACATGATGATGAATAAAACCTGGTATTTTCTCTTAAAGGACAACTGACTTAAGGATGGGGACGTTGGCCTCTGATGTACCAGCTCACGGGGAGAGCTTCAGATGGGTTCTGCAGAGCCTGTGGGGTTCGAGGGGACAGTCTGAAATTACATCTGTGTGACAGAAAGATAAGCTGAAAAACGGAGTAACAATCCCAACCTGGATCACGTGAGTTCAGCAAGCAGCTTCAGCTTGTAGTATCAAGGCTACTTTAATTTATTGAAAAAACATTATTTTCTAACTATTTTTCACTTACTCAGAAGGTAAATTTTAGGGGCAGCATTAGCTCTGGCTCGCTGTGGATCTGGGGGCACGTTGCCACTCAGGAGTTACAGGAGCTCTTCCACTAAGAGCACTTGCATGGGTGAAAGTACGAAGTCAGCTAGGAATTTATGGTTCATTATTATGCGTACTAATAAGCTTAATAACTCTTGTTCTTTAAAGAGAAAAAGGGAGATGTAAACAGCCACGGCACAGGGAATTGACATGCCAACGACCAAGCCTCACTCCCAAGCCTCTCCCGTGCTTCCCAGTAGCCAAAAAAAAAGAAAGAGTGCAAACAATTAAAGACCTGGTGCTGCATAACAGCCAGGGGGGTTCCTGCTCTCACCGTTGGTGGGCAGGGCACACAGAAGGGGCACCATTGTCTTGTGACATCATGTCAGTTTAGTTGGAAGTCTTAATTAGTTCAATCAGCATGTGCTTGAGGGGAAGAGAAGAAGGGTTTGCGGGGTCGTGGCCAGGAGATGCCCCTACCCTGTGAGCAGCTCCTGGCTGTGCCTGCAGCCCGTGCCAGGCCCTGGGCAGCAGCACTGGAGGCAGCACCTCGTGGGAGCATCCCTTGTGTTTTGCCTCCTTGCTGTCAGCATGGCGTACACCCGAATTACTGAGGCAGCAGCAGCTGGGCAGAGTTTGGTGCTGTCTCTGTTGAGAACAGCACGAGGATTTTACCTTAAGGGTTTTCCAATTTGGTACTTTGGTGGGAAAGCTCTTCCTGTGCTCTGTCAGTGCCACTCTTGTACACTTTGTCACGTGTATTGAATCAGTCCCTCAGACCAATGGGGTCTGAATGAAGGGTTCTATGAAGGCTAAAGCCATGCTGATGATGGATGTGGTGGGGCTGGAGCAAAGATACACAGCACTGTGACACTGGGGAAAGGGGCAGCACAGGCCCAGGGCCCGGCCCTCGAAATGGGAAGGCTAGGATCATAAAATCAGCAGCAACAAAACAAGTTTTACTGCCACCCATCGCAAACTTCTCCCGTTTAGGAAGCACAGCTGTCTAAACTCACTGCTCGTCCGCTTGGTGTGTTCCCATGGGAGCGACTGACAGTGCCCCAGGAGGAGCGAGCCGTCCGTGCCGTGGTGACACTATGTCCCGGGGCAGCCTCACCCTGTGCAGCGACAGTTCTCTCGTTAGCATGGAGCCAGCTATACACACTGCATATGTACAGGTATTTTCATAAGGCATATCATATCTTTGCATTGAAAATAAATGAACATTATTAAATTTAATTGAATATATACTTTTTCTTCGAGGTGTTTATGAAAATATTTTTTCTCTATATATTTTTTTTTTTTTGTATGTGACATGGTAGAAATATCTCATGGGAAGTACAGGTTAATATATTTTATCTTTATAAAGGCATATACAACTTTGAGGCAGTGTTTCTGATGGACAGCAGAATTCCTAAAGGATTTGAATGTGCTTCTGTGTTCTGAAATCATATGAAATCGACTTTAAGAAGTAACTTGATTAAAAAAACGCACCAATGCACAGCCAGAGGCTGACGAGTAAAACTGATACATAGCCACATGAACCATATATTTATATCCGTCATATATTTTTTTTCAAGGTGATTGGTACTAACATAGAGTATTATACATTTGGCACTACTGTTTGCCATTGGTCCAGCAATTGGCAAAAATTGGTTTCCTATGTATAAATCTGTTTGAACATTAGATCTGGCTAGACATATTTACTATTTATAAAAAAATATTTAGACAGTAAGCTCACGTTGAATAACTAGGTCTACTGTGTTCTGGAAACTCTTCAGTAGTAATACAGCTTTCTCATGTTCCATATGTACAAAACTGTGTCCGTTTGCCTGCAATGCAAAAACAAGAGGAGAAATGGCGTGAGATTCTCTTTAGCACCTTCATTATGGGGGAGAAAAGGGACATTCAGAAAGGACAAATGAGCCTAAAATGAGCAACGCGGTCATCTCCTGCAGCCAGGAGTGTGGGGGGACCTCTGCCCCCACAGCTGCTCTGTGGCCTCTTTTCCCATTCTGCTCTCAAACAGCTTTATTCCTGCCGAGACCAGATTTCAAGACTACTGCAAGTAACACTGTTATACATCAACACTAAGGCTCCGTAATGCCAAGAACTGTCCTAACCCAATTTTGGTGTGAGGTGCAGAGGCATGCCTTATGTCTCAGCTCGGTTACAAAGCCATAAATCCCTACCTGGAGGATCTTGTCGCCAGGCTGGAGCAGGCTGGATGCTGGTCCATCAGGCTGAACCCTAGTAACAAAGATACCCTATAAGTCAGAAGTAACAGAGGTTAGGATGCTATTACAAGAACTAGTTCCCAAAATACAGGTGCTTCCCTAACTGCTGGGCTGGGGCTCAGTGCACTCTGGCAATGCTCTCAACACCAAACCCCTTTTTTAATCTGCAGGGAACCAAATAGAGGCAGCAGCTTGTAGCAGCACGCATCGCCTCGGCCTGCTAGCTCCTGGCACCACAGAACCCGGGCTCATCTGAAACAGAGATCCCACCTCACCAGATAACGTGCAATTGAGTTTCTGGAAACAGACAGGAGTAACAGGATTAAGCAGGAGTTCATTAAGGCAGAGCAATGGTCTCCAGAATCCTCTCTGGATCCACTGTCTGCAGAGTGACTGACTTTGAAAGGGGATAAGTTATGAAATAATGAATATTTTTAGATTTGTTTTTAGGATGCCTATAAAACATGTTGCTAAGCCTCCACATGAGGGATGGAGCTCCGGAGCGATGATGGGACTTGAAATATATCCCACAGAGCTCATGAGCTGCACCCACAGCCTCACCTCTCCCCTGCCCTCACCCAGCACTGCAGGGAGCACCTGGCACGGTCCTGGAGCTGAGCACGGGCTGCACTTCACTGCACACTGCTCTCAGAGGCACCAGGGCACATGGCAGTGCTGTGTGTGTGGCTCAGAGCACCACAGCTGGTGAGGGCAGCAACTGGGAAGCAATGCTTCAGTGTAATTGAGAAAGTCTCAACACTTAAAACTGTCACTCCCCTGCACACAATGCTGCATTTTTGTCCTTAGCAGTATTCTGTCTGCAGCTGTTGCTGTGCTGCACGTGTAACCCATGCAGGCACATTCTCAGTGGGACACAGGTTCTCCTTTAACCGTTCCAGACAAGTGACAGACAAGGGAAGCACAGTAACTAACATACATCAAACTGAAAGAGGACATGATGTTATAAGCTGCAGCCAACAGGAAGGGTCTGAAGGGCCATGGTTAAGTCAGATGTGCATAAAGGTGAACAATCCTTGGAGTTCAGAATAATGGTTAGCAGTGAGAAACTTAAAAGAAATTATGTTTGTGAGACTGATGTCTCCAAGAGCATTTTACATTTTCGTAGTGGGATCTCTTGTTATTCAGAGTGAGGGGGAACGATTTTAATGTGCAGATCTCAAATTTATGAAGCAAGATGAAGACCTGTTTTTAATTCTGTTTTTTTTTGCCAGACACTCTCAGTACTCATGTAAGTCATGGCTGCCTCCTGGGGAGGAAAATCCAGTGTTACCAAATAAGAGAAACTGTAAGAACGTGTTTATCCTGGGGGTACACACAGCCCTCCCTTTCCAGCAAACTCTGCTGGTTTTTATTGCACAGAACAGATGAACTCAGGTCTCCAGGTTTGTAAACCTACGTAGCTGACCATCACCAGGCACTGTTCTTTTGCCAGTCACCCTTTCACTGACCACACAGCTCTGTCATCCTCTCAAACACATCATTCCCAGAACGAATGCTGGGTGTTCCTGGCCATCATGCACCACAGTGCCCAAGCCTTTCATTGGCATTACAAAGCAGGAGATTGATTGCTGTGGTGTTCCTAAGCCACTGCTCATCTCCAGTCCACTCTGTGGGCCAGGACTACTTTGATGCCCCTGCTACAGACTGCTGCTTCAGTTACCTGCTGATGCCACTGCTGCTTCAGCAGTCCCTGCAGTGAAGATGCTCAGTGACAAATTAATCAGGGCCTATACTGACTCTTAAAGGGAGAAAGTGAGAGAGATGATTCTCTCCAGCAGTCTGAAAATGTATCATCTGTGTGAAGCATAAACCGGACAGCCGTGTGACCTCTGTTCTGTGTCTCCTGTCTTCATTAAGCAAACAAACAAAAAGCAAACAAACACTTCTCCCCCAACAGAGCAGTGCTGAGCACGGAGAACTTTATCACAACAGAAGTTCCTAACACTGTCATTCGTTGTATCTATGGCCCCCAGAAGTAAAGCATTCACCAGTGAGAAACGCAGGACGTACCTTATCGGAAGGTTTGAACGGATTGCCTTGTCCACTTATTCCACCACTGATACTGAAACCAAGGCCAGGGTTCTTCTCTATCCTCACACAAAACTAGGTGAAAAAGATAGAGCGAGGTAAGTCAGTGGCAGCACCAAAGCCTGTCCAAACAGTGGCATCTTCTCACGCAGTCAAGCTCACATCAGCAAATTGAGTTCACCCTCTCAAAAGCTGCATTGCACAACACAGTAAAAGCCATTAAAATATTGTTTTGAAATGAAAGATTTTCATGGTTTTAGCATGCTACGGTGACAGTGCAGTGCTCACAGAGCTGTGCCTATTTCTGCATCCCATTTCCCTCTCACTGGAACCTCAGGTAGTTGTGTCAGTAAGAGCAGGATCTGTCCCTGCACAGTCCCCGTTGTGCACTTCCCCTGCTCCAGGTGTCACAGCTCGGGGTGCTGTGCAGCACACACCAAGCCACGAGCAATGGGAAGCTCAGAGGTCTTCCACCTCCTGCCAGGATCAGCTCTGAGCACCAATGGTTTTCAAGGGCCCTCTTCCAACAAACAGTGCTGAGCCTTATCTGCCAGGATGGATCTCAATGGCACTGGCTAATGTAGTGTAAAACAAAAATGCCATCTGTACAGATTAATGACCACTCGTAGAGGCAGAGCACAAGGAATGGCTTCTGAATCTCAGTGCTCTGCCCAGGGACATCCATCAGGCAGCTGCTGGCATGGACTGCCAAACACTTTGCACAGGAGAAAGTTTTGGTATTGCTTCTGAGCCTTACTCCTCACATCAGGGCCCTCCAGCAGTCACTGCCATCAGTAAGGCCAAATACAGCGGGGATGGGACCACGCAGGGAAGCTCGGCAGCACCCACCAGGTGAGGGCGGGGTGCAGGATCTGCCCAACACACTGCACTGTGAGCACTGAGTCAGGGCTCAGTGGGATGCATTCAGCGTGGCCGTGATGTCAGCTCCGCTCAGGAGCCACAGTGCCAGCATTCCTTGGTCGAGCCAAGAAAACCGAGTGCCATACCCCAGTGCTGGGCAGCACAGCCGCCTGCCCGGCTCCCTGCTCTGCGTGGCACATGGCAGTGCTGCCCCAGGCTCCCTCGTACTGCTGTGTGCAAGAGGGGGGAGAAAGGAACCCCTTTCGCGGCATTACTCGATGCAGACACTCCCACCTGCTCCTGGTAGGCGTCCGTACTCCTCTGCCCCTTGGTCTGGATGAGGCATCGCCCCGTCTGCGGCGCTCGGGAGCTCTGCGAGGAGGGGATCTGGATGGGCAGCGGGGGCTGGTACTGCTGGATGGTCACCTTGTTCATGTTCCCCTCGTACTGCTGCTCCCGGCTGCGGTGCTGCAGGCTTTGTGACCCCATCAAGGTCTGGATGTGGCTACCTGCCTGTGGGTAACGCAACCTGTTAGGCCAGAAAGTCAGGCAGCTGAAAAGAAGCAATTATTGCAACTTACAGAGTCAAGTACGAGCAGACCTCTTAAACCCCACCAGAGGTTCCATGGTTAGGAACAGCTGTGATTAAAAGCAGCAAGGATACACTCGTTTAGTGACCCAGAGACGTTCAGGGGAAATCAGCCAGATGCAGTACGTTTCACAAACAGAAAGGCATTTTCTCCTCATGCCACGTGCTTCAGCTCAGAGTGTATTAAAGCTGAACTGGAGTGGTTCATGCATCACAGCAAACTCAAAGACATTGAGAAGCATCCTCCATGGCTCCACCGCGCTGTGCCCACTGGGGACTGCTGTGCAGGTCCTGTGCTTCGTGTGCCTGGCACATCGCTCAAGTATCCAAAAAGAGAGGAATCTCGTAAATCCCACTGCTTGACTCAGGTATGATCCAGCACATCCACCACAGCACCCACGTCAGACACAACGTCTGCCTCAAAGGACAGCACCTATTTCAAATACAAACAGTGCTGTGCTTCTTCACTGAGAATCTCTGGATCTTCAAGTCAGCCCAAAAGAGCTACGGACGGAGCAGCAGATGATGGAAATGAGGCAGAAGGACCCTCCAGTTTCCCACTTTTGGCCAACAGATACACTCCCAAGTCAGAAAGGAGAAATGAAGACTCAGCCACGTTAGTACATCCTGCTTCTCAGCAGCTGCCTTGCTCCAGTTCCTCAAACTCTCCTTGCACAGCTGCTGAGCTCCTGACAGCTCACACAGGGCTCCAAGAGTTCTCGTGGCCTCAGCTTTTGTGTGCTCTGCCAGCACCCACAGCTGCTGCAGAAACCAACCAGCCCGGTCCTGCTCCTGACCCCGGCACGGTGGACTTGATGGCCCAACTGCATCTTCCATCTTCATTCTCACTCTTCAGCCACTCTTTTCCATCAGCAGTGACCCCAGGCTGCCTTCAGGTGCTCCTCCCCCACACCTCTGCACCTTTCTCCTTGTGGAAAAGCAGGTAGCTCAGAATGAAGCTGCCTGCTGCCTCGTTGACATGACACAGAAGGGTAAGCATTGCAGTCCTCTAGTAAAGCAGCAGGTTCCTTGATTTAAAGGTTAATACATCCAACTTATCCATATGAGAAATATCCCATAGATGATGAGCTATCACTTAAATGATAACACTTGGATTAAAACAAAGTTGGAGTTCAGTCCACAGTGTGAGCAGCGGTCAGCAGCTGACCCCCACATCCCACACAGTTACGTAGTGATGCCCGTGTAGTATTCCCCCCCAAAGAACAGAAGTGCCACCACTTCTACCTCAAAGCACGGCTGATTTCAGAACGTGCACTGTGATGGCCACAGACATTCTCCACCAGCCTGAGTTCAGGGTCTGTGCACAGCACGTGCTCTCCCCCTCAGAAGAACACACCCAGTTCTCTCCCAGTGATTTCCAAGGGCAGCTCTGCCCTGGACTGACCGCTCTGCACGAGCCCTTTCTCACTGTGACTGCAGGAACTGTGCACCTGGAAAACCACAACAGATACTACAACTTCTATTTACATCGTGCCATTGTTCCTTACAGTGCACTTCCTTTCTATAGGAGATTTCCAGAAGCCAGGGCCCTGCAGGTGACTTTCATTGGAAAAGAGATTAGCACTGTCACAGCAACACACTGCAGAGCACCTCCTGAGGACAGGTAAACAGTATTCAGAATTCATTTCTCAGTGCTGTTAACAGACTCTGTTTGAGGAGATGATATCGCCGCTCCGCGTGCACTCACGCTGTGGCTGTTGCTGGAGGTGGGGAAGCTGAAAACAAACCCTGTTCTCAGAAATGGACGTTATTTGTTCTGCAGAAGAAATGTCCCCATCATGCCCACTGCTCCCTGACTTAATTGCTATTCCATCCTTCGCTCAGCACCCACTCTGAGCAGCAATCACCTTTAGCTCAGTGCCCGATGCTTACAGCATAACCAAAGCAGCCCACCATGGCTGCACAAGGGCTGCTCCCCGGGATGAAGCAGATTTCAGCAGTTATACAGTATTTGTATTCACTGCATCAGAGCAGCGACACACTCCAATATTCAGAACGAACCAGAACCTGTGGTTTCTGACCACAGTAACACTGACAATGCAAGACATAGCGTGGTACCCAGTTGTGTGAGTGGATACGTGCAGGTTCTGTCCCAAAACGTTTGTGAAGATGAGGATAAAAGATAACCAAGGATACAAAGCACCTTTTGAAAGGGGTGCTGCTGTCCTGGAGAAACAGATGCGAAGCCAGCTGGGGAGTACTTCTCATCAGTGCTGACAGTTAATTACACTGCAGAAGTTACCAGTGGGCACATCATGACTCTTAAGTCTTCAGCCAGGAGCAGGACCTACCTCCTCTCAGACAGCAATTGCTGTGACTACTGCCGAGCAGAGCTCTGCTCCCCTTGCCAAGCTGACGGTGGCTCAGGGTGTCCCGGCAATGGCAGCCCACGAGCTGCTCTCCACCTCAGCACGTTTCCTTTTGGTCACGGACCGATGGATGTGATTGAAATGAGGAATTGGAGTGAAGGATTTGGAGGACAGGAGGGGGTTTCGGCTGCCCACCACGTGCAGGAATACATCTACAGATCCACTGTGCCCAGTTCTCACACTGAGATGTGCTACAGCGTTGGAATAAATACAAAGATGTGTAGCAGCATCCAAACACAGCCCTTCATTCCTAGCGAATGCAGCTTAAAACTCTGAGACCAAACCAGAGGACCTTCAGGGGTCCAACATAAGCAGCTCAATGATTCTGTAAGTCCATAAAAACTGCCTCCTCCCCCCCCTTTCTCCCCACGGCCCCTCCTCCTGCCCCGGCCGCGCCGCTCACCTTCTTGGTGACGGTGTCGGGGGGCACGTCCCGCCGTCCCAGCGGGTAGGGGTTCCACTGGCCGCTGCCCGGCCCCTCGTCCTGCCCGTTGTCCAGGATGCTGCTCTGCTGCGACGGGGTCTGTTCACAAACGGTAGGGCAGCCTTTAGTCACTGGCAACAACTCCGCGCCAACCTTATTTCAGCAATCAACACTACTGCTAAGATGGAAATCTCTTAATTATCTACGGCATTTGGTTAACGCGCGGTCATATGCCAGCGGGACTCTGCAACTTAGAGATCTCGACAAATACACAGGAGAAATAACGAGCACAACGAATGATGAGAGAAAAGAGAAAACCCGTTTACCCTCCATCCTTGTTTTCAGAAAAACAAATCTTGGCACAGTCACATACTTAAATTTGCGTTAATGGTTTGAATGAAAGCTTCCCTGCTGGCTACCCGAACCATCCCACGGAGTGCTGAGCAGGGCTGGAAGATGCCCTCGCCCTGGCTCGGGTGGACATTTCCACTGTGAGCCCCGTGGGATGCTCAGCCCTCCCTGTTCTGTTTTCATGAAGCCAGGCACCGTACACACGGCATGAACCAGGAAGGAAACGCTTTCCTGAATGCGGACATAACACACACATCGTTTCCTAAATGAGCCTGGCCCCTGCTCCTTCCTGCCTCCTCCAGCCTTTCCCCTGTCGCTGTGTTATTTTCCACAGCTGAAGTGACGCTGCCGTGGGTACGTGGCTCTGTGCCGGAGCGCTGCCCTGCCCCGCTGCACCGAGCACACAGTGCTCCTGCAGGAAGCTCCTTCAGCTTCGGTTGATGTAACGGCTTCCCTCCACCATCTGAGCAATTCCTTCTTCAATTTAGGTTTGAAACAGTTGCAGAACACTTCTCCAGATGACTGAAGAGGGCATGGGAGCACGGCTTTGAACGATGAGAGCCGATAACTGGTCAGTTAAGAACATTTCTTCTATGGTGCAGGCTGAGCAGGCCTTTAAGAATAAAAAAGCCTTTAAAAATTGCACTCTTCAGAGGTCTGCAATCCGTAATTATTGCAAATCCGAGGAAACTGCCACCATGCCCTCGTTGTTCAAGAAGTCTTCCAGAAGAACTGGGACTGCTGTGATCTTCCTCACATGAAACCGACAGCCGGAGCTCCTCCGTGCAGATGTGGGTGCTGCTGCGGGGTCAGCTGCTCTTCTGCCTCGCACAGCCCTGAGCCCCCCCAGGGGCAGCAAGCATTCTGAAATGAACGTGCTCCATGCAGAATGCCACACGGAGCAGGAAGGGTCCCCATGGGTCGGTGCAGATGCCGACCGTTCTCAGCTCAGCTCTCATCACCGCAGCCAACGCTGCGCCGTTCCCATGAGCACCCAACTGATGGGCGGCCCTGAGATCATGCCCAATGAGGGCAGAACGCAGAGGATGCCTTCTGAATAGAAGAAAAAAGGAAGATTCTGTGACAAAAGTTCTTCTTTTCATTTTCTGCTGTCTTCTCCGTGCCATATTTCATTTACAGAGCTTGGATGGACTGCAAACCAGTAAAAATCGGTTGTCTGCCACGCCTGAGTGAAAGCTGGGCTCAGCAGTTACACCTCATACGTGGGGCAGGCTGAGTGTAATGAACCGCATCAGAATACTTAATAGCTAAACACGTTTTCCTGATCCTCCAATGGACAAGCAGACCCCACTCGTTACAATCCTGAATCCAGCCACAGCACAGAGGGAGCAGGAGAAGAGAGGATGGAGCTGCCGTGGCCTGGATTCACTGAGAAGTGCAAAATGCTTTACAACACGTGAAGGAACAAAATCAAACAATAATAACATTCTTTTTCCAAAAACAGTCTTACCCCCTTCCCAAATGTACAGTAAAGAACACACCCCTCATGCTCTTCAGCATCACACGTCACATGGCTATGTAGCAATGAAATGCCGGTGAGATATAAAGCAGAATAATTCACACGAGGCCATGCCCCAAACGCACCACCCCAACCAGTTCCTCACATATCCAGGTTCTCAATCCCGTATCCATTTATACCCCAAATCTGTGGAAGCGATGTTATAATGTGTGTACAAAACCACTCCCGCTGTCCGGAGCTCCTGTCGGATGATGGGTGTCTGCGAGGGACTGCTGACAAGAGGTACCACACCCAACAGACAGACAGACTCTTGGACAGAAAAACAGCACGAGCAACAGCGGACAGCCGGCCGCGTCCCAGCACACACAGCCACACCGAGACCTGAGCTGGACAACGAGGAGGCACGCGCTCACAGCGGGGCTCAAACCCAGGGCAGCGTGGTGGGAGGTGCGGATGGAGGCGGCATGGAAAGTTTGAGCGGGGGACCCGACAGCGATCCCCGCGTGCGGTGTGCGTGCTGGTGAGCTAGTGCAGCTTTGCCTGGGAGCCTCGCCGTGTGGCCAGCACAGCCTGCTCACGCTGCTGCCCCTGGTTCTCTGGCACGCAGGGCTGGATGCGAGCCCTACCCCGGCGGCACAGCCCTCCCTGGCACTGCACCAGCTGGCCGCGGCCACGCGGCAGCCCGGCAATTAGCGGAGCAGATGACGGCGTTCCAGTGCCTGGCTCTGCGCTCTGCTACTGTTTAATTACTCGCAGAGATGCAGCTCCTTTGCAGCACCAGCTACTGCTGCGACGTGGCAAGGCACGCAGCGGGGCTCAGCACCTCCCCGGTGCCCGGAGCTGGGTCAGCAGTGGCCTTCACTGTTCTCCTCAGCCAACATCTGCGTGCAGAGCTGTGTATGTATGCACTTATCAACAGCACATCATTAAGAGCTGCAAAATACTTAGCAAAAGTATGAAAAGTACTGCTTCTAAGGGCACTGCTCAAAACAAAAGTTGAACGTTACGTTAGGTGTGCTACGCACTTACTCATGGCACGTATCAGCTATAACAGAGCACCCCAATTAATCCTCAAGTGTTACAAATCCTGTCCCTGGGAGCCTATGCACGTCAAACATCTTCACATTAACGTTTTAAAGTCACAAAACAAAGCACGTTCTTCATTTCTATGCACACATCAAATCGTTTAGAAAACAATGATCGCATCGTCTAACACGAGAGCAGAAAGCAGTAATGACAGCCATGTGAGCTCCTTCATCCAAAAAGCAAGATCACTGAGCAGGAAATCGGCGCTACCATCATCTTTGCTTTTTGGATTGCGTACAGTATAAGCATGAACAATAGGCAAAAGCTAAACCAGGAGAAAGCAAGGATTATTATCAATTTATTTGGTAATGCTGGTATATGCTGGCTATCCCATACTTACTTTCGGTAGAGGTAGCTCTTGAAGCATTTGGTTTTCAAATTTAGATTTAGTCTGCAAGTTTAAAGTCATGCTTCTGCCGGCATGCATTGCTGAAAACCCTCCAGAGTGCAGCATGCCAAGGCTAACTGTGTTGTGTTTGTAAGCAGCGGTCTGAGTAGAGGAAACAACCACGTGACAGGATATGAACACACATGCTCCTTCAATTAAGTATCACACATATATGGTTAATTTCACAAAGTTTTAGTTTAAGCAAACAAACAGTACCGAGAAGTAAATAGCTTTTTGATGCATGCACTGGGTCACACGGAAGCAAATACATTGCTAGTTATACATAAAATGGATACCATATAAGACTTCAACGCTGACAGCAGATGAAATATGTTCTTATCTATACTCTGAGAATTGCGGTATATAACACGGAGCGAGTCCTTACTTAGAAAAATACGGCCAAATTTTGGTACGGCTGCAGCACCGCAGCTGGGACAGAAAACACAGCTGGCATAACGGAGCCCCACGGCTGGGAACTCCACGGGATGAGCCTGCAGGCAGCATCCCCCAGGCAGCCCAGCCCAGCTGCTGGGAGCTGCAGACAGCGGGAGGCCAGCTCTGCCTCTGCAGCAATGCTGGGAGCGGGGTGTGGCTGCGGGACATCGCTGCCACGAGCTTTCTGCCAATTAGAGCACTTCTTAAGCACAAACCCATCGTAAGCTCCTTGTAAAGATGTTTCTAAAACATCTGGGAAGCGCTTATTGCCAGCAGAACCTTCCCTGCCTGGCTGCTGTACTGTGCCTGGGGGTAGGTGCTTTCCAACCTGTTTCACACAGCACAGGGAACCAAGCTGAAGGAAGGAAACAGCTTCAGCCCCTGAGCCGGTTCGGAAAGCTTACCCACCTGACCCTCAGCAGCATCTCAGTATGTGTCACATCTGAGCCATTGGAAGGGATAATAAATATATCCACGCCAAACTCGTGGATGCCTAGCATGGGATATGCAGACAGACACATTCTGCGACTAACTTGTGCATCGGACCACAGCAGCTTTTCACGTTCGTTTCAGGTTATGAAGTAAACCCAAATTCATAAAGTAGGCCGTTAGATAGTCAACATCGTTATAGAGATCATGCACTGTCCTAATTGCGTCATGTTTTGGATAAACAGGCAAAACTTCCTATTGCTAAGAGGAGCAACGACCATATTCCACATTAAAGCAGTGGCAGCGTATTTCCAGTAATGCTTTTCAACGCTACGAGAGCTTTAAGATGCCTCAGCTAACGGCAATCTGAAAACGGGAATGACCATTATCGCCATTCTCTGATCTTTTTGTTGACGACTCTTTTCCCCCGTTTGGTTGCACTGCACGTACGGATCCAGCCTCTGTCAGCACTCTGGAATCATTACCGGGCCGCGGCCCTCGGCATCGCACCCACCCCGCTGCTGAGGAGGGGACGCGTGCCTCTGGGGCCGGCAGCAGGGGGACCTGCCCGCCCCGCTGCCCTGCGCTCGCCGCCACGCAACGCGGGAACCATTACTGGGAGTTCTGGCGGGTACCGCCGCACGTGCAAGTAGTTTGAAATACCAAAACACACGACTAAAGGCATTAATTGCAGAGAAGTGCCAAACATACCCTGTCTAACCTTCTAGCTTCTATATGTCTAAGTAGCTGTTGTCTCCAGTCAGCAGGCATTTTAGCACAGCTCTCATTTCCCTTCACAGGGGTAGGCCTTGTCTTTATATCACTGTTATCGGAAGGCTTGTCGCCATAGTTACCCAAGTTATAGTCTGATGGTATCTTTTCCAGCAGAGCCGCCATGGTAGGCCTCGCTGAAACCGGCCTGGTTTGAGAGGTACCGTAACTCTCTGTACTGTAGCTTCTTGCGGACAGGGGCCTCCTTTGGGTAAGGTTTTTAACGGGAAAGCTGCCAGTCTGGGCTTTCACTTCTTGGTAGGAAGGATGCTCGTCTTCGTACCTGCCGTTCCTCTTGAGGAACTGGGACTCAGAGATGGAGATGCTGCCCTGGCGCTCCACAGCCCCGCGGTACGGAGGCCGGCCATACCTGTCTGCAGGAGGCAGCTCGTGGGGCTCGCTCACCCTCCGAAACATGGACATCTCGGTGGAGCTGGCCAGCGAGTCCGCCCTCCTCAAGAAGCCCGGCCTGGAGCCCTGGCTCGTGAAGGGCGTGCTGACGGCATCCTCATTCACCGACGGCTGGGAGAAGGAGAACATGTGCTCCACGGGCGGGTAGCCGCGGTACCCCCTGGGGCTGACCAGCTCCTGGGGCAGGTTTTTACTCTGCGGGGGAATGTACTCGGGGTTGAGCTGGAAAGGCGGCGGTAACCTCTTCTCGGCCGTGACCTCCACTGCGCCCTGCGGGTTGAAGCTTTGGTCAAACTGGTAGACCTTCTTCGTCACGGACGACTTCTGCTGCGGCTGCACCTTGACGCTGCCGTAGGTCAGCAGCTCGTCGTCCAGCATGGGGACCGACTGGCTGCGGGACATGCTCAGCATGCCGTGCTCCGGGCCCAGCAGCTTGTCCACCCTCTCGTGGGCTCCTACGGTATCGTTACCAGATGCATAGTTTTCTAAAGGTATATTATAAACTTTGTATGTACCGATGTCTATCTCGTCGATACTTTGTGATTTCTTAAATTTGTTAGTTTTTAAATCCCTCATCATCGGAGAAAGCCTTTCTGTACTCTTGCTGATGGAAATAACGCTTTTAGAAGGATCTGGGCGACAGTGGATATGTGAAAAGACATTTGTGAGGCTTCTGTTAGCATTTGAATCGTGATATTCCCATGCTATTCCGGGAGCAAAAGTGCTAGTGATCTCAGGAGACTCTTTGACATGATCTTTCCGCTCAGGCAAAGGGCTGGTGGTGGGAGTGTTTTCCAGTTTGGAAGGAAAAGCTGTCCTGTCTTCAAAAGGACTAGGGGTTCTGGTCCAATTTTGCCAAGGATTGGGAGGAGGCACTTCAGATTCGTGTGCGTTTCTGAGCGTCGGCTGCTCCAGCTCCAGAGGGATGCCAACTATCCTGTCCTGCCTAATCAACGGCCTGCGCCCGTGCGCAGATGTGCTTCTGGATTTGGTGCTCAGCAGAGGGTTAGCGCCGGCGTTCTCCACCGCGCTCTCCTCCGCCACGAAGCCGGTGTTGTCGTAGTGCGAGCTGTCATTCCAGCTGTCGGTGAAGGTGTCGCTCAGAGGACGCCTGTCGGTGCGCGGAGGCACGTTCCCTGCCGGAGCAGATTCCCGCTGGCTCAGTAATGGCTTTGTTTCGAGGGGCTGTGGAAACGACTGCACCAGCCTGCTGAAATAAAACAGAAGCAAAGCAAGGTAAAATTGCCCTCCTTTAGAGCACAGAAGCAGTCAGCAGAAAGACGGGCTTATAATGTGATTTAATGTTCCCCCCATCTGTACTCGGGCTTTGGGACCGTGTCACGAGATGTGCACCTTATGTCGCTGATCTGGCACGTGCCTGCAGCAGCGTGTTGCACCGGAGCACAGATGCCGGAGGTATGTACACTGAGAAAACAAGAAGCAAGACAAGAGTCCTGGATGGCTCAGCGCCAAGCTCGCACGTAAATCCAGCGGAACATATTTCCCTCCTTTAAAAATAACCTTCTGTGAGTTCAGGGGAAATGTTTTACACTTGCAACTCTTTTTGTAAAACAAAACTACCAGAAGGAGCTTATGCATCTTCTCACCACCAAGATGCCACGCATCTCTGGTAAGCAGATTCCCTGTGTAATGTGAAGGGCCTGTGGACCTCCTAAGATGGAGCTACATTTGGGCGCCAGTGGCAGGAACAGAGCAGAGTGCTCCTTGTAGGGAACAAGAGCACTTTCCAGTTGCTGTTGGACACTGTGGATTATAACTTCCAGTGAATCATACTGCAATTGGAGTTCCAGGGCAGAGTGAGGCTCAGGACAGCATGAATGAGAGACGCACACACTCTGCTAACAACACTGAACTACAGCCAGCTGCAGCTTAGGACACAGCAGAACAATTACAGCTCAATTATTAGGTGCTTTTAGGGCACGGCTATTGTACGTGGTTGGAAAAACAGCTGCAGAATTGTTGGCGTTTCTAGAGCAGGAGTGAATGGCCAACTCTGCAGCCCGGGCTGCACATTGCCACGTACACCCCAGGAAAATTGGGGTAAAATGGCACTGATTCGATCTGAACATGTTAACAGCTAGCACACGATCACTTCGTATGCGTGTGACAAGGTAAGGCAAAAGGCAATCAGAAGCTGTGTTAAGAAAGAGGCTCACACCTGTTCCCCCACAAAGAGTTATTCACTGCTTCTTTAGCCGTTGTCTGCAAGGACCCCATTTTAACATGCGCGTTGGAGGACCCTGAGGAAGCCTGGGAAGGGGAATAGTCTGAGTAAGTGCCTGAGGAAACGCTGTTATTCAGACAATGGATCTTATCTGCTTCAGACTCATCTGTCGACTCTGAAACAAAACACAGCAAACGTTTTCAGGAGGTGGTGTTTGGAAACTGAACTCCAAAAAAATACATTTTCAAAGGCATACTACAATTATGCATATGTTTGTGTACGTAATTACATACATAACACATTTTACAATCAGTGAAGTGCAGAATATGTTAGGTTTATCTATGCAGATTACGTATGCTCCCACCTAAAAGGCTGTAAGTCAAGTTAGTACCTTTCTTGTCTTTACCCAGAAGAACAAGTTTGGGTGGGTACAACGGAGTCTCTGGCAGGGAAGGACGAAGTTCCCCTATCCTCATCTCACTGGCAGGATGTCCAAAGGCATCCTGAGGAATATAATAACGTAGAGTAAACATAGGAAACAGCATCAATAAACATTTCAAAGCCTTCTTTCCATGAATGTGACGACACACCGACACCCCACCAGACAGAAACCATCCAACCACAGTGATTTCTCAGCTGAGAATTCTAACCAGCCCTACAGAAATGCTTCTGAAATTATGGGGTGATGCATTCATTTCTGAAAATGTGGACAGAACAGATGGAATTTGTAAGATACACCAGGGCCGTGTAAGCATTTTTGATGAAGTCACAAAAATGCAGCTGCCAGTAGAAGTAAATAAAAGAGTAATATAAATATCTACTTTTACTTCAGGAGTAAAAGTCTTCCTCATTCATTTGTGGCACTGCTCCTTCCATAGATTCAGGTCTTGCTATCGCTACACTTAATTAAATTAAATAATTCGGGCTTCAAAAACTTCTCCTTGAGAGCTCAGCAGCTCTTGACTTTCTAAGATTTCCCTGCACAGTCGGCAGTTCCAGAAGGCAATAGGATAGATACGGAAACTGAAGTAAGTTAAAAAGTGGAAAGAAAATGAGACGTGGCCTTAGTAAGGGTTATTTTAAATGAATGCTTTTAAATTAGGCTCATGGCACAGACAGAAGCAGGAAATTAAGATGAAAATAAGCAATTTGGGGCATTTCTTATGCCACCACTGGGAAAAGGTTCAGGAATAAGAAAGGTGCCAAACCCAAAGATAGGTGACTTGGAGGGACAGGGTAGGAGATGAGGCTGAGTGGAGGGATGACAGAGGTAACCCCATGCCGAGGAGGAACACGAACAACATGGGAAACCCACGCTGGGCATTAGTGTGTGGGACTGGGGAAACATCATGGGGAGAAAAGTGATGGAGATGGGTATAGCAAGAGTGTGCCAACTAACACCAGTGAAGATCCTTGAGAGAAGGGGTAAGAGAAACATGCATCCTCTTGGAAGCAGGAGGGTAAGATGTGATTCTGTAGGGTACGGGAGCTGGGGAAGGAAAATATCTACGCAGAATGAACAATTTTTAGAGAGCTACAAGGAGATAACAAAAAATTAGTAAAAAAAAACAAGTAAGGAAATGGTTAGAAGAAACGTATCTGGGAGGGAGCTTTCATTCATGGAGACACAATGGGGATCCCTGTATCCAGACCTCAGCCATTAAAGGTACTCCAGTGATTATGGGTTTACAATTAGAGAGGAGTCAATAAAGGAGGGAGATGTAACATTTAGAGAATGCAATTAGATGTTAAAAACAGGTATGTTAATCCTTCCACCTCTGGTACTACTGGAGATAGCACCAAACCAACACAGACAAGAGCAGGCATCCTCACAACCCAATCACTTTACCCCATCAGTGCTAACAGTTATGCAAATACAGCTGATTATGTGCTGTGATACTGCAGGATTTTACTACCCTGATACACAGAGCTCCCCTGTGGTGTATGTAATTTCCCACGTAACAGTTCCAATGTACATACAACTTAAAGCTAGCAACAGTGCCAGGGCATTTCTCCAGTGCAGAACAACCATTTCTACTGCAGTGTCACAAACTTATCATGCAAAAGGACTTTTGAAAAGTAACAAAGTGCACACATTCAGGGAGTGAAATTTTCCGCTTTTGAAGCATGGTGCATGCTTCAAACTTATTTCTTGTTGTACCTCTGAGCTTTTTGTATGCTCTTCTTTCTCCTTCCTGTCCAGAGTCGATTTATGAGTGTTGTCTGTATCAGACAGGCGACTCTGATGGAATTCTTGCACCTAGAATCCCAATATTGTGCCGTGAAACTCTCAGAAGTTAAAAGCTCAAAATAAAACGAGTTGCTGTAAGGCAGGAAGAACCAGCAGTTCTGTTTCTGACATAACGATGAACACAGTTTTTATTTTCGGTGTCTGAGTTTATGCAGTTTTCTATGCCATATTCTTCCTTTCTTTTCTACCATTTTAGCCTGCACCCTAAGCTGCTCCAACCAAAATCAGTACACTTCGGAAAGAATCAGCCTGGCATTTGTGAACATGCCATGAAAGATGTAAAAAACCCCAATCATATCCCAATTAATACCACTTTGCTTATAAGGTCCAAGGACAGAAAGGGCACTAATGGAAAATAAAAAGTATTATTAGATAGATCACTTGTGAGGACAAAGGAAGGAGAGAAATATAATTGCGTTTTGTGAGAACTTATTCCTCAGGACTAAACACAGAAGGACAGATGCAGAGGATAGAAAATACGGGGAGCTCTTTTCCAAGAGGAAGGGCATGGCAGAAAGTGGCAAAATAATCGGGAAAGAGAGATATTAACAACTGCTCATGCTGACAACATAAAAACATCAAATTAAAATCTAGAGAGCTGTGATTTTCAAAACGACCTCATTCTTAGTGTCTGCCTGCAAAGAACAGCAGGGCTCTGAACAGAGCAGAGCCGGGCTCGGTGCAGATGCAGCACACACGAGGCAGAGGCGATGGCACACGGCCATTAGCGATGGATCTGCTCCAGAGGAACAAGAGCAGAGGAACGATCTGCTGAGGGTTGGCAGCACTTCTGGACTGGTGAGGGCTGAAAGATTGCAAATAAAAGAAGCAAATACAAGAAGTAAACAGCTCTAGGCTAAGGTTACTTGGTCCAGATTGTTGTAAGGTTTTGATGAAAGATCACAGATAACACAAACAGAGAGATGTCAGAATACCCTTCAATAGAAGCGAGACTAACTCAGGCACAGGTGTTTTTCTCCTGAGAAGGACAGGCCCAGCAGTGCAGGTGTAGGACAACCCCTCAGCCAGGTCACCCCTCTGCACAGTGGGTGTCAGCTCTGAGCTCCCGTGGCCCTGGTTATGGAGAGCTGCAAAGTCTGGCCAACAAGAGCACAGAATGCAGCCTGCACCAAGCTGTGCGTGAAAGCCTGTCACAGAATTCTGCTGACAGCTGTTACCAGACTCACCAAAATAAAACCCACTCACTAATTCAGAAATGCACAGAGTCCCCAACACATGGGATTATCCCATGGGGACACAGAGCAGAGGGTCTGCTCCCAAATCTGTGCCATACCACTTCCACAACAGCAGCTCCCAGGAGAGCCATCTCAGTGGCCATCAGACCCGAGGGATGTCCATGCAGGGTGTAATGACAAGATTCAGATCCCAATAAGGGACTGAACTGGTGGAAGGAAAACTGACTGTGGAACTGAGATGTGAATATGGGGAATGAAGGAACCCCCAAACACATCCCACCTGGTACTGCAGACAGCACAGCATCAGCCATCTCCAGCAGGCATTCTCATGCAGAAGAGCTCTATAAGAAGACACGAACTTGCTGATTTGGTGACATAGGTATATACAGAGCAGACTGGGACAGAGGGATTTTGGGGGGCACTATGCAGTGAGTTGTAACAGATCCTGAAAAGCAACTGCCATGGGCAGGTAGGGCTGTTTCTGCTCTATGTCTCTGCTTTGCAGCCAGCAGCTGGAGGGATGCACACAATAAGCCACCTTGCTCCGGTGATCATAAGTACAGCATTTAAGCACTGATCAGAACTCCCTATGTCCAAAGATGCCAAAGTCTGCAAGGATCTATTTATTGCGAAAATGTCTTTTTACTTCAGAAGGCTAATTCTGTTCGCTGACATGGTCAGACCTCTGGAAAGAAAAACTGCAGATGCTATCCAGCCAGTGCTTAGTCATGTACTGCAGAGGATGGCAGCCCTAGTGGCATCTTCCTAAGTTATAAATCACGGTCCTACTCTGTTCTGTATGTGGTCTTCAGTGTGAGGACAGAAGGCCCAGTGCTGCCCTGAGTTACAGCACCTCAGTATCTGGCTTGCACACCCTGCGCTCTCCCATCTCAGGAGCAAGCAAGCTCTCAGTCCAGATGGATATGCACCCAACTGCAGACACAGCACTGGGGTTGCTGCCAACTGAGAGTCTCAAGTCTCTTGGAAGAAAGTCTGTGTAGCACCCATCAGGCATAAGCCAGGCCCACAAGACAAGCAACTCAGAACAAACTGAAGGACATTAAGCATCCTATCTGGAGAAAGCTCTCTTGCAAAGCAGTCCTCCAGAACAGAACATCATCACCTTCCTCCTGTGACTGGAAACCAGCAAGGTCATAACCTCAATAAAGATCCTCTGTGCTATGAAGAAGCCATACGGCAAAACTCGATAATGAAGATATTTCTGTCTCCTCGTTAAATATAGGTCATTTTGTTGCAAAGTGCCCGTCAAGGCATGGCCTTGAAGGAGACACAAACTGAGAACCTTCAGGACATATTGCCCTCCCAGTCAAGGGAGACTGACATTGTGCATCTCATGAGGGGAAAACAGCTCCCACAACAGACACATCAGTGAATGAATTGAAGCCAGGCAGCCCAGGGGAAGTAAAAGCGTGCAAAGTCTTTCTGGAAAGGGAAGATGATCTTCTAGAGAGTCTCTAAAATTCTGACCAAGAACAAAACAAGAAGAATACCCTTCTCCCTCCCACCCCCATCCCCCTAAAACAGTGCAGAGCTGGGAAAGTAATGAAGGAAGAGAGAAGTTAAAGGGATCAAGGCCTTGTTTTGATAGAGGCGAGGGGAAGGCCTCAGCAGAGCCAGCACAGCAGCTACAGCAGATTACTCAGAAGAAAACCACCTCTCCTTTTTACTAATAAACCTGCTAGGAATTAACACAAGGAGTGGAATGCAGCACACTGGGTTAGAAAAGAGGGCTTTTTTAAAAAACAGAAACCTGAGAGTTATGCGGAACTCCTTCCAGTGATTTTTTTCCATCCATACATACAAAGAATATTAACTGTATAGATCTTAATTGCCAATTTTTGGTATTCCTCTCTATCGCTCATGAAAGGGGTACACAGTGTCATCCCAACCTTCTTTTTGTCTGCAAGGCACATCTTTCACAATAGTATGGGATAATGAACAGGTTTATTTTAAGTGATGATTAATTAAGAAAATGTTTTCTTATTATTACTGAAGGTGAAGGGTGACGCGGGGGGTGCTGAAATCTAGTTTGTTGTTCATTTCAGATGTTCCCTTTAATTATTTAGAAACAATTTTCTGAAGACACATGTAAATTAATTGCAAGAAAACCCAAGAGAGATCAGAAAAGAAACCAGTTTATCTGGCTTCAAAGGATGAAAACTGAGCACTACACCTGAAATTAAATTACCTTGTTATAAGACACTGTCTTCAGTCTAAATCTATCAGAGCACACCTGTATTTTCAAACTGTATTTTAACTTGAGGCTTGTGATCCTGTCTCCTAATTATCTGCAAAGCAAATGGAGCTTAATTATGTTTTATTAAATATGTTACAACTGAAATCATATCAATGTTATTCACAAAATCATTGACACATTTTCTACTGTTTCCCACACCTCCTTCTTCATCTTTACACAGGAAGACAAAGGAAGGAACATGTACACGACCTTGCTTTCCTGCCATGAGAGTTTCCCAGTCTGTTCCAGTGACAAGAACACTATTTTTCTTTCCTGAAGCTGATGAGATTTTGCTACTGGTCCTCAATAAGTACTAGAGAAACTAAAATCTAGGCAAGGCCTACCATCTCCAATATTGGAGTGAAGGAAGATGAAAAACACATTTACACTGATAGGGTGATTCATAGATTCATAGATACATTAGGTTGGAAAGGACCTACAAGATCATCTAGTCCAACCATAACATGGAAATAGTGGTGGAAATAGTTCATGCTCTCAAACCTGCTGCTTGTGGTAGAAAATAAACTAGGAAACTGCACATTATTTAATTGCATTTCAGGAATTACTGCAAGGTCTTCAACGGGTCAACTATTTTATATAAAATACAAAATACTTATTTTGATACTTATGGGTTAACAGTTAATGTACATTTAGAGAAAAAAAAACAACACAACTATGTTTCTGAAATGTCTGCTAGAATACAGCTTGTAGACCTGTCCAAGCATCTTATAACCTATCAGTAAATGCTGCCAGAGTAAGAAATTTCCCCTATGTATAAGCTGTCCCTACACAAAGCAAGACGAAAGTGTCAGTGAGCAGATGTCCTCCAAGACCAAACTGCAGCTGCTTATATCAGCTTTGCACAACCCTGTGCAGCATTCTGGCATTACCTTTTATTAACTGTATTTGTGTCAGAATAGAAAACTCTTGCTGTGCATTCTGATCCACTTCTGGCCAACATACACAGCTGGACTGAGAGACACTGAAAGTCACTGGGCAGCACCTGATCTATAGCCCTCTGCAGTTAAGAAGTACTACTGTTGACTTCGTTAACCTTTGACGAGGTTTGCTGGCTAAGTGTTAAAAGTAACGGGATTTTAAGGAGCAGAACCTTATGGCAATCATCATCAACAGAGCAAACTGATTTTTCATTTATATATCAATGCAGAGATACATGTAAGTCTGAGGTGAAACTCATGATCAGGTCCATTTTCTCACTGAGTCGGTCATATCATTAACATTTAGGAGAGAGCTGGTATATATAATACAAAAATTCAGATACAGATTCAATTCAGTCTGAAAATCTCAGCAGTATTGCAGAAAGAGCAACTCGGTATAAAACTAGGTTTACTTTGCAGAATTAAACTAGAAACTTAGGCAAGAAGCTCACAGCAGATGCAGCATAGCATTTGAGGGAGTTATGCTAAAACCCCATCTTGAACTCTTGAGAGGAACAACGATCCTTTTACATTACCTCCACTGAAATCTCCTTTGGTGCCATGGGCCACTTGTGCTCATACTTTTCTTTCACAGTTTGTTCAGTGTTGGCGGTTGGTGCTGAGTTCTCAGGCCGTACTCCATGGCTTGTTTTGCCCACCAGATTTTGAACTGATTTTACCATATTCTTTAAATCCTCCGGGTATGGAGTGGGATAACGTTTTAGATTTATTTCAACCTGAACATTCATAAAAAGAATTAAAGCACAAATACAAAATGAAAACAGCATGCAAACTAAAACCATGGTTACAGTACTATGGCTAAGAGCACAGTCCTCACATTTTGCATTGATCTAATTGAGGTAGCCGGTTACATAGAGCTACCCTCATGGACTTTTCGGTTCTTGGACCGGACTTTGCATTCAGCTACACTGTGGCAACCTATAATGGAATTTCAGTGACACAGAATAATGGATGGGCATGCTTCCCTGCAGGCCTATCTTCCACCCTGTGAGAGTATAGTATTTTAATTCTGCACTTGGCTCAAGAGTACTACCATATTAAATCACACCTCTCCAAAATGATACTGATGTAAATGCAGAATTAATTTAGCTGTGTTCAGTGTACAGAATTAATCAGAATTATCTATAATAGCTGAGAACAGCATCTGATCTACAGGAATCTATTCGCTCTTTGAGATGTATAACGTACACACATGCACTCGTTTTGCTCCTATGTATACAGAAATACAGGAAAACAGACTTAAACCACTACAGAAAAGTCAACCTGGGTCACACTGAACAGTACTATGACTGACAGACCTACAGATTTCCTACAACAATCAAGACTTTGAGCTTTTTTATTTCATCACTCCGAAGTAAAGAAATATTGTAGTCATCCATGTCCAGAGCAATCCTAGCTTGAAGACAACTCTACAAAATCTCCAGGTTGAGCAATAGGAGAAGAGGGGCATGACAGCACTGTCAGCAACCTGCTCAGAGGGGACGGGGCGGCAGGTTACCAGGTCAGGAGTGATCCAAGTGGGAAAGAAGACCTATGTGATGCCAGCCTCTCCTTACACCTCCCCATCGTGTTACAGACCTCTTTTGTCTGCTGTACATCACACCCTGCCACAAGGAGAGATGCTGGGGAACCAAACAAAGCCTGACCTCAGCACACTGCCCGTGGCAGAGCCTTCCCAGCCCTACTCTGCCCTTCCCCAGGGTGGCAGCTCCGACCCCAGGCACAGCCCCTGGGACACAGACAGTGCTGGCTGCACCCACAACTCTCTTTGGGCTGAACCTGGGGTAGGAATGCAATGAATTGAATTTCATTCAGCCCAGAAAAATCACAGCTCCCAGAGCAAGCTGTGCATGCCAGGGTAACTGCTCCTGTTTACAAGGCTGTGAGATTTGACATTACTCTGTGTTTGCTGCATGATGAGTAAGTGGAAGCTCTGACCACAGAGCTTTCACCTGATTGCATACGTGAGGTGAGCAAAGGGAGCTTGCTTTTAATAGGTCACCATTTGGCCGCTGGATTTTACACCGCTAACAAGCAGGAAAAGGACAATTTTGGATTCAAATGGTTATGGTCCGTCAATGGGAATATTTTAGAAGCAAAACCATGATCAATTTGAAAATAAAGCTATATGAAATACTAGCATATAATTCTGAGCCACAGTAGAATAAACATTACATATAATAGATTCTGACATGACTTTAACATAAAACGTTAAATGTATGGCTGTGATGTCAGATGTTAATAAAGAATTTCAACAGAAAAAAAGAAATTAAGTCTGTAAAGCATTACTAAGGCTGTGGTTGATTTACGGTTGAAAGAAATCATATTCGGATGTGGCCTAATTAGGCAATCGCTTTTTCGGAAAATCCGAGCCATGATTTAAAGGTAAAAGCTGCAGACAAGCATAGCTAGAACTCCAGGCACAGAGCAAATCCTCTGTAAGAACTCGCCAAAGAGAAATTAACTAAAAGACTGTCATGCAGTAGGCAAGGCAGACAGGGATTTCAGTAAGAGTCTTACACCGCTGGGCGAACTACACCATAAAATACCGACAGCTCTGGTAGGTGATGTGCACTCCAAAGCAGATATTTTCATCCTGAGTTGGAGCTATTGCTACCGAGGAAACTGCCGATGCAACTCTTGCATCGCTACACCAAAATAGAGTGACCCTGCCAAGAGAATTTTCAAACTTCAAAATTCTTTGTGGAAGAATGCATTGAATAATTTAAATCTTCGAATCGATGTTCGACAGCTTGGATGAGAATTCGGCTTTAAATATGACATACAGAAAATGAAAACTACATGTGCTTCTATAAAATGCAAACGCTCGCAGTTACCACACATTGCTAACTTGGGATAACCTTCAAATTCATCCCACGAAGGTCTGGTGAAAATGCAAAACCTGAACAATTAGAACCACCCTGCAACCTGCTGGAACACGTGGAGGGCACACACAAAATCAGTTCACGTGCACACATCTGAACATAGTTAACAGCTCAGCCAAGTGGCTCTTTACTTTCACGGTCACTCACATTTGCAGATGAATTAACCTTCTTGGAGAAGAGTGCAGAAATACCACAAGGATCCAATGGTTTATATCCTGTTCATTGAACTTGAGGCAATCCTTTCATAGCTTGAGCAAAAAGGGTGTTTCCCATGAGACGGGAAAATTTCTGCACACCTACAGCAGGAAATCTTTTCCTGTCAAAGCCTGGGAGGACTTCTCTGGTTTGAATAGCATTATTTCCCCACTTTCAGTTTTTACAGGCTACAGGTAGCTATGGGTATCCAGTATACACACAGAGATAGGAGACAGGAGAGATGCTCTCCTCAGGATGCACCCATGAAGGACGTACCTGATCAGCTCCTAGCTCCTCACTTAGCTTTACATTTAATAATTCTTCCTTAAGCAATGACTAAAGGCATCTCCTCCAAAATTTAATGTTTGGCTCTGATGAAGAGATACCAGGATCATTTCAGAGAGAAGAATATTGGGTTGGAGGTGGGAGGGAAAATAGGTAAGTAAGAACTTCTGAAAATATATTTTAGCATTGGACTCTTCCCCTACAGTGACCCAAAGGGCAAAGGCTGCCTTGGCCTTCAGCTGCCAAGCCAAACATCAGGGCCAGCAGAGCCCTGCAAGCCACAGCTCACCCACATGGCAAAACCCCTCATCCCAGCAGGAAGGACAGGACGGGACAGGCTGTCCTCAGCACACCCCCCAGGCTCAGGACGAGGGCTGTGTGCCCAGAGCTGCTTCTAGGACAGCCCAAGATGTGGCACCGAGCTCAGCGGTGTTTCCATCCCCATTTCCCATACAGCAGATGGCAGCACTCATAAACTCGAGTGCAGCAACAGCATTGAGTGAATGAAGGGTTTCATTTTTCTACAAAAACAGTTTACTTAAAGGAAACATTTGTTTCAGCCATCTGTAGTGTTCTGAAACATATTAAGCCAAAAAGGGCTAAGGGATATAATTCTTACATTACATTTCAGTATCGAAAACAACGCTTGCAAATAACAGGTAATACAATTAAAGTCATCTATGATTTCAGAAACTATCTGTTTCTCTGTTAACACTTTTGCACATTTGGGCAGCCATGTCACTCACAGTAAAAATTACAATAAGTAGTAGTGGAAAAATGTGAAACTCCCAGATACTCTGCTTTCCACACAGTTCATCTAGGGTAAAACGTCGGTTTTATCTATTTATTGTGAGTCAGATTGCTTTTTTAATTCATTTTCTGTTTTGCTAAAGCACCAAAGCAGTAGAGCCAATCATATCCAGTTGCAAGAGTTCAGTAAAAATTCCTAATTAGGAAAAAATTTGAACACAAAATCAATTTTTCCAAGAATATGTAAATGGGATATTAAATATTATTAATAATGGCTCTCATCAACTTTTACCTTGAGAGGAATATGGAATCCCCCATGGGATCTAAATATTTCTAAAGATTTGGGTGGCTGGAGTGTAAATCTAAATCTCCATCGTTCTGCATTCTTTGTGTCTTAGTGATGGAATGGGTGCCCAGCTGGGTACCCAACACTAGGGCCATGGGGCTGGGCTGATTTCTGACACCCCGGTCATGCTGTCTGGACAACAACCTCAAACTCCTGGTGCTGTGCACCTCAGGGAGAACAGGGATGCTCATGAAAGGTGGCCGAGTACCTTCTCCTTACTTAGAACAGAGGAACAGTTCAGTTCAGAACGTATATACTGGACTCTGTCTCTAATATGTGAACACCAGAATAAATAAAAAAAAAACTTACCTTAACTTTCCCTGCATTTTCCTCCTCTTCTTTTTTTTCTTCAAATTCAAAGGCAACAGTCATACGTTGCTGTCTCTGCTCCTCCCATAAAGTAGGGTTGAAACTATCACTGTCTGACTGGAAATCTATAGTTAAATTGTGGACAGCAATGCAACAGAACAAGAGATTAATGCAGTTGGCAGAGGTCTGGAAATCATCTAAAAAAACCCAAAATCTTGTAATGTTGGGTCATTGTCTCAAAACTGCTGAGCGGGCAGTGGAAGTCATAACTAAAAAATAAACATTAAAAATAAATGTGAATGCTCAAATCACAAAGAGAATGGTGGAAAGCAGGAGGGCTTTGGAGCAGAGCTGGAGGAGTGTGGAGGTTCTCCACTGGGATGCAGGGGCTTCAGAGCCAAGCCCTGGTTTCACCAGGCTCACAGCTCTGCTCCCTGTGACCCTACGTATGTGTCCAACTCACTATGTTACCCACTTTTTTGTTTTTACATTTTTTAACAGTACTGGGTATTTTATATGTGGCCCATGATCATTCCTGCTCTGTCAGTGCAGCCCACTCAGGCCGGCATGTTGGACACCCGTGGGACTCAAGGAGGTGTCCCCACCTCTCTCTGAGAGCAATGGACTGAAAATGGGAGCCCTTGGTGCACGACAGCACCTGGGCTGCTCTGTGTGCACTGACAGGTCCAGGGGGCACAGACACTGCTGCTCGGAGCCACGGCTGAGCCCCAACATCCCCACAGCCTGCTGCTGCCCTGGGGGGAACCGCTGACAGGGTTTTACCTTCATCGCTGCGGGGCTGCTGGGGAAACATGTAGTTAGTCAGCACTCTCTGCTTTGTTTCTGGGTGAGCCTCAGTTTGCAGGGGAATGAGAGCCTTGGACTGTGCAGGAAAAGCAAAACAAAGGGCTGGTCACTCCGAGCACATCTGTTAGCCAAGACAGGGTTCTCACAGGTGATAAACAGAAAACTGAAATTCTGAATGGAGAGAGCCCTCTCCATGGGCCAAAGCCAACGCTGCTTGAAGGCACTTCCTCCTCTCCCATTCCTCAGTCTGCCTGTAACTCCCACCAGGATCACCATCAGAACTCTAACACCAGAAACGCTGACTGGGTGCTTAAGATTCCCCAGGATTGCTCCTGGAACTCTGGGAGTGCTCCTGGGGCACCTCTGAGTTTTACCTCAGCTGGTTTTTGTTACTGCTTTGCTGTGATGTCACATCCAGGAGCGACTGTCAGTTCACAGCTTAGAAGGTGATCTAAACCTTATCACTGAAAAGTCAAAATGCTGAGAGAACACTGCTTGTTAGGAAGCATACGTTTGGTGGATGGGTAGGGATGTTTGCTTATGGAAACAAGAGGTAGAATCCTAATTTAGCACTTGGAGATGTCATTCATCTGTGTGCACTAGTGCTGCCCATCAGTGCTCCTCCCTTCAGCCTGAAGACGTTTGCTTAGGCATGAGAGTGAAAACTCGATTTAAGGGGAAATGCAATAACGTGCTGATGCAGATGTGCTGGTTGCTTTGTGCAGGCAGCAGCGGGGAGGTCTGGTCCCAGAGGCACAGCACTGCCCAGGCTCCTGCAGCTGCCTCATGCTGTCATAGGAGGGACTCTTTTCCAGCAGCATTGTCCTCATCAGCTCCAGGTAAGGAGGTGTAACTGCTCGTGTTGGGCTTTATTGTAGGGTGAGAAAGATGAGGATACAAGAATTTACTGCAATTATTAAAACCTGCTTGGTATAAACTTGTCTAGCATTGTGCTAATTGAATTTGTCTCCACTTAATCACACTCTGGAACTGTAAAATTATTCTGTCCACCAATACTGAAGGACTGATGGGGATTCATGTGATCAGACGCTGGGTAGCTGTTACTCCTCTCTGTGTTCATGTTACAGAATTTGTTTAAAAACAGAGTCCTAAGGAACAAACAGTAATGCCATACAAACCAAGCTCCTTGGAGCTAAGGAAGGCAGATCTAAAATAAAGAGGAACTTAAATGAGAACTTTCTCTAAAACAAGACTGAGAATTCCTGTGCATCTTCTGTATACTTAAACTCCCACTGGCTTAAAATATTCAGGAAGGGAAGCGTGGAGAGGAAAAGGGAAAAGACAAAAATGGAGGTGCAGAGTTGGAATAAGGAATGGGACAAACTAAGAACAAAGCTGAGAACAAAGCCTTGCCTCATCAGTTGCTGTTAACACAATATTCTCTTGATAATTCTGGGTACAGAAGGTTAGTTAGCAGCAAGTAACAAGCCTGGTTTATAACTTAATAAGTTTATCTAGGTAATGTATGTCAGCCAGGACCATGCACAGCTTGGTAGGAAAGGAGCAGCTGGGCTGGGACTAACCTCTTCTAAAGCCCTGCTGCAGTGATGAGTTACATTACAGGCCTCCTTTACAGCCCCTCTAAGAGCCCCAGCACTAAAGAAATGACAAACACTGAAAGCTGTTACCTGGTTGTCAGAAAGCCACAGAGCCGCGAGTTCTTTGAGTTTAGTAAAAGTGAATGGTAAGTTCTTCAGTCTGTGAATGAGAAGGGAACAACATGAAGCTCTCATTTCCATGGCAATTCCTTCACTACACAGCACAATTGGCTTGATCAGAATAAAACTGCTATCATTTCTTACCTTTATTTTCTCTCACCTTTTATCAAAATACATTATCTTACTAAAGGGATTGCCCTTAAAGTACTTCTACATTAAGAGCCTACAGTACAGAAAACACTTGGTCCCAGCAAGACATACAGTGAAGTCCTAGCAGCTTTCAGCATAGGGGACATAAACCATTTTGCTTTATCAGTTACGTTTCGGAGCACAAATTACTCTAGAGGGATGGGAAATTCCCTTTTGCAGAATAGGTATCAATTCAAAACAATATACAT